>OX383949.1:12046476-12662953 GCA_947532085.1 Elegia similella
TGAAAACGGGGAAAAATATTCATCTGTACTAATAAAAAAACGAATTAATCAAAATAATAGAAATTGCCGCGGACGAAGTCGCGGGCAACAGCTTGTAGGTATTATAAATGCGAAAGTAACTCTGTCTGTTTGTTACCACTTAACGCTTCAACTATTAAACCAATAGCGATGAATTTGATATGTAGGTAGTTTGGGGCCCGGGGGAAGACAAGGTACCTTTTATCCCAGAAGAAGCTACTGTTCCTGAGGGATCAGTTGGGGTTTGAACCCGGGACTTTCTTACTAGGCCACCATCGCTTCAAGTACTAAATGTAATCTTTCATTTAAAAAAACCGACTTCTATCAAACGGCTGAACCGATTGTGATGAATTTTAAATAGCACCAACTTGAAAGCATACCATTTCAAACAAAAAAAATGTAAATCAGTTCATAAGTGACGGAGTTCTGAGGGAACAAACATTATAAAAACCGAATCCTCCTTTTTTTTGAAGTCGGTTAAAAAGTGCGCTAAATGTGTATGAAACCATATTTGAATTTCGACCCAGTTTCCGTAAACAAACATCACGTAACCACGATTTGTTTGTAAAACAGCCGGTCGGAAAACAAAACTATTATAACTTACACTTAACTTGAAAAAAAATGTCTCATGATTCGCGCTTCGCGTGTTCATTTTGTCGTGGCTGGTACAGGCGTCTTCTAAAGTTTTAAAACTAGTTTCAAACTTAAAAATAAAAAGAAGAAAATATGATAAAAATACTACAATAGCAATAAAGGACTTTTTTTTTCTTTTCTTCTGTTTGGCCAGAAGCTTATTTTAGCCAGTGTCTAGGTATTTTTCGAGTTATTATTGCTTGTGTATCAACAAAATGATGGTGTAATTCATTTCGCTGATTTCGACGGAGCCCCTGGCGACAATACCCACGAATCCACTGGCTTGATCATATACGATACACCAGCCCGCTAAGTAAATCTTACTACAGCCGCACCATGACGCTTTATTTTAGTTATTCCACACTTCATATACATGGGCATTTATAACACCAAATTACACCGACTTCACATTATAAACTCCACTAGAAAACTGCACGGTTTTTGTTTTTGCACGGTTGTGCAGTGCGTAGAAATTCCCGCCAAAATCTCCCTAAAGGGATATAATGTGGAAGTACCTATACGATTTATTTTTTCCAAGATTCGAAACCTTGTAACGAAACCTATAACTTTTTTTACGTGATAACGACTTATAAATCAATGAACGCCGGCTGCACGCTCGAAAAAGGGTCACGATCCGTGTGCAAGCGAGAGCGCGAAACAAGCAATAGAGAGGCACGATCGGCCTAAGCGTTCGGCTTGTCACGCATCTGTCTTCCACCGTTATCACGTTATCGTACGTAAACCGACTTTACAGACAACAATTTTTTGTAATAACTAATTCTTATTTAGTAGAAAGCTATTATTATCTCAATAAATATTTATTATTTAACGCTTTATTGCAACATTGAACACACGCAAAATGCTAAAAAAAATACTTAATAAAAAAAGTCGGCCACATGCGTTGCACACCACACGTACCTGAGAAAAAGGGTCTTGACAGACAGACGGACAACAAAGTGATCCTATAAGGGTTCCGCTTTTTTTTTGAGGTACGGAGCTCTAAAAATAGTGCAAGGAAAAACAAAAGGCGGCCTTATTGCCAAATGCGATTTCTTCCAGGCAATCTAAGGGTAGTAAAAAAGAAAAAAGATAAGAAAATGACACCGAAGCAATTGAGCCTTACTTCGTCCTTGTTCATTTTCTTATCATTTAAGAAATTTTAGAATTGATTCAAAATAAGAAAAAAAATTAAAGAATAAATAAATAAATAAATATATACGGACAAATCACACACATTGAGCCAGGCCCAAGGTAAGTTCGAGACTTGTGTTATGGGATACTAACTCAACGATACTATATTTTATAACAAATACATATATAGATAAACATCCAAGACCCAGGCCAATCTGAAAAAGATCATTTTCCATCTTGACCTGGCCGGGGATCGACTCCGTGTCGCAGGCTGGCGTGTTAACCACTGCGCCACGGAGCTGTCAAGAATATAGTGACATATACAATATGTAAAGCAAAACCCTGTTTAGCCCATCGATATAAGCAACTTTTCCTATGGAACTAATGCTGGGAACTAAAAAATGTTTTGACGTTCCTATACAAATTGACAGAACATTTTTGTTCGGAAATGTCAATTTTTTGAGTTCCCAGCTTTTGATTGGAGAATTTTCTTTACATATTGTATAAATTATCAGACCTTGTTCCTGGAAAGCTACTGGTGCAACTGTGTGCATCTTTAATTGTCCACATACATATTATCACGTCTTTGTCACTTTCGGAGTAGACAGAGCCTACGGCCATAAGAACCAAAAGCCACTTTTGGTAAGCGTATAGATGGAAGACGGAATCAAAATAGAGATTAGTTGCCAAGCGCATTGCTGATCCCTTAGATTTTCGTCCTATCCCTTTACCTGCGCCTGCGCGGGAAGAGAAGCAGTTAGTACATTCTATAAACCAACTATTATCAGTCCTGGATTTGTCATTAGGCCGTATAGTATCGGGAATCTAGTCCCTGTATATCATATCACTTTAGGAGCGTTATTTCGACCCATTTATAAAATTCCGTGCAACTACGATACGAAGTGGATACGAAACTACACGGCGCGTGGCCGACACACACTTGGCCGGTTTTTATTTTTACTATACATGCTGTAAAATGAGCAAGACTTTACCTAAAGCTGCCTCACTGACTTTTGTTGTCTCAAGAATCGGTGTCATGGTATGTAAAACCACAATTATATCTTTTTTTAATTATTAAAACTATAACACATCTTGTGATATAGCCTGTCTATTTAAACCTGCGATTGTACCATAGACAAAAAAGATAAGAATAGATAATAGATTTTACTGGACTGAGTTTCTTTCGGTGTATTCTTCTCAGTGGTCGTTCCGAAAGGCTAGTAGCTTATCGATTTTGCAAATATTAAAAATAATAATACGTTCAAAAAGAGATATGATATCCAAATTTGAATCAAAATTCTATTTCATCTATACTAATCTATACTAATATTATAAAGCTGAAGAGTTTGTTTGTTTGAACGCGCTAATCGCAGGAACTACTGGTTCAAATTGAAAAATTCTTTTTGTGTTAGGTAGTCCATTTATTGAGGAAGGCTTTAGGCTATAAAACATCTCGCTGCGACCAATAGGAGCGAAGCATCAATAAAAATGTTTTGAAAACGGGGGAAAATTATTCATCTATTCTAATAAAAATACGAATTAATAATAATAACAAAAATTTCCGCGGGCAAAGTCGCGGATAGCAGCTAGTCTATACTAATATTATAAAGCTGAAGAGTTTGCTTGTTTGTTCGAACGCGCTAATCTCAGAAACTACTGGTTCGAATTGGAAAATTCTGTTTGTGTTGAATAGTCAATTTATTGAGGAAGGCTTTAGGCTATAAAACATTACGCTGCGACCAATAGGAGCGAAGCATCAAAAAAAAAATGTTTTGAAAACGGGGAAAAATTATTCATCTACTCTAATTAATCATAACAGAAATTGCCGCGGACGAAGTCGCGGGCAACAGCTAGTTTCATATAAAAATTACAGTTATGTTGTGTGTGTACGTACAGCTACGACAAAAACAATTTTGCGTTTAACTATACAACGTTAAGTATAGTCCCATCACATTTTTTGTGACATACGAACAAAGACGTACAGTGTAATAGACAAATGTCTACCAGTAGTTCAATGCTATTTTAGAATGATGTAAACAAAATAATTAACTTACGATAAGTACAATGTTATTTTTAGATGGTTAGTTTTTTTATATGATATCATTTCTATATACAGAGTTATTTGTGAAACACTAATAACGCAGGACGAGACTAACATCAATAAGAACAATAACGTTTGCTCTACTTCAAAAAACCGGCCAAGTGCGAGTCGGACTCGCGCACCAAGGTTTCCGTACCATTATATATAATAATTTATAAATTATTAAAAATATTTTTATTATACTTATGATGTAACTCAAAAATACTTTTCGCAATTTTTCCTTTATCTGTGCTATAAGACGATGCTTCGTACCAAATGTTAAAATTCTGAGTTCACGGGAAGTACCCTGTAGGTTTTGATTCCCTTGCGAATGTCGAAAAGTTAATAAAATTATTTTTATCGTATGATGTAACAAAAAAATTATGATTTTCGCAATTTTCCCTTTATCTATAAGACGTTGCCTCATACCAAATTTCAAGGTTCTGAGTTCACGGGAAGTACCCTGTAGGTTTTGATTCCTTTGCGAGTGTCGAAAAATACGGCATAACCAGATGTATCTTTTGATTGTGTTGGGCAGCTTGATTTTTTCACAGCTCCAAGGTGAAATGATACGCAACATGATGTCGTGTCGAGACTGTTTCTTTATTGTCATTGAACGTTTAACTAAAGAGTATGAATACACATCATCTCATCCCTTATAAAAATATATGAAATAATATTGTATGCTTATTATAAACCTTACATCTATACTAATATTATAAAGCTGAAGAGTTTGTTTGTTTGTTTGTTTGAACGCGCTAATCTCTTGAACTACTGGGTCAAATTGGAAAATTCTTTTTGTGTTGGATAGTCCATTTATTGAGGAAAGCTTTAGGCTATAAAACATCACGCTGCGACCAATAGGAGCGAAGCATCAATAAAAAATGTATTGAAATCGGGGGAAATATTCATCTATACTAATTAATCATAATAACAGAAATTGCCGCGGACGAAGTCGCGGGCAACAGCTAGTTAACTATATAGGGAAAATCGTATGTTCACTAAATCATACATATGTTTCAGTGAAAGCAATTAAAAACACAGTGTCTTTTGTATGAAAGTAAAATCTAACAAATTATCAAAAGTACTCCTCCTATTTCTTAATTTCTTAAAAAAAAAATTCTTATTATAATGATGATGATGATTTCTATATCCCTGTGACAGGCGGACAGCAAAGGCTTAGTAATAAAGGCCGTGGTAGACACGGAACCCTAAAAATTAATAACAACTTAGCAAGACAAAACTAGAATACTTTCAAGTTGTATTCGTGACGGAACTAATACGTCCACGGTAAAATTGTTTACTTACATTTTAGAGTAATTACCATTCATTAGAAATTTCTATTACTGTTACCTACTCTTTGGACTTGTCTTGATTTAATTATAATACAAAATAGTCGTTTATGCTGTTATTATGCGTATCTTTATTCAAATATTTATACAATTTAAATTAAAAATAACTTAACTAATGCTACAACTAAAAATAAATAAAAAAATATTTATATTTTTAAATAAAGTAGTTCGGGTAGATCGTTGCCTCACGGTAGCGTGCCCAGAAGGTGAATAGTTTTGTAGTTATTAATGTCAAACAATATAGACCAATTCGTTACAGTCCGGTTTTCTGACATGGCACCCCGTATATAGTACCGATTTTAAAGATGTCTCACGTCAAAAATTTAGACTGTATCATGTAACAGGTACATTTACCCTGCATTCAATTCATTCCAAATTCACGATGCACTTTCGTAGAGCGTCTAACTGTGTCATGTACAGTCAGCCAAGGAGATACTTGACCCCGCTATCTACCTATATCTTGAATTATCTTCTTATTTAAAAATAATATTAACATGAAAATATATATTCAGAAAGATTTTAATTAAGACTTCTTTAATATAAATTTTCATGTTAATATTACTTTTAGTTTAAGAGAAAATTCAAGATATAGGTAGATGGCGGGGTCAGGTATCTCCTTGGCTGACTGTACTCATGTCTCATGACTTCGATTAGCGTCGATCAGGTAATTAAACCTTTGTTCGAGATAATGTAAGGTAAGTACGTGCTGTCATCGTCATTCCGGTTCCGGGTTCGAATCCCGTGCGAGGACGCGTCGTTGATATGCTGGTATTTGTATGCGTTTGTGAGGTACGGAAAATAGCTAGGTATCCAAATTGTTTTGGCATGCCAGACTCATTCTGGCATGTTTATCTAATGGGTCTTTTTGACGTTTTTAGGGTTCCGTAAGGGTAAATAGGTTAATATCGCTCCGCTGTCCGTCTGTCTGTGTGTCCGTCTGTCACCAGGCTGTATCTCATGACCCGTGATAGTTAGACAGTTGAAATTTTCACAGATGATGTATTTCTGTTGCCGCTATAACAACAAATACTAAAAAATTGAATAAAATTAATATTTAAGGGGGCTCCAATACAACAAACGTGATTTTTTTGCTTGTATTTGCTCTATATTGATAACGGCAACTGGTAGACGTACAATATGTGAGCTGGCTTGGCATACTATGACACGACAACGACATGGCCATAGAGAGGATCGTTAGATTCCTTGTGGCTGTAAAAAACTAAAACGATATAAAAGGGCAATTTAAATTAAGGGCAAATATGTTAAGGGCTGGCAATGCTTTAGAAGCAAAATAAAAAATTCGACTCGCTAGTTTTCGAGATATCTGGAATTAAAAACTATGGTTTTGTTAGTATACGGGTGCTAATTAAACTGACTTCTATTTAATAGCTTTATTCTCCTCTAAAAATCACTTCGCCCTCTGAATTATTAAGTCATTAATACATAGCCATTTAAACACGTTCATAAAAATAACCACTATTTATAAACTGAGTTTGCCTGAAGACCCGGGGGTCGTGGGTCCGATTCCCATGGGAATTCGGAAGGCACGTTAAGCCGTTGGTCCCGGCTGCCATCTGGTAGTCGTTAAAGGAACCACGTCAGAGGCCGAGAGGCGGTTCCGAACAACTCTGACACCAGGGTGTGATCTCGACATGATAATGATAATAATAAAAAGTATTAGTATTTTCTGTATTCTAATATTTTCTGATAAGAATAACCTTAATATTAGTAGCCGTAACTAAGAGGTTTCATATTAATGTGTATATCAACGTGTATAATGAGCGGTTGACGTAAAACTATTGTTTGTTAGCCGACTGTGTAAGGAGAATCATGTTCCCACGCTACTGACGTGCTTTCTTTATAAAGTTATTTGTTTGTTTTCTCGAGAAAACTGATGTAGGTACTCATTTGTTGCGGAGAAAATCTTACAATATTAAATGAGAAATGCAAGCCTTATAAAAATTAGCTTTTGCCCGCGGTATTACATAAAGAAATAAAATATGGTGAAAAAAATTCAAGCGGGCGGGATTTGAACCTGGCTGCGCTGCGAACGACCTAAGTCTATGTACGACTTAAGGTCGCAGGTTCTTATCTTAGCAGGTTATCATATTTTATTTCTTAATTTTTTTTCACTTCATGTTTATATTGTATAGGTATAGTTAGTTTTAATCACTGTAATTGCTTAATTTAATAAGAGTATATCAAAATAGCATTGTGAATGGAAAATGCCCTACGCACAATGTCATTTTGAGCATGATGACGCGATAAACGACCATCACATCTTACACAGCCAAGTGCATGGTGCCCGTCAGCCTCAACCATCTTACCACAGATGCAGCGATGTGGCTCACACACTGCGCAGCCCAACCTCAATGCCACAGCCACTCTAAGAGAATCGTTCCCATATGAGGAGATGGCACAGCGTGCAGCCACGCACTAGATTCCGGTAAGGTTGAGGCCCTAATTCTTAATAAAAAATAATAATTTTCCAATTTAAACCAGTAGTTTCTGAGATAAGCGCGTTCAAACAAACAAACAAACTCTTCAACCGCATAATATTAGTATAGACTAGCTGTTGCCCGCGACTTCGTCTGCGGCAATTTCTGTTATTATGACTAATTAGTATAGATGAATAATTTTTCCCAGTTTTCAAAACATTTTTTATTGATGCTTTGCTCCTATTGGTCAAAGCGTGATGTTTTATAGCCTAAAGCCTTCCTCAATAAATGGACTATCCAACACAAAAATAATTTTCCAATTTGAACCAGTAGTTCCTGAGATTAGTGCGTTCAAACAAACAAACTCTTCAGCTTTATAATATTAGTATAGATATAAAAAAGAGTACTGGTAACCCCGGCTCCGGGTCGTTTCTGGTGCAAAGGATGGCAATAGCAATCCAGCGTGGCAATGCTGCCAGTGTTTTGGGTACCTTTTCAACGGAAACGACAAGAGGCGGGCTATATTTCTTTTTCTTCTTGTGACGTTTTAGTTATTGGCAGATAACCTGTTTGGCATTATTTTTTAGTGTTCCGTACCTCAAAAGGAAAAAAATGGAACCCTTACAGGGTCACTCACTTGGTTGTCCGTCTGTCTGTCTGTCAAGATCCTTTTTTTTCTCATTTCTCAGGAACGCGTAAATGTATCAAGCTGAAATTCATATCAAATACTCAGGTCTACTGACCCTTGGAGCTGTGAAAAATCTAACTTCTAAGCCAACGCAATCAAAAGACACAGCTGGTTATGCCGCAAATTTTCTTGTTTTTTTTTTCGACACTCGCAAGGGAATCAAAACCTACAAGGTACATCCCGTGCACTCAAAATCTTGAAATTTGGTACGAAGCAACGTCATAAAGCACAGATAAAGGAAAAATTGCGAAAAGCATTAATTTTAAGTTTTTATTTTTTTTAATAATTTCAAGCTTATCATTATAATGTATGGCACCCTTCATGCGCAAGTCCAACTCGCACTTGGCCAGTTTTTAAATATTGTAAGGACATCATAATGTGAATATGACATTCAGAAATAAATCAACATTGTAATCGAGAAATATACATTGTATTTATGATTATCCACATAACAGCATTAGTTTAGAAGGTTGTCTCTAGGCCAAGGGAAGGCCAGCGTTTGTCCTCGCACTTGCCTGCAGTGCCCTTGGAAATTGCGTAGCTGTATTTTCATACGATTACATTTAAAATACGAGTATAATTGAATAGAATACACTTTACTATCACTCGCCCACAGCTTCGCTTGCGAATATGCCTCGGGAATAGTGTTCATCATCATCATCATCAGGTCCTTTTTAGTCAGGAGCACGACCCTCTCTGTACTACTAGGGCCATACTTGGCCAGAGCAGTCAGAGGACTTGGCCTATACTCTCCACGCTGGCCAGACGGGTTGGAGAGGTCTCTTAGATGTTAAAAAGCTTTATTTAGCTTGTATTTCCTAAGTCGCCTTTTACGACATCCACAGGAAGACTTGGAGTGGTCCTATTCTACTCTGCCGGACACCACACGGCTTCGGAAGCGGAATAGTGTTGCCAGGTCCGATTTGTTTAAATCGGTACATGAGGTCAAAATAATCGGGATTTAGGGTTGCAGATCGACAGTAAACAAAAAACAAGGGCAACATGCATTACCTAAATTGAATATGTATTAAATCTTACTTAACAAATTTTACACGCAGTTGTCGGAAATATACATACCGTGACCGATTGATTGAGTTATGTTCGCAATATACGACTCCTCTCTCTCACTCTCATTACGCTCTCTCGTTCATGCGATGCGCTAGTGATGTGATGTGACGCTGATGTGTGCCATTTAGATTTTGACATAGTGATGTAATGAGTAAAAATTACGTAACGTAAATATACATTTTTTTATGAAAATCTATTTTTTTTAATTAATCATTTTGCGGACATTTAGCGTCCCGATCAGGTACAAATCGGGACGCGTCCCCAGACCCCTAAAAATCGGGACGTCCCGCGCAAATCAGTACACCTGGTACCACGACTCGGGGACGCTATTTTTGGAAATCTACCTTATGTAACTCAATACCCTTGTCAACTAATACTGATTTTTAAAGTTTCTCAAGTTCATTTTAGTATTTAAGCGAAATAATAAATAGTTATCAACTTTTGTAGCAATGACTTTCCAAACTAAATTTTAGCCCCCATTATGTCAATTGATTTGATAGGTCAATTATCATATCTATACTAATATTATAAAGCTGAAGAGTTTGTTTGTTTGTTTGAACGCGCTAATCTCAGGAACTACTGGTTCAAATTGGAAAATTCTTTTTGTGTTGATAGTCCATTTATTGAGGAAGGCTTTAGGCTATAATACATCACGCTGCGACTAATAGGAGTGAAGCATAAATAAAAAATGTTTTGAAAACGGGGAAAAATTATTCACCTATACTAATTAATCATAATTTGCCGCGAACGAAGTCGCGGGCAACAGCTAGTATGCCTATATATAGACTGCACCAAATAAAAAAACAAATTGACCACCACCAAATAAAACATATATCATCATTCATATCAGCCGTAAAAAGTCTACTATTGGACAAAGGCCTCCCAACGATACTTCGTTCCATGGGAGGATATTGCCTTACTCACCATGCACCAGGCAGGGGGGGAGGCGGGTTGGCGAGCGCAGTTTATTTGGCTTCTTCGCTTCCGACGCTGCTGCCCATCGAAAGCATTTTTAAGCTGGGGAAGGATAGGAATTTGTTGGATTTGGACTTATTTGGATGAAAGCAAGTAGTAGCTCGGGAGGCCAGGCGCGGATCATCATCATCAGGTCCTTTCTAGTCTCCACTACAGGAGCACGACCCTCTCTGTACTTTTAGGGCCATACTTGGCCAGAGCAGCCAGAGGACTTGGCCTACACTCTCCACGCTGGCCAGGCGCGGATACCCGATGCCATACCTGCCACAACCGGACAGCCAGTTGATGATAACACTCCCGACCTAATATATACGAATTAATACAAATAAGCCGTGTGGTTTCCGGCAGAGTAGAATAGGACCACTCCAAGTCTTCCCATGGATGTCGTAGAAGGCGACTTAGGAAATACAAGCTAAACAAAGCTTTTAAACATCTGTGAGACCTCTCCAACCCGTCTGGCCAGCGTGGAGAGTGTAGGCCAAGTCCTCTGGCTGCTCTGGCCAAGTATGGGTCTAGTAGTACAGAGAGGGTCGTGCTCCTGTAGTGGAGACTAAAAAGGACTTGATGATGTTGAATACAAATACATACAAAAATATAAACATAATAAATTTAATTTAACTCTTCCATGCTAGTCTGGGAGAAATGAAAAAACGTAGAATGTACCAGCTGCTTCTCTTCCCGCGCAGATTGTAAAACCCAATCAAGGGATTGGGCTAAAATCTGAGGAATCATGTTATTAGGCGATGCGGCTAGCAACCCATCACTATTTTGTTTCCTTTTTCCATCTACGTCCACCATCATGCTAAACGTGGCCTTAAGTCTCATAGACCCAGGCTCTATCTACCCAGCAAGCGAAAAAGACGTGTTAGTATGTATGTAATATATTTAAACAGCAAAAAACGTCTTGTTGGTGTCATTCTATTGAAAGAAACGCTCACCAACGCTATTTTGGCAAGAATAACAAGTAGAGAATGGAAAATTTCATCATTATCAGTTTAATAACAATTTTATTGTATAACGGATAACGGCGTAATTTTTTTATGACCGTATTATTTAATTGTAAGTAATATTTATAAACTGTAATACCCATATTATATTAATAAAATTAATACGACAGCTTTAGATTAGGTGGTATAAATACCGGGTGTGCATTTACCCCGACATACCCTTGAGGGGATCATCAGGTCTTTTTAGTCTCCACTGGAGGAGCATGACCCTCTCTGTGCTACCGAAGCCATACTTTGCCAGAGCAACAGAGGATTTGGCCTACACTCTCCTCGCTAGCCAGAAGGGTTGGAGAGGTCTCATTGATGTTTATGAGCTTTGTTTAGCTTGTACTTCCTAAGTCACCTTCTACGACATCCATGGGAAGACTTGGACTGGTCCTATTCTACTCTGCCGAAAATCACACGGCTAATACCTGTGTATACTACCTGTGTAACGACTATCTTTATACGATACTAGCTGTTGCCCGCGACTTCGTCCGCGGCAATTTCTGTTTCTATGATTAATTAGATTTCTTTATATAGGTAGGTGAATAATTTTCCCCCGTTTTCAAAAGATTTTTTTATTGATGCTTCGCTCATATTGGTATGTTTTATAGCCTAAAACCTTCCACAATAAATTGACTATCCAACACAACAATAATTTTCCAATTTGAACCAGTAGTTCCTGAGATTAGCGCGTTCAAACAAACAAACTCTTCAGCTTAATCTATACTTCTATATTCTATACTAATATTATAAAGCTGAAGAGTTTAAATTATACATCTATACTAATTAATAATAATTACAGAAATTGCCGTGGACGAAGTCGCGGGCAACAGCAAGTAATATTATATATATATATAGTATAGATATGTCCTTTTATGTACCCTTGACAATGTGTATGCAGGTAAGCATGGTCGACTGACCGAGTCACCTACTCGAAATGATGATGATGAATGTATATGCAAAAATGATGCTCGTCTCTGTACTACATCAAAGCGTGAAACAGAACAAACAAATACACTAACTCATTCATTATGTATATTATACCTTTCAACAACACTTAGCTTGATACTCGTTTCGTAAATGCTTCATATTTTTAAATTAGCATAAGAAATGCAAATTTTTATTCTTTTATATTTAAGATTCTCACAGAAAATCGACGTTTGAGTAGAAGCTTTACCGCTTCTATGCTTCGTTTGGTGAGTGAGAGAGCCGGAGGCCCATCCTTCTCCCCCTTCCCCCATGTCCGCCATTTTTCCCTACTCCCAATGTCCTCCCCCCAACTTTTTGAAAGGCCGGCAATGCTCCTGCCTGTCACACTCTGGTGTTGCAGTTGTCCATGGGCATGACTGCTACTTTTTCCACAATGACCACTTTTTCATAATGACTACTGCTTTTCCCAAAATGATCACTTTCCCAAAATGACCACTTTTCAAAATGACTACTGCTTTTTCCAAAATGACCACTTTTCCAAATGACCACTTTTTCATAATGACCACTCACTTTACCTTTACTTTACTTTCGATAAGAGGTATAAGCAGAATAATAAAAGAACACAGTGGTGTCTAGGAACCCATTGCATGGAAATAAAAGAGAAATTTCCAAACCGGTCGTAGCGTCTTTGAGTAATTAAATAGACATTAAAACAAAAGAATCCGTCGAATTAAGAATCTCCTTTTCCTGTAATCGCTTGGTAAATTACTCACACGGACTGTATGGAAAAGAAATGACAAGAAGTTTTGTCATTAGCAGAGAATTTTAGTAATTAGTAAAACACTTTGTACCTAATATTCTCATCATCATCAAAATTTAAGAGCAACGCTCTTGTCGGTGGAGCTCCCTCCATCTTGGTCTATTCTCTGCCAGTCTTTTTACATCCTGGTACGAAACCCTTTCCACTTTTTCCTTTATCTGTTTAAAATAACTGTGCCTGGGTTTTCCTCTCCCTTTCCTTCCCTCTATTTTGCCTTCTATAATAGTTTTCATAAAATGATCATGTCGCAACAAATGCCCTCTCATATTACCTCTTCGATTTTCTATCGCAGTTAAAATAGACCTACTATTCTAAACCTCTTCTTTAGTTATCCTATCTATCCAGCTAATTTTCTCCATTCTTCTCCAGCACCACATTTCAAATGTTTCCAACTTTTTCCTTTCCTTCTGTGTTAGGGTCCATGTCTCGCAGCTGTACAGAGCAATGCCCCAGATGTTGTACACGTTGATAAGCCGTTTTCGAGCTTTTTTGAAATATGTGATGTTAGTAGATGTTTTTTACTATTAAATTAACACTAATATTTTTATACACACAAAATTTGTACCTAATTTTCTGTATTATAAAAATATATAGACTATTTTAATGTCTAGGTTTAGGAGATTCGTCTAGATATCCACACATAATAGAAACTTGTGCAACATATAACACCCTCTCTCCTTGTTCGGGCATTCAGCGGCTGAGGTGTGAATGAGTACCATAAAAACAAGCTCAAACCGTACGAGGATATTCAATTCAATTCAAAACGTTTATTCAATATAGGTTTCTATGAATATTTATCAATTGTCATATTTACTTCTCAACAATTGTTGACGTGAAATTTACTCATGGCCAAGTTTAATCCCGCCTCCAAAGCGGAGTGCAGAAGAAGCGGCCATTAACTGCACAGCGCATTTTCTCCAAAGGACATCAACTCTCAATTTTTGAAAACCTTAGATACCTACTAGGTATGTGGACTGAGTATACATTGGTTTATTTAAATGTCATGTTCAAATTGAATTAAAAAGTAATGTCATATTATTGATGTGTATGAATAACACCGATATAAAAAAATGTGAAATTAAGGACCTACCTACTAAAAATAAAATAAAAAATGTCATCTTTAAAAATATCACGTACAGATAAGATAAATTTTAATATCATGAAATATTAAACAATAAATAAAGATTTTTTATAGAAAGAATTTAAATTCATTATACTAATACCAATAGAGTTATAAAATATACTGTTTATATATTTATTATGTGATAATTGATTGTTTTTTATTGACATGAATAGTAACTATAAATGTTTTATTATTATCTAGATTAGTTTTAATGTTAGTTATTATTTATTTACTATGTAACTAAGAATTACTGATAAATTCAAAGATTAACAATATAAGGGTTTTTACAGTAACTTATATTTAGTTTATGAGTATTATTAATGTACTTCATTGATAGGTCTATAAAATAATCATGATGATTATTTTCTTCGCATTAGCGATAGTTTTCTAGTGGTCTTATAAAGCTCAACGCGTATCGGAGAGGTCCCGGTTCGATCCCTGCGTCCCTGCCCGATTTAACTTTTACTTGTAATTTGTACTCCAATCTGACATATTATACTGGTCAAGGGTGCCATCAAATTAAAAAACTGTTTTTTTAGGGTTCCGTGTCTCAAAAGGAAAAATGTAACCCTTATAGGATCACATTGTTGCCCGTCTATCTGTCATTAAAACCATTTTTTAGGAACGCGTGGAGATGTCAAGCTGAAATTCATATCAAATACTCAGGTCCCTTGGAGCTGTAAAAAATCAAACTTCTAAACCAACGCATTCAAAAGATACAGCCGTGTATGCCGTCTGAATTAAAAATTTTGTTTAGTTCAAAGCGACGTCTTATATCACTGATATAGGAAAAATTGCGAAAAGCATAAATTTTTTGTTACATCATATAATAAAAATATTTATAATAATTTTAAACTTATTAAAGACTAGCTTTCGCCCGCGGCTCCGCCCGCGTCAATGTCGATCCCTCGGGAATAGTACTTTTTCCCGGGATAAAAGGTAGCTTATGTCCTTCTCCGCACTCCAGAGAACTTGTATGCAAAATTTCATGATGATCGGTTCAGTAGTTACGGCGTGAAAGCGTAACAAACAAACAAACAAACAAACTCACTTTCGCATTTATAATATTATATAGTTAGGATAATGGTACGGGTCCCTTAGAGCGTGAGTCTCACTCGCACTGGCAGTCTGAGCAGAACGACGACTATGATCATAAAATATTTATCGCACGTGCAGATTTTGAGATATTAGATGTAAATAATCGTATTTATGGCATATTTCAAGAACTTAAAACAATATAAAATATCTTTATTACTACTTAGGTTAAATTTACTTGTTGATAATAAAGTAGCTTATATAATAAGTAAATTAATTAATAAAGTTTAATCTGTAATTTGTAAAGTTTTTAAAATTACCTATTTTTAAAAACTTTACAAATAACAGTAAAGTAGAATCGTTCATCTTCAAAATACTATTTGACTTATTGAAATTAAATGAATATTCTTTAGCGGCGTAGTGCACTTTTTGGGATGGGTAAAAAATGTGAAACTCGCGTCAGGACACGTGACCTGATCGTCAATTCGCAAGATGGACACGTGACCTGAGACCGCCGTAGGAGAGGAAGTAATATCCCCCTCTCGCGGAGTTATCGCTTCTGCGTACTATTTCTTATTCTGTGCTTCTGCCGTCACACCCGGTGTGCCACTTGTTGTATTTATTAAGTTTTATATTAACACTAGCTTTCGCCCGCGGCTCCGCCCGCGTCAATGTTGATCCCTCGGGAATAGTACTTTTTCCCGGGATAAAAGGTAACCTATGTCCTTCTCCGTACTCCAGAGAACTTGTATGCAAAATTTCATGATGATCGGTTCAGTAGTTACGGCTCGAAAGCGTAACAAACAAACAAACAAATAAACAAACAAACTCACTTTCGCATTTATAATATTAGTAAGGATAAGGATACACAAGACATTTATCTTATTGTGAAAGCCCATCACTATTTTGATTTCATTTTCCACCTTGATTGACATGTTTTAAAACCTCGGCTCTATCTACCCCAAAAGGCAAAAAGACGTGATGGTATGTATGTATGTTTAATACCTATAACGCAGTCCGAAGCACGTAAACTCAAAGTCAGTAAATGTCATGTATAAATATGAATTAATAATGTGCGAATGTATTTGTATGTCAAATGCCTCTACATGTAAACATTATTTGTAAAAATATTTACATTCCACGCATTTTAATTGTGTTGAGACGAATGACGCAGTTTAAACGAGAAGGTCGAGATACCATTCCCGGCGCGGGCAAGTAGTTCAATGTGCATAAGAGGAAAAGCCTTGGTTTCCGGCAGATTAGAATAGGACCACTCCAAGTCTTCCCATGGATATCGTAAGAGGCGACTTAGGAAATACAAGCTAAACAAAGCTCATAAACATCAATGAGACCTCTCCAAGCCGTCTGGCCAGCGAGGAGAGTGTAGGCCAAATCCTCTGTCTGTTCTGGCCAATTATGGCTCCGGTAGTACAGAGAGGGTCATGCTCCTGCAGTGGAGACTACAAAGACCTGATGATAATGATGATGATGAAGAGGAAAAGGATGCGGTGGAAATGTTTCCGATTACTGGTGACCGCCCGGCGGTCTCGGGTGACTTGCACCCAGGATAGGCCCTTCTGTCAACGTAGCTTTCGGCCCATATCGCAAAAGACGAGAGTTGGTGCTCATAAAAATCTAAAAATTAGACCCATATGTCATGTTGGCAAGAATGCTGGCTGCATTCCCACGCTGGATAGCGACGCTTATCCTTTGTGCGAAAAAGCAGCCAGCCCGCTTGTCACGTGTGGTGGAGATCAGACGAGGCGAGGAGCAATTTCTTTGTAGCACCCCCTGATTACCTCAATCTAAATTTCGCCTTCTCAGCTCTACTCACACTCTTTCTCTTCGTTCTTCTAATAGTCTTATCCTAGCTACCCCTTATCATCGTTCTGGATTCATGTCCAACTCATTTCAGATTCAGGCAATTCGTCTTTGGAACGCCCTCCCTGATACCATAAGAAGGTCTCCTAATAGATTTGCTTTTAAGGAGGCAATACATAAATTATTTTTAGAAAATCCATTTCCTGCTCTCTTTCCCGTTAATAGAATAGCAACGTCAGGTAGTTACGATGATGGAATTGAATCTTTCTTTGAACGAAACTGGGGTTGGCAATCTTAACCTAGCTGTCTACCTGACAACACGTCGTCAGGTGAGTAAACTAGTTGTCGCTACTGGTATTTGCATCAAATGCTATATCTATATTAAAATTTTATGTTTTCATATTATCTATATTTATTTATGCGTGTTTATATATATATTTATATTTATGGTATTTATGTATATATGCCGGTATTTATTTAGTATTTTTCATATTTATATGAATTTATATGATGTAGTCTATGTATATCAAATTAAATATTTGTAATTTTATCGCACCACCCCATTTAAACTCTCTGTTTGGTCTAAAGGTTTGACTGGGAGAGAATGCCTTATGGCATTAAGTCCGCCTTTTGTACTAAGTTTTATAACTGTGCAATAAAGTTTAAATAAATAAATAAATAAATAGCACCAAACAGCACAAATATTAGTCTGCATTGAATGCCTCAGCGGCTTCTACGGCAGACCCAACTCTAGCAACTGATCTGCTGAGATGGGAAGACGCTAGTGTGTCGAGTGTATTTGTATGTAAAACATTTTCGATAACCGCAAATATAACTTTGTCACAAACAATATGAAAAACCAGAGATTTTAAAAAAAAAATTGCGTCTCTTACAACAAAGTATATTTTTTTGCTGGCGACATATAAAAGCGGTTTTTTGGATAGATGTATAACCGATACATCTATCCTAAATACCGCTTTCATTAGTTTCAATATGCTTGTTACTACGAAACCCTTCATGAGCAAGTCCGACTCGCACTTGGCCACGTTTTTATCATTTTTTTATCAAGATTGTCAATTATTTTCGTATTTTTAATCTGCCTCATCTTCTACATCATCTGCCTTCTATCAGATCAGATAGAGCGATAATACCATTATTGATTGGGGATAAATAAATGTCTTGATAAACGATGTTTTTGCATAAAATCAAATGGATCGATCTGAGATCTGATCTTTTGCATTAGCCAAATTGATAGGTGTATTAAATAGTATAATAGGTAGATATTAAAAGGGAAATCAGTAGTTTTTTTTTTTGCAATAGGCTAGTTTCCTAAGAAAATAATTAGTCCGTCAGTTGGATATTCAAAAAATATTGGACACGTATTTTTTCTTTTATCGATTAAACAAAAAATAATAAAGATATAGCCCTTTGAAGTTCCGTGTGACGTCATAGTTTGCTACAATTTTTAGCAAACTTTGACGTCACGAGCCCCCACTCCTGAACTTTGAAGCGCTCTAGCTTTATTATTTATTGTTTATTTGACAAAAGAAAAAATACGTGTCCAATATTTTTTTATTATCTAACTGGCGGACTAATTGTTATGTTATTATTACGACCCAGGAAACTAGCCTATTAAAATACTTTTTAAGTATGGAAAAGTAAACATTTTAAGCGACTCAATCTTCCAATTTCTATTTTTATTTTTAACAAGCTTTTATTTAGTTTCACCTGTCCCGATGGTTGTCTGTCTATCTAATCTAATCATGCAAGTTAAATTTGATCCACTTCCCGGTTACTGATTGAGCTAAAATTTTGCATGTGTAAATCGGATGACAATACAATATGGAATCGTTGTGCTGGTCTGATGATGGAGGCGGAAGGTGGCCGTGGTACTCTTAAACTAAACAAGGTACATCAGACGTGTTTGGGCTCATTTGATTTTTCTTGGAAAGCACTTTACCGTGTGGATTTTTTAATAAAAGCTTGTCACAAAAATGTAAGTTTTGCAAAAAAAACTTGTATATGGCCATAACCATGAAATCATACTGTTTTGTTTTTGACCCGTCTGTTCAGCATTGAGAAATTTATAACCGTAAAATCATTCGAAGATGCTTTAAAATTTCACTATGATATGAATCACTAGAACTCGTTCATGACCAATGAAATTTTTGAAAAAAAAAAGTGTATATTTGCGTTTTACATAAGTTATTTTCTTGACAATGATTCCAAATTGTAATGTAATTTTTGTGGTCTCTCCAGTTATAGGTGATTCTAAACTTAATTGGAGAGCCTGCTTCATGTATGAATTGTAATATTTTTTTATGAATATTAAATAAAATTCGCATGGGTTACGTGCGCCCCTAAAGCACTTACGCCTTGGTTTTCTCCAATGCGGTGCCGCACTTTTAGAACTATCCAGAACCTTTGAACCTTTATACGTAAAAGAGAAAAGGTTTCTCGCACTTTTATATATTTTCATCCCGCTCCCACGGTGTACGACACCGTCACCGCACAATGGAGGAAACCCAAGGCATAAGCCACCCCTTCAACACACTTATATGAAGTCTTAAAACGTAAAACTATTGCAGTCGTATAAAAAAGCAGTCTCAGGACATCAAAATAAAACAATCAAAGATATCTTTATTCTTTTATTTAAATGTTATCATTTTTACGATTCACATGTTTTGTACACAAATGGTTGTTTTTACCGGTTACGGACAATCGGGCTAATGGCATATTAATGTGCGTCTATTTTAGATTATTATTTGTCTGATAGCATGTTGATAAAGGACATTGACCTACATAAGGTGAGAAACTCAAACTATTGTAAGGATTTATCGTTAAAAATATGCAAAAGTGAAAGAAAAACATAACTGTTTTTTTTTTCACTTTTGATTGTGTTATCTCCAAAGTAATAATACATGCATAAATATTTATTAATAATTTATCCCTTAGTTATTTGGTTTCGTTTCTACCAATTTAACAAAAAACGCTTTGGTTTTTATCCGTCCATCCGAACAGGACGGATTGGTAAGAATTTATTTATCATTTGTATATTTAGTTAGAAGATGTTCGTGAAGGTCCATAAAAAATATTAGTAATTTTGACTACAGCAATTAAAGTAATAAATAAATAAATTATTATTACTATGAATGTACTTTATTTTTTAGAACTTTAATTTCTATTTCCTCTAATTCTTGATTTGGATGTTGAATTGGTTCAGAAATTAATTTATTAAGATTTAACCCCGGCGGAGTTATATACGTAAAAATAAAGTTGTAAGGATTTCTCTTTTACATATATAGGTCTATCCTACTCGGACTCGGAATGCGGCATCGGAATGTTAGAAACCAAGGTATTAGACAGAGCCTAGGCCTAGACAAGCCATGATATACATACATAGACCCCGCTTAACGTGTAGGTCGGTCAGGGGTCGGCAACCTGCGGCTCGCGAACCACATGCGGCTCTTTAGTTCCATACGCAAATATTATTTATTTTATCTAAAAAAAAAATATTAAATAAATAAATATATCACACAGATTGAGCTAGCTCCAAAGTAAGTTCGAGACTTGTGTTATGGGATACTAACTTAACGATACTATATTTTATAACAAATACATATATAGATCACACATCCAAGACCCAGGCCAATCTGAAAAAGATCATTTTCCATCTTGACCTGGCCGGGAATCGAACCCGGTCACTCTGTGTCGCAGGCTGGCGTGTTGACCGCTGCGCCACGGAGCTAGTCATTCTGAATCCATTATTGAGGATTAGGCACCATTTTCTCTCTTTACTCACGTGTACTCGCTTTTAAGTAATTATCTACGAATACCATATACATATCTTATCTCATTTGTTGTGGAAAAACACTACTTATAAATAGATACTTATTGTTATGATTAAATAGATTAGTTTTTAGGGTTCCGTACCCAAAGGATAAAAACAGGACCCTATCGCTTCGCTGTCCGTCTGTCTGTCACCAGGCTGTATCTCATGAACCGTGATAGTTAGACAGTTGAATTTTTCACAGATGATGTATTTCTCTTGCCGCTATAACAACAAATACTAAAAAATATAATAAAATAAATATTAAAAGGGGCTCCCATACAACAAACGTGATTTTTCTGCTTGTTTTTGCTCGATATTGATAAAGGCAACAGGTAGACGATTGATATATTCACAGAATATTTAGTTATATATCACTTTAAAAATAAATCATTAAATAAAAATAAAATAAATATTAAAGAGGGGCTCCCATACAATAGACATAATTTTTTTGGCGTTTTATATACATAACTGTACACGTTATATATATGAACCCTTCGTGTGCGAGTCCGACTCGCACTTGACCGGTTTTTTATCAGTATCAATATATCTACTTATGACATTCTAAAGAACTACCACTTTAATAAGTTACACCGATGTACCTGCGCAGAAATTAAATTTTTCGCATATAGCAAAAATATCAGTCTGCTATTGGCTAATGCGTTCGCGCCATGTCTGGAGTTCGCTGGGGCGCCAGTGGCGCCACGCCGTACGAGTATTATGAGCGAGACAGCACGAGCCCTGTTGTTTTTGGATTTCAAATCTTATGTCGTAGCTATAAGTTCGTTATTTCACTGATATTTTCATTCAGTTTGATTCGGCGGTAGGTTATGCCATTCTGCGCCATCCAACAAAGCCAATGCGACCTATGAAAGAACTAGCTTTTGCCCGCGGCCTCGCTCGCGTTAAGAAGTATAGTTTCCATACAAACTTACATCCCCTATTTTATCTCCTTTGGGGGTAGAATTGATCAAAATCCTTTCTTAGCGGATGCCTACGTCATAACATCTACCTGCATGCCAAATTTCAGCCCGATCCGTCCAGTGGTTTGGGCTGTGCGTTGATAGATATCACTATGTCAGTCAGTCACCCTTGAGTTATATATATTTAGATAGACGTCAGTACTATTTATAGACGGCAAGAAAATATTTTGTGATTCTTTAAAATTAAATTTCGTTAATTGTTATTTTTGACTCTTCCGAGTTCCGACTCAAAATAAGCATAATAGGGTTGCTAGCCACATCGCCTTTTGACATAAATAATTCATTAGGTTCTTAGGTAAGTAGTAATTTCCTTTGCCGGCTTCTACTATTAAATACAGCTGACAAATGTGCAGGAAGTGACGCGGCTCTACCATATTTCAATTTTCTTTTTTCTTAGAGCAAGATAAGAGGCAAATAATAATAATCATCATCATCATTTCGTGTAGGTGACACGGCCAATCGACCAAGCACACCCTGGTGTCAGAGTTCTTCGGAACCGCCTCTCGGCCTCCGACGTGGTTCCTTTAACGACTACCAGATGGCAGCCGGGGCCAGCGGGTTAACGTGAAATAATAACAAATAATAATGATATTTGTCGACAAATAATGCCGAATGGTATGAATACCCATTTTGACATAAAGTGACAATATACACTTAGTCTTTTTGGTGTCGAATTATTATAAATATTTATAGGCAGAAGTAGTAAAAAGTATAGAATTGATATTAATACATTCACAAGTTGCAATACCTATTATTTTTCAAAAGTATTATTAACTTATAATTATCATCATTTCGAGTAGGTGTCACGGTCAATCGACCATGCACACTCTGGTATCAGAGTTCTTCGGAACCGCCTCTCGGCCTCTGACGTGGTTCATTTAACGACTTCCAGATGGCAGCCGGGACCACCGGCTTAACGTGCCTTCCGAAGCACGGAATCATCTTTATTATCAGACAATCAGGTGATTCAAGCCTGCAATGTCCTAACCAAACTGAAAGCAATTAAACAAAGTATGCTTCCCGTGGGAATCGAACCACGACCCCCGGGTCTACAGGCAAACGCCTTAACCAGTAGACCACGGATTGTAAGAAAAATGTGTCAAAAAAATGTCAGTTTACGGACAATAATTGTACGTTATAACGGTGGAAGAGAGATAGATGCGTCGCAAGCTGAACGCTTAGGCCGATCGTGCCTCTCTATTACTTGTTCCGCGCTCTCGCTTGAGCACAGAACGTGACACTGTTTTGTACGTGCAGACGGCGTTCATCGATTCATCAGATGTTATCACTTTAAAAAATGGGTATCTACTGATAGAAAGCGTTCAAGAGGCAAGCCTAGAAATGGGATGGCGAAATGAGTTCTTTGCTTTCAATGAAGGAAGACAAGACATAGAAATAGAACTAGGCGGAAGACAGAAGTGAAGGTTTTTGCCCAGCAGTAGGACCTAAACAGCTACAAAATATCTTTCTCAGAGTATCAATAAAAATAATTGAGTTTTACAATATATAATATTATACATTTTCCACCTTTACGCCCACCAACACGCTAAACGTGACCTTTCGGTCTTATTACTTTAGGCTCTGTCTACCCCGTAAGGGATAAAAACGTGATAATATGTATGTATGTATCATTTTATACGCGTTATACATAACAACCTCCGTGGTCCAGTGGTTAAGGCGTTTGCCTGTTGACCCGGGGGTCGTGGGTTCGATTCCCACCGGAAGCATACTTTGTTTAGTTGTTTCCAGTTTGGTTAGGACATTGCAGTCTTGAATCACCTGATTGTCTGATAATGAAGATGATTCCGTGCTTCGGAAGGCACGTTAAGCCGGTGGTCCCGGCTGCCATCTGGTAGTCGTTAACGGAACCACGTCAGAGGCCGAGAGGCGGTTCCGAAGAACTTTGACACCAGGGTGTGCATGGTCGATTGACCGTGACACCTACTCGACATGATGATGATGATACGCGTTATTCGCGATAGAAACGAATGTTCCCTTCAAAATTTCTGTATTAGACTCATATTTGGACTTCGCAAATATGATCACATCACTATTTTTCGCTTACAACTCAAGTGGCTCCCTATTAGACTCCGCCGTAATTTGCATATCCTTTCTCTTCTTTATTCTATCCTCTTGGACCCTTTTACTCCTCATTACCTTAAAGAACGTTTCCATTTCCTTCGTGAGGTTGAGGATCCTAATGTTCGCTGTGCGTTTTCCCTTAGACTTGTAATACCTTCTCATCCGACATGTTTCTATTCAAACTAGTTTTCTGTTCGGGGGGAATGCTTTGCCACTTGACATCAGAAAGGCCCAAACATCTAAGAAGCTTGGGTCCTCCCCCCAGCTCCTTGAAAGGCCGGCAACGCTCTTGCTGTCACACCATGGTGTTGCAGTTGTCCATGGGCAGCGTTGATCGCTTACCATCAGGATATGCCATCAGTATTTTATCCAGCGTATAGTATTTTATCCAGTTGCCGTTGAACGGCAAACGAGCAAGCGTGTCACCTGATGGCATATCCCGATGGTAAGCGATCAACGCTGCCCATGGACAACTGCATGAAAAAGAAACATGAAAATAAACTCTTTTCAACAGTATTGGTCGCCTACTTGCGTGCGGGGGCTTTGTATAGTATTTTATCCAGCTGCCGAAAATTATCCTTACTAATATTATAAATGCGAAAGTGAGTTTGTTTGTTACGCACGCTTTCACGCCGTAACTACCGAACCGATCATCATGCAATTTTGCATACAATTTCTCTGGAGTACGGAGAAGGAGGCTACCTTTTATCCCGGGAAAAAGTACTATCCCCGATGGATCGACATTGACGCGGGCGGAGACGCGGGCGAAAGCTAGTAATAATATAATTCAACATTCTTAGGCTTCAAAAAACCGTGGTCTGCTCTATACAATCATGTATTACCTCAAGGCAAAGTTAGGTAAAGTGGGAAGGCGAATGTCATTCTCAACGACATGTACAAAAATATTATTTAAATAACATGCCGAAAAACCACGAAGTCACTAAATACCTACAAAATAGTACCACTTTTTTTTGCAACTGCTTAAATATACTTTGTTTTTACGTGTACTTATGTCTAAGTAGCCAACTATGGTGACAAATTTATTTTGGTTTTTGACGTGATAACGTTTTATAAATTGATGAATGCACGCATCTAAAAGTGTCACGTTCCTCGTGCAAGCGAAAGCGTGGAATAGAAAGGCAAGATCGACCTAAGCGTTCGGCTTGTGACGCATCTATCGGAAGCATTATTTAAAATTAAGGTAACGTTAAATACAATATGTAAAGAAAACTCTGTCCGATCCTTGAAGGGGTGATTCTGCCGTCGATATGAACAACTTTTCCTATGGGACCAAAAATAGAAACTCAAAAAAAAATTACATTTCATAAAAAATGTTCGGCCGTCCAGGTCTATTTGAATAGGAACGTCAAAAATTTTTTTTTTAGTTCCCAGCATTGGTCCCATAGGAAAAGTTGTTAATATCGACGGGCTCCAATCACGCCTTCAAGGATCGGACAGGGTTTTATTTACATATTATATTTTATGAGATTAATTTCTATGACTAGCTCCGTGGCGCAGCGGTCAACACGCCTGCCTGCGACACGGAGTGACCGGGTTTGATCCCCGGCCAGGTCAAGATGGAAAATTACCTTTTTTAGATTGGCCTGGGTCTTGGATGTGTAATTATATATGTATTTGTATAAAATATAGTATCGTTGAGTTAGTATCCCATAACACAAGTCTCGAACTTACTTTGGGGCTAGCTCAATCTGTGTGATTTGTCCGTATATATTTATATATTTATGGCAAGTCATCGCTTAAATATATTTGATCTATACATAGATTTAAAAAAAAAATTGCGGACTTCATACTTCTATGGATCTATCAAACAAATTGCTATGAATTCTAATTTCCTTGGGTAGTTTATTTTGGCTTCTATTAATAGAATAAAATAGAATAATGTTTAGAATAATTAGTAATAAAGCGGCAGTTGTATAATTTAAGAATTGGTAAGTTACAAATTATTTTTATATATAGGTAGTAAAACCTAAGAAGTAAGCTAAATAATTTGTATGAAATGCGCCCAAACCCCTTCGATTTTACTTCCTTCTGATTGACCCACCCCCTATGGCCAAGTTGTAATGGTAATATTGGGCATATCGGCTGAAAGCGAAGTTCAGGTGTTACCACTCACTATTTTATTAAAATGCCGGACTATTTATCTAACTAATCTAACTGCCCGTTCCATCATTTTACTAGCCCTTTATTTATATCACTAATTTACTCTTAAAAATTTATAAATAAAATATGGTGAAAAATTTCATGCGGGCGGGACTTGAACCGGCGACCTAGGTCTATGTACAGTCAGCCAACGAGATGCCTGACCCCGCAATCTACCTATATCTTGAATTATCTCTTAAACTAAAAGTAATATCAACATGAAAATTTATAATCAGAAAGTCTTAATTAAAGCTTTCTGAATATACATTTTCATGTCAATATTATTTTCAGTTTAAGAGAAAATTTAAGATATAGTTAGATGGCGGGGTCAGGTCTCTCATTGGCTGACTGTACAACCTATGCTCAGCCATCTGAGCTACCGCACAATTCTATCTCGGCACCCAAATTCTCCACCATATCCCATTTCCCCTTATACGTATTAAGGCTTACGTTACCTACACAACTACCCGACTTTTACAAGTGAGGTTTTTTACAACGGAAAATCAACTAATATGTAGGAAGCCATGCAATATTTTTTATAAGTATTTTATTTTGCATTCACAATGCTATTTTGATATACTCTTAATAAATTAAGAAATAAAATATGTTGAAAAACTTATAACATCCCTAACGTTTAGATAACAGTCATAAAATGATTAGCGTTTATGCAAGGTTCTTGTTTATATGATAAGGTCCAGTTAAATTTAGCGCGAATTTTAAAGGGCTTAGAATAATGCTGTAGAATGTCAAAAGCAAATGAAAAAATCGCACGTCGAGTCTAGATATTTTTTTAATCATCTAGAAAATTTTACGCAATATAAATGTGCACAAAAACACTAATTGTGTACAACTTTTTACTAAACCTATTATGGGTACACTAATTCATTGACGTCGACAATCAAAACGGCTGATTGATAGTTTTTCAAAAAATACCAACCAAGTTCGAGTCGGACTCGAGCACGAAGGGTACCGTACATTATATATAACTAGCTTTCACCCGCGGCTCCGCCCGCGTCAATGTCGATCCCTCGGGAACAGTACTTTTTCCCGGGATAAAAGGTAGCCTATGTCCCTCTCCGTACTCCAGAGAACTTGTATGCAAAATTTCATGATGATCGGTTCAGTAGTTACGGAGTGAAAGCGTAACAAACAAAAAATAAACAAACAAACAAACTCACTTTCGCATTTATAATATTAGTAAGGATAAGAATAAGATTTTTTCCTTTATCAGTGCTATAAGACGTTCCTTCACACAAAATTTCAAGATTCTAATTTCACGGGAAGTATCCTGTAGGTTTTGATTCCCTTGCGAGTGTTGCAAAAACACAAAAATCTTTTAATTGCGTTGACTTAGAAGTTTGATTTTTCACAGCTCCGAGGGACTATAGACCTGAGTATTTGATATGAATTTCAGCTTTACGCGTTCCTGAGAAAAAGGGGTTGACAGACCGACACACAGACAGACGGACGGACAATAGAGTGACAAGGGTTCCGTTTTTTTCCTTTTGATGTACGGAACCCTAAAACAAATATTTTGTGAGAAAAGGCAAAAAAAGCGTGTCGTTTTTCCAAAATTTGCTTCAATAGCATTTCTTTGACCTATGGTCAGCTCAAAATATTTTAAATAGGTATCATATTATACGCTTTTGTGTATAAGGACGGAGTTTATATGAACGACGTCAACTTTCGACGTTTCGTGTGTTACCCAATTTGATTTAGTAAGTACCTACCTAGTAACTTAAAACGATAACAAGTAATTTTTGCTTTTGCAATTATTGTTACTTTGTTCTTATCAATTTGTGACTAGCCTTTCGACAACAATTGAGCAATTGTTGCATTACTATCTAAGTCATGTCGATTCCGAGATAAGATTAGTACAATACCACTGTCTAGTGTTAAATTTGAACGTTGTAGTACCTTTGCTCGTATTTGAGAAAAAAAAGGCGTAAATCACGATACCTGTTTAACACCTGGGCCTTCTGCTCAATACAAATGGGTTTTTACGAGCATTTCTAAGAAATGAGATGTAATAATAAGCAAGATTATCTATTCACTGAGCAAAATTCTCAACTGACATTTTAATTTACTTATTAAGATGTCTTATACGCCATAAGATGTCTGTTAAGTTTTATAACAATGTAGCTATCTATAAAATTTATATATTTGTAACAGCTATATCAATATTTTGTTACGATATTGTATGTATGTGAAAAGATTATTACCAACGTAGAGTTTATTATTTATTTTCATTCGCATCCGCTGTACACGTCCGACGCACATAATTGAAATTATACAAGAACATGCATCTCTAAAATACTTAAATCTAACATGCAAATAAAAAAATAAAATACTCACTTCCTGCTGCTCTATGACTGGTGTCCTTAATAACTAATATCACAGGATTTTATAAGACTTAGACTAAAATACACGCACTATACACTGTAGACGTAAAAAAAATATATACACAATATTTACACTGTCCAGTCTTCTTCTTTTAATTACATTCCCAAACAAGTTCGTTTTTCAAATCACTTTTTTTTATTCTATCCAATTACATTTTTGGTCGCGCCAAATAGAACGACGTCGAGTTCGGATTTCGAATTGACGCACAGACGACGCGGCAGGTGCGTTCTTGAGCGCTACAACAGGCAAACTGTCATTTCAGGTGACCGTACTATAGTTTTAACTGTGGTTTTAATATCAGGTGGACAGCAAAATCAGTGATAAGAATACAAAGAAGTTCCTCAGCAACAGACGGGAATACTCCAATGGGGGATAGGGGGATGAACCGGTTGTCTCCGGTCAATGGCATGCGTGTGAACTTAGCATATTTTTTTTTAGGTTCAAATTCAAACACTTTTTTCATTGATATATTATTTTTAAGTACGGAAGATGGGCATAATGCTTTTATGATTCAAAAATACGCGACCGGTTGTACATAAATAATACGTCTGAGTTAAGATTGCTTTTTTTCTGTGTTTGTTTTGTGACGGTCAAATTCTCATGTCAAATCATTCTCTTTTTCATCCGACTTACAAAAAAGGAAGAGGTTCTCAAACCGATTGTATGTTCTTTTTATGTTTGTTCACATAACTCCGTAATTTATGATTTGATTTGAAAAATTCTCTTTTTTATTTGAAAAGGTATAATCTTAAATTGGTCTCATTTAAATTTCATCAAAATCGATTCACTGGTTCGATTAAGATCGGGTTAGTATTTGAAAGATTGGTATACCTTACGTGTTCGGCGCGATGCCGAATTTATAGTTATAAATAAACTAAACAAAGATAAGTAACTAAAGACACAATAATGCCTGGAACTACCATCTGAGATTTTCTGATAAACATCAAATAAATAGTTGTATAAATAATTACTTATCAGATTTGATAAGCGGGGACGTAGCTAGCACGGGTGTCTCCCGGGGTGACGGCTAGTTTGCCGACCCTTGAATAAACGAGGGGGGGTATATTCGATAGGGAGTATAAATCGAAACTTTCAGTCCTGCCACCCTACTGAAACCCAGGCGTGGTTCCCATAGAAATGGGTCATAAAATATCTCGAGTTCCTCCATGCTTCGGCGGTCATCATTAGTTAAATGGCACTCGGAAAGCTATGTCAGATGCCCTTAGGCAGCTGACACCAGTATTGGCCACTTACACACGCGAAAAACATCTCAACCTCCCCGCCATTAACATTTCTCATCTTCTATACCTGTAGACTTTTTCAGTTGTATTATCATCTGTGACTCCATTCAACCTGTTATATAATTTGGTATTTTTATAGCCAACCAGACGCCAACCCTCCTTGAGTACCTTCGCAGACTATCGCGGACAAAGTCGCCAGTACAATCTACTAACGGTATGGTATGTCGGATACAAAACCTTCAGTTCAGTGGCGCCACCTAGTGAAGTAAATTATTATAGGAAAATAGAAAACAACCAAGACCCAAGCTAATCTGAAAAAATTTTTTTATGATATAGGACGGTAAACAAATAAGTGGGTCAGCTGATAGTAAGTGATCACCGCTGCCCATAGACAACTTCAATACCAGGGTTTGATAGGTGCGTTGTCGGCCTTGCAAGGAATTGAGGGAAGGAAATGGGGACGGGAAGGGGAAGGATGGGCTTCCGGCTCTCTCACTCACCGAACGAAGCATAGAAGCGGTAAAGGTCTACTCAGATGGCGATTTTCTGTGAGAGTGTGGTACCTTCCCAGACGAGCCGGCCCATTCATGCTACTAGTAATTCATTTTGCCGGTAGAGTGGCTCTACACCACAACTGAAGATTCTTTTCCACCTGGCCAAGGATTGAACCTAGAATCCTGTGATTCGAAGGCGTACTGCAAGTGCCTTTGAATCACAGGATTCTAGGACACTGAGTCACAAGAATGCGGAGGAAACTATAATATACCGGCCATAAAATACATACCAGTAGAATCAGCCAAGCGAGCTGATCTACCACTGGGAAAGTCGATCAAGGGAGTGATCAAGGCATAAACCTACCATTTTTAGAGTTCCGTATCTCAAAAGGAAAAAACGGAACCCTTATGGAATCACTTTTTTGACCGTCTGTCTGTCTGTCAAGACCTTTTTTCTCAGGAAAGCGAAGAGGTATCAAGCTGACATTCATATCAAATTCTCAGGCCAATTGTCCCTTGGAGCTAAAAAAAAATCAAACTTCTAAGCCAACGCAATCGAAAGATGGTTTTGCCTCAAATTTTCGTGTTTTTTTGACATTTGCAAGGGAATAAAAACCTACAGGGTACTTCCCATGAACATTATAGCACAGATAAAGGAAAAATTGCGAAAAGCATTAATTTTCAGTTACATCAAATAATATTTCAAACTTATTGTGTATAATGTACGAAACTCTTTATTTGCGAGTCCGACTCGCACTTGGCCGGTATTTTTTACACACTAGACTAGCTCCGTGGCGCAGCGGTCAACATGCCAGCCTGCGACACGGATTGACCGGGTTCGATCCCCGGCCAGGTCAAGATGGAAAATGATCTTTTTCAGATTGGCCTGGGTCTTGGATGTTTATCTATATATGTATTTGTTATAAAATATAGTATCGTTGAGTTAGTATCCCATAACACAAGTCTCGAACTTACTTTGGGGCTAGCTCAATCTGTGTGATTTGTCCGTATATATTTGTCCGTATATATTTTTACACAGGATGTCTTTTTCGTATGTTTTCAAAATGTTTAGATCATATCTCAAATACTAGCGTGTCGTTTTTTTTTATTTTTGCTTCTAAGGCATTTTACTAAATTGCGGGTGCCGGCCTTAAAAGTATTTGAGCTTAATTTAAATTGACGTCATATGAACAAAGACAATATAATACTACGTAATATAAAAAAAATCATCATCATTTCGTGTAGGTGTCACGGGCAATCGACCATGCACACCCCGGTGTCAGAGTTCTTCGGAACCGCCTCTTGACCTCTGACGTGGCTCCTTTAACGAATACCAGATGGCAGCCCGAACCCACGGCTTAACGTGCCTTCCGAAGCACGGAATCATCTTAATTATCAGACAATCAAGTGATTCGAGCCTGCAATGTCCTAACCAAACTGGAAACAACTAAACAAAAAAAACGAAACCCACGACTCCCGTGTCTACAGGCAAACGCCTTAACCACTGGACCACGGAGGTAGTTATATAAGACAGTGGATTCTTCCTATACTTATCTATTATTTATTTATTTATCCACATAAGTATCTTTGACATAGAGACATCGTCCGCTACAGCATTAGGCATAATAACCTTTAAATCTCTTATCTTATTGCTAAGTTCATCCAACACAATGGTCATCTGAAACTTCAGTCGTTGTTTATTTACATATAAACAATAACGTCGGTACTGAATTCACATTGGACGAGTGGACATAGCGAGTCAAAGAAGATCATATTTTTAACTAAAGTTAGCTAAGGAGCAGCGATCCACATATAAAAGTGGGATAAGGTAAAGGAAGAAGAAGTAGCTAGGTAGCAGCGGAATTAAGAATAAATAAAGCGTCAGGTTACACGGGTAAGTAAACGGCAGAGTACTACTATGCTTGTAACTATCAATGTTAACAGCATAGTAGAGTAGAGTACTATAAATCGGTAGAGTTGAGTTCCTCTTCAACTGGCGAGTGTGAAACTCGCGACTGCGCGCTAGATAGCACCTTCTTAATTTACCAATTTTTTTTGTCGTCAGCTCATTTGTACATACGTACAGTACATATATAGCACAGGTAGAGTTAAAGCGACTAGAAGCTTTCGTCTGCCTTAGCAATCACAACGTTCACACTACTAATTGGTAATTTAATCTTACACGCTTTAAACTATAATTATTATTTTTTTATTTCAATAGAGATACATTCATTATATTAGCGCCTTCCAATAAACGGTCAATTCAACTATGTAGTCTCTACTCTACCTATACATTATAGCATTATATATTATAGCAGCATTCGCTGAGTTAAAAACTAAGCTAACATTGAATTTAAAGATCAAGTCATCTACTAAACTAAGTTATTGTCATTTTTATTCACCATTTCACTCGCCTTACATCTCAACTAATCTAAACTTATCTTCCACGAGGTGGTCGAGTGATTATTGTCTCAAGTTTATGTAATCATAATTAAAAATAATAAATTAATGTTTGTAGTAAAATTAACTTTTACAGGTATTTGTTATGTAAACAGATTCTTTGAAAACTAAGAATGAGATAATAAATCTTATTAAACGATTATACCAACCTTTTTTAGGGTTCTATACCCAAAAAAGGCGTGATCACAGGTATCTTAAGAGTCGGCAACGCATCAGCACCTTCTCTGGTGATGCAGATGTCCATGAGCGACGGTGACCACTTTCCATCAGGTGGCTCGACTGCTCGTTTGCTATCAAACATATATGTATTATAAAAAAATAAAAAAGGTATTTCTAAGCTATTGAGACATGGCATCAGTAAACATTCTAATAGGATTATCTGAGAACTCTACATAAGTCTTAAAATCTCAAAACAAGGACGAAAAATATAATTAATCCCTTGATCGTCCACACTCCACACTCTCACAGAAAATCAACGTTTGAGTACAAGCTTTCCGCTTGATTCGTTCGGTGAGTGAGACAGCTGGAGGCCCATCCTTCCATTCCCTCATTCCCTTCCAATTCCTTGAAAGGCCGGCAGCGCTCCTGTCACACCCTGGTGTTACAGTGGTCCACGGGCAGCGGTGATCACTTTCCATCAGGTGACTCGTTTGCTCGTTTGCCGTCCTCTACGAATAAGTATACATATATTACTTATTCGTAGGCCGTCCTGTACCACAAAAAAACGTCCTATATACGACCTGCGTGAAAAGAAAAACAACTGATGATCTATGTTTTTTCTTGCTCTCATCATCATTTCGAGTAGGTGTCACGGTCAATCGACCATGCACACCCTGGTGTCAGAGTTCTTCGGAACCGCCTCTCGGCCTCTGACGTGGTTCCTTTAACGACTACCAGATGGCAGCCGGGACCACCGGCTTAACGTGCCTTCCGAAGCACGGAATCATCTTTATTATCAGACAATCAGGTGATTCACGCCTGCAATGTCCTAACCAAACTGGAAACAACTAAACAACCAAACTTCTTGCTCTGGCTAGCATGGAAGGCTAGATAAGGAAAAACGCAAAATGACGAAAAATGGTTTCCATCCAATACAACCACCTTTGCCTTGCTTTGTCTTATGCTAAAGGTAGATTTTTCGACGTGAATTATGAGACATTTTTTAAGCATTTACAATACTACCTTAGACCTATTTAAAAAATAAAATAATATATGGTGAAAAAATCCACGCGGGCAGGACTATGTACGACCTACGCTCTGCCGATTGAGCTACCGCACTGCAATCCCGTGTGGTTTCCAGCAGAGTAGAATAGGACCACTCCAACTCTTCCTAAGGATGTCGTAAGAGGCGACTTAGGAAATACAAACTAAACAAAGCTCATAAACATCAATAAGACCGCTCCAACCCGTCTGGCCAGCGAGGAGAGTGTAGGCTAAAATCCTTTGTCTGCTCTGGCCAACTATGGCTCTGGTAGTACAGAGAGGGTCATGCTCCTGCACTGCAGTGGAGACTAAAAAGACCTGATGATGATGATGATGATGACTTTAATCCAGTACGTCGAAGATCCTCACAATATCCCAGTCTTAGGGCATGCGTCACATATATAACTCGAGGTTTTCTATACAATTTTTTTACGTTTTTGTTTCAGCTCGAGAGAAATCGCGGGCTAAAGTATATACATATACATAATAACGATTAAAAATTCAAAGCATTGTAACCTCAGCAATAAATATCAAAATCTAGACGTAAAGTAAATCCCTATAAGTATACATTGCTGGTTTTCCTCTTAACCTACCTGCAGTGCATCACAATAAGTAGGAAACTAATAGTGTTTATATGGACTCCCCCGCCGTACAATGGGTACTAAAACCACGAAATCATCTTAAGAAAAATCATCTAAACGATATAGTCTGTGGATTAAGTCATCGCACTTATTCTGTTGGTTGTTTTCCGTGTTTGTAACTGCCTCCGTGGTCCAGTGGTTAAGGCGTTTGCCTGTAGACCCGGGGGTCGTGGGTTCGATTTCCACGGGAAGCGTACTTTGTTTAGTTGCTTTCAGTTTGGTTAGGACATTGCAGGCTTGAATCACCTGATTGTCTGATAATAAAGATGATTCCGTGCATCGGAAGGCACGTTAAGCCGGTGGTTCCGGCTGCCATCTGGTAGACGTTAAAGGAATCACGTCAGAGGCCGAGAGGCGATTCCTAAGAACTCTAACACCAGAGAGTGCCCGAGTGTTGACTCGGGCACTCTCTGGTGTTAGAGTTCTTAGGAATCGCCTCTCGGCCTAACGCCTTAACCACTGGACCACGGCGGCTGTTAAATTGTATATTGAACCCAATTCTCGTCAATGATCACCAAATTTTAATGAACAAATAATTGCGCTATTATACCCAATGTTCACCGTTTGATTGCCATAAAATGTTATTCTACTAAGCTAATAATATTCTGATTTCTATGCTACTAACAAATATTATGTATGGTAGATGTAGCGACTGCATTAAAATAAGGAGACTGATATTTTTAAGTTTCTTTAAATTTTAATAAAAGGATTATTTTAATTATACAACTTATTTACTTCTTAACCTTGTGACGTAGCGACTACGCCGCCGCCCGTCACAAACGCACACGCGCACGATCCGACCGTAGGCATGAATTGTAGATCACATCGGCAGCGATAAGCGACGCACACTTACGCATTCCGGCCCTATATAAGCGCAGAGAGAACGCGCAACCGGCAGCACTCGTCTCGCAGAGCTCGAGTGTTCACCACGGTCGGCCGGGGCGAATTCCCTGGAAGATAGTGACTGGGTGGTTATAGTCGGCCGGGGCGAATTTCCTGGTGGATTAATAGCTTCCCTATTTGCGTCGGCCGGGGCGGATTTCCTGGAAGATCGCAGATTCCCAACCCCGTCGGCCGGGGTCTATCCTGGTGGATATTGGTTGTCCGTCCGGGTAGGGTTACAGTCGGCCGGGGCGTATTTCCTGGTGGATAGTAATTTTCTACCCCCCCGTAGGTTCCCGAGGGAATCACCGTCGGCCGGGGCGTATTTCCTGGTAGATCAGTGATTCTCCCTCTCCGCAGGTGGAGTTCAAGTCGGCCGGGGTCTTTCCTGGTGGATTGTGACTTTCCATCCCCCGATAGGGATCCGTAGGAACCCTCGTCGGCCGGGGTCTATCCTGGTCGAACGGGTGTTTTCTTCTCACCGTAGGGTTGCTCAGACAACCCCCCGTCTCTTTATCCGTAGGCATCCTGACGAGCTGACACGTCTCGGTATTGCGTATGGTACCGTGACCGTGTCCCCCGCGCGTGCCCCCCCCCGCGCCTAGGGCATCCGTAGTCGCCCTCCGCGCTCCGTGGGATATCGCATCCCTTCCGTCCGTTGTTCGTCCAAGCACCGTTGGTCGCTCAACCCCCGCGTGTCACCCGGGCTATCGTCGAGAGTTTACTCCATCGCGACCGCGCGTAGTGACCCCCGTATACCGCCGCCATTACCAAGTATTATTCTAACCCCGTGGTACTGTGATTTATGATTTGTCGCTTATCGCTGTAGGTGTGCGAGTTAGCTGCTAGCCACCTCACCTCTCCTGACTCTGAAGGAACGAATTATCTTGTAATTGAAACCGGTTAATGATAAGTTATTTAAGAACTAGATTAAGTGTTTACTTTGTGGAAGCCAGCAATAAACTTGTATTTTGTTTGTAGAATTAGTTTCATTCCGAGTCCCAGTCAGGATACCTCATTACACACAGACCTTCAGTCGACCCTTCAGGTGACCAAGGTCTTTAATGCTGATCGTAGCACTCCGTGGTTCGACTCCACGCATTTGCTACATCACATTTGGCGCCCAACGGAAAAACCCATTTCAGGCATATTTAGAGGGTCCACATAAGACCTACTGGGGCCAATTGATCCACAAGAAGTGGCCTGCCTAGATATACCTAGTTAGGGAGTACTTTAAAATCTACCAAGAGCTGGTTAAGCTTAGAAGCATCTCAGTTAGGATATTAGTTCCAAATTATATTCGCTTCCGTTTTAAATGAATGTAAATGGTTCACTAGGAAGATAAGCGCAAATTATAATAGTCAAATAATAAAGACAAACTCACGACCTCTTTTCGCGCGCCTCCTTATAAAATATATAAATAAGCAAAAATTAAAACCGAAAAATCCGCGTTGCACAGCTCGTCAGGAAATAAAAAGAAAAAAGTAATAGTAGAAAGATAAAACAAAGCCATTAGCAAAAATCCGTAAACACCGCTTTCATTTCCGTAGAATAAACCGTAGGTTCAAAAAGTAAGTCAGTCACCAATGCCCACCTCGTGGATTTATGGACTGAGGAAAGAAGATTTAATACGGGAACTCAAAGACAGAGGCGTAACAACCGTTGAAAAAACTGTAGAAGACTTGAGAAAACAACTCGCCCAAATAATTAAACAAAACGAAGAGGAGCAAGCAGTCGGCAGTGAAGACATCCGAAAAGAAGACGAAGAATTCAAAGAAGCTGAAACGTCCAAAATGGAGGACACTAAAGAGCTGAGGAATATAGAGAAAATATTCACGAAATGGAATGTAAGTTTCGACACGACCGGAGACGCGGTGGAGTTCCTAGAACGAATAGACGAGTTAATAAATACAATTACAAGAAACCGAAATGAACTACTTCAGTTCGTCCCAAAACTTTTTAAAGGAAAAGCATTATTGTGGCATAGAAACAACAGTCAAAGTTGGAAAACATGGAAAGATTTCGAAGAGGACTTCAAATTATTCTATTTTCCACGAAATTACGAGGCGAGCCTCCTCAGCCGCATTGCAGCAAGGAGACAATGGCCTGATGAACGATTCATCGAATACTTGACGCAAATGCAAACCCTTATTAGGCGATATGGCAAGATGACAGAAACAGAAGCAACCGAAATGGTATACAATAATATGAACCCGAAGTACAAATATTATATTAAAAGACAAGATTTTGGAAACATGAGAGAATTAATAGCGATGGCTGGCGATTTCGAAAATATAGGTAACGAAGAAAATAGGGGAAAGAATTACCAGAAACGAGAATACACCAATAAAAACATCAAATTCGAGCCAAATAAGACTAGCGTGAACCCAAGTCAAGAAGACCAACAAACAGGCAACCGATCGCGGACCACATTCGAGACAACCCGCAATGAAGCACGTTCAGGTAGGAAAATTCACCCACAATATGACGACAAAACCCATTGCTGGAACTGTGGAAAGCCCAACCACGCTTCGCGGGACTGCAAGGCTCAAAAACAATTATTCTGCAGTGGATGTGGTACGATGGGAGTCTTAAGTAGAAATTGTTGTAGAGCAAATAAAAAAGGGGCCTGCACTTTGAAACATGAAATAAAGGGAGATAATAGAATCTTCATACCAGCAAAGATAAACTCAATCGAATATAAAGCGCTCGTAGATACAGGTTCTACGCGTACATATATAAATAGTGACGTCTGGAAAAACTGCATACAACAAAATAATAAAGAGAGGGAAATAAGAACAAAAGTCATATTAGCAGACGGCTCTGAAATTCCGATTAATCAATGCATGACAGTAGATATGGAAATAAATGGCAACAAAATCAAACACGAAGTATCCCTACTCCCCACTACCCCATACATCATTTTGGGAATGGATTTATTGCAACGTTGTGGCTACACAAGCACCTGGCAAAAACCAAAAATAGATAATCAGGAAAAACCAACAACTTACAAAGAAAACCTATCAACCGAACAGAGAGAGCAACGACAAAAATTAATTGAAGAAGAATTCAAAAAATGCAGAGCAGCACCGAAAGGGAATTCGGACACGACACATATAATAAAACTAAAACACAAAGAACCAATTAAGCAACAATACGACTTTGAAATATCCTATCGTAGCGGCAAACAAAACGTAATCGCGGATGAACTATCCCGGAACCCAGTGAACGCGACAAGGCATCCCAACAAAAAAGATTGGTATCAAAAAAAAGAGGAAGAAGTTAAGCTGAATCCAAACAAAACTACCGACTTCCGAATTCAAGATGAAAAACTATATAAAAAGATAATTAATCCGGCATATGGAGTACAACTAAACAGCGAATCAGAATGGAAATTATGCATACCCAGACAAAACATTGAACAAATCTTAGCTGTACCATCAACCACCCAAACGCGCCCAAGACTGACAGCAGGAAAGGCAGCACCCATGGCTCAACCAGGCCAAAAGCCGCAACCGCCAATTCGGCAACCGGGGCCATCAACAAACCCCCCGGCACAAGTGACAAAACCCACTCCACGGACGACAATATTGCTACAGAACGCAATACCATGTCCCACCCGCGGAGCAAAACAGACAGCAGGGCGGGCACCACCGAAACAGGCCACGACATCCCGGGGACCGACAATTCCAACGACAAGCTCAGCCGCCACACATCAGCAAATACTGAAAAGGGACCGGCAAGCTAGTCAGGGTACCCAAACACCGCCTAGCGAAATACGAAAACCGGAACAACCCACCCCGTCTCCGATATTCTGTGCCGCAACCGCACCCATTACCGGACCGCCGAAAAAGAAAAGGCGAGGAAAAAAGCGTTCCCACGGCAGTAAGAGGGGAACGATAAGATTGCCGGATTACAAACCGGCCGACATCAAGAAGAAGTGATTTTTTTTGTTATTTTTACGTGTATAGAAGCACAGTGATTATTTTGTAAGCATTTATTTTATAAGGTTGTTAGTTCCTTTTTCGAGCCCAAGACGGCCAATAGTTATAATTTTTTTTACGTTGGTAGCTAGAACAAGCTAAGATTATGTTTTTTTTCTTTGTGTGCCTACCCTGGCAAAGTGTTTTTGATTTTGTTTTTGTTGCTTTTGCTTTGATTACGATATCGATATCTTCGATACGTAGATAAGGCTATGATTTTTTTTTTACATTCCTATATGAGCAAATAGTTGATTTATTTTTGTTATGTTTTATTTTGAGCCGAGCAGGCTAATAAAAAAAAAAATGTTATAAAATGTTTCTTTTTTCCTATTTACAATCTATATATGAAATCAAGGGGAAAAGCTGTATATTTCCGGACCGACAGAATGACAGAAAACCCTATAGTTTATGAGAAATTGAGCCTGTAATAACTCAAATCGTAGTAGATAGTAAATTAATGTCCGTACAATTCCTTACTTATACAGAACTATATGAGATTTCAAGTACACAGCTATAGCGCTGATAGTCCATACAAAGAAAAGACTGACCTAAGAACAAGGAACAGTCACATGTTTTCGAAATAAAACTACATTATTTTTTCTTAAAGGAATTGTCTGTATTGTTGAGTTTAACTATCAGTTATTAGCTATAAATTATCTGAAAGTAATGGAGGAGTAACAATATTGTAATCTGTTCTGTCCTATAAAAGTAAAAATCTTAACCTTTTCATAACAAAGCTGATTTCATGAGTTTATTTTTTATCAAATGGGTTGCAAAGTAAAGTTCTGTTTTTTTTTTTATCTTTTTTTTGCAACGAGGACAGATCCGATGAGGACCCCAAGAGATTGATGTGTTAACATGGCGATTTTTCCCCCAGGTAAAAATCTCCGGAGGAGGGAGGAGAGTGTGACGTAGCGACTACGCCGCCGCCCGTCACAAACGCACACGCGCACGATCCGACCGTAGGCATGAATTGTAGATCACATCGGCAGCGATAAGCGACGCACACTTACGCATTCCGGCCCTATATAAGCGCAGAGAGAACGCGCAACCGGCAGCACTCGTCTCGCAGAGCTCGAGTGTTCACCACGGTCGGCCGGGGCGAATTCCCTGGAAGATAGTGACTGGGTGGTTATAGTCGGCCGGGGCGAATTTCCTGGTGGATTAATAGCTTCCCTATTTGCGTCGGCCGGGGCGGATTTCCTGGAAGATCGCAGATTCCCAACCCCGTCGGCCGGGGTCTATCCTGGTGGATATTGGTTGTCCGTCCGGGTAGGGTTACAGTCGGCCGGGGCGTATTTCCTGGTGGATAGTAATTTTCTACCCCCCCGTAGGTTCCCGAGGGAATCACCGTCGGCCGGGGCGTATTTCCTGGTAGATCAGTGATTCTCCCTCTCCGCAGGTGGAGTTCAAGTCGGCCGGGGTCTTTCCTGGTGGATTGTGACTTTCCATCCCCCGATAGGGATCCGTAGGAACCCTCGTCGGCCGGGGTCTATCCTGGTCGAACGGGTGTTTTCTTCTCACCGTAGGGTTGCTCAGACAACCCCCCGTCTCTTTATCCGTAGGCATCCTGACGAGCTGACACGTCTCGGTATTGCGTATGGTACCGTGACCGTGTCCCCCGCGCGTGCCCCCCCCCGCGCCTAGGGCATCCGTAGTCGCCCTCCGCGCTCCGTGGGATATCGCATCCCTTCCGTCCGTTGTTCGTCCAAGCACCGTTGGTCGCTCAACCCCCGCGTGTCACCCGGGCTATCGTCGAGAGTTTACTCCATCGCGACCGCGCGTAGTGACCCCCGTATACCGCCGCCATTACCAAGTATTATTCTAACCCCGTGGTACTGTGATTTATGATTTGTCGCTTATCGCTGTAGGTGTGCGAGTTAGCTGCTAGCCACCTCACCTCTCCTGACTCTGAAGGAACGAATTATCTTGTAATTGAAACCGGTTAATGATAAGTTATTTAAGAACTAGATTAAGTGTTTACTTTGTGGAAGCCAGCAATAAACTTGTATTTTGTTTGTAGAATTAGTTTCATTCCGAGTCCCAGTCAGGATACCTCATTACACACAGACCTTCAGTCGACCCTTCAGGTGACCAAGGTCTTTAATGCTGATCGTAGCACTCCGTGGTTCGACTCCACGCATTTGCTACATCACAACCTTTTTCAAATAAACACGAAATAGAAAAAAACTGTTTAAGTGTTTCATAACAAACAAACAAACATAACCACTCAAACTTATGTAATGATTGTACAACTAGGTCGAACTTCAGGGGCTTCTTTACTTATTTCAAATATACACAAGGTCCATTCTAATTAAGCGCATATATTTTAAGGGCTGGGTCTCATAGGTCAAAGAAATACTTTAGTAGCAAATTTCAAGAAATCGACACTAGTTTCTTTTTTATGTTTTCATAAAAAAAATATCTTTTTTTATTAGTCGGTAAATCAGCTGGTTCGATTGTCAATGTTAGCGACTTTGTATGCATAGTACATAATAATAAAAAGTTATTAGCCAAGAAAGTGCTTATTTGTATACAGGTGTTTTTTTCATCTGTTTTTCTAAATACTCAGGTCCTTGACGTTATATACTGATTTAGCTGGTATAATTTACTTTTACAGGACAAGAATGTTATAATAATATATTTAGATGTCATGTTATATTCAAATAATATTATACATTTGGCAGTTAATTTTTAGATTAAAAAAATATTTGGGACTGGCTGCTTTAAATAGGATCCCACCCAACCCTTGGCCAGTTTTTATTTGTTTTAGACACATTAGAATTATGATTTTGGCGTCACATGTTAAACAAATCATCCACGATATGGTAAGACCTTGATGGTCTCTGAAAACGTGAAGTAACGACAGATCTCGGAGTTCTGGGACTCCGGGACTCATTTCCAATTGGGTTAATAACACATTACTTCAGTTAGGTTAACCCTAACCTGAATATTGTGTAAACCCAAAATGTATGGTAACCTAAAATGTATTTTAACACAAAATATAATATTAACCCATTTCCAATTGATTTAATAATAGATTATTTCTCTTGGGTTAACCCTAGCCGGAATATCCCTGACTCGGAAAAATGGGTCTTTACGTACGATTCATAAGGTGTTACCAACTTTAGGTAAGTAGTATCTGCTGATCGCGACTTCATCATCGACGTCGACACGGTAAGATATCTTTACCGTGACGTCGACTCCACTCTTTGGTGACTCTATGTATACGCCTACTAGCCTCTATGAGTATCATTAACGTAATTGTCGTTTCTGCTAACAACTATACTCATCATCATCATCATTTCGAGTAGGTGTCATGTTCTTCGGAACCGCCTCTCAGCGTCTGACGTGGTTCCTTTAACGACTACCAGATGGCAGCCGGGACCAACGGCTTAACGTGCCTTCCGAAGCCTTCTGGGCACGCTACCGCGAGGCAACGATCTACCCGGACTGTTTTATTTGTAAATATATATTAATTTTTATTTATTCTTAGTTGTAATATTATTTAAGGTATTTTAAATTTAAATTGTATATAGCGTGATTTTGAACCCCCTAGCTATATTGAAATCTTGGAATCAGAATCCCCAATGGAATACAGAATTCCAAGAAAAAAAGGTAAAATCCGAAGAAAAAAAATTGACTTTCCATAGAAATTCGTCCAGCTGATCGGCGACTTTGTATGGAAAACCCAATTTTTTTTTTTTTTTTTTAGCTTTTTTCTTGCAGTTCTATATTTCATTAGGGATACTGATTCCGAGATTTCAATAAAGCTAGGGGGTTCAAAATCACGTTGTATATATTTGAATAAAGATACGTTCGACCACTGAAATGCTGTATGCCTGGTTTTTTGCGGTTACGAGTACCAATTGAGTATTCATATAATCCTGTCACGATTTCTTTCAAATGGTAATCTATCGAAAATCTGAATCCCAGGGGGAACTACCGTTCTTTTTGATATTACCACCACAATGCGGGTCTATGGTATTACCCATAAGTATTGCCTTAAATCGGAATAATGTTTTGGATCGATAATTTGGTCTTAAAGGAAACTAAACATTGCTGTAATTAGTTACATATTTTAGATTTATATTTATACTAGCTGCCCCGGCGAACTTCGTTTCGCCATAAGTTAAAAACTATCCTATCTCTCAAGTTGGATCGAACTGCACATGGTGTGCGAATTTTATTATAATCGGTTAAGTGGTTTAGGAGTCCATTGAGGACAAACATTGTGACACGAGATTTATATATATTAAGATTTAGTGCATGCTAAAAATTTTAGCTTGATAAGCAAATTATTTAAGAACTGGCACCCGCCAACCCTAAAAATATTTATGCTTAATTTAAATGGATCTAACATAGCCACAGCGAATATTGTATGGAGGTGTTTTCCTTTAAGACATGTCAAATTTGCCCACGTCACATACATGTTTATTAACATAGCAATACAAGAAAACGACGAATTCAGTAGGCTATTACGCTGGAAAATCGAGAAGCAAACTTAATTTAGAAATATAGGTCGCAGACACAATAGTTTTTCAATTGTTTGCTGGTCACCGGTGACCCGCGTGGCGTCCAAGATGTTAAAAACCGATAAGCGTTGTTTTATGGTCTAATCAAATCTTTAACATATTGAGGACTATTGCTAAGAAAGAGCACTTTCCTTACTTTCGCAAGTTTCAATAAAAAGCTTAATAAATACCTATCTACAAACATCCCTGCCATTCAGTAAGCTAGGAGAAGAGATAGCTTCCATACGGCCTAGACAAATAGAAGCTTAAGGAAATTTCACTATCATACCACCACCGCATGCCATCCACCTGAATAACTAGCAGTCAACCACCGTATGGTTAAATAGAAACTTCCTGCCACGTACGACAGATCCACGGTAAAATTATCATTACCGTGACAGAACTGTGAAATGAACTTTCTGCGGCGGTATTCCCAAATCGATACAACTTTGGAAACTTCAAAAACCAAGTGAAAATTTAATATCTTTAAAAACTGTTTTCTTAAAATTCTACGCTCTTGTCACACCCTGGTGTTTCAGTTGTCCATGGGCAGAGGTGATCAGTTACCATCAGGTGACCCGCTTGCTCGTTTGCTTCCAACTGGTCGTGAAGACTTCTTGCGGCTGATATGATCATAGATAGATATATTGCAACAAACACACAAATTAGTAATACAGGCAATCCTTATCATCAGCAGGTCTTATTAGTCTCCACTGCAGGAGCATGACAATATCTGTACTGCCGGAGCCATACTTGCCGAGAGCAGACAGAGGATTTGGCCTACACTCTCCTCGCTGGCCAGACGGGTTAGAGAGGTCTCATTGATGTTTATGAGCTTTGTTTAGCTTGTATTTCCCAAGTCGCCTCTTACGACCTCCATGGGAAGACTTGAAGTGGGGTCCTATTCTACTCTGCCGGAAACCACACGGCTACAGGCGATCTTTGTATTGTATTGTATAAGCCCTTCATCCTGAACTCTTGGGTTATGTTAGTTATTTTTATAGTATGTCTCTGAGTTCAGTGTGCCTCTTGGCAAAGGCCTCCTCCAACCGCTTCCACTGCTTTCTGTCACTGGCAACCCTTCTCCAGTTAGGGCCTGCAGTGAGTTTCAATTCATCTTCCCATCTTGTATGTTGTCTTCCCCTGTTTCTTTGCCCGTCCCTCGGATACCAGTGAGTTAGGGTTTTGCTCCACTTGCCCTGGTTACTACGCAACATATGGCCAGTCCATCTCCACTTTAGTTGGTCAATTTTGGCAAGTATGTCCACTAATCCTGTTTTTCTCCTTATTATTGTGTTGCGTATTCTGTCTTTTTTCTTTATATTTAACATGCTCCTCTCCATGGCTCTTTGGCAATGCTCCAGCATATCTCTTTGGTGTTTTGTGAGTGCCCATGTTTCGCAACCATATGTCATGCAGGGTAGGATGCAGGTGTTGAAGACTCTACGTTTCATTCCAATGCTTAGATCTGGGGATTTCATGACTTCTTTATGTGCCCAATAACTTTTCCAGCCATTTGTTATTCTTCTTTCTATCTCTTTTGTGTTCATGTTATTGTGTGTAATTAACTGGCCCAAATATATATATTCTTCTACGTATTCAAGAGGTTGGTCATTTATCTTGATTTCATAGCTTTCTGAGTTTGTTAGGAGCTTTGTCTTATTTATGTTCATAGTGAGTCCCAATTTTTCGCTTTCTTCTTTGAGTTCCTGTATCAATTTTCCCAACTTTTCTGGTTTTTCTTCAAATAGCACGATATCATCCGCGAACCTAAGATGATTTAATCTTTTCCCGTTGATGTTAAGTCCAAGTTGTTCCCAGTTCAGCTAACGAAAAATATTTTCCAGGACTGCGGAAAACAGCTTGGGGGATAGTGGGTCACCTTGTCGGACTCCTCTCTCTATTTTGAAAACTTCCCCTTTTGTTTCTAGTTGTATTCTTGCTTTGCTTTTGGCATATATGTTTTTAATGATGTTTATATAGACTTTGGGGACTCCCTGTTTCCCTAAATTCTCCCATATTTCTTGGTGGCTGATGCTGTCGAATGCCTTTGCATAATCAATGAAGGCCATGTACAGAGGTTTATTGTATTCGTCGTATTTTTCTACAATTTGTTTGACAACATGTGGTCAGTAGTGGCATAGTTTTTTCTGAAGCCAGCTTGTTCAATGGGTTGGTTTTCGTCTAGAAGAGAGTTTATTCGATATATAATTATTTTGGAGAAGACTTTATAGATGTTGGACATAAGACTGATTGGTCTGTAGTTTTCTATATGTTCTTTCGGGCCTTTTTTATGTATAAGAATTATGTGTGATGTTTCCCATTGTTCTGGGATGATTCCCGTTTTTAAAACATCATTGAAGATTTTTGTGAGTATGGGAACTACATCATCTAGTGTACCTTTAAGTACTTCGTTAGTGATTTTATCTGGGCCTGGAGCTTTTTCGTTTCTTTGACTTAGAATTGCTTTTCTCACTTCATCTTGGAGAATTTCAGGTTCAGCGCATAGATATGCAGGCATTGGGTTGGTATCTTGGTTAATTTCTGGCTTTGTGGTATTTTGCTTGGAGTATAGGGTTTTATAGAATTCTGTAGCCATTTTCTCAATGTCTTTTCTGTTTGTGATATGTTTTTGGTTATTATTACTTTTCAGATTGGATACCCAGGAGTTCGATTCTTTTAGCTCTTTAAATGCTTTTCTGGTTCCCCCAGTTGAGGCGATATATTTTTCTAGTGTTTGTATTCTTTTTAGCTTTCTGTCTCTTCTGATGCTTTCTTTAATCTTTTTGCTAAGTTCTGTTATCTTCTTTGATGATTTGGTTTTAAGTGATGCTCTGACCATACGGTGATTGGTATTGAAGTTAAATCTAGCTATGACTGCTGTATCCGTGAACAGTTTTGGGTGGTTGCTGATGATGTAATCTATTTCGTTTTTGTGGGCGATCTTAAATCTAAGTAAATAAACACAAGAACAGTCATTTGTGTGCTGCAGCAAGACAAAAAGGCATAACTCAGCGATTATTTTGCACTAAGATACAAAAACACTGATTTTCCGTTATCACCATCAAGTAGGGGGTGCAAGGAGTAAAAATTAATATACGATCATCATTTCGTGTAGGTGTCACGGTCAATCCACTATGCACACCCTGGTGTCAGAGATCTTCGGGACCGCCTCTCGGCCTCTGACGTGGTTCCTTTAACTACTACGATAGACGTGTGGGTACTTATACACAAATAAATAAATAATGAAATGCATTTATACTAATAATTATGACCAATACATAAGAACCCATGATGATGACAAATTCGATAAAATGAAGTGTTTTCATAATAATCCTCACTATCTCGAGTGTGTGCAAAACCGTGACATAAATACCCATATTTGTTTTGATGTTATTGTTTTTTAGGGTTCCATGCCCAAAACGTGCCAGCGGGACCCACTTCTAAGCTGTCAAGAGTCAAGACACGGCCTTGTGTCAGTCCGACACTGGGCTGTTTCTTTTGATCCGTAATATAATAGGTAGACTTGAAATTTTCACTATGACAACAAATAAAATAAACAAGGCTTTTAAAAAAATCGCCTACGTGCGAGTCGAAATCGCGCACTAAAGTTTCCGTCCGTAATAACACATAAAAAAAAACTAAAAATATTTTTATTAAATTATGTGGGTAACTAAAAATGTATGCTTTTCGCAATTTTTCCTATATCTGTGCTATATTAGACGTTGCTTCGTACCAAATTTCAAGATTCTTAGTTCACTGGAAATACGCTGTAGGTTTTGATTCCCTTGCGAATATCGAAAATTTGCGGCATAAACGGCTGTATCTTTTGATTGCGTTGGCTTAGAATTTTGATTTTTCCCAACTTCAAGGGTAAGTAAACCTGAGTATTTGATATGAATTTCAGCTTGATGCCTCCAAGTGCTCCTGAGAAAAGGGGACTTCACAGACAGACGGGCAATAAGGGTTCCGTATTTCCTTTTGGAGCTACAGAACCCTAAAAAAAATATCATTGAAACTAACGTGAGATAAAGACATTATGACCTAAAACAGGTCACTCACGTGCTATTTCGTCGGCATTGCCGACTATAGCTTCGGATTTCTCAGGAGCCCATTTTCAAGGCGAGTGCGGGACGCGCGGCGAGGGGTTAGAATCAGAATCAGATATTTATTTGCGTAAAATATGGTACATAATATGGTGTTAAAATAAATTAATACAGTTCTGCATATTTTACCAATAGTGGCATGCAAATATACAAGTTTCAATTTTAAATTGAAATCTAGGAATTAAATTGTCATAATACAAATTCAGATTAAATTAAACAGAAAAGCAATACCGAAAAAATAATGATAAAAGAACAAAGAAGAAATGAAATGTCAAATTACAATAAATGTCATGTCATTAGTAAATTTGTTATGCAAATTATTTAAAAATATTATAATAAAAGCTTTTTTCTTTCAATCATTTAGCCTTTTAAATAATTGATTTGGTAGCATTTTTAATGTCACGCGATGACAATGCATTAAAAACATTTAAGCACATAGTTGCTTTGTTTTAAATACAATGTCAATTTCGGTTGTATGTGACATCTTAATAATATTATATAAATCTCGTGTCACAATGTTTGTCCTCAATGGACTCCTAAACCACTTAACCGATTATAATAAAATTCGCACACCATGTGCAGTTCGATCCAACTTGAGAGATAGGATAGTTTTTAACTTATGGCGAAACGAAGTTCGCCGGGGCAGCTAGTATAATTATAAATCTATTCGTGGATTAATTTCTGAAGCCTTCTCAAAGAGATCGATATTGTACTTTACGAAACAAACTACATCTAAATATACATGCAAGGACATCCCCGTCCCGAACTCACATAACCCAACAGTTCCCCGTTTTTAGTCCTAATAAAAAAAACACGTCTTCCCTGCCAAACAATTATAGCCTATGTCCCTCAGTAGGGCAAAAGGATTCTAACAATACCCAAAACTTCCAAATCCGTGAGAGATGAATGAGTTGAGGCATTTAGACGTTATGGTTGAATGAAGAAACTCACAAACATACATACAACCAGTCTAAAAACACACACCTTTCCGGACAGTGCACTACAGAGTAAAAATAGAAACACGTTGTTTATTGTAGTTAAATATCGTACGGCGGTACGGAACCCTTAGGGTTCGAATCCGACTCGCACTTGGCTTGTTAATGTAATCCATTATCCATGTTCTAGTTTCATTAATGCTTTTGAAGTAATTTTATTGTTTTAATCAATTTACGCAATTATTTTTGATTGTGCTGGTATTCAGACTTGCTTTTGTACATACTTTTGGAGATATATTGAACTAGCTGTTTTTTGTTTTTTTTTGAGCTGTTGCCCGCGACTTCGTCCGCGGCAATTTTTGTTATTATGATTTATTAGTATAGATGAATAATTTTTCCCCGATTTCAAAACATTTTTTATTGATGCTTCGCTCCTATTGGTCGCAGCGTGATGTTTTATAGCCGTAAGCCTTCCTCAATAAATGGACTATCCAACACAAAAAGAATTTTCCAATTTGAACCAGTAGTTTCTGAGATTAGCGCGTTCAAACAAACAAACAAACAAACTCTTCAGCTTTATAATATTAGTATAGATTAGTATAGATTTGTGCTAGTTACATACTTTTACCTACTTTATTTTCAAACGAATGCCCAAATGAGAAGTGTTATGTTTTAAGAGATCATGTAACCGCCGCCGTGGTCCAGTGGTTAAGCATTTGCCTGTTGACCCGAGGGTTGTGGGTTCTCGATTCTCACGGGAAGCATATTTTGTTTAGTTCTTTCCAGTTTGGTTAGGACATTTACAGGCTTGAATCACCTGATTGTCTGTTATTAGAGACGATTCCGTGCTTCGGAGAGCACGTTAAGCTGTTGGTCCTGGCTGCCATCTGGTAGTCGTTAAAGATGCCGAGAGGCGGTTCCTAGAACTCTGACACCAGGGTGTCACCTAATAAATACTAGTAATCACTTTTCTTATATCAAATTCCCAACGATGAATTCGCGTAACATTTCCCGGCTTGACGAATTAACCATTTTGCACCGCTTGACGAATAAACCATTTTAGGAGCGGTTAAAAAACGCTTGTCCACTTGACAAAATTTTCTCACTTGACTAATTATCCCTTACATCTAAATATAGCAATTCAATAGAAGATAGATTTACTTAGAGCTCATACAGACAAGCGGCATTGCTGGTTGCTGGCGGCAGCTGGCAAAGCGTCGACGACTGCCGTCGGCGTTTTGCCTGCTACCGTCGATAGGTGGCGACAGCTGCAGTCGTACCTGCGGTCAACACAATGCCGTTTGTCTGTGTAAGCTCTTAGTTGAAAACAAAAAGAGACTTACGCCCAAAAGTGGAATATCAGATAATTAGGCATTATAAGCTAAACAGCCTAGTAGAAGTTAAAAAAACTTTTAAGCTGTTTATTTATAAGCTGTTGCGTGATTTTAATGTTGAATGAAAATAGTTAAGTACGCAAGTAAATTTATAATCAAAAGAATGAATGAAGTTTTCCTAGCATTTTCCTGTTACCATTCTTCCTCACAAATGCCACATACTGATCTACACTCAGCTAAGTCAAGGCTCTCAGTGAATATCCGCGGTTATAAGGCCGTCGGTATGCAAGTTCTAATTCAAAGAAGGTACATACTTAGTGCCAGTGGTAGACACGTTTCGCGGGCCTTGTGGCTTTATTTGTAAATCGTAAGCTTAAAAAAAAAAACTCGTTGCATAATGTAGCGAATTTGCGAACGGGCCCCTTTGCCCGCTGGTCCAGGGCCTCGCCCTCTTCACCCACGCCACGCCTAGCTACGACACTGCTTATTGCGTTATATTATAAGTTCCTTCCTAGTAATATGTGATTTTTTTTTAATTAGTGTAAGTACCTACCTACAATTGATCTTCAGTAGGCATTGAGTTGATTTATTTTCCATAACAATATACAATTAAGTCGGAAGTTACACATATAAAATACTAGCTATTGCCCGTGACTTCGTAAGCGGCAATTTCTGTTATTATGATTAATTAGTTTTTCCCCCGTTTTCAAATCATTTTTTATTGATGCGTCGCTCCTATTGGTCGCAGCGTGATGTTTTATAGCCTGATTATTCAACACAAAAAGAATTTTCCAAATTGAACCAGTAGTTTCTAAGATTAGCGCGTTCAAACAAACAAACTCTTCAGCTTTATAATATTAGTATAGATTTAGTAAAACGGGATTAAATTATATCTATAAAAAATCAAAAAATAAATGGTCATAATAATAACTAAAAAAATACTAGACTCCAGGACTCGAGTTTTTTACAACACTAAGGTATAATCCATCCATCCATCCATATTCCGGAGTCAATTTTGTGACTATAGTAGCCCATCGGTCTGGGGTACTATTTTTGAAAGTGTGACACTTCGAGCGATTTTTGTATGGAAAATCGCTCGTTTACGAACGGCGTCATTTCAAAAATAGCACTCCTGGTCTGCATTCGGCAAACATGTCCCGCCCAATGCCATTTTAGCTTGGTGGCTTTGTGTACATCAACAATGCCAGTTTTAGAGCGAAGCAGTGTTTGGCACTCTATCTAGCCTTCGCTTCGTTCCATCGCTCTTATAACAATACTTAATATTAATAAAATTGAAATATATAGGTTAAGCAACCTTCATAACGCATTGAAATGATTATAAACACGTGTATTGTAAATTTGTCAATCTGTCTTATTTTATTAGCTCTTATTGCAATATATTTGTTGTACATCATCGTAGTTTTACGTGTTTGTTATTATGAACCATGGACGTATAATATGAACGTCATAATTTTGTTTTGTTTGTCGTGTGTAAGTGGCAAACACTGGTGTCAGTTTTTTCAAGCTCCTCGTCTATATCTTCTGACTTCATAATACGTATTAAGTAATATTTTCAACTGAAAACCGACTTCATTAAAAAGAGGAGATAACCAATTTTTATTTTAGTATTTATGTTTCTAACCCTAAATTAATAACTCCGATAATATTTTTAGGGTTCCGTACCTAAAGGGAAAATTGGGACCCTATTAATATCACTCTGCTGTCTGTCTGTCCGTCTGTCACCAGGCTATCTCATGAATCGTGATAGTTAGACAGTTGACATTTTCACAGATGTTGTATTTCTGTTGCCGCTATAACAACAAATACTAAAAAATAGAATAAAAAAATATTAAAGGGGGCTCCCATACAACAAACCTGATTATTTTGCTTGTTTTTGCTCGGTATTGATAACAGTTAGACGCTTTAAAAAAACTTTCACTTTAGAATATTTAGTTATATATTCACTTTAATATTAATAAAATGAATATTAAAGGGCTCCCATACACCAGACATGTTTTTTCCGTTTTTATAGATAACGGTATGGAACCACGGATTATTTGGAAACTACTTTCCAAATAACTAGAGTACCTACGTACTCTAGTTAAAGTTGGTTTTATTTTATTAATAGATTATCATTACCCATTCACAGGCTTCAAATAATCTTTAATATAAAAAAAAAACAACTTACAAACTACTAAACCGATTGTGAAACTGAAATTTTAATTTGAAAGAATACCCTATACAAAAATAAAGAATTTTTAAAATCGATTCATTACTATTATATTGTCTTTGCTATTATCGTTTTATGCGCACGTCACAATGAATGATAAAAATAACTAGCTTCAATAAATAATGTATAATTTCAAACCTCGCTGCAAGTGGTAGCGTGGCCGAGCGGTCTAAGGCGCTGGTTTAAGGCACCAGTCTCTTCGGAGGCGTGGGTTCGAATCCCACCGCTGCCAGTAACATTTTGTTTTTTCTGTCTAATTATTTTTATGAATACATTTTTTTGTCTTGATTAATGCACTATACATCCAATTAATAAAATAATGATAGCAAAATCGATAAAACTAACAAACAAAATTGTTAGTTTTATTGATTTTTTCTGTTATTTTATCTAAATAAGAACAATTTATGTAAAATTAGAATTAGTGTTTCTTTTTCATTGAGTGTTAAAGTTACTCGTCTCTGAAATTCTTATATTTGTAGTTTATAAATAAAATACCTAACTAGAAAGAAAACTAAATTTTGTAATATATCTTCACGATTTCAAACTAAATATGTTAACTACTTCGATATGCGTAAGTAAAGTACCTGTAACTTCTTAAATTATTTAAATATAGATTTGTATTATTATCAAATTGGTTAACCTTTTTATAGGTATTAACAATTTAACAAAATACGTACATAAACAAAAAAGCAATCATCACACGTCTCTTCTTTGCTATGAAATTTTCAAAGGGGCTTTCGTATAGTGCTTTTAACTTTTTAAAAACTCAAAAAATCTTTTGACCTTTAAGTGAACGCCGGACTTCAAAAACTTTATTATTTATTTTTACCCTTTTTATTACCCGATAAATTGTGTTTGGTAAGGAGTAATACTTAGCTAATTTAGTAAAATATAAAATGTATATAAGATTGTCCACCTGATATTTATCTTCTTCATCAAAGAAGAACTTAGAAGAAAAATCAATTGAGACCACGTGGCGCAAGGAATAGCCACGCGTCAATTGATTTTTATCACATTGTTACTGGCATGAATAAAAAAGAATTAAACTTAAATTTTAAAAATAAATAAATCCAATCTATGGATTGTGCATTCGATATAAAACTCTACACACGACATCCACTATCACTTGATTCTAAAAGCACACTGCATTGCACTTGAAAATAAAATTGCACTACTCTACACCATCTAATTCACTATTTCGTAACATTGCTCCGGTTTCCACTCACCATCACATGGTAGAAATAGTTAGTCGACCGCGCACTAAAAAAGCTGACGTCAAACTGAAGTCTAGTACGGATTTTCGGAGACGCAGACATTCGATTTTTGAAACAGCTGAGACCAGCTCTAAAAGAGCCGTTCTCTATACAAACTTGGTCTACAGCTGAGGTCAAACAAACTGGATGTCATACACTCGTCTACAGTCAAAGGTCACTGTCACATAAGTTTGAAAATAGAACTGATGATTTTTTCACAACAAACGCAAAAGCCTTCAACAAACTGGATTAACTGCAATTTAATATTCTTCAATTTTAAGACTTTATTTAATTAAATAGAAAATAGACGCCATTTTAGTGATGGCAGCGCGAAAATTTGTGTGTACTGCGCATGCGTCGTCTTAAGGGCAAGGGTTATGTACTCTGTCTGGATTTCTAGACCTTTTACGTCCTATCCCGGGCAAACTGTCTAAAATATCGTGAAATATATTGAATTACAATTTGTGTAGTCGAAATATATTTTCTACTGTATATGTTTTATCAAAAGCGTTATATAACGAACAAATTATAATATTTCAATGAATAGGTAGGCACCTAACCTACTATTATGATACCAATACCATTATACCTAGAATATAATTCATCCAAAAAATACCTACCTAGTAACTGTGTATTTACTTAAACACTTTCCTTTGAACAAATCCAACATGATTAAAAGTAATAGATATGTTTTAACATGACTACGACAGTGATTATGTATTTGCATGCTGTTGAAAACGGCTAAATAGACTTGTACTTCACTTAAACTTTATAAGAAATGTATTACTTACCCTATTTAAGCAAATAAATTAAATTGAATTTTGAATTTTGGCATTTGAGGATATAAAAACATTAACAAGACAAGTCTTCCGAGTCATTAAATTCATTTAGGTACATCGTCAAAAAATCAAAAAATCGTAGAATGTAGAGTCGAGGCTCTGTCTGTGATATGCGCATGCTAATGCACTTAATGTATCTTATAAATTGGCTTGAATCACCTGATTGTCTGGTAATAAAGATGATTCCGTGCTTCGGAAAGCACGTTAAGCCGTTGGTCCCGGCTGCCATCCGGTAGTCGTAAGAGGCCGAGAGGCGGTTCCGAAGAACTCTGACACCAGGGTGTGCATGGTCGATTGACCGTGACACCTACACGAAATGATGATGATCTTATCTTGACAAACGCTACATGGTTTCTAATTGCCCTTAAGACGAGGACTCAAATGTTTGGTACCTTCGCTCGGCAAAGGACTGATCAAGTGCGCGCAAGGGATAGCGCTTGGCGGTTTAGCCCGTGAATGATGAGATAGGAGATAGTCTCGAGTCGCTCAAAGAAAAAAACGTAAGCGCCAAATTCGTTATTTCTATTTTATATAAAATCAGACCGGTTAATTGTATTTTCATATTTACATTTTGATGAATTACTAATAACCTATCTTTTAGTCTAAAAATCATTATTTCATTCGTCGCATTTGAGCTACAATAACAAAAACTCTGCGAACGAAGACCATTTTTCAAAAAATATTTCTATCGAGAAAATTTTATCAAAACGTGTTTTCATCTTCAATTTTTGGAGATGAAATAGTCAAAAATCATATTACTTAGATTTGAAACTCCTAATTTAAGTATTTTGCGAGATAAATAAGGTTCAGAACGACCTTATCTACAGTGGTATCGCCTTAATATGTTGGCAAGTTGTCAACAATCCATGGGAAATAAACAAGCAATTACATACTTCATCTACATTGTGTAGGTACGTACTTAGACGGCTTAGTGTGGCGGCTATCCAATGCGCTTTCGACTGCTTGTTTAAAGAATTTAAACTAAGAGACCGACGAAAACAGGATTTCCGCCGAAACCGAAACTTATCTACAGTTAGGTAAGTGTAGATATTAATCTATACTAATATTATATAGCTGAAGAGTTTGTTTGTTTGTTTGTTTGTTTGAACGCGCTAATCTCAGGAACTATCTATACTAATATTATAAAGCTGAAGAGTTTGTTTGTTTGTTTGTTTGTTTGAACGCGCTAATCTCAGGAACTACTGGTTCAAATTGGAAAATTCTTTTTGTGTTGGATAGCCCATTTATTGAGGAAGGCTTTAGGCTAAAAAGCATCAATAAAAAATGTTTTGAAAACGGGGGAAAATTATTCATCTATACTAATAAAACTAATTCATCATAATAACAGAAGTTGCCGCGGACGAAGTCGCGGGCAACAGCTACTTAATTAAATAAGTGTAATAACGCCTAGTGTGGAAGTTTGTTGTTGTAATTGAATTACTGGAAATAAAAGAATTATTATTATTTGTATCTCTCTTATTTCACGGGTGTTACCCCGGTTCTTTGAGAGGCTTGCGTGGGGATATAGATCCAACACGTAGAGGCCCTTTGGAGAAGTTGGTTAATGTTGGTCTCTAGCCAGAACCCGTTCCTAGAAATACCAATGTGTGATATGCCCTTGAACAGGTCTTTGCCGGAGGAGGAACTATTGCATTTTAAAAAGGAAATTAATGGGTTTATGGGATTGAGATTTGGGTGGACTTATGCTGGGTTATTGCAAAGGGACGTGCATCTGCCATAATCATGATAACTGACTACAGTTGGCAGGTGGTGGCTTGCCGCCCACTAGATGGGCCCCTCAAAATAGCCAACGATTAATGCCGGCAAAAGGGGCAACACCGGTGCGGGCGACTCAGGGGTGTCGAGAGGTGTGCTGCGCTTTCTCCGAAGTTACTCGCGGCGTTATGCCCTTTAACACTTCCACCCCTGGAGCAACAGCTCTCACGACTCCTCTCTTATTATTATTATTATTAATTACACTTATATAATATAGATAGGAAAGATTTGATCGTTTGTTTGTTCGCATTGAATAGGCTCCGAAACTACTGGGCCGATTTGAAAAATTCTTTCACCATTAGAATCCTACATTATCCCTGATGAACATAGGCTATTAAATATTTTCAAAAACCTGGGATCCGTATGAAAACTTCGATAATGTCACTCAAGGAGGGAAAAAAATATCAAAAAAATTAAACTACCTACTACCCTTGCGGAGCGGTTCCGAAACGCTAGTTTAGTATTTCGTATTTGCATTTATTTAAAAAAAATATAATAAACTAGCTTTCGCCCGTGGCTCCGCCCGCGTCAATGTCGATCCCTCGGGAATAGTACTTTTTCCCGGGATAAAAGGTAGCCTATGTCCTTCTCCGTACTCCAGAGAACTTGTATGCAAAATTTCATGATAATCGGTTCAGTAGTTACGGCGTGAAAGCGTAACAAACAAACAAACAAATAAACAAACAAACTCACTTTCGCATTTATAATATTAGTAAGGATAAGGATAAAAATATGACGTTCAAAAAGAGATAAATGTATCCAATTTTGAATAAAAATCTTTGACTTTTGCCTTTTTTCACTTTTGAGCCGGGGCGAGCCGTTGTATATACATGATGAAATTTTGATCGTTTTGGACTATGGACTCTTAAGGGGTGATAGAACCCGTCGATATGAACAACTTTTCCTATGGGACCAATAAATTTTGATCCTTTAAGAGTCCAGAACGATCTTGATCTTTGGGATATATTCTGGGCTGCCTCATAAAACTATTGCGGCTCTTTGGACGCGATAAAGGTGAAATTTGTCCATAGGGCATATGTCATGTGTCTGTTTGTTTTTCCTACCCCACAGATTACGTCTCACCGCACTTGCAGGACATTGCAGGCTTGAATCACCTGATTGTCTGATAATAAAGATCATCATCATCATTTCGAGTAGGTGTCACGGTCAATCGACGTCAGTGCTTCCGGTGGGAATCGAACCCACGACCCCCGGGTCAACAGGCAAACGCCTTAACCACTGGACCACAGAGGCTGTTAGATAATAAATATGATTCCGTGCTTCGGAAGGCACAAAGTCGTTGGTCCCTGATGCCATCTGGTAGTTGTTAAAGGAACCACGTCAGAGGCCGAGAGGCGGTTCCGAAGAACTCTGACACCAGGGTGTGCATGGTCGATTGACCGTGTCACCTACACGAAATGATGATAACCGCACTTGCGATAGAGCTATCCTAGAGTATAAAGGTGGGACAGTGGTGTAGGTATAATTTTGGAATAACACTACTTATTAAAAGTCGGTTAATCAGCCTACAGACGCTCTAATGGTGTAGTCAGACTTAATCGTTGCACTTAAAGCCTTCACGGAGAGAATTTGCTGCGCCTTTCATTTCCATAGTTTACGCAAGTGAGCAAATCGACTGTTCTATAAGTAGGTCAAGTATTGTACTGTTCGAAAGGCAGACGTGCTTAATTAAATTATGCAAGAGATCTGAGATTATTTTTAACTTTGATTTCCGTTTGTGATTTTAGTTGTGGTAGAGCCACGCTACCGGCAAAATCCATGTTTGCTAGTAGCATGAATGGGCCGGCTCGTCCAAGTACCACACTCTCACAGAATATCGACGTTATATTAGAAACTTTACCGTTTTTATGCTTCGTACGGCGAGTGAGAGAGCCGGAGGCACATCCTTTTCCCCATTTCCTCCCCATGTCCTTCCCCCAACTTCTTAAAAGGCCGGCAACGCTCCTGTTGCATCTTGGTGTTGCAATTGTCCACGGGCAGCATTGATCGCTTACCATGAGGTAACTCGCTTGCTCATTTGCCGTCCTAATCATAAAAAAATCTAACCCCTGTCGCAAAAAGAGGGGTGATATTGTAATTATTACTGTTAATGTGTGACTATGTATTTGTTTGATAAGTGCTTCAAAATTGAGTTGCATGATTTGACCCACATACAATCAAAGTTATTTTAACTTAATTAATTTTTATCTTACTATTCTGCTGAAGTTATTATTAACTTCAGCAGAATAGGGCAAGTTACACAAAAGCCAGTTGTTTCTCCTTCCACGCTAGTCATAAAAGTTAATTTATTCAATATTCAAAACACATATTTGCAAAATAAGAGCTGATAATCTTTTACGATCTTTATAAACAAGGGTAACATTTCACTTCTATAACAAAAAATACCCTTCACCAGCAGACTTCGATCTAATCGGATAAATATCGGAGGCGTTTCATATCCATCCGTCCGTCTGTCACAGGGCTCTATTTATTCAATCGTAATAAGTAAGACTTGAAAATTTTACAGAACGTGTACCTATAATAAGCATTGCCGCTTTTACAATAAATAAAAGCAAAATCAAAATACTAATGCATAGAAGAAACATGAATGTGTGGGACAAAGAGAATGATGCAAAAAATTCAGAAATCGGTTTTATTTTTATGTTATAAATGCTCATGTATTTATGAACAATGTGTGGAATAACTAAAATAAACTATCGTTTGCTGTCGTAGACGGCTATGTTCGTGTTGCGTGGTTTTGAAATTTAATTAGCGGGCTGTTGGTTGTCCGCCTTACTGTGTAGTCTTTCGTCAACAGTTAATATGATGGATCGTGGGAATCGTCACCAGGGATGAATCAATGAGACGAATTACACCATCGTTTTCTTGATAACCAAGACTAAGATAAAGCGCAGGAAACGCGAAGTTTACTTGATACTGGCTAAAAACGTCACGCGTAAAAGCAATAAAAAAAATATAACTTGACAGTGACAGCAACCTGACATTAACCTGTCATTGTCATTCATACAATTCAAAATAAATGTGGAACTAAACCCAACGGCCGCTAGCTATTTTCTAAAAATATAAATTTCAGTCAAAATAAGCCATATGCTTACAAACAAACTAAAACGATAAATAAAAATGGATACAAAGAAGCCCCAAAATAATAACAGTAAGTATTATAGTTTTTGAAATAATGTAATACTTACACAACACGTTGTGTTTTATCTGAACTTTCTTTTCAGAATATTTGAAGCTATCACTGAAGAAGAATAGGCTAAAAAATGATCTAGACTTTAAGAAGATAAATCGCAGCTCCGATGTTATTATACTTGACGAATCTTTTGATATATTGCAAACGGAATTAACTAAAAACGTAAGTACCTTCTAGTTTGATTTTAAAACATTTATCTTTACTTCATTCTTAAAGTACTCATAATATAGTTAAAATAATTGAATTTACTTAGAATTAATGAAATTATTGAGTCTACATATTTATTAGAAGGAAATTTCATTTTCTGTGTCTGTTCTAGTGACAGAAATCTGTCTTGCATTAAAATGCTTGTTACTAGGCTTCTATTTTGTTTATTAAGCCACTTGTGTGGCTTTTGATATATCTTACATAGTGTAAAAATGGAATGGAATCTCTTGCCACCGGAGGTTTTCCCAGACACATATAATTTAGAGCTCTTTAAGGCTAACATGAATAGGTTTTTAATGACCCAGCGAGCGTCACTATAGACCACATCTTTACCTACCCTTTGACTGCGAACGTTGGATAAATCCGACAAACATTTTCATAAAAAATATAGTATGGCATGGTCAAAGGGTTAATATCAGATGAGATTGTGGTCAATCGCTGGATCATCCGATTCAAAAGGTTGATTTATAATTTACTGCCCCATATTAATATCTATACTATATGGCACCTGCGCAAAGTCAGAGCAGGGTCGCTAGTATGTATATAAAATGGAATTGTAAGGATTTTATTATTCAAGCTCTGTATGAGAATTATAAACTCCATGCTGGTCTGGGAGAAACAAAAAAACATAGAATGAGCCAGCTGCTTCTCTTCCCGCACAGACCGTAGAAAAATCTAAAGATTCATGACAATAGGCGTTGTGGCTAGCAACCCATCACTATTTTGATTCCGTTTCCGCCTTTACACCCTCCAACATGCTAAACATGGCCTTTTAGTCTTATGACCACAGGCTCTGTCTACCCCGCAAGGGATAAAGACGTGTTAATATGTAAGTATAGTAATAAAACAATGCATTATTTTTACAAGTAAATTAAAATAACTATCATGCACGTGTTTATAAGGCAGAAAGATGGCACAACTACGCTAGAGAGTATGTCAAGTGGCATTTGAGCTGTTTTACAAAACTCAAAGGCAACTATGATTGTTGATATTTATTGTTTGATGCCAGCTGCCTCCGTGGTCCAGTGGAAAAAGCGGTTGCCTGTAGACCCGGGAGTTATGGGTTTGATTCCCATGGAACGCATACTTTGTTTATTTATTTATTTGACTAAGGCAACAAAGGTTTAGTTATTTCCAGTTTGGTTAGGACATTGCAGACTGGAATCACCTGATTGTCTGATAATATAGATGATTCCGTGCTTCGGAAGGCACGTTAAGGTGTTGGTCCTGTCCTGGCTCCCATCTGGTAGTTGTTAAAGGAACCACGTCAGAGGCCGAGAGGCGGTTCCGAAGAACTCGGACACCAGGGTGTGCATGGTCGATTGACAATGTCACCTACACGAAATGAATGAATGATTGTTTGATGATATTCAATTGACTTTACAGGCACACTCTTCCCCTAGGATCTACTCTCCAATAGTGATAAATGACTCCTGTGACTTATCTAACGAAAGCTTACCCAAAGTGGTAGTTGACAGTAAGGAACCTAGTAAAAATGGCAATGTAAGTATATCATACAACATTTACATACTACTTTAGCTTTGACTGTGAACGTCCGATAAATCCGACATGCATTTTCTATGAAAATGTTTGTCGGATTTATCCGACGTTCACGGTCAAAGGGTTAATATTCATTTTTATTTAATTACTAGCATTTGCCCGCGGCTCCGCCTGCGTTAGTGTAGATTCCTCGAGAACAGTAGAATTTTCCGAAATGAAAGTTACCCTATGGCCTGCCCTGAGCATCAAACTATCTCCATACTAAATTTCATCCAAATTGCTTCAATAGTTGAAGTGTGAAAAGGTTACATACAGAATTACTTTCGCATTTATAATAATATAATATTCGTATGGAAGTATGGATATATTTAAGAACTTTGGTTAACTGCCTTGCCCCAGAGTCGGATTAACAAATAGATAGATAAGTGATTTATTTGTAGCTGAAGTCATACACATACACATGAGAAATACAAAATTACATAACGTGACGAAGAAAAACACCACATACAGAAAAGACGCACCTTTTTATCTGTGCTGCAGCAATCCAAAAATTAGAAAAATCTGATTACACAACAGTCGAGGTTTCTACTCCAAAATATTATTTTGTCATCCTTACGCTATCTTTTGCCGCTTTCCATCCAACTTGTGATGGAACAAATGCAGGGACAACTGGTTGGGACTAGTTGGGAGGGGGGAAAGGGTTGCTGTCGCGCGCCACAATATAATTATTGTCTTCTTCATTTTACCCATTATTTACTTAGTAGTAGTTGCTTCTACGCCGCCACATATTTTTGTTATACATTTATTTTCAAGTACCATTGTTGCCATAGGAGTCACTCTCCTTTATATTTTCAAAGTTAAGTTGCAAACAGTAAATATTAATTGATAATCAGTAGTAAAATATGCTATTAGCAAATATGTAATGATATTAGCCGTGTGGTATCCGGCAGAGTAGAATAGGACCACTCGCAAGTCTTCCCGTGGATGTCGTAGAAGGCGACTTAGGAAATACAAGCTAAACAAAGCTTATAAACATCTAAGACACTTCTCCAACCCGTCTGGCCAGCGTGGAGAGTGTAGGCCAAGTCCTCTGGCTGCTCTGGCCAAGTATGGTCCTAGTAGTACAGAGAGGTTCGTGCTCCTGTAGTGGAGACTACAAGCTAAACAAAGCTTATAAACATCTAAGACACTTCTCCAACCCGTCTGGCCAGCGTGGAGAGTGTAGGCCAAGTCCTCTGGCTGCTCTGGCCAAGTATGGTCCTAGTAGTACAGAGAGGTTCGTGCTCCTGTAGTGGAGACTAAAAAGGACCTGATGATGATGATGAGTAAAATATATATTTACAGGTGTCATTCAACAGTTCAATAGGAGAAATGTCTATAACAGAATCAAAAGATTCCCGACCAAGTATTGGTGGTTGGTCTCCAGCGCAAAACATAATAAGAGCCACTCCTAAATATGAAACTATCCCCTCCACACCCAAAGACGTAGCCAACGAATCGTTCAAGAAGTGCTCTATAAAAAAAATCCAACACTCACAGAAAAAATTACTAGATGACCTGTATGGAGAAACATGGAAATCAATTCCTACACTTTTCAAAACTATAAAGCAAAATTACTCCAATTTCAATGGTATAACGAAAAAACTACATTTTGATGACGAAGAGAGTGATAAAGAAAACATAAGACAAGATTTAAAGAAAAATCGAGAGTTATATTTAACGGGCTCAGATGCCAAACGGAAAGGAATAACATTCGATTCGGAAAAGAAATGTAAGAAGAAGTTGTATACGGAAAAAAATCCGAGCACTCCAATTCCTAGTGCTAAACCTAAAAGTAAAAATTTAAATAGTACTACGAAGAAAATAAAGGCTATGTCTGTGACGGAATTAGTGGCTTCCATGAAGAATGACGTCGACGATTTGGCGAAAGAAGTGGAGAAAGTGTCTGTGGATGTGCTGAAGAAGAAAAATAATGTGTGCGTGACTCCTGACATTAATGTGAAGAAATTGAGTTTTATTGGATCTTTGGCTGGTGAGTGAGCTTTTTAATCTAATTTCTTCGGGAAGCTTCATTACACTTAGTGTGGTGTAACTATGCCAGCCTAATGGGGTGGGACCTCCAGTAAAAATGACTTTAGATTATTGAGAGACCTATAAATCGATTAGTTGTGGTAGAGCCCCCCTACCGGCAAAATTCATTTTTGCTAGCAGCATGAATGGGCTGGCTCGTCCGGGGATGTGACACACTCTCACAGAGAATCGACGTACATATAAGTGGTAAAGTAACACACTTAGCTTCTACTCAAGCTTTACCACTTCTACGCTTCATTCGGTGAGTGAGAAAGCCAGAAGCCCATCCTTCCCCCAACTCGTCCATAAACCAAAAGTAGAATGGGTATCTCTTGGATAGGCATGTAATGTAACATTCTCGTCTTCATCGTCACTTACCATCAGGTGAGATAGGAGACAAATGCCTACTTCAAAATTTAGTGTAAAAAAAAAAAGACTTTACAGTCAGCCATTTTTTTAGGGTTCCTTACCCTAAGGGTAAAAACGGGACCCTATTAATTTTGCTCCGCTGTCCGTCCGTCTGTCTGTCTGTCCGTCTGTCACCAGGCTGTATCTCATGAACCATAATAGCTAGACAGTTGAAATTTTCACAGATGATGTATTTCTGTTGCCGCTATAACAACAAATACTAAAAAATAGAATAAAATAAATATTTAAGGGAGCTCCCATACAAAAAACGTGTTTTTTTTTTTGCTTGTTTTTGCTCGATGTTGATATCGGCAACAGGTAGACGCTTGAAATATTCTCAGAATATTAGGTTATATTCACTGTACAAATAAATAATTAAATAAAATTAATATTAAAAGGGGGCTCCCATACAACATGATTTATTTGCCGGTTTTATTGATAAAAACGATATGGAACCCTTCGTGCGCGAGACTGACTCGCACTTGGCCGGTTTTTATCCATAACTAAATCCTGAAATATAATATTTCCAGACAATATCCCAACATGGCGGTGCCACCCCGAAGCCTTCCAATACAGGGACAACTACAAAACAACTCGGGAACAGCTGGCGAGGCGGTTATACGTGGAATTTAATAAGGCAGTCTTTGACAACGCTTTGGAAGAAGATATGCCGATATTGTGGGACGGCAAACTGAGAAGCACAGCTGGGTATGTTTAAAGAACTTTTGATCTTTTTATTAATTTTAATTAATAATTGATTATTAATAATAATAATTTAATAATAATTAATCAATAATAAAATATTAATGATTAATATTATTTTAATAATTTTAGCTAAACAAAGCTTATAAACATTTAAGAGACCTCTCCGACCCATCTGGCCAGCGTGGAAAGTGTAGGCCAAGTCCTCTGCCTGCTCTGGCCAAGTATGTCCCTAGTAGTACAGAGAAGGTCGTGCAGAGAAGGTCGTGCAAAGCAGAAATCTGATACCCTTGATGACTAATGCCATCTATTTGATTTTTGATAAATAAAACAAGCCCTAGCATACGATACGCTTATTTCAAAGATACTTCAAAAGTTAGATGTGGCGCAAGTGGTAGGCACTACGGTTTAATAGTTAGTGTGTTTATGAGGAAACAGGTTCAAATCCTCCAAAGATTTTTATTTTTTACAAATATCACTAACTTCGTATTGTGATGTTGGTGTAATTTTGGCTGTTTTAACATAATGTTACCGAGCTAATTACTGTTAATAAAAAGCATTTTAAATTACTTTATTACATCAAAAAAAATTAACAGTGAAATAAATACCTGCCTACTTAATTCAAACTATGATTAATCTTCTGTAGAGAGAACCAACATGTTAATAAGTAACAATTTACAACTCTCAAGTTTTTTTTAATCATAGTATTATATTTTTTTAAATGTGTAGGGTCAAATAGTGCTATGTGAATAATTAAATGCTTCGATAATAGTATAAGAATGAATATGTAAACGTATGGCATTAAATGAATTTTAATATGGGAGAGGGTGACCCCCATTTTGTAGCTTTTGTTCAAGTCTATTTGTCATTTCACTTACCATGTTAGATCAGATCACATATCACTTATGCGCATATTTATTAATTTAGTATAACCTCTTTGTCTAAATTGATTTATGTTCAAACTTTACTCGTGTCTCGTGTCCCAGTTAAGCAGTATTTGACCCTACAATCTGGGATTTTAATTGGTCACTTAATAACAGTTAGATCACAGAACAATTGTCTTAAATAAAATATATTCTACATTGCACACTGTTGGAATCACCACATCTCATAAAATTTCCAAGTATTTTTCTTTATTCATCCGGCCGCCGAATTCTACCAGCTCCCCTGGGCCCATTGAAGACATATGTCCCCAATAACCTGCAAAACAATAATACGATCAGTTACCTAATAATCTACACTGCGTAAGACACTAGGTATTAAATATTATTATTATTTTACTTAACTATTTAATGAATATTTTTACCTAATGTTATCCTGCCACTGTTCTCAAAGGCAAATTATTTTGATGGCTATACGCTGGCCATGTCTTCTCCGCAATATTTTTCTGCCATCATCATCAGACTTAAAACTTTTTTCATCAGAATAAAATACGATCTCGTTCTTGTTGAATGTTTCCTCACTGTTTCAATTGAAATATTATGTTACGCCAGTTGATCGAGTCTTCTTAAATCTCCGAATCCACAAACGGACGGTGTTTCTCTGTAAGAGATATATTTATCTTAGGCATTTATCACAAACCCTGTGTTTTACGGAACAAAAAATAGTGTGACAATTAAGTAAGTATATTAAATACTTATAATTTATACTTACCGATACCTAATTCTCTAGATATAGATACTTTAAATACTGCGGTTGTCTTCACTATACACTATTAGCTTTCACAAAATCAGCTATATGAGATGTAACAGGATGCCTAATAACTGGTGGGGTTTTGGATCACTATACAGTAATCGCAGTATCTTGAATGTTATTGTGACGCGAGTGAACAATATTTTTGTTTAGTTGGTATCAGGTATAAATAAATCTGATAGATTACCCTCAATTTATTTGTTAAAGCAATGCGTTGCAGTTGGTGACAATGATGTCATAGCAGTAGAAATAGATAGCTAAATTCGCCCGAGATGTCATATCGTCGGTTGGCGTATTGAGATGAGCGCTAGCTTCTCAAGTCGTAGGTCCATGGTTCGAATCGAACTTTACGTAGGATTGTTTTTGATTCTTTCTTGTTCTTACCATTGATGATTACTTGAATTATTAGCTGAGATTATTAGAAATACAAAATTTGCAACTGAGCAGGTTATCAGAAACAAATTTATACTAGCAGTTGTCTGTCTACTTGCCAAAAATTACGGTAGGTGGCGCTTCACAGCAAAGTGTGAATTTACGTTTTAAAAGTCAGGGGGTCAGGTATCTGCTTGGCCGACTGTACATAGGGACGGACAGACAGAGGGCAGCAATTTTGTTATATACTAGTTCATATCCTTATCCTTATCGATTACTATTACGTTACTATTACTATTATTACTATTACTATAATATTACTTATTACTACATATTACTATATTACTATTACTTTACTATTACTATAATATTATAAATGCGAAAGTGAGTTTGTTTGTTTGTTTGTTACGCTTTAACGTCGTAACTTCTGAACCGATCATCATTAAATTTTGCATACAAGTTCTCTGGAGTACGGAGAAGGACATAGGCTACCTTTTATCCCGGGAAAAAGAACTATTCCCGAGGCGATTGACGCGGGCGGAGCCGCGGACGAAAGCTAGTTAATATGGTAAATGCGAAAGTAACTCTGTCTGTTTTCTTTTCACGCTTCAACAATTGAACCAATTTGGTATAGAGGTAGTTTGAAGCCTGGGGAAGTACATAGCCTTTAATTCCGGGAAATTTTACTGTTTCCGAGGTATCAACACTAACGCGTGCGGAGCCGTAGGCAAAAGCTTTTTTTTTATTAATTATTGAAATAGGCATTTGTCTCCCATCTCACCTGATGGTAAGTGACGGTGAAGACGAGGAAGTTACATGCCTATTCAAGGGATACCCATTTATTCTACTTTTGAAGCTTGTAGTTGATATGTTTCTGTTTTCAGAACCACAACCAACCGTCTACTGAAGAACTCTAAAGGGGAGCAAAGACGGACCTCGAGCATAAAGCTGTCAACAAAAGTGGTTGATGGACCCCAGAGATTGAGAGATACTTTGATACACGAGTTATGTCACGCCGCTACGTGGTTGATCGATGGAGAGTTGAGGGCTGGTCATGGCCCTTTGTGGAAGAAATGGTAAGTCTCAGCCAGCATAGATATTGTTTGTTTTAAGTGGCTGACAGAAATTATTAGATCTTACAAGCTGCCTAGAGGCATCTGACATGCTTAACGACTGTCGTAAATGATGGCGAGCTCCGTGGCGCAGTTGTTAACACGCCAGCCTGCGACACGAGGGTGCCCGGGTTCGTTCCCCGGCCAGGTCAAGAAGGAAAATGATATTTTTCAGATTGGCCTGGGTCTTGGATGTTTATATAAATACGTATTTGTTTTGAAATATAGTATCGTTGAGTTAGTATCCCATAACAAAGTTTTGAACTTACTTTGGGGCTAGCTCAATCTGTGTGATTTGTTCGTATATATTTATTTATTTATATTAAAAAATAATAACAATTTATTTTTGATAATCTAAAATGGCCTTAGGATCTATTTCTACATAGTAGATTTTTTTCTTAGTCTACATATGTCTACATAGTAGATTTTTTTCTTACACCTGAAATTGGGTACAAGTATAATGTTCCCGTTTCTTGCTCCAAGTCCAAGCCTTCCAATGGATGTCGTAAGATGCGACTTAGGAAATACAAGCTAAAAAAAGCTCATAAACATCAATGAGACCTCTCCAACCCGTCTGGCCAGCGAGGAGAGTGTAGGCCAAATCCTCTGTCTGCTCCGGCCAAGTAATGCTCCGGTAGTACAGAGAAGGTCATGCTCCTGCAGTGGAGACTAAAAAGACCTGATGATGATGATGATGATGATAATGTTTCCAGGGCGACGCACGCACTCCGCAAGTTCCCGGAGCTAGGCGAGATATCCAGATGCCACGACCTGCAGATACACTTCAAGTATTCCTACAAGTGCACCAAATGCGGCTACAGGTACGGTATATTTCAAATAAAACCATTCTTGATCTGGTAACGTCTTATAAATGAACACTAACTGCATGCTCGAAAAAATGTAACGTTCCTTTATAAGTGCTGTTTCCCGACTCGTACAATTTAGGGATTTTCAAGGAATTATTTGAGTCTGCGTGTACCACCCTAGGCGTAAAGCACATTGATCTGGCGTCGGGCACGGACATAGCTTAGATCGGGCAAGGACATGGCTCTGATCGGGCGCAGGCATGGCACGTTTCTATTACAATAATCATGGCGAGTATGATCATAAATGACTGGATGTTTCTCTATTAATTCACAGAATGCTATGTTAAACTCGATGTCATCACGCATTTTTATTTTCTATAATAGCTTCTCTAGAAGACATATGCCATACGTGCGCGCTGACTGCGAACTGACGCCATACTGAGGGCCAACTGGCGCGGGCGCCGAAGTGGCGCGCTTTAGCGCGTCCGATGATGCCCGTTGAAGTGTGTTCAAATTGCGACTTTATTTCCAAACATTTAGTACGGTATTTAAATAGAAAAGTAAATGCTCTTGCCACGTCCGTTCCAGACGCCAGACCAATGTGCTTTGCGCCCTAGACCTCATCGTTGCTTCCCATCAGGCAAGATGGAGGTCAAACGCACTCAAATTTAAGATAATACAAAAAATATGTGTCTGTTTTTGTTTTGGATTTGATAACGTCTTATAAATTGATGAACGCCGGCTGCACGCACGAAATAGTGTCACGTTTCGCGTGAAAGCGAGAGCGCGGAACAAGCGACAGAGAGGCACGATCGGCCTAAGCGTTCGGCTTGCGACGCATCTATCTCTCTTCCACCGTTATCACGTAAAATTATCGTCCGTAAACAGACTTTACAGACAACCCTTTTTATATGAAAATCGATAAATCATAAAAAAATATTAGCCTAATTAAGAGGAAACACTGCGCTCGAGAGAATTGAAAATAGGTATTTGTAAAATCTATTGCTGTCGCGCCGTGCCCAAACAACCCGGCAGAGTGCGATAGAGACAACTGCAGCTTGGACCGAAAATACCTAAAAATTACACAAAATTAACGCTTCGTTGTCCCCTGATTTCTACTCCAAAACTTTCTTTTTCATTTTTAAAAATAAGTTATGGCTGTGTTAATTAAAACTTTTTGGGTTCCCAGCATTGGTCCCATAGAAAAGTTGTTCATATCGATGGGCTGAATCACCCCTTTAAGGTATCAAAACGATCAAAATTTCACCCTGTGTAGATACACATCCAAGACCCAGGCCAATCTGAAAAAGATCATTTTCCATCTTTACCTGGTCGGGGATCGAACCCGACACTCTCGTGTCGCAGGCTGGCGTGTTGACCGCTGGGCCATGGAGCTAGCCAATGCTGCTTCTTGCTTTTCCCCCATCCATCCGAGAGATTCTTCCCAAACCCAACAGATTTCTATCTTTCCTTAGCTTATAAATGCTTCCGATGGGCAGCAGCGTCAGAAGCACAAGAAGCCAAAGAAACTGCGCTTGCCAACCCGCCTGCCAAGCGTGGTGATTGGTCCTCCCATGGAACGAAGGATCTTTGGAAGAGACTTTGTCCAGCAGTGGACTTCTTACAGCTAATGTTTATTTTTCGTGTGTGTAAGTGGCCAACACTGGTGTCAGATTATCAAGATGACATAGCTTACCGACTGCCATCAATGAGGACAGCCGGACCACCGGCTTAACGTGCCTTCCCAAGCACGGAAGAGCTCGAGAATTGTACCACTTGCGGTCACCCTCATAGTGGGGCTGCGCCTAGAGGTGCTTAACTTACATAAGCGTAAAATGATAATGATGATGAATGATCTTTACCTTTCCAGCATACCCCGCCACTCAAAATCCATAGACATCACTAAGAAATGCTGTGGTTACTGCCGCGGCACCTTCGAGCTGATCCTCAATAAGAAAACCAAGGAGGGGGTGGTGGTATCCACCCCCGCACGAAAGGGGGGAGCTAATGACTTCGCCATGTATGTTAAAGAGAACTATGCGCAGGTGAAAGACGGTACTAAGAGTCATGCGGATGTCATGAAGGTGCTTGGAGAACAGTTCTCGGCTAGGAAGAAGTTGGGGACGCCTCTTTGATAGTGGTACCATTGTTTTGTTTATAGTCTGCTGTAGTTTGTATTAAATTTGATGCTGCCTCTACGCAATGGCCATGATGGCCCAATATAGCGATTGGCGATTGTTTGGACGGTGTAATCGCCTGTGATTGGCAATGATCGGCTATGATCGAGCGTATTCTATACATATTTTTTATATATTTTTGGTCATTCATCGCAGTTTGGCAATGTTTTGACACGAGACGCTGGATGCAGGCCGCTTCCCATCCCGCCATTCCCATCATTGCCGATTGCTTAGAGGCAGCAGCATGAGTCGTGTACAATAATTTATTGTAAATAAGTATTTTGCGACTGGGGCCTTAATAGTGTAGGCCCTAGGTAGTGAAGCCCCCGTGTGGTGTCTAAGGGAGTCTTATGAACCTGACGGGGCCCATTAGACCCTCTTAGCCATTGCGGAGCCCATAACCATTGTGTACTCTGGTTAATGGTGAACTAGACCCTGACCACAGGTGATGGAAAATACCACTAAAACCCATATACTAGTATTTTTAATACTTTGAAAGGCATTTATAAGCTGTTGGATGTGGCTGCTTACTTAGTGGCAGTCCTTAAGGTACCTCAAATACCTTTGCTTGTCTGAATTTTACAGTAAGCTAAATCTGACACTGAGAAGTTGGTTAATTGGGGCTTCAATGTTGTGAATTGAAACGTATGACGATGTACCAGAATGTACATAGAAACACAATTTTTTGCGTGCCTTTTTTTCATTTAAGTTTTTTGAAGAAAAGGTGTAGCAACCCTAAAGTATAAAGTCTTTGTATTCATGAACAACTTTGGGGTGATTAGAAATCAACACAGATTTTGCAAAAGACTTAACTTTTTGATTTGGAGTTATGACCATATGTTCCACAGTTTATTATAGTTTGTATAGAAGTATTGATTTAAGAATTGGGATTTTATTTTTTTTAGATTGTATATTTGGAAGGTAAGTATACTATGTGATTTGAGAATAATATTGTTCAATAAGACTGAATTTTAGACATTTGTACAGGTTACAATAAATTTTATATAGTATTAAAATTTTACATGCATTTGTTTACACACTTTAAAATCCAGACTGTAGCAATTTTTCCCTACACGATTTTTTTGATTATTTGCCGCTGCGTAACATTTTTAAGACTTGCAGAAATATTATCAAAAACAAATTTCATATAGTCAATTCTAATAGACATTTTCGTTGCTCAAATAATTTAAATTCAGTAGCGGTAGGCAGCACTGAGGCGTCAGCTTCGGCTTTGCTGTTATTGGGCAATGTGTCAGTTGTAGCGGACTTGGCCCATAAGGCAAAATATAAGTTGCTGCTTACCAAAGGCTTTTGTCATCTCAGATTGGCCCTTCCGGCACGTAATCGCGGCCCATCAGGCAATATGAGAGTTAGCGGTCTCTCCAAGCCTTGCGCACACAGGCAACACAACTTATTGTTTAAATCTTGATTGGACCATTGACCTCTCAACCACCAAGCTGGCCAATCGGTCCGCATAACAATAAAAAAAAGTCATTGCTTACAGTAAACATAAAAATTGCAAAACTTCAAAAAATAAATGGCAAAGGAATGCCTCAGCTTGTGTTACCTTACCACGTAGGTCCTCCACCTCCTCTCCCTGAGATCTCATGCGGAAGTTTATATTGTATGAGGGCTTCACAGTTAAAAACAACAATAGAAAATCCATTGTCTGCGTTTCACGTGCTTGAAGGATTAAATCAATTTTGATGAATTTTGAAAGAGATAAATAGTCAAATAAATCAATTTTAAAAACGTAAGTTTTATATGCAATCTAGTTTTGATAGTTTTGCTAAATCATTTGGGGATATTGAAACTGTACAGCAATTTACGAAAACTGTATACATTAATTTGTTTATTATTTTGTCTTGGAATGTTGCTAGCTTATTTTCGTAATATCTTAGTTGTAAATAGTGTGTACAGAGTTGTGATTAATATAATTTAGATAATATATTTCTATATATTCATAAAATATACAATTTTTATTTTACTTTCTGTCTAAACTCCTTTTTTCGAGCGTGTTTTCTGTTGCATCTTGCATCGGGTAGAACGCAAAAAGTCGGATCATTCTTACTAGTTCCATGGAACTAATGCGATTCTTTTTTTCTCAGTAGTTCCGTTGATATTATGAAATCAATGGAAATACTGAGAAAAAAAAATCTATAGTTCCATGGAAATATATGCCAATGGAGTGACAATGATCCAAAAAGTTACATGTAAATTTTGCTCTGATATTTTTACAAGTTTTTATTTAGTTTCACCTGTCCCGATGTATGTCTGTAATCTAAACTTGCAAGTTAAATTTGATCCACTTCCCGGTTACCGATTGAACTGAAATTTTGCATGCATGTGTAAATCGGATGACAATATTATGGAATGGTTGCGCTGGTCTGATGATGGAGTCGGAAGGACTAATCAAGGTACACCAATCGTGTTTGGGCTCATTTGATTTCTCTAAGAAAGCTCTTACAGTGGGTTCGTTTATAAGAAATGCAATTTTGGCAAAAATGTATTTCAAAAAACTCATGAAAAAAACCTGCTTTTAGTAGGTTTTCGTGGTTAAATCCCTTTCGCTCCCAGTGGTGGGCGACCGCCAACGGGGGGCGAATGGGACTAACCAGTTTATTTTTAGGATTATTCCCGAGGCTAACCTTAGGATCTACTGAACAGATTTTGATGCGGCTTTTTCATGTAGAACATTTCATCAGGAAGCTTCAACACAGAAGGGCTATGGTGTACAACGCAGAGGGCAATCGGCGAAACAGACGCGGCCCAATCATTTATTTCATCATCATCATCATCAGGTCTTTTTAGTCTCCACTACAGGAGCACGACCCTCTCTGTACTAGAGACATACTTGGCCAGAGCAGCCAGAGGACTTGGCCTACACTCTCCACGCTGGCCGGGTTGGAGAGGTCTCATAGATGTTTATAAGCTTTGTTTAGCTTGTATTTCCTAAGTCGCCTTCTACGACATCCACGGGAAGACTTGAATCATTTATTTAGTAGCACTTTATCTTTTCTGTGTAGCGTAAGGGCAAATAGGGTATATCAATGAAACATCACATTTAATACAGTTTTTTATTTATATGTAGGTGTCAATTTCATTTTGTTAAATCATACAGTCTTGGAAATATTAAAAAAATTATAATTTACAACGAATCGAACGCATACGTCCTTTCAAACCGGGTACTTTATAGTAACCCCATAATTATGTACAAGTCTTAACGTAAAAAAATAAAATTAAAAAAGTGGCATTCGTATGGGACCTCCATACTTAGGAATTATTTATTTACATTTATAGGAAAAATATTCCTTTTAATAGTACAACGCCACGAAAATGAAATCACACAATCTCCGAACAATGATGGTATATTTTTTTTATTATAAATATTCTTAGTATTTCACTAATTTATACAATTATTTTTATTCTCTATCTATTGTGTGCCAACATTTATTACGCGATATCTTGTATTTTTTTCAACAATATTGTGGTACGATACAGTCATAGAATGAGGTCTGAAAATAATTAATTCAGATGGCAGCAACGAAACATCAGGCCGTGAGCTGTTGTTATCGGATTATTGACAACAGTAACAAACTGTTATCCAAAAACAGCTAGTTAAGTTGAGCGATCCCTATCGTGGCGGGTGGCAGAAGTCGCGCGACCAGTATCGCTCGATTGGTTTCAGAACTCGGCGACATAAATAGACACCGCAGAATTTAAGCGCAAACTACTAGCGGGTCGCGTCGACATTGCTTTTATTTTGTTTCATCACCAAAATTATTTGTTAGCATTGAAATTTTTGATAACGTCGCGCGTCGCACGCACGTAACAGTGTCACGTTCCGTGTACAAACGAGAGCGCGGAACAAGCGATAGGGAGCCACGATCGGCCTAAGCGTTCGGCTTGTGACGCATCTCTCATCCACCTTTACCACGTAAAATTATCATCCATAAACCGACTTTACAGGCAACCAATACTGAAGTACACCGAGAGCGACACGTGTCGCAGGCCATAGCAGCCGATGCAGCCCGTTGCTGCCACCGAACTTTAGTTTACCAGTGCTGCCTTTATTAATTTCATAAAACTTCATTTTCAGCCGCGACGTTTCTTCGATAGGAAGGCGATCAATTTTATATCGCAATATAGACTAATACCATCTAACTTGTTTAAAACAGCACCAAGTAAAAAACCGATTCACTTAGCCCCAGTGTCTCGACATGGACGCTTTTAACGCCATCTATCAGCAGACCTCACAAACACATTCACAAATAACGAAAGAGGGCGTTGCTTAGTATGGCGATTGGAAATCCAGTTATTTATTTAACTTTCTGTCAGCAGTCTCCGACCGCTTAGGATTTCATTTTTATTATTCTATACAGTAAGATGGCTTTAGTCGATACTGCTATTTAAACATTGTCACCACTGCGACTAATCAATAAATCTTGATCTTAAAAAGTTATGGCAGGATGTGTTCGTGATATTGTTGACTAGGCAGAAATGCTTTAACGAATTATTTTTGTGTTATCTATCATACAAGATCCTATGGTGGTAACGTTGTATAGGATAATATATCAGTTCTATACTAGTGTATGTATGACACAAACAAATACTTTTGCGACGCAAAATGGCGTATAAATAGATACTTTTAAAAATATCTGTCCAAGACCAAGAGACGGAATACTACCATTTCCACAAAGTTTTCTATGCTGGCGTTCAAATTTGGAACTACTGTATGTTTTTTTTAATAAAAACATTATTTTTTAGACTGCCTTTCGACACAAAAAAGTTAGAGGAAATGGTATTTACTTTTTTAATAACAATACCTAGTATCATTGAATATTGTAGACAAATGTTACAATTAGTAAATACAACATTATGGATAAATATTTTTTAATAAAATTCAATGGACTTACAAAACAGTGAGAGGGAAATATTACAGTCACTATAAAACATTTTCACATCATGTTAGTCAGATAAAATTAAAATTTATCTGGAATCAAAATAGGCCCAAAGTGAGACAGCGCTTACTTTATCTGATATCTTAAATTACATATGGACAGATTTGTTTCAAACAAAATCATTATATAGATATCACATACAGTTAAATCGTTAACATATTAAATATATGGGATAATTATAATTTACATTTAACATGATGTATTGGGAACTATATCTATATTATAAATGGCAATATTTAAAATGTGACCGTCAATTTGCTTTGTCATTTTAAATCTAAGTTTAAAAGTTTTATTTGCATTTAAACATCTGCAATCCTGTTATTTTTAATTGATAAATTGAGGAATTTTACCTCTTGTTCCTCGGTAAAAATCGTCCATATAGGTACACACAATGAAAAATTACATTACAAATTGGCTTGACGATTATTGTACTATTTTACATTTATCCGATACACAATTTATTAAGATAACAGTCCAATGTAATATTATTTATATATGTATTTAATGAATTTGGCATCTCCAGATGTATCTGGCAAAAGCCCAGATCCAAATCTAAGTCTATACTTTTGTTACAATAATTTGATTTATTACAAGCTATTTAACGACATTTACTGCTTATTTATGTTATATTTAGTCTCATTTATGTTTCAAATGAAATGGCGTTATTATAAGACGGCGACACTTATTTATACACACTAAAACTAAACGTGGCTATGTACAAGAGGCCGTAATGTATTCTTAAATATCGTGTTTATGCCTAACTATACATTTACAATATACATGATTAGACGTGTAACGCCGAAAGCATAGTCATAGTTTACGTATTCAAAGGCATTCATTGCTGGTAAAGCAATCGCGCCTTTATTATCAAAAGCTAAGGTCTGCCGCGTGCGACAGCGTGATGGTAAATCAAGTTTGCGAGGGATCGTCTTCTAAGGGTCGAAATCTCACAAATCCGTTTTGAGCAACCAACATACTATTCCCGTCTGTCTCATTAGGGTTCACCTCATCCTGAGGTTGGGAGTACGATGCCTCGTAACCACAGTTCCTGGGAGCAGGCTGTGGAGTTCCACCTAGAGCATTGGGATAATTCCTATCATTAGGATCTTCTGTAAAACCGTACAAGTCCGTAGACTTAGGTCGGTCTGGGAAGCCGTTGCCTTTACCACGTTTCTGGCTACCGCTAGAATTTACCATCGAAGTTGACGGAGAATTACGGCGTTGGGAGTTTCTCACTTGCTGACAAGGACCTACGCCAAAACTTCTGTTAGGGTTTAAAGTCTGGATACCAGAGGCGTGGTAGGACGCGTTTTCGGTGTTGTAGTTACCGTATTCGTCCGGCAAATGCGGCTGATGGTAATGATGCTCCATGGAGGCATCGTACCCCAAAGTCATGCAATTTTGTGGGATCTTATTCTTTGTTCTGTGCTTCTTACGCGGATTGCTGTTAGTTCTAGAAGATACCCTGTCGTACGACATGTGTTTGAAGTTATGTGAACTGCGGTTTGATCCGCCGTTGTAGTTCTGGTTCTTAATATCTCTGATAAAATCACTGTTACTGGGATATTGTATGACATTGTACTCATGATCCATTGGATCATCGCCCTGAAGAGACTGAATAGCAGGATCGCAGTTGGAATAATGATCGTCTGATACAGATTCTATGCCATTATATCCAACTATGTTGGGGTGATGTTTGATTAAGTGATTGGTCACACCTTGGCTCGAAGTCGCGTTACTTGATTCAGTCGTCGAACTGCTATGGCCAGCATTTGCTATAGAACTATGTGCGGAATAATTTTCCGTGCCGGAATTATTGTCACAATTTCCAGTCAAAGTGTTTAACTGGAACCTTTGATGGTCTATCGGCGCACAGCACTGATCAGGCAGCGCTGGATGATGGCCTGCACTTTCATAAATTGGCTTTCCTGTCCTGTGAGTATAAGTGTGAAGGTTAGTATTAGTGCTGCATATCGTTGGATAGTCCGATTCAAACTGGTCATTGCTAGAGCCAGCAGCACAAGGGAACAAACCTAGCCCTGAGAGTTTGTTACCGTCAGCTTTTTCCTGCTGTAGAGACGCTACAATGCTGACTTTCAAACTGATGACCCATGAGATTAAAGCTATTATCGTAATCTCTATGAATCTCAGCGCCGACTGGTAGCCCCACTGCAACCAATCCAACTTCGCCATGTTAACCTGGTTTATACCGAAAATGCCGAATATTTGCAATATCGCCATCAGGATAAACAGCAACGCTGTCGCTAAATTGATCTGTATAGCTTGATACAAATTCTGGAAGCCATTCACATACGTGTGACTCTTTTTCTTAAGAACAGATTTGAGCATTTTATATACATAGAGGTAGCACAGCCCCAAAGTTAGGCATGCCATGATAAATATTATTTGACAAGTTAGACCTAGTACCCTTTTTTCAACCCCGCTTGGAGTTCTATAAATTGTATTACTATTCTCAAAGATATGCAACATTAAACACGATAATATGTGGAGGATGCCGCCCACTATGATTGTTCTTGCGCGGAACAAGAAGGAGCAGCACGTATTCTTAAAGTTAATGCTAGTAGTTAGGAGGAACAACGTGGTGCTAGCGAACGCTATGCTCAAGAAAATGTCTGGCACGTGAAGCAAAATCTCGTTAAAGAATATCGGCAACGAGCTGTTAATATTATAAGGATCGTAGCACATGTAGAAGATCCTCATGAGACACACAGACACCAAGATTAAATGCAAAATGATGAAATAGTACTGCGTGAACAAATGCGTGAATCTATTGTAGAAAAATATCTTAAATATAGAATATACGGCTAATATTGTAAACATAACTGTCGCTAAGTAAATGTGTACGTTCCACGCGAACGGCCAGCTCACGCCGGGTCTCTGAACAGGGCCATTATTCTTAGGATCCTGTTTCAAGATCTTCTTATCGGAATTTACGTTCGCTAAATTGTGGTATCTCTCCGTAGACATTTCTGGGTCCCGCAACTCGAAGCCGATCGTCGTCGCCGGCGTGTAACTATCATCTCTTCTGCTATCGTTCTTATTATCCTTATTAGTTGAATATTGGAGATTTCTTCTCGTATTTGTTTCACCATTTTGGTCTACTATTAGAGGCCTATCTAAATTGTTCATTTCTGGATCTAAAACCGCTAACACTGATCCTTCAGTAGACATGTCCCTATTCGTGTCACTGAGAGTCACTCCAGCATCTTTGGTGACGTAAATGTCACTCTTCGATGTTTTTTCTTGGTTGTGCTGAGGTTTCGCAGTGACGGTCCTCAGCAAGACATCAGGAATATCTTCTTTCCTGCCGTTGGAGCCGGATAGTATCCTAGATATAGTCGGAATATTCAGCGAGTGCGGCACGGTGAAGTTCGCTTGGTCGGTCCCGTGTTTCACATCGTCCAATTCTTCAGGCTGAAACGAGAAAAGTTACGTCAGTTAAACACATTTTCTTTCTTTTTAATTATTTATTTTATTATGTTCATTTTTTATAAGTGTTTTATTTTGCATTTATAATGCTATTTTGATTTTTAATTTAATAAGAGTATATTCATGTCTATTTGTAATTAAGTTAATTGTCCAGAGTCGTGTCAATGATTTTTGTTTGCGTCGCTAATAAATATTTACTTATATTAACTTTTTGTGTGCATAACGTTAGTCACTTCAAAATCGGTCTTTCGTAAATTGACTATTTTTATTTAAGATGTACAAAACGCAATGTATTTTACTATACTATCAAAACATTGTACACTGAGTTAGCAAATAGGCCGGTTGGACCTGTATGATATATTGTATTTTATTGTTGTCTTGTTTTGGTTGTGATCTGTTTTATGTGCCTTATTAAATAAACAAACAAGTGCTGTAATCGAAATAATGCTATATTCTCGTAATGTTTTAATAATTTGGCAGCGAAAAACACTTCTAATTACATAAGAACTTTGAAAAGTTCGCGGCACATTGAGTTGGCTGCAGACTTGATTTGGGCGTTGCTTACGGAATAGTTACCTTGTGGCTTGGGGTGTTGAGTGCTTTTTTCTTCTGCGGCTCGATGCCTGCTGGGGGGAGCGGCGGAGCGGGGGGTGGCGCCGGTACTTGAGGTGAGGACGTCTCCTGAAATTATTGGGAATTTTGGGTGTTTCAAGTGCTTCGATTAGGACGCCTCGGCGTCGAGGGCGCGATTTGCCGAATATTTTTACATATTGAATAGATATGAGGTAGGAAGTCGAAAACAAGCTCTGATTCTTCACAGTACGATACGTTTTTCTACAATAAGTACAGTAATATATACGTTGGGAATTTGATATAAGAAAAGTGATTGTTGAGAGCTAAATAGATTTATTAGGTTTACTTCTACGTTTTATCATCCATCATCATTTCGTGTAGGTGTCACGGTCAATCGACCATGCACACCCTGGTGTCAGAGTTCTTCGGAACCGCCTCTCGGCCTCTGACGTGGTTCCTTTAACGACTACCAGATGGCGCAGCCGGGACCAACGGCTTAACGTGCCTTCCGAAGCACGCAATCATCTTTTTTATTAGGTGATTCAAGCCTGCAATGTCCTAACCAAACTGGAAGCAACTAAAAGTATGCTTCCCGTGGGAATCGAACCACGACCCCCGGGTCTACAGGCAAACGCCTTAACCACTGGACCACGGAGGGAGTTTTATGAAATACAGCAATGAATAAATGGATTGCTTTTCAATTTGAGCTTGGGGAATTTTAGCTTTGTTATTCTGGCATCGGCCTAGTTTCTTAAACTTACGGAGCGTTACGAAACGTAAGCAAAGAATTCTAAAAATTGCAGACGTTTTTGGCGGTTCATCTGATTGCTTAAAACATCATATGCTCCTTATATCACTGTACTGGGAAAGAATGGGAATCCCTTCGTAATCCATTCATTGGGTCTCCTATATGTGACGTCATGAATTGAGTAAGCTATCATAAAACTAAAGAAATGAATTCGAGATATTACATTCTTGACCGAGAAAGCGAAGCGAGCGAGGATTTCAACGTGAATTTGGGTTAGCACACTTTTTGTATGTAACTTTGTATGTTTTACGATAACTCGCATCAGTACTCCAATCAAGATGAAATTTGAGACGTACGAGTATTTAGGTAATATTAGTTCAATCAAAATCGGTTCAGTAGTTTATGAGACATCAATATAAACGTCTGCGAGGTCGAAGATCGCCACGAATTTAATTTAACAAAGCTTCATAAAGTAAACGCTACAAAATATTCTCAAAATAGCCGGAATTTAACACAGCTTCCGCATTATTTGATAATCACGCCAAATTCACCCCAAGGTGAGGATCAACCGAGGATTGAAATTCCGAAATTGAGTAGCTGTTATCATAACTGTTTCAAGCCAAAGCCTTCAATATTAATAGCACTTTAATCAATACGAGTGCGAATTTTCATCAGCAAAGTCGCCGTTTTAACAGGTAACTTTTTAAATTTATGAGGAAATTCAATTACATCAAGACAAAGGCTTTTAAATATTTTTTAACGCCTGTCATAAATGACTGAGTACGATGTAACAAAAACCAACAACCGAATTAAAAACCTCCTTTTTTAAGTCGGTTAATAATCACGTCATGTTTTTGCACATGCGGGTTTTCGGAAAGAACATATTTATCCAAATCAAAAGTGCTCTTTTTTATTAAGTCACTTGTTCAATAATAGGCACCCCTGGGAATTTAGTAATTATTCATTTTGCTATAATGTTATATAATTTTGTTATAATGTAATGACGTTTAGCTAATCCTATTCAAATAAAAATAATGTAATAACTAATCCATACTATATGTCTGTCTGTAACCACGCTTCAACTATTAAACCAATTGCGATGAAATTTGACAAAGAGGCAGGTTGAGGCTCGGGAAAGTTCATACTGTTCGCGATGGAACCACGGGCCCAAGCTTCTATAACTAGCGGCCCGCCCCGGCTTCGCACGGGTAGATTTTTTTTCACACTTTGGATTACACTATCGAAGTTTTCATACGGATCCCTAACTTTTTGAAAATATTCTATAGAATAGGCTATATCATTAGGGATAATGTAGGATTCTAATGGTGAAATAATCTATCTAATCAAACAAACAAATCTATTTTTTTTATAATTTTTTTATGAAAAATGGCAGGACCTAATTTGTTCTACTGCCATTTTTAATAAAAAAATTAAATATAGTTTCTATAAAAACAATAATCAAAAATACCACCCCGAATTGTACCTGGTTCAAAAGTACCCATTGCACTAACAGCATTTCCTATTTGAATTGCTATGGATAATCTTTGAACCAAGTACCATCCGAGTGGTCATAGTGTAGATGTAGATTTATCTTACCTGTCCAGGAGGCCGGATCGGGATCCTCTCGTGGCCGGGGCCGAGGGAGGGCGGGGGGATGGGTCGCCGGTTGAGATAGTTGTTCCCATCCGTGTTTGTGCCTGTGGGGAAAATATTTGATATTATCTCTTATGTAACGTTGGGGTAGCTTTACTTAAGTACTCTTAGGTAAAAACCTAGCCGAACCGAAACTATATCTTTTTGGGGTAAGCTTTAAATGATTATGAATACCCTCACACGATATACATACATCGTATATATAGATATACATAGTGAAATTTTAATCTTTTTGGACCCTTAAAGGGGTGACTCAAACCGTCATAATAGACAACTTTTTCTATGGGACCGTCGAATTTCTTTTTGAGTTTCCAGCATTGTTCCCATAGGAAAAGTTGTTCATTTTGATGGTTTGAGTCACCCCTTTAAGGGTCCAAAACGATAAAAATTTCACCGTGTATCTATCAATGCTATTAATAAATCTGTAAGGGTAGGTCGTGCTCCTGTAGTGGAGACTAAAAAGGACCTGATGATGAAGGGTAGGTCATGGAGTAAGACACATAGTGTGTATAAGCTCTATACATGATACTGAAACTAAATTGAGGATTTTAGATTTTTTTTTCTATATAAGTTTCAACATAACTCTTAAATGAATTAACTGAATTTGATGAAACTTGGTAGATAAACATTTAGACGTACAGGACACAGGACTACTTAAGTTTTTTCTCTAGTTATGATAAGACGTGCCCCCATACAATTTCCTACAAATCTACGTGAACGGAGTCGCGGGCACAGCTAGTCGACAATAAACACGTAAGCTGGCGAAGTTTCCCCATCCACAACCCCTCACAAATGAAGTTTTCGTCTGACAATAGACACTAACCCACTGACCTTCATATCATATCTAAATTCAAATGAAGGCTGTCTATAGGGACTCCTCAACGGAACCTTTTTACTTTGAAACATCAAATGTTACACCTTGTTTAGTAATAGGGTATTTTCTAAGTTTTTGAAAAATATCTCAAATCCGCTGAAAAACCATATGATCTCTCCGCTTCCGCTTATGGAGGTAGGAACGCGTTGCCGACAATCTGATTCAATAGTTGGATAAGTTGATTCCATGGCGAAACGTTCTGCCTTATTATATTAGAAAAATTGCAGTCAATACTTCTCATCATCATCATCATCATCAGGTCTTTTTAGTCTCCACTGCAGGAGCATGACCCTCTCTGTACCACCGGAGCCATACTTGGCCAGAACAGACAGAGGATTCGGCCTCACTCTCCTCGCTGGCCAGACGGGTTGGAGAGGACTCATTGATGTTTATGAGCTCTGTTTAGCTTGTCCTAAGTCACCTCCATGGGAAGACTAGGAGTGGTCCTATTCTACTCTGCCGAAAACCACACGGCAATCATAAATTAATACATTTGCAATCTCGACTGTCTGGTGAATTTGTTTCTTTCCTTTCAATTCAACATTAGTTTAGATAAATAATTAAGCCGCAAAAACGCTACAGACCGTCACGTGTTGTCATGACGTCACCTGCTTGTAAATCCCTGTTTGAGCTGTCAAATTAAACATCCACTGACATTACTGTTTACAAGCAGGTTACCGCTTTTGCTTCAGCCAATCCCATGCGTTTTCAATCACGTGGTAAAACGTAAAAATATAATTAATTATTTTATTTATGATTCCTTACAAAAATCACAAAGTACCCTGCAGGTTGGTGAAGAAAGCGAGGCCGAGAACAAGGTGGCTCTAGCGCGATCAAGCACACCTAATAGTGACCAATGGCGTATAAGAGGGGAGGCCATTGCCCAGCAGTGGGACAGCATAGGCTAATAAAATAAAAGACACTCGGCAGCAATCCATTGAGTTATTTAGAAGTCATTATTTTGAGTCTAGCCATTCGCCCATTGAATTGATTCTTTAGATTTTCACCCACAGCCGGCTTCTAAGGTCTGCGCGGGAAGAGAAGCAGCTGCCGCTGCCGCTGCTGCTGCAGCTGATTTCCTCCCGGCCCATCATCTCCCTTCAGCATGGACGAAACATATATATATATATAACATCTTCTTACCTCTAAGTGTAGGCTTGTCAGCGAATGGGTTCCTGTACTCTGGCGGCAGAGGGGGTGTGAAGAAGGCGCGGCCGGGGGGAGCGTATGAGGGCACCGCGGCCCCTCCCCCCACGCCAGCCAGCAAGGACGCGCCGTGGTGCTGTGGTGGCCTGTGGACAAAAGAAAAATTGGTTATTTATTGTTGTGAGTCATCAGAGTTACAGAAATCGAACTAGACTGCGCAGAAACGAAACAGGCATCGTTGGAGGTGTGGTTTGCGGGAGGCAGTAACGGCGCGTTTGGGTAGGGCGCTGTTGGGCGACCGCCCAGACTCCTGGCTCCAAAGGGGCGCCGTCAAGCCAGGCCAGAGAAGCAGAGCAGTGTGATTCAATTTGTGTGTAAGTAGCCTACACTGGTGTCAGTTTTTTCAAGCTGCCTAAAAGCATCTAACAGCTTAAAAACTGCCATCAATGATGTCAGCCGGGACCAACGCCTTCCGCCGCACGGAGGAGATTTTTTTTTGCCACTTGCGGTCACCCATCCCAGTGGGGACTGCGCCCGGGGTTGCTTTATGCGTAAGCGCTAATAATGATCGAGCCCATTCGGCTATCGGGTTTCTCCATAAATTAAAGTAAGGAATTAAAACTGTTCCCTTAAACTCGCGGTAGCATATCCTAAATGTGGACAATACTTGGCAGTATTGTCCACATTTTGGATATGCATGGCATGGTATTGTTTGACCAAGACCAAGCGCTTTGGACACTTATCATCATCATCATCATCATCGACCTACACTAATCCACTGCTAGACATAGGTCACTCCCATGGCACGCCCCTGAGCTTGGTCTTTAGCTTTTCTTCTCCAATCACTGCCAGGATTTTGGAAACTTATAATAGTTATTAATAGAATATTTGCATTTGCCACAGTTCCGGAGTCCAATTAAACCCGTCCCAAGTCTCAGTTACACCGAAAATATCATTCAACGGACGGACAGGACGGACAACTAACTTTATTATTAGTTGACCGGCAATGGATATGGGTGAACTTTCTATTATGCGGTTCCGAACGAACAAACGGCTCCAGATTAGTTTCATGCGGTGGATTTCCCATTTGCGGTGACATCTAGTGAAGTTATTAATATCGATTTTAATGACGTTGTTGTGGTATGGCGGTATTCAAACATTCGTGATGTATTTTACTTTTAGTCTGAGGGGTATCACTAGTGTCTATATATCAAACAATATGCCAGTTTCCTAACAATCCTCACTATAATATATTTTAATTATAAATGCGAAAGTGAGTTTGTTTTTTACACTTTCACGCCGTAACTACTAAACCGATCATCATGAAATTTTGCATACAAGTTCTCTAAAGTACGGAGAAGGACATAGCCTACCTTTTATTCCGGGAAAAAGTACTATTCGCGAGGGATCGAAATTGACGCGGGTGGAGCCGCGGGCGAAAGCTAGTAATATTATAATTAGTCAGTCAGTTAGTGACGGACTCATTATATTACAAGCTTTTATTTAACTTACAATGTATGTAAGTAACTATGTTTGTTCGGGTGGAATCTTGCAACTTAATTTTGTAGCAGATACCTTCCACCAATTGAGCTGAAATTTTGTATACTCGTTAAGTTTGGATGACAATGCATGGTAAACTGTGTGACGTGACGTCATTCTAAATCTGTTGTGATCTCAAGATGGCGGACTAGCTATTTTTGATTTAACAAAGGATATTAAAATAAAGGGCATGCTGAAAATACTCGAAACATAAAGTGAGGAACATAAAAGCTAGTTTTTTTTTTAATTAAGTTTTATTGACTTGCGTTTAACAATATTGTATAAAATATTGTGTAATAGAACTACTAATTACCGCCATAACTGGCGGCCACTTTTGACTCTATTATCAAATGCAAAATTATGAAAAGTAATTAAAAAAACGCTACCGAAGTACAGAATTCGATTTTCTTGCGATAGTTTTGCTGATCTAAGCCCCTTATGGGTTCGGCACCCAATTTACAATATTGACTCAATGTTTCCTTGATGACTGACTTGTTGTTTCATAAATAAATATGTCTAGCTACCCCGATAGTATCTACAACTATTAGATTCCAACCACGTCCCATTCTGAAACGAGGTATAAAATTTCAATAATACCACGGATTTGCATGCCTCTCTCGTTGGGCTGCGTTTGGAATCTAGCATGTATGCGGGAATGCTACATGTTTGTGTTTATGTATAGCGACACGAGAATGTGGACGCGAAATAGCGAAAGTATAGAACTGACACCCCCATTATGATAAATAAATGAATATATACGGACAAATCACACAGTTTGAGCTAGCCCCAAAGTACCTAAGTTCAAGACTTGTGTTATGGGATGCTAACTCAACGATACTATATTTTATAACAAATACATATATAGATAAACATCCAAGACCCAGGCCAATAGAAATATAAGAATAAGATATATATAAGATATATATCTTATTCTTATATATTTATATATCTTATTCTCATATCTTATATAGATATATATAAGAAAAAGATCATTTTCCATCTTGACCTGGCCGGGGATCGAACCCGGTCACTCCGTGTCGCAGGCAGGCGTGTTGACCGCTGCGCCACGGAGCTAGTCACTTTAGATGTATCATCGTCTAGTATTCACAGATGTAGATTGCGACTTACTACGTCTTTGGTTAAATCGACATTTGCTAAAAGGTTCCGGTTTTTCTTATTCATATAATTTATATTTAACAAAAGTACGTGACTTAAAAATGTCTCTTTGAGAGGAACAAGATTTGTAATCACTAAATATCTTGTTGTTTTAACTATAAGGAAAAAGAATCTATTGTCAGCCCTTTACTTGCCCAAGATAACTAATAAAGTTTAATTTTTTTTTTAGATTTTCATTTTTTTTAACTTTTACAATTTATACAGTTTAAAGTGTGAATGTAAAGCTTTCGAATGCGTTTTTGCTAAAAACTAATACTTTTGCAAAAATGCTTCGTAAGGCTCAGAGCTAGGCTACCCCTAAAACTTTGAAATAGGTATTTTTTTAGAAAATATTTCAATAATTTATCGAAGGTTCCACATGACAATATTTTAAATATTTTAAAAAATAATATATCCGATGTTTCTTCAAATGATTTGAACAAAAACCGCTATTTCAAATGGGGATAGCACTGGACATCGAAATATTCAAATATCCCCAGCCTAGTTGTTCTGGGCGAAAGAACTTTTATATGTTTACCGCCTTTTCTCACTGTTTTAACCCGAAACGAAAAAAAAGCTGCTAGGTCGATTCACGGCAGAATCCTTATCCTTATCCTTACTAATATTATAAATGCGAAAGTGAGTTTGTTTGTTTGTTTGTTACGCTTTCACGCCGTAACTACTGAACCGATCAACATAAAATTTTGCATACAAGTTCTTTAGAGTACGGAGAAGGATATAGGCTACCTTTTATCCCGGGAAAAAGTACTATTCCCGAGGGATCGACATTGACGCGGGCGGAGCCGCGGGCAAAAGCTAGTAACATATACATACATATGCTCACGTATTTTTCTCTTGCGGTGTAGACAGAGCCTGGGTCTATAAGACCTAAGGCAAAGATATATACGCTACACGAACCTAAGACCAAAGAATAATAAGGAGAGAGCTATAATCTAGAATAGTTCTGTACAAAGTCTGCAGATACTGATACTACAGTTTTATAATTATTAAGCTTTATATATTATAATAAAAGTAAAACAGATGTACGAGTTCTTCTTTTGTATTATTTTTATTTTGTAATGTGAGCAACGTGTGTAAATTGATTTGAATTAAATTTTGCATGCGCTTATTGGTGGTTAATACATTAAAGTTTATTAACTTTTCATTATTTTTATATTTATCAATTATGAAGGCTGGGAAAAAGACGGATGAAGGTATTTAGTAAAGCACAAGTACATGCATTTTTTTTCTTATTATGTGTGAATGAACAATCCATATGAGAAATCTATAACGCGTTATTTTGAACCTCTGAACTATACTGAAATCAGAATCCCTAATGAAGTATAGAATTGGAAGAATAGGTGAAAATCTAAAAAAAAATATGGCTTTCCATACAAAGTCGCCAATTAAATGGGGGAATTTCTAAATGTCAAATATTCTTTTCGTTTTTTACCTTTTTTTCTTGAAATTCTGTATTCTATTAGGGATTCTGATTTCAGTATAGATCAGAGATTCAAAATCACGTGGTATAAGAAAGATATAAACAGAAAGTTTAACTATGTCTGCTTGTATATCTGTTTCCTTTCTACGCTTTAATCATTCGATATGAAATTTGGCTCACGTTTCGCTCACGTCAAAGGGTCGGACATGGGTTCCTTTGATCCCGGCAAAAGGACAGTTCCCAAAGCACACATCAACGTGAGCGAAGCCGCGGGCGAAGGCCTACCATATTGTATAAATAAATAAGGTAAGCATACTTCGCGTGTCAAATGTCCTAGATAAGAAACTCCAAAACCATCTAAAAACATTTTTTTCGTAGACAGTTCATTTCTTTGATACATTTTTTTTCAACACTCGCATGCTCTTTATATTTATATTGACACCTACCTAAGTTTTGTTTTTTTTTCGTGTGTAAGTGGCCAAGTGTCAAGTTTTACAAGCTGCCTTAAGGCATCTGACATAGCTTTACCACAACGATGACAGCCGGGACCAACGGCTTAACGTGCCTTCCGAAACACGGGGGAGCTCGAGAGCATAAAAATGTTTATGCCATTTGCGGCCACCCATCCAAAGCTTAACAAGCGTACGTGCTAATAATGCTCGCGCACTAGGCCATCTTGCTCCTCTAAGTACCTTGTAAGTAGTTCATACCTACTTACAGTACCTAACTCAAATCCTCCCAGACCGTACAAAAACGGGCAATAAAACGTCTCCGATCCGGGTCAATCTGCGATATCAATCGCGTCGTTAATCTTCGCAAAAACGAGCGACGCCGCGCGTCGGCCTTGTTAAGCGATAAATTCAAATCCCGGCTGATTTTTATCAAGTTTTTCTTTAATGTCAACGACCTATATTAGAGTCAGATTTCATTTCTTGGTTTAGTTTTTCAATCTGTATTTCTTTTAGCCTAGGCTAGGATGATGTAGCTGTGTGGTTTCCGGCAGAGTAGAATAGGACCACTCCAAGTCTTCCCATGGAGGTCGTAAGAGGCGACTTAGGCAATACAAGCTAAACAAAGCTCATAAACATCAATAAGACCTCTTCAACCCGTCTGGCCACTGGCCAGCGAGGAGAGTGTAGGCCAAATCCTCTGTCTGCTCTAGCCAAGTATGTCTCCGGTAGTACAGAGAGGGTCATGCTCCTACAGTGGAGACTAAAAAGACCTGAAGATAGGAGAAATTAAACTGGCCAAGCGCGAGTCGATACTACAGACACTTAGGGTTTCGTATCATTGTACAGTATTTAATTACAAAAACTACGTTTCTTGTTGGTACAGGAACGTACCTACAAGGAACGTAGTTCCTTGAAAAACTTATCTATATCTATTTCTCGGTTTCTCAGTAATATATGAGTATCTTTGACGGAATCAATGAAAAACTATAACAACCACGTTTTTTGTATGGGACAAATACCCTTTAATTTTGTTTTTATTATATGTTATAGTGATTCTGTAAAAATTTTAAGTGTCAACATATTACGGTGCAAATCATACAGACTCTTTGACAGACGGTCTGAAGAACATACGCATAGTAGCCTAGGATTAGTAATAGGGTCCCGTTGTCACCCTTTGGTGACAACAGGAGAGGCAGGATTTGCCTGCTACGTCTCCCGTATACCTAGATCATGAAAGCCGCATCGAGCGAGCGAAAACTTGAAGCATCGAATTACGCAGCTGGCAACCTGTCACAATTTTCTTTCTCATCTTTCATCATCATCATAATGTCATATCAATTGATAATGCTGAACATCAAAATCGGGAGCTTTTGAAAGAAAATAAGACGTGTAAAACGATAACAACAAAGTAGTAGGTAACAACAATATAAGTACTAAGTATTCGTAAATACATATGCCAGATATAATCCTTCTTCTGGACAATCGGTTAAAATCCGTGCAGATTTTTATCACTCAGTTTTTCAAATGTCGACGACCTATTACGCGACCAAAACGAATTGACCTCCATTTATATAGAAATCGCGAAATAACGGAGGTCCGTTATCTAGCTAGTAGTCTGGTATGGAAATGACAAAAATTGGCAATATGCCATGCTCTATTCAGTTTATTTTCAGTACTCCAACCGCACTTTAATGATCTCGCTTTTGCAAAATAAAACACGAATACGGTCGGATTTAACGAGCCGCCATTTTGTATTAATATCGCTAATTGGTTTAAATTCGTATCGATATGATAAAGATAAAATTATAGAAATAATGCTGAAATGAAATAAACTTAAAATTTTGTACGCTTAAAGAGTAAACTTCCGCTACTCGATCACAGATGGCGCTACAGGGCGCAACTGAATTACAATTGTTTTACGTAGTCTTAGAAATTATATATTATTTTATAAGTTACAAATAATAAAAAAGAAAAGGGTGCAATAAGCGGATATAAAAATGGTTTTAAGTAATTATTAACGTAAAACTGTTTATAAAATACACTTGCACAACTTGTGCTGTAACTATTCGCCGCTAGATGGCAACTCTATACAATTTACTATCAAACATTAAATTGTATTGAACACAAATATTTTTTTAAATATAGGTAATTGTTGTTATGCAATCTTCCAACATTTAAATACGGTTATTTATTAAACTGAACTGTAGATTACCTAATTACTACTCAGTACACCAGCATTGTTTTTTATGATATAGGACGATGAAGTGGGGAGGAGTAAGTACATCAGTATCACCACTACTACCCATGGCCAGTAGCCGTGTGGTTTCCGGCAGAGTAGAATAGGACCACTCCTACTCTTCCCATGGAAGTTGTAAGAGGCGACTTAGAAAATACCAGCTAAACAAAGCTCATAAACATCAACGAGACCTCTACAACCCGTCTGGCCAGTGAGGAGAGTGTAGGCCAAATCCTCTGTCTGCTCTGGCCAACTATGGCTCTGGTAGTACAGAGAGGGTCATGCTCCTGCAGTGGAGACTAAAAAGACCTGATGATGATGACTACCCATGGACATCTGCAGCACCAGGAGAGACAAGAGCGCTGCCTTTCATCGTTCCGTTGTCGTTTTCTTTTCGAGATTTTGCCCTCCGTCCTTATTCAGAATACATATGGCAACCCAAGCAAGAATACTCAGGGAGAGATTCTCCCGTACGCAATGTACCGGTAACCGGTACCCCTTGGGGTACTCAATTTCAGAAAAGTAAGCCAAATATCACTCATTTATTTCTCAGCAGTAATCATTTTAAAACGCTGATTTGTGTCTAATTAAATACCAGAAAAAAAATTGTAAAGAAAAAGGTATGGTTTTAAATTTGTCCCATTAAAATTTTATCACAATCGGTTCAGTTGTTTAAAGATTATTTTATCCATAATAGATGTTAAAAAATATAATACACAGAAAATTGATAATTATGCGGACGAAGACCCGACCGGAGGATGAAATATATATCTATCTATCAGTTGATACAGGATGGAAGTTTCGGCTTCAAGGATGAAGTCTTTCGACGAATCCGACTCGGCTGGGCAGCGTTCGGTAAGCTCCGTAGCGTCTTCTCGTCCAAAATACCTCAGCGCCGTCGAAAATATGCGGTCGAAGTAGCGGGAAAAGCGAGTGTATAATATTTTGTTAATACAGATAAAAATATAATATATTTAATAAAGACTCGTCGGGTTCGAACAAAGGGCCACGCCTCCCTAATATGACACAGCAAATTGGTGCCAGGGACACACCTGGCGGGGACTCTTTGTGACGTACTAATAATATTATGATGAAAACAACCGGTGTTTTCGTGATGAAATTTGTTTGTTGTTCGTTTTTCGTGTGTGTAAGTGGCCAACGCTGGTGTCAGATTTGAAGCTGCCTGACATAAAAAACCGACGGCATAGCTTCACGACTGCCATCAATGAAGACAGCTTAACGTGCCTTCCAAAGCACGGTGTTCCAGATATTTTTATGCCACTTGCGGTCACCCATCCCAGTAGGAACCGCGCCCAGAGTTCCTTAGCATACGTAATTACTTATTATGCTCAGACCCAGTGGACCCCGAGCTCTTCAATGGTTAATAGAGACGTCTTATTTGTTTTTGTCCTCTGAAATTCCTTTTTATTAATCCCCACGAGATCTGATAAGCTCAGGTTTTATTTTACTTAAATTAAATAAGAATAAATTGGACGCTTTCTTTAATTAAATTGTCTGGGACACACGTGAGCTCAGTAATTCAGTGCTTTTAAATCTGAAGATAGAAAAGTGAGATGGGATGAAGGAGCTGCTTATTTTTAACCTACGACCAAAATACGGTGTTATGAGTTCACGTTTGAATAAATATTTCAAAGTAACTGTCCCGGCGAACAGTGGCGTAAATATACCATTTGGGGCCCGTGGAAAATTCTTACAATGGGCCCATGCCTCTGTCCGGGGCCCCCTAGGTCCGAGGCCCGTGGAATATTGCCAGCACTGCCACCCTAGTTACGCCATTGCCGACGAACATAGTTTCGCTTTTTTTTTTCAATTCTCACCTTTCTCTCGCTCACTCGCAGCTGGGACCAACGACTTAACGTGCCTTCCGAAGCACGAAATCATCTTTATTATCAGACAGTCAGGTGATTCAAGCCTGCAATGTCCTAACCAAATGGGAAACAACTAAACAAGATATGCTTCCCGTGGGAATCGAACTCACTACCCCCGGGTCTACAGGCAAACGCCTTAACCACTGGACCACGGAGGTAGTACAACGTCTCTCGAGTTTTAGCGAGACAAGCGAACAGCAATTCATTTTTATATACCTACTATAATGAGAACATTGATTTTAAAGATCGATATAGACTAGAAACTCCATTATGAATGTCCGCGGCTTCACTCGCTTGAATGTAGATCCTTCGGGTTAAGTACCTTTTTACGAGATGAAAAGGGATGCCCTTCTCCGGGCCTCAAGGCTCCTCATTTTATCAATCGGTTTACTGATTGATAATTTCTATGGATATACCAGGGGCTAGGTAGAAAACCATATCAGGTCGAGAGAGGAAATATTTTTATCTAATTTCAGTTAACCGTTAAAAAGGCAAAGTCATTAGTCGGGCGGCTAAATAATTATTTGGCAGCAGATGAGGGAACTGAGGGCAGAAAAGAAGTTAGGTTCAGGTTATTTTTTTTATGACCACCCGGAACGACTGATGGCAGAAAAGAAGTTTTGCTGCCTAACTAGCTATTTTACCTGACCGATTACTTTTTTTGCTAAAAAAAAATACGTACCTATATTCTGCTTATCGTTTAAATAACGTCCTTTAAAAATGGATTGAAAATTCGTATCTATCCTTAAATTAACGTAAAATTTTTACGACATTACCATCTAGTAAAAAAAATACTTTACTAGACAAAAGGCAATGAAGAGTTAAATTGATTGCATCCTTCTAGAAAATATCAAGTTTCTCTGCGTATTACCATTTTAAATTTTACAACTTAGCCTTACACTTACACTCATCGCATATTTTCTTAAAGTATTTGCTTTAGTAGCTGTACCAATGGATGTAAGAATAACGTGGATAAGTCCCAAAGAAAAGTGACGCAATACCAAGGGCATGCGAACGTGTCCCAAAATTTCTAAAGGTGTGACTCCACTAGACGAGCGAATTTTCATAGAAAATGTAGGCTTTTAAGTATGTAGTCGCTTGAAAATAGAGCTACTACTACTAGTACTACTACTACTAGAAAGACGCACTGTCGGTCGACATGTCGCAGCCGACTCGGTCAATGGCGACTGTCTTTTTTTTTGGAAAGACTATGTAGCTAGCTCCAAGTGAGCTTTCGCTACTTCACCGGGCGTTTGAGGCGACGGCAGAGTGCCCTCAACCTTTATAGACAACATCACCAAAGGGCCCCCAGGAGGGAGGGACTTCGGCTTTGGGATGCCAACTGTGATTTACTATAGTTTAAATAGGTGTTTACACACTTGGTCGTCGGTTGCCGGTGACCAATTGGAGCACGGCAATGCTTCCATTTGATTACACTGTGAGCAACTGTCGTAAGGACCGGACGTATGGAATGTACTTGGAATACTGTCGCTCGGCTTGGTTTCCTGGTCCGAGTTGCCTATGTTTTGGTCCCCGGGAGATTGAGTCGCTGGCGACTAGTCGACAGTGCGTGCATAAAGAGCCGATTAATAAAGGTTGAATTTGGAGTTTAGCGACCATTGTCGACTCGGTCGGCGCAGCAGTGTCTTTATAGCGGCAATAAGTCTTTAACACGGCAATAAACGTCGCGCGAGTTATAATTTTGTTTTGCGGTATCTATATACCGCAGAATGAAGGTGGAAACTCAACCCGGTCGCCTAACTTTATTTGTATATTAATTCATCACTAACATAACTTGTTCGTGTTTACATATATTTTTAATTAACTACAGCACACTTAGAGCGACATGAGTCGCGGCCCGCTGTCGCTGCCACTCGTCTCTGAGCTACAAAGTCATTCCATATAAATCCATAGAAACAAGTAGTCGCCCGCCACCAAGGAATCGCGCGTCCCTAGCCGCTACCGCCGGTCGCTGCCGCCAGTCACTGCCGCTTAACTTCAACATTACAAGGCATGCAACCTTTCCGCGATCGAAATGTCAAACTCATTCGATTTACTAGTAAAACCTACTTACGCTGCAAGTTCTAAAGTATGTTGCCGTCACTTTCGAAGTCAACCGAGCCTACCCGATCCATATTATTCTTAAGTCCGCTGCTGTACCATCATTTCTATCTAAAATGCCATTGTTCAAACAATGCGTCCTACTTATATATACCTACTACATATTTCGCCTGCGAGTCCGATGGAATAGTATTTTTTATTGAATGTTTATACCATCTACATTATTACTAGTATAATGCATATTAACGAAACGAGCACGAATAATTACATATTATCACGTCTTTTTCCCTTACGGGGTAGACAGAACTTAGGTTTATAAGACCCAAAAGCCACGTTTAGCAAGTAAGCGGGCCTGAAGGTGGAAAACTGAATCAAAATAGTGATGGGTTGCTAGCCGCATCGCCTAATAACAAATCAGCCATTCCCTCGATCGGTTTTTACAATCTGTGCGACATTACATTCTACGTTTTTTTCTTTTCTCCTTGACCAGCATGCAAGAAACGAACGACGAATATTCAATAATAGTATATCTATCTAAGTTATATTTTAAAATAGCTTATCGTTTTACAAAACAGTAATATCTGTCTAAAATAATATAAAATTATGCACATAAAAATTACATTTTAAATCTGATGTAAACCACGCCGCGAAGCGCTGGATTTGTGTCAATGTTTTGACAGGCCCGTATTAATGTTTCAATCATCCTTAGGGGTTGAAAACGTCGTTAGGGGTTAAAACGTACCACCCGTCTATTGTGACGTGCATCGTTAATATATTGTTTCTGTTTTATTTTGGGTGACGCAGATGCGAAAATCTTGGGGTTACATTGAGATATATTCATTAGAGGTGACTTCTTTTAATTTACTGTTTAGAAGTTTAAACTGCTTAAATCTATATTTTTTTCAAAATTAGCCTTTACTTATTATGTCAAGTTTTTACATCGGACTATTGATGTCGAAACTTAATTTTTAAGGAGCATCATACGTCCATCCATGTATCTATCTTCACAACATTTCCTTTTTTTTATTGAAAATATGTAATTAATAAGTACTCGACACAGGATTTGAATCTTAGGTTTACGCCCTATGTGTGCTACCAACTACACCTTCGAATCACCGCGTCGAATTCACACTTATCACCTCGCTACAAACGTAAACAATATTATAAAGATTCAATTTACAAGTGGAAATACCATAAATTTTTGACACATTTGTTGTAAAAATATAAACAATAAGGAATAATTTGCTTAAAATACAAACAAAAAGGACTAGTTAATCCTGTCCTTTGGGTTTGCGACGATTCTACTAGAGCCATACTTGGCCAGAGCAGCCAGAGGATTTGACTCTCCACGCTGGCCAGACGGGTTGGAGAGGTCTCACAGATATTATAAGCTTTGTTTAACTTGTTTTTCCTAATCGATACACTATTAATTGTCATTGTCGTGTCCATGCATTCAATCTCATTATCTTTATTTTTATTGTGCACAGACGCGAAAATCTTTTAGGCGCAACGAGACAGATTTAATGGTTTTAACCGTCGCTGTTTTTGCGAATTTCTCTTATTTATTGCTTTGCGAGTTGCTGAGTAAACAGTATGTGGAAAGCCGTTAAGGCGAGCGAATGTTTTTGTAGACATATGACGTAAAGTACCTTTTTTGTTAAAAGTAAGAAATAAATATTATTTCGGGAACAAACTCTTAAACAGCAATTTCTAAAAAATACTACATCATACATCGATTCAAGACGAGCGAAAAGCTTTTTTTTTAAAAAATCACTGGTTATTTTACTCAGGAGAGTGTAAGGCTTCTAATTATACCTCAAACGTCCAAATCCGTTGAGCCATTTAGAACTTATAATAATATTTTTTTTTTACGATATCACATCCATAAATTTTAAAATTCAAAAAGACGTGATATTATGTATGTATGTACGAGTATATACTATTTGTTTTTAAACTTTTACTATCTGCTCGGGGTATTACTTACGCACATGGTAAATTAAAAAGTTTTTTTTTTCTCTCTTTTTTCAGATTTTGTACAAACAATGTTAAGGAACTAATTAAGTCCCCGAAGTCACGTCTCCAAAGATGTTTACGATACTAAAGTTAAATGTTCCCTAGAACACTTTAATTTCTTTCGCAAGCTCTTCCTTTCATTATCTTGGTGATTACCGAAACTTTAGAATTACCATCTAAATACCGTGATTTCGCGGGTTGCTGAAGTTTTAATAAAATACGTGACTTTAGCTCGGGGATAAGTCTTTTTCGAGTCAAACTGTGGTTAGTTATGCAAACTTGAGCCACGAATCCGTGGTGGGAAACGAAGTGATGATTAACGTTTTGAAGACCAGTACTGAGTGAACAAGCTTTACTCATTAATTTGCTCGCAAGAATAGGTTTCCCTATGTAGAAGATAAGATAAGAGAAAGAGTTTATTTTTCGCTCCAAAACACTCTATAAACAATAAAATATATACGGACAAATTACACAGATCGAGACGTGTGTTATGTATGGGATGGGACCTCAACGATACTATATTTTATAACAACAACATATATGAATCAAGGCCTGGGTCTTGTATGTTTATCTATATATGTATTTGTTATAAAATATAGTATCGTTCATGCTCCTGCAGTGGAGACTAAAAAGACCTGATGATGATGATGATGATGATAGTATCGTTGAGTTAGTATTCCATAACACAAGTCTCGAACTTACTTTGGGGCTAGCTCAATCTGTGTGATTTGTCCGTATTTATATTTATATTTACGAACATGAAAAAAAAAACTAAATTGAAAACGTTAATTATAACTCTATATTTCTCTCTATATCAAAAGTTTATTCTCAAAAGAGCTTCATATCACTTAAATACGAAGAAGAAAGAAGACAATACGTGTTCCACAAAAATATGTAATTTGAAATTGTATATAACATGACATCAAAAAAAAAAGAAAAGATAAAAATATCAAATATAATACAATATCCTTCAGGCAAGTAGGCGCCCAATACTATTGAAGAGTTTCTTTCGGCGTCTTCTTCTCTGCAGTGGTCGGTTGCGAAACGCTAGTAGTTTGTAGCTTTTGAACAATAACTAATAATTTGAATATAATAATTATTTAAAATGTTGACGTGAAAAAGTGCCTGAAAAGGTCTATTTTCTGAATAAATCTTTGAATCTTTTGACAGGGCAAAATTAAAAAACTACAACACAAAAACCCACAAAAAGTAGTACAGGTAGAGAACTTATTTTTTTAACTTTTCTGTAATCTTGAAGTTTGATGTTGCAAAAGCGCAATTTAAAGTTTGTCAAGTTAACCGTGCTTAGTTATGTTAATCTCGACTCCACGATTCACGATTTCGTGTTAATTCCTTGCATAATTTTGTAACCAGATACTTTTGTAACTCGACGCCATCTTTCTTTTTGAGACACTCAGAAACATAAATTACAACGTGGGCCGTATTTTATTTATTGTTTTATTTACAAAGTAGAACTTTTGTACTTATTAAACGAGGTTGTTTCGTGATAAACAACAGTCAATTTATTGTTTACTAGCTTTCGCCCGTGGCACCGCCCGCGTCAATGTCGATCCCTCGGGAACAGTACTTTTCTCGGGATAAAAGAAAGCTTATGTATTTCTCCGTACTCCAGAGAACTTGTATGCAAAATTTCATGATGATCGGTTCAGTAGCTACCGCGTGAAAGCGTAACAAACAAACAAACTCACTTTCGCATTTATAATATTAGTAAGGATAAGGATAATTTTAATAGCTTTCGCCAGCGAGTACTATATAAATAAGCTACGATTTTTTTTCGAAATCCACAAGGTTCTATTCCCAATAGAACCTTGGCGCAGCGGTCAACACGCCAGCATGCGACACGAGGGTGCCCGGGTTCGAGCCCAGGTCAGGTCATGATGAAAAACGATCTTCTTCAGATTGACCTGGGTCTTGAATGTTTCTCTATATAAGTATCTATTGTTAAATATAGTACCGTCAAAGAATATATGTACCGTTGAGTTAGTATCCAACGACACAAGTTCACAACTTACTGTGGGACTAGCTCAAAAATATATTTATACGCCGTGTGGTATCCGGCAGAGTAGAATAGGACCACTCCAAGTCTTCCCGTGGATGTCGTAAAAGGCGACATAGGAAATACAAGCTAAACAAAGCTTATAAACATCTATGAGACCTCTCCCGTCTGGCCAGCGTGGAGAGTGTAGGCCAAGTCCTTGGGCTGCATTGGCCAAGTATGGCTCTAGTACTACATAGAGGGTCGTGCTCCTGTAGTGGAGACTAAAAATACCTGATGATGATGATGATGATTTATTTATTTAGTGACTTCTTTTTGTCCATAATTTATACATGGCAACGCAATACCCGGTAAAGATAAAAAGTTAACCGTTCAAAAACTTTGTTGAAAGTATATTTACCTGTGATGTCCAAATTACATCGCGATCACTATCTCGTAACAAATTGTAGATGTTTCTCATTTTTAAACGTGGTATCGGAACACTTTATCGTGAAATACGATACAGGTGAATTTCCGCAAATATATTTTTATAGTTTGTTTACTTGTTCTGGATTGATGTGAGTATTTTTTTATTTTTTTTATTTTATAATTCTTTGCACATACAGTCAATAGGCTAGTTTCCTGGGTCGTAATAATAACATGACAAATAGTCCGTCAGTTAGATAATCAAAAAATATTGGACACGTATTTTTTCTTTTGTCAAATAAACAATAAATAATAAAGATAAAGCGCGTCAAAGTTCAGGAGTGGGGGCTCGTGACGTCAAAGTTTGATAAAAATTGTAGCAAACTATGACATCACACGGAACTTCAAAGGGTAGATCTTTATAATTTTTTGTTCAATCGACAAAAGAAAAAATACGTGTCCAATATTTTTTGAACATCTAACTGACGGACTAATTATATTTTTTTAGGAAACTAGCCTATTGTTAATGTACAAAAGGTAATAATTTAATGCTAAGCATTGTCTACCAGTTTTACCTTTAGGATGTGGTGAAAAGCTGATAGAAGGGGTGCAAGATTTAAGTAAGAAACTCGACGATGGTGACATTTATGTAGGTAAAATCAATTAAATAGTAAAATTATACATAATACAAAGCAAATATAATTGAATATTTTATATGTTATAAACATACATATACATAAATAGATATATATATATAATTTTTTTTTTTTTGAAAACGGAAGAAAATTATTTGACTACTAAGAAAAAACCTAATTAATCATTAAGAATTAAATAAACATACATATTTTATTGCAGCATGGATTGTTCGCGATAATGTCTGATTACAAGCATTTTAAAGTGATCACGGGTATGTGTTCTCATAATTTTCACATATATAGTATTACGTCTTTTTCCCTTACGGGGTAAACAGAGCCTGCATGCACGAAAAAGTGTCACGTTCCGTGTGCAAGCGAGAGCGCGGAACAAGCGATAGAGAGGCACGATCGGCCTAAGCGTTCGACTTGTGACGCATCTCTCAACCACAGTTATCTATACTTCTAAACTAATATTATTATAATATTATAAAGCTTAAGAGTACTTTGTTTGAATGCGCTAATTTCAGAAACTACTGGTTCAAATTGGAAAATTCTTTTTGTGTTAGATAGTCCATTCATCGAGGAAGGCTAGGCTATAAAACATCACGCTGCAACCAATAAGGAGCTTTGCTCCTTATTGGTTGCAGCGTGAGCAAAAAAAGCATCAATAAAAATTGTGTTAAAAACGGGGGGAAAATATTCACCTATACTAATAAATAAACTTTTTTTTTTTTAATTAAGTTTTAATTTAGATTTTTAGTTTAGAATTATTTATAATAATATGTAGATTCATTTGTTATAAAATATAGTAATTTCCTTACCCAGTATTTCATAAAAAAAAAATTAATTCATCATAATAACAGAAATTGCCGCGGACGAAGTCTCGGGCAACACCTAGTAACGTATAATTATCGTCCGTAAACCGACTATACAGACAACCAATTTTTTGCCATCATTTCGTGTAGGTGACACGATCAATCGACCATGCACACCCTGGTGACTGAGTTGTTACGGACCGCCTCTCGGCCTCTGACGTGGTTCCTTTAACGACTACCACACACACGGCTTAATGTGCCTTCCGAAGCACGGAATCATCTTTATTATCAGACAATCAGGTGATTCAAGCCTGCAATGTCCTAACCAAACTGAAAACAACTAAACAAAGTATGCTTCCCGAGGGAATCGAACCCACGACCCGGTCTATAGGCAAACGCCTTAACCACTAGACCACGGAGGCTGTTGCCGAAACTGCCGATTTTGGGGAAAACGTTTGGTAAAGCTGCAGTTCGAAACTTTGAATTATACTATAAAAAATAATTTAATGATTCCTCTCGGGCTTCACATAACAAAAATTTTAATAATATTTCTTCAAAGAATTGTTTTCAAATGGGAAGCAGCACTGGACGGAGGGAAATTCAGGCAAAGTCATAAAAAAAGTTGTTTTTGATAATTTCATTTTGTGGCGAATTTTTATTATGTGACCTGTTCAGCGTTGAAGAGAAGTTTTAAGTAGTGGTAGAGCCACGCTACCGGCAAAATAATTTTTACTAGTAGCATATTACTAGTAGATTTTTTGCTATTTCAGTGGATTAAGGTGACATTTAATTCTAAATGATTTCATTAGATGAAACTTCTTATTTAGATTCCTACTTTGATTCATCCGAGCTTTTTAAGTAAAAGTTGCATACTGTTAATTACAGAATGATTATAATAAATAAATAAATAATATAAATAAACATATACGGAAAAATCACACAGATTAAGCTAGCCCCAAAGTAAGTTCGAGACTTGTGTTATGGGATATTAACTCAACGATACTATATTTTATAACAAATACATATATAGATACACATCCAAGACCCAGGCCAATCTGAAAAAGATTATTTCCCATCTTGACCTGGCCGGGGATCGAACCCGGTCACTCCGTGTCGCAGGCTGGCGTGTTGACCGCTGCGCCACGGAGCTAGTCATTACAAATTCACTTTGTAACCTTAATCTAGCAATGATTCAAATTATTTTTTTTTATTCAATATAACAAAATAATATTTTTGCGTATCATCATACTCCTAATATATTTTATCCTAAAAGCTATAATCGTATTTACGTTCATATAAATGCATTTATCCGAGGCCCGAGGGAGGCGGCTCAAAAATCAGATTATAATACAATATTTTTCGTAATAAAAGTGAATTTAGGCGATATGAACGAGTTCTTTGCTAGTTTCTCAGAATAACATATTTATCTACTTTGATACAAATATTGCGTTATAGAAAATATTTCTGAATGAATGTATTATATTTTCATCATCACATTTCATTAACAGCCTCCGTGGTCCAGTGGTTAAGGCGTTTGCCTGTTGACCCGGGGGTCGTGGGTTCGATTCCCACCGGGAGCATACTTTGTTTAGTTGTTTCCAGTTTGGTTAGGACATTGCAGGCTTGAATCACCTGATTGTCTGATAATAAAGATGATTCCGTGGAAGGCACGTTAAGCCGGTGGTCCCGGCTGCCATCTGGTAGTCGTTAAAGGAACCACGTCAGAGGCCGAGAGGCGGTTCCGAAGAACTCTGACACCAGGGTGTGCATGGTCGATTGACCGTGAGTGACACCTACTCGAAATGAATGGATGAATCATCATCATCATCATCATCAGGTCTTTTTAGTCTCCACCGGATATACCATACTTGGCTAGAGCAGACAGAGGATTTGGCCTACACTCCTCGCTGGCCTGACGGGTTGGAGAGGTGTTGCAGTTGTGTGTTTGTTTTTGAGTTTAGCACTCAAAAACTACTGAATTAATTAAAAATAGGCTATAATGAAGCGAAGATACGAGTATCGTGGAAACAAACATATTAATCTACAATGGTAATTAACTAAATCTACAATTTTAGGCACAAATCACACTTTCTAAACTCATACACCTTTGACTATACACTATGTAAAGAAAACCGTGTCCGAGCCTTGAAGGGGTGATTCAGTCCATTGATATGAACAACTTCTCATATAGGATCAAAGCCAGGAACTTATTTTTTTTGACGTTCACATACAAATTGACCGGGCAGCCGAAAATTTTTGTTTGGCAATTTTTTTTTTAGTGCCCAGCTTTGATCTCATAAGTAAAGTTGTTCATATCGATGGGCTGAATCACTCATTCAAGATCGGGCAGGGTGTTCTTTCCATATTGTATAAGAATATGAAATTAATTAACATAATATACACTTGTTCCATCATTATCATCATTTCATCCTCCACTGCTTGACAAAAGCCTACAAAACAATTACTACAAAGGTCGTCTTAAGCGACAACCAATTGAACCCATTGATTGAGAAAATCTTTGAAGTTCTCGTAGAGAATTCAATTCTCAAGACCACGTGAGACTCGAATCAATCAGAATTTCAACAGCCCAAGTTATTAAATTTCAGAAACAAACAAAAGTTGATATTCAAATAAAGCGTAGACGTAATGATGAAGTTCGGTTGGACTGCCCCATTTAAAGTTGGACCAAAGTATGAGAGTAAAATAAGGAGAGTTACAGAAGCGAAGCTTATTACAGTGGAATTCAATGGCGGCTCGGAACATCGCGCTAGTCGATGCGCAGTATACAATTTTAGGTTTCAGCGGGGTAAAGTAAGAGCGGGCGGCGCGGCGGTGTACACCCCCCCGCGCTCTTTCCATCTCCCCGACTTCATCATAGCGTAAGTGTGTGAGTTTTCAGTTGTGTTAGAGCCACGCTACCGGCAAAATTCATTTTTGCTAGTAGCTGGGGCCGGCTAGTCCGGGGAGGTACCACACTCTCATAGAAAATCGACGTTTGAGTAGAAGCTTTACCGCTTCTATGCTTCGTTCGGTGAGTGAGAGGGCCGGAGGCCCATCCTTCCTCCAACTCCTTTAAAGGCCGGCAACGCTCCTGTTACACCCTGCTGTTGCAGTTGTCCATGGGCAGCGCTGGTCGCTTACCATCACGTTTGCTGTCCTATATCATAAAAAAAAGTTACGTTCGTGTAGTGCACACAAATGCGCCTGCGCCGATCTGCGCTTGTAGTTAATATCCGAACCGCCATCAAGTTTGAGTTCCACTGTACACGACAATGTTTTCACTGGCTTCTTCACTCTTTCTCTCTTCTAAAAGGCTATTGACACAAGACTAATATCCGAGCCAGGCTCATAAGTGTACAATTAAGCGCAATACTAGACTTGCCTGTAGTTCTTCTTCCTCTTTTAGTTGTAATTTTATTTTTTACTCAATCCTTTACACTCATGTCCAACTGAGTTGAAACATCTACATACTTGTTTATTTTTTTTGGTTTGTGTGTACACATTAAAAATAATTATTTTTAACTAGCTTTCGCCCGCGTCAATGTCGATCCCTCGGGAACAGTCCTTTTTTCCGGGATAAAATGTACCCTATGTCCTTCTCCGTACCCCAGATAACGTGTATGAAAAATTTCATGATGATCGGTTCAGTAGTTACAACGTGAAAGCGTAACAAACAAACAAACAAACAAACTCACTTTCGCATTTATAATATTAGTTAGGATGTTACCTGTACTCCGTGTATGTGTGATAGATGTCGCATCTGTACTTCCTTAATTTACCGTCTGAACATTCGACAGCGGTGATTGATCGAAGAAAAGCAAAGTAAAGAAAAATGCTGAATTTTCTTTGTTAAGTTCGATTCGGGTCAGCGGATTATTTTGTTTAGAACTTCCCTTACGGATTCATTGATGAAGTACATTAAATGTTTGTTTTTTATAAGAGGGAACAACTTTTTCTCAGAATTATCTTGAGAAGAGTTAACTTTACAGATTACAATATTCAACTATAACTGCCTTAATGGTCCAGTGGTTAAGGCGTTTGCCTGTAGATCTTACCGTGGGTTCGATTTCCACGGGAAGCACACTTCGTTCAGTTGTTTCCAGTTTGGTTAGGACATTGCAGGCTTGAATCACCTGATGTCTGATAATTAAGATGATTCCGTGCTTCGGAAGGCACGTTAAGCCGTTGGTCCCGGCTGCCGTTTGGTAGTCGTTAAAGGTACCACATCAGAGGCCGAGAGGCGGTCCCGAACAACTCTGACACCAGGGTGTGCATGGTCGATTGACCGGGTCACCTACACGAAATGATGATGATGACTTTATGATGAGTCATTAAGTGACAATTCATCATCATCATCAAATTTCGGCATTTCCATTCAAAAGAGTTCTGCCGCCCGGCCACTTTGTATGGGTTTTTTTTTTTTTAGTTCCCCGTAATTTGGCTAAAGAAGAATATTTTATCGTGCCATTGGCATCCTAAACTCCTAATGAAATTGTAACCGTAAACCGCTATGGGCAGTAAAGGCAGTAAACCTAAATACCGTGGGTTCGATTCCTTCCACGCGATTTAATTTGTACCGTAAACACAAAGTTCTTATCTTTTAAAAATTAGCGATCATTAGGATGTGTATGATGAAGATAATTTTTTATGATACTTTATTTTACATTGCGCCCCACCATAGTTCTATTTATTTTTATTCCAATAGCCATCCATACTTTTCTTTATTTTTAAACGACTTAAAAAAAGGAGGTTCTCAAATCGATTGTATTTTAATGCTTGTTACCTCATAAGTTCGTCATTTATGAACCGATTTGATTTTTTAAAGGGTGATATTTTGCATATTTAATTGATTCCATTTAAATTTCATCTAAATCGGTTCAGTAGATTGATTGAAATCGGTTTTTCATATGAAAGATTCATCATCATCTTCAGGTTTTTTTTTTTGTCTCCACTACAGGAGCACGACCCTCTCTGTACTACCGGAGCCATACTAGGCCAGAGCAGACAGAGGATTTGGCCTACACTCTCCACGCTGGCCAGACGGGTTGGAGAGGTCTCACAGATGTTTATAAGCTTTGTTTAGCTTGTATTTCCTAAGTCGCCTTCTACGACATCCACGGGAAGACTTTGAGTGGTCTTATTCTACTCTGCCGGATACCATACGGCTAAGATAACCAACCTTTTTTTATTACTGTAGCAAAATAATCCAATAACACAAGTTTTGAATGTGTGTCATATGAAGTGAAGAGAAATGACTGAAGATAAGAAGATCTTGATTCATATTTTTTATCAGCAACACACAACGGACCACGAATTTTAAGTGAATTTAACGTTTTGCATAAAACTTTAAATTTAGTTAAAAATCTATCTAAAAACATTATTTAAACTAATTTCAACGAATGGCATTCATCGTGTTTTTTACATTCCCAATCGTTTCACGATCCCCATCTGGGACCAGATAGGCCCGAAGCAAAAAGAGGGTTAAGTACACATGACTTCACATGAGAAAGTTACCCTTCTTATAAAAACTACGGGTCTATTAGACCGACAATCTGTCCAATTCACGTTTGGGATATCGCGGCTAGTTATTTAGAGCGCCGACTGTTATTTTCTTATTAATATAGTTTTTTAGGGTTCCGTTCCCAAAGGGTAAAAATGGGACCCTATTAATTTCGCTCCGCTGTCTGTCTGTCTGAACCGTCATAGTAAGACGGTTGAAAATTTAATTCGGCAACAGAAATCTGTTGCCGCTATAACAACAAATACTAAGAAATAGAATAAAATAAATATTTAAGGGGGCTCCCATACAGCAAACGTGATTTGTTTTGCTTGTTTTTGCTAGATATTAATAATGGCAATAGGTAGATGCTTGAAATATTTACAGAATATGAATTTGTATATTAACTTTAAAAATAAATAATTAAATAAAAATAAAATTTATATTAAAGTGGGGCTCCCATACACATGATTTTTTGCCGTTTTCATAGATAACGGTACGGTACCCTTAGTGCGCGAGTCCGACTCGCACTTGGTCGGTTTTTGTCTAACGTGTGAAGTTTTTAAACGTGATTTCGGTCAAGATATTTAACCTCTTCCATGCTGGTCTTGGAGAAATGAAAAAACATAGAATGTGCCAGCATACTGGGTTATTTCATCATCATCATCATATCAGCCGCAGGAAGTTCACTGCTGGACATAGCCTATCCCAAAGTTTTTCGAAATGACCGGTTGGAAGCGGCCTTCCAGCGTTTCCCTGCGACATTGGTCAGGTCGTCCGACCACCTGGTAGGTGGGTGTCCGACGCTGCGCTTGCCGGTACGTGGTCGCCATTCGAGAACCTTTTTGCCTCATTGGCCATCGATTCTACGCACTAGTGCCCCGCCCAATGCCACTTCAAAACTGGGTTATTTGTAAAATACTAACAACCTTGCAGGACTAGATAGCTTTGTGATGTTCACAAACAACAATGTTTGTTCTACAAGTTGCGACATAACAATAAATTAAATAAAAATGATTTTTCTAATTTTTTTGTCCTGTCGTTACATTTGTAAGTCTATGTAAACGAAAGGACGACGAGACCCTCGCTCGTAATCTTTCTTTGCGATGCGCGTTGTTGTTAACATTCAACCGGAAATTTTAATTAATATTTATTTTATGTATGAATCTAAAATCATTAATAAATTATTAAAAGTCGTAGAATAAACGTATCTTGTTATATACGGACTGGCAGTTTACAGCGAAATATTTTTTTAGCCTATTTGGGTGTCCCACTGCTGGGCAAAGGCACTTTTTGCAAGAATTATCACACAATTTTTTTTTCTTACAAAAGTATGTGTGGTCAGCATCATTTCGAGTAGGTGTCACGGTCAATCGACCATGCACACCCTGCTGTCAGAGTTCTTCGGAACCGCCTCTCGGCCTCTGACGTGGTTCCTTTAACGACTACCAGATGGCATCCGAGACCACCGGCTTCGGAAGGCACGTTATCATCTTTATTATCAGACAATCAGGTGATTCAAGCCTGCAATGTCCTAACCAAACTGGAAACAACTAAACAAAGTATGCTTCCGATGGGAATCGAACCCACGACCCCCGGGTCAACAGGCAAACGCCTTAACCACTGGACCACGGAGGCTGTTATATGTGCGGTGACTTTACCGGTATCCAAATGGAGTGTTTGTAACACATTCAAACTATTTTTAAAAAAACCGGTTCATCATAACTTATATTATAAACGCGAAAGTGAGTTTGTTTGTTAGTTTGTTTGTTTATTTGTTTGTTTGTTACGCTTTCACGATGTCACAACTGAACCTATCATCATGAAATTTTGCATACACGTTATCTGGAGTACTGAGAAGGACATAGGGTACATTTTATTCCGAGAAAAAGTACTGTTCCCGAGGGATCGACATTGACGACGGCCGAAAGCTAGTAAGTCATAAGTAAGTAAATAAGGTCTACATTGGCATAACTATGTGACAGCTCACGCACACTTGCCTGATATACGCCAACGTGGATACGAACTGTGCAAACACATACATAGAAAAATGTAAAAACAATTTTCTTACAGGTTGGATACAGAAACATTATATCTGTTACGCTTTTATAAGTGTTAAGAGCAAAACAGGTTTAAAACACCCAAATAAGTGTTACCGGAATACTTATGTAACATATTTAATGTGTAACCCTTATAAATAAATAAATATATACGGACAAATCACACAGATTGAGCTCGCCCCAAATTAAGTTCGAGACTTGTGTTATGGGGTACTAAGTCAACGATACTATATTTTATAACAAATACATATATAAATAAACATCCAAGACCCAGGCCAATCTGAAAAAGATCATTTTCCATCTTCCAGGCCCTCGAGTCGTAGGCTGGCGTGTTAACCACTGCGCCACGGAGCTCGCCTTATGAATGTCTATCCTTTATAATAGTGTTTTTGAGTCCCTGTTTTTCTTTTCCAACCTAGCATGGAAGATGCGGAAGTTACTATGTGATATAAAGTTTGGTACATGAAAACTCCATCTTTAAGACTACGCCGCCAAGAAACTTTCCAATTAAACCAAATGAGTCATCAAACCCAACTAACAGTGGCGGGCTTACGGAGGGCGGGACGAGCGAGCCACCCTGGGATCTTTGTGTCAGGGGGCTTCGAAATGTGAACTATTTCTTTTGTGTGAAAATGTTAAAGTTTAAAAAAAATTGGTTGTCTGTAAAATCGGATTACGGACGAAAATTTTTCGTGGTAACGTTGGAAGAAAGATACAAGCGTTTTTAGTGCAGCTGCACGAGTTGGCGTTCCAATTTATGGAAACCCTCGTTTTGTAAGTAGCAAAAATTAACTTAGATTTTCAAGTTATACCTCAGAACTACAAGACTATAATAATTTTATTAAAATTGATGAGGACAAATTGTATTAAACTCTTCAAATAAGACATACCTACACGCTGTGGCTAGTCGGAGCAGGTAAGAGTTGGAACTTCTGTTAATCTGCATATCCTTACTAATCCTTACTAATATTATAAATACGAAAGTGAGTTTGTTTGTTTATTTGTTAGTTTGTTTGTTTGTTACGCTTTCACGCCGTAACTACTGAACCGATCATCATGAAATTTTGCATACAAGTTCTCTGGAGTACGGAGAAGGACATAGGCTACCTTTTATCCCGGGAAAAAGTACTTATCCCGAAGGATCGACATTGACGCGGGCGGAGCCGCGGGCGAAAGCTAGTTATCTTATAAAGGCACGAGAACTTCACACGAGGTGATATTCGGAAGATGATCTCCAGAATATCAACTGGTGCAAAATGCTGTACAGCTCGATGCAGTGTTGCTGTTCCGAACCCCAGTCAAGTTCGGTTAAATTTATTGTAAATGCAAAGTGGTGGATATTCCACCACTTTGCATTTACAATAAATTTAAAAACTCTGGGCTTATTAAGTTTTGTGGCCCCGGGCCCGATAGTCTAACTCCGCCCCTGTCGGCCATACAGTAATAATCATGAAGTAATCGAGCCTTTCTTGATTAGTGCAATTACTGCCCGGGTGCAGTGAAATAAAACTTTAATGCAAATTACTTGCGGGATGGTCTTTAAAAATATTTAAAAAGTTTTTTAATTGAATCTCTAATTGCAAAGGCTAGTTTGGGTGTGAAGTTGCATTTTGTACGAGGCTTTAATAAACTAATGTTAAAATAAGTTGTAATGGCGAATTCATTAATTCATTTCGAGTAGGTGACATGGTCCATCGACCATGCACACCCGGTGTCAAGAGTTCTTCGGAACCGCCTCTCGGCCTTTGACGTGGTTCCTGTAACCACTATTAGATGGTAGCCGGGAGCAACGGCTTATCGTGCCTTCCGAAGCACGGATTCATCTTTATTATCAGACTATATACTATATACAACTTCAAGCCTGCAATGTCCTAACCAAACTAAACAAAGTATGCTTCCCGTGGGAATCGAACCCATGACCCCCGGGTCTACAGGCAAACGCCTTAACCACTGGACCACGGAGGCAGTTAAGGCAGGCACAATGGCGAATTAATGTTAACTTATAATTTTTGATATGACTCTTGCGTCTTTTTGAAAATTCTAAATATGACAACCACAACCGGGGCCGTAGTATGTTTTAGCATTTGCAAGACAAATAACAACAGAAATTATCAAAGCTGTCGTCGTGAACTACGTCAGCTTTGAGTACAAAGGCATTATCACTGGGCACAGTTGTAAAGTATTTTCAAGACAATTTATTTTTAATTTAATCTGAATAGATATTTTACGACTTTTGAAACAACATTAATTTTGTTGTATTCTTTTAAATGTTTGTTACCTCTAAACTCCCGTCATTTATAAACCGATTATAAAAGTTCTTTATTGTTTGAAAGGGTATGCTTTCAAGATGGTCGCATTTAAATTCGATCACAATCGGTTAAGTAGTTTGATTGAAGTCGTTTTATTTTATATGAAAGATTATTAAAGATTATTGTACAATTTTGTATAAGAACCAATGCATTTCAGAGCAAGTTTAAATGCGGTAAAATATTACCGGGGCTTATGATTGAGATTTTGAGGATATCAGTGTTGGACAAAGATGCAAACTTAATACAATGTCGGGCCAAGTTAAAATAACCTTACCGGAGATTATGGTAAGTGAGGTTGTTGTTGGTCTTGAGGATTTAAGATTAGAGATTTCATGGCGTTAGGCACAGCTATGAATGATTGGGCAAAGTTGTGCGAGTCCTATTATTGGGCAAAGTTAAAAACGCTTAGAAAACTTACCGGGGCTTATGATAAGTGGGGTTGCTGTTGGTCTTGAGGATATCAGCGTTGGGCACGGACGTGGGCAACGCATGTTCTTTCTCCAGCTCACTCTCATAGCTCTCTAGCGGTACGTGCTTGCCCGGCAGGGGATCAGCTGTAACAAACAAACACACATTTAGAAACTTTAAAAATATTACGTACACATGTAGACAGAACACCATATTTTTAAAAATCGGTATTACGAGTCGTATAAATTGAATCATGTTAGTAAGTGATGCGGCTAGCAAACCATCACTATTTTGATTTCCTTTTCTACCTTCACGCCCACCAAAATGCTAAACGTGGCTTTCTCAGATCTCCAGCAAAGTAAAAAGACGTCCAGCAAGGGAATCTAATCTATGAGTGTTAGGCGTGGACGCTATCTTTAAAAGAGGAAAGAAGGCTGCTCGTAGCGAAATGAAAGGTACTTCGTATGATCCTGAGATCATTGAGAAGAGAGGATGGTATTTGGAGAAGAAGAAGCAATGGCGAAGTACAAGACCTTAAATACTATCATAATTTTATAGAACACTATAGAGTAGTGTAGCGACGGCATAAAAGCATTATGTACGCGTGCTGTAAGAACGCAATATTTACCATAGCTGCCATGTTAAATAAATGTTGATAAATGCCAAGTTTTTCTCAGTAATAATTACAAGCAGATTTAAAAATATATACATTGAGATTTATTATGACTATTTGAATAAAAACGTTCTCTTGTTCGCTTCAGGGAAAAATCTTATAATATTACCTCGTGATATAAAGTAATTGAATATGAATAAAAATATAAAGCACATTTTCTATATAATTAAAATCATTACTCCTTTCTATGAATTAAATAGCAAAATTCATTTCTGAAGAATATAAACACAACGAAGTCTAAATAATTCTTATTATATATACATACATACATAGTACCACGCCTTTTTTTTCCTTGCGGGGTAGACAGAGCCTAGGTCTATAAGACCTGAAGGCCACGTTTAGCATGTTGGTGGGCATTAGGTGGAAATCGGAATCAAAATAGTGATGGGTTGCTAGCCGCATCGCCTATTAACATAATTCCTCAGATTTTACCCATTCCCTCGATCGGCTTTTACGACCTGCGCGGGAAGAGAAGCAGTTGGTATATTTTACGTGTTTTCTTTTCTCCCAGACCAGCATGGAAGAACTTATTATATATATATTAAAAACGAACAACAAAGCTTCCTTTTCAGAGAGGATTACACAAACATAGGCGACGTTAACAACGCAGTAGAAGTTATTACACAATCCACAAACAAGAAAACCGTTCAAGTTCCAAGTATGGGCGTATACAAGAGGGGGTTTTAGGGGTAAAATTAGAAACTCATAAAAAATCGACCAACTGATCGGTGAATTTGTGTGGGAGGTACGAACTCTTTTCGATTTCAATATTGCCAGGGTGTTATAAATGGACCTTTAGTATCATGTCTGTTTTATGTACAATTACTTTGTTACCTAAGTAATGAATAAATTTTCTAGTGACATCACTCGTATTGTATTTAAAGGTATTTATTCAAGTAACTGGCGATTGCCCTCAGCTTCAAGACACAAAGATTTATTCAGAAAATAGGCCTTTCGAAGCACACAAGACAAATGACATTTTAAATGATGCTTATTTTGTCATATTTCATTTTTTTATTACTAGCTATTTCCCGCAACTCTATCTCCTCAGCCAACCACCGGATTCCGAAGCATCTCAGGTGAGGATGAAACCGGGAATACGGTTAGTAGTTTTCATAGTGTTCACCAATAATGACTTTTATAGGCAAAATATTGATACCTTTGGTTGGTTACAATAATGCAGTTTTATATTTATTTCACAGGGAGCCCATTTTTTTTTTATATATATTAAAATGTAGCTCGTTAATCGCTGATAACATAGCTTTCTATTGGGGAAAAAATCTAAAATCGTCGTGTGAAAAAGCCCGAAAAAAAATTTGTTCATCTCTATACATTTCTGTATCCACGGGCGGCCCCCCCGTGAAAGCTATAAATACGCCCCATACTTCCAAGTATGACAACATATGGCCGAAAATGTCATATACACGGTATTCACAGTGAAGTACCGCAATATTATGTTGAGATTTTGGCAGAGTACAATACCATCGTCCTAAGTACATCATTGTATTGTTTACAATAACCAGAAAATATATCCTTGTATTTGGTTCAGATTGGACGAGTGACAAGTGCATAATAGTGCCAACAAACTCGTAAGTGTTGCTGAATAATAAATGTTTTTGTCTGAAATTGCTCCTTATATATGACTTAGTGGTACCGCAAGTGTCTTTAAATAGCATGGTCCCGGGTTCGATACCTAGTCAAGTCACGATTGAAGCTATCTTTATCAGATTGGCCTGGGTCTTGGATGTTTATCAACATAAATTGCTATTGTAAAATATAGTATCGTTGTGTTAGTATCCCACGACACAAGTTCACAATTTTCTGTGGGGCTAGCTCAATCTGTGTGATTTGTACCTATATACTTATATTAACATTTTGTAAAGTCTTATTTCAAAGTAGGTATGTTATTTTAAACGGGACTGTTAATTTTGAAAACTTAAATTCAGGATATTGAAAAATATTTTATGTTATTTTTAACACGAGTCATATTAAATTTATTATGTACAATTATAGAGATGTAAATGAACAAGTTTTACTACTGTATGGCCAAGTTTAACTTCGGCCACGGTAATCTAATAATGGCAAATACTTTAATCTGTTAACCATAGACTGACTGAGGAGCTAAAAATTGAGGAGGCAAATTTAGGATTTTTCCAACGCATTGTCATAGAAAATGATGATGAACCTATTATAACTTGTGCCTAAGAACCTACGACCCCAGTTAAGTCGGGAGACTTAAACTGGTAGCTTAATATTAAAATAAAAACCGGCAACTCGCTACTTAACTCACCTTTATCACTCGCCCATAGTGAATTCAATCTTCCGGTTAAGTAAACATAACATGTAAACAGTAATTCAAGAGCAATTCCGTTTAAGAAGTAAGTCTATTCACGCCTGTTAACATAACGCCGGTGAACAAATTTTCCCAGAGGCTTAAACGTATAGGAACGGCGATATGGGTCATACAAGGCTGGGAATAAACATGAAGATTTATTGTTTTAAAACGCAAAGAAACGTGTATGAAAATGTTTAATTGGTGGCTAGACTTTTTAAATAAAATAATTTGTAAGTATGTAAATAACAACATTGTAAAATAAGTGTATTAAAAATATTACACTAACGACCCAATTTTTAAATATGTTTCAATCCCATGTGTAGTGTGTATGTCTATTATTCCGTAAAATCAATTGGTCCACAAGTGGTGTTTCTGTAAAAACAAATATTTACCGAAAAGTTATTGGATTTTTAAAATTCTGAGTTTATTAACGATTTCTGGGTTTACTAGCCAGTATCATATTTGTTCTTACTTTGTGTGGCTTTTATTAAGAAATATTGTTAATCAAAGGAAATGAAACACGAATCTTACCGGCCAGTATCATGTCTCGAAATTCAAACATTCATGTAATCATGTGTGGCCTATTGTTAGAAATATTTTTAATCAAAGAGAATGAAACACGAGTCAGCCAGTATCATGTCTCGAAAAATCTTATGTTTGCGCTTCTCACAGGCTATCAAATTCAAAGTTCACTAGAACGCGATAAAACGGCATTGTTCTTAAAATGGCGTCGATAGCGAAAAATAACGAGATTACGAATGTAGCCTCATCTTCTGTTCTCAGTAACATACACTGATGCAACATTTTTCAAGCTGCATGTAGGAGATGCCTTTTCATATACAGAGGTTAGCGTATTTTCCGGCTGCATTTATAACTGTGATGCGGCGTAGCCTTGGGTCCGGTATTACGACAGCAAATAATATGATTTGGCATAGTTTTTACGGCCAGCTGCCTGCCTGACGCCAAGCTTAGTAACTCCAGTAGTATATAAAACGCAAGCACCGGGCTTTTAGAGATTTTAAAGTTCATTAGTATAACCATACCAATTTCTAATAGACGACTCTTTCTTAGAAGATAAAGACGTTTTAATTGAAAATAGAAATCTTGGTATGGTTATATATAGTAGTAAGTTTCATAGAGTTATTTTAAACCATAGAGATAGGCTTTTAATTGAAAAACTAACTAAACATTCTTGCATATACAACAAGAGCAGAAACTAAAGAAGAACAGAAACATGATTTAATCTATATTTCTTAATATAATATTAGTTAATATCTTGCCGATATCGGAAGGGTTTTAATTATAACTAACATAAATCTAAGTTTACTGCAGGGCAAGAACTAGTAATGGAGAAGAAGTTCTCTTTCTTCTGTGTTCCATTTTCCACATAACGCCCACCAACTTGCTAAACGTGGCTTTTTGTCTTAAAGACTTTGGGCTCTGTCTACCCCGCAAGGGAAAAAGACGTGATACTATTTATGTATGTATTCTTCTGTAAGCTCCTTATTTTGACCCGATAGTGTTTTGTTACTAGTACGTAAGTTTATCGCCGTACTCTTTGTTCGCGACCCACTTTTGAGATTTTGACGTTTCTAGCGCTACACAGTGAAAGCGCGTTCATTTTTTATGACAGTTGATGTGTGCAGTCTATTTTCTTTATGTCTGTGGTCATTTTTTGTATGTGTTATAACCGGCGTTTCGCTCCTGCTCCGCAGGCGGTTGTCACGGCTAAAAGGTTGCTTGACACGCAATATTCTTGTACTAATAAAATGTATAAGCTTATAGGTTTTTTTTTATATGAAGTGAAGACCACCAGCTAAAATTATTTGACGTATTAAGTTACCTGTGAATAAAATGACAAGTTTTGAGAACTGTTCACGTTTTTAACATTGTTATTAGCGATGATTTATAAAGATGGGTATTTGTAGCGTGCTTTTTTATCCCACTGCTGGGCAAAGGCCTCCCCTTTTTGTTAAGGACGTCGGTTTGAAATCAGCACGGCTAAAATGGGACTAGGCGGGACACGTTTACCGTAAGTGACAGGACAGGTGGGCTAGACTGAACTACGTGGGTACCAGATGGCCGCCGAGGAAGAGGCAGACCCAGGAGGAGATGGCGCGATGACATGGACGTATATATGAACGATTGGCGGACTCGCCCTTGACATACACTTGAAAACAAAAGATGGGTATTAATGTATTAGCTAGGGAAAATACTTATCTTTCCGTGAAATATAATACAGCCTTGCCGTTAAAAATAAAAACCGGTTAAGTGTGAGTTAGCTTCGCGCACCGAGGGTCCCGTACAGAAATACATATTTTTAAGTTCTAACGCCGAAGCTGCAGATTAAATACTTATGACTCTTGCCACCTGCACGTGAGATCAAAAAAGAATTTAATTAAATCAAAAATGTGTTTATACTTATTTTGCAACCTATCTATTAGAGGTCAATGGCTGTTGTTGATCATATGCCGTCCAACTATAAATTGTCGAGTCATTTAGCCTACGAATAAGTAATAAGTCTACTTATTCATAGTTTTTGGCGAGCTCCGTGGCGCAGTGGTTAACACGCCAGCTTGCGACAGGAGGGCCCCGGGTTCGATCTTTTTCAGATTGGTCTGGGTCTTGGATGTTTATCTATATATTTACTTTGAGACAATTTACTTTGCGTGCTTCCGCCACCAGTGGTACTGGCGGCGGAAGCACGCAAAGTAAATTGTCTCAAAGTAAATGTAGCTTTGACTTCCGCAAAGTAACACCTGAATCTATTAATTATCTATATATGTATTTGTTATAAAATATAGTATCGTTGAGTTAGTGTCCCATAACACAAGTCTCGAACTTACTTTGGGGCTAGCTCAATCTGTGTAATTTGTCCGTATATATTTATTTATTTATAGCATTAAGTAATAGATGGATATTCAGCCTCACGAGCCAAACTTGGTACCTCAAGCCCAATGATTCTTAACTCACGACTCCAATTTATTAAAGAACGGACAAAAACATAGAATAAAAAAGTCGTAATAGGGAAATAGAATTCTTAACGAGTACCATTGTAAGGTATTGATAAAATCTTTTCAATACATATATTTTTTGCACTAATTTAGTACTCGTTTTAGATAATACGCTACTACATTTTATTATTAATACAAAAAATAAAACTTTAAGGTAAAATTAATCTTTTTATACTTATTATGAGTACAAAACGCATAATCATTAAAAATAATAATGCATATTATGTTGATGAATTTATTTAAGATACAATTCTAACCTTTTTAGGGTTCTGTACATAAAGGGAAAAACGGGACCCTTTTACTAAGCCTCCGATGTTCGTCCGTCCGTTCGTCTATCACAGGGCTGTATCTATTCAACTGTAATAGATTTTTTTATGGGACCAATGCTGGGAATTAATTTTTTTTTAAATTTTCATACTAATTGCCGGGCCGGCCGAACACTTTTGTATGAAAAAAAATGTATTTTTTTTTTTAGTTTCGAGCATTGATCCCAAAGTACTTTGTTCATTTTGATGTATCCATGAAGGGGTGACTGAGTCACCTCTTCACGGGAAGGTCTCTGGTTTTGTACGCTGTAAGTATATTTTGCAGATCAAACAACATACAATAAAAACGTAACATAAACAAGAAACTTTTTAACATATTCAAGAGTTTTTGGTGTTATTTCCGAATTCAAATTTGCTACCATTCATTATTGAGACGTCAAACCACAGATAATCAGACAAAATAGTATTCATGTAAGAAGGAGTTTGCTTATCCTCACAAGAGAGGCCGCATGGAAGAGGTTTCATTCGTCATGTATCATGCATACATCAGAGTCCACATACAAAAAGCGTCGTTTTTGTAGTTAAATATTGTACGGAACCCTTGATAAGTGCGACTCGCACTTGCCCGGTTTTATTATCTGTCCGTTACCAGTCATCAAATCATAGCATCAAATTCATATACCGAGAATGACGGTCGAAGCACAAATTAGAAATCTACAAATGCGACACACCAGCCGTGTGGTTTCCGGCAGAGTAGAATAGGACCACTCCTCGTCTTCCCATGGAGGTCGCAAGAGGCGACTTAGGAAATACAAGCTAAACAAAGCACATAAACATCAATGAGACCTCTCCAACCCGTCTGGCGAGCGAGGAGAGTGTAGGCCTAATCCTCTGTCTGCTCTGGTCAAGTATGGCTCCGGTAGTACAGAGAGGGTCATGCTCCTGAAGTAGGGACTAAAAAGACCTGATGATGATGATAGGGCCATATCAAACAAATTGAGCTAGCCCCACAGTGTCGTAGGATACAAACTCAACGATACTATAATTTATAATAGATACTTATATGGATAAACATCCAAGATCCAGGTAAATCTGAAAAATATTGTTTTCCATCTTGACCTGCCGGCCTATTTGCTTACTCAGTGTACAACGTATTTATAGACACTTCAAAATACATTACGGCTTTCGTATGATTGACTATTCTTATATACGATATATAAAAAAACGTAATGTATTTTGATGTGACCATCAAAACGTTGTACACTAAGTTAGCAAATAGGCCGGCTGGCTTGGAGATCGAACCCGGGAACCCTCGTGTCGCAATCTGGCGTGTTAGCCACTGCGCCGCGGAGCTCGAAAGCTACGTTGCCAGAAGGGCGTATCCTGAGTACAAGTCACCCGGGACCGCCGGGCGGTCATCAGTAATCGGAGCTAATCCAACTCTACGCACTCTGTTCCAGTGGCGAGTGCGAGGGGGTTGGAGAGTGGTTTGATTGTTATATTCTCTGTCGAAACGTGATCCCTTACTATGGGCCTTATAAGAAAGCTCAAAGTCGCTCAAAGAGCTATGGAGAGAGCTATGCACGGTGTTTCTCTGCGAGATCGAAACAGAAACGAGGAGATTCGTAAGAGAACGAAGGTCACCGGCGGGGCACATAGCGCGTAGAACCGATGGCCGATGGGGCAGAAGGGTTCTTGAATGGCGACCACGTATCGGCAAGCGCAGCGTCGGACATCCACCGACCAGATGGTCGGATGACCTGACTAAGGTCGCAGGAAGACGCTGGATGCAGGCCGCTTCCAACCGGTCGTATTGGAAATCCTTGGAGGAGGCCTATGTCCAGCAGTGGACTTCTTGCGGCTGATATAATGATGATGATATTCTCTGTAGATATGAAATTTGTAGCCGAAGCTAAAAAATCCCACGAGCTTCCTGCAGTTAGGAGGCTGTCATTAAATTAGTTTTGCGGTTGCGAACTTGTGACTCAGTTCCAATCTCAATCGTCGGCAGGTAGATGTTTTTCGAAGTTAATTTTTTATTGAGACGCAGAAGTTGTGAGGAATGAATTAAGTTTGCAAGATGAATTGGTTTCACAGGTTATTTTGAAGGTTAGTTTGAACCTGCGACCGTAAGTCTCTCTACGTCCTATGCTCTGCCATTTGAGCTACTGCGCTTCAAACATCGGCCTCTTATTAAATTGTTTCAGTATAGCATTGTGAATGCAACAAAAAAAAAACACTTTTATAAATACTAGGAGCCGGTCGAGTTGAGAGAACGGACGAAATCTAAGCAATCATGTCACTAGGTGCGGTTAGCAACCCAAAACTATTTCGATTCCGTATTCTATACGCCCACCGACAAGCTAAACAGGGTCTTAAGGTCTTATGGCTATAGGATCTGTATACACCATAAGTGATAAAGTCGTGTTTAGTAAGATATTAATATGTATTATTAATACGATTATGGCAACCTTCTTTCTCACCTTACGAAAAATTTACAAAACATAATACTTTTGTAACAAGTTCAAAAATAAATTTGATATTATACACGAAGCAAACTCAATCAAGTCTACCGTTCTGCCCACGTGGTAGTAAAATAATTATAGGTCTTCGTATATTAAATTTCACAAAAGCGAAGCCGTGAACAAAAACCCGTTCGAAATAAAAGGATACAGCCCCGAAACCGCCCAAAAATTCCAAATCATATCAAGATTCTTTCTCTTTCTATTTAATATTTAAAATAAGAGATAGCTATAGTTTTAAGGGGATTGGCAAGTCTTTTTGTTAACCGAATAATGGGCGAAGGGATCTTCTTAATAGTCCCACGGATGGCGACTACCTGAACAATTTTTTTTTGAACCTTTTGTTTCGTAGCATCGGGATATTCGCATCTTTTGCATTGTGGGACAAATTGTACGGCGAAACCATGTTAAGTCTTTTAAACTTTTTGAAACTTTCCGCGGCCTGTCAAGCAATATGTCCAAGCCTTGCTATATAGGCAACGCCCAAAGCCGAGGTCTGTCCCTCCTGGGGCCCTTTGGTGTTGTTGTCTATAAAGGTTGAGGGCACTCTGCCCTCGCCTCAAACGCCCGGTGAAGTAGCAAAAGCTCACTTGGCTAGCTAGCTACATAGACATTTTAAAATAAAAGTTTTATCTTCATAATTTCAGGCGTAAGAAGTCCACAGATGGACAAAGTCCTCTCCCAAGGATTCTTCTTCCCATGGGAGGATATTGCCATACTCACCACGCTTGGCAGGCGGGTTGGCGAGCGCAGTTTCTTTGGCTTCTTGTGCTTCCGACGCTGCCCATCGGTAGCATTTTTAAGGGAAGAATGGGAATTTGTTGGGTTTGGTAAGGAAATTGAGGTTTTTTTAAGGATGGATTGGGATTCTACTTGTAAGAGTTGGGGAAATGCAAGTCGGGCGCGCGTACCCGATGCCATTCTTGCAACCACCGGACTGGCAGTTGATGAATTCAAATTCAAAATTCAAAAATTCAAAAATGCTTTATAATTCTCTCCAATACTAGAATATATATGATGAAGACACCACTGACCATATGTGTTCTTTGATAAAAATGTTTATTATATTATTAGTGATACTATTATATTACTATATCTTCCCTCCCACACATAGTATTTAGAAATAATACTATATTTTTTATTAATATAATAATTTATTACGATATTGAGTTTGTTAGTATAGGAATGTTCATAATAATAGTAAAATGTACTTTGCCCTGACATCAAGCACATTTTTATTTTTTTCTATAAGCTGTTACAAATTCTTTATCGTTTTCCCGGTTTTTGCAAGGTGTCATGTCATTGTCTGCTCGGATTTGGCACACTAATTCTGTAACGCCAAAATGGTAGTATACTAGTTATTGCCCGCGGCGGAATGAAAATTTCCCTGTCCTTCCCCGGGCCTCAAACTAGCTCCAGGTTTTCGCAAGCTGCCCAAAGGCATCTGACATAGCGTGACTGCCATCATTAATAACGGCTTAACGTGCCTCGTTGCAAGATTTCATTGCAGACAAACATCAGGACAGATGACACTAAATAACATACATACACATACATATTATCACGTCTTTATCCATATGGGGTAGACAGAGCCTAAAGCCGTAAGACCCCAAAGGCCACGTTCAGCGTGTTGGTGGGTCAATAGGTAGAAAACGGAATCTAAATAGTGATGTGTTGCTAGCCGCATCACCTATAACAAGATTCCTTAATTTTCGCCCATTCCCTCGACCGGGTTCTAACGGTCTGCGCGGGAAGAGAAGCAGCTGGTACATTCTACGTTTTTTCCTTTCTCCCAGCATGGAAGAGACAATAAGTAAAAACTTATAAGTTATATTATAAGTAAAAATCCGTTACAATACGAACATGGCCATTCCTCATTGAGTCATGAGCAAAAACGGAACACTTCAATTAGACAGAGTTCTTCAATTGACGTTCGTTAGTTTATTATTAACTCGAAATTGATTTGTCTGGAAAAAGGGAGGATTTTTATGCCATTTTTTTAACCCCGGTTGGTATTGTTGATTGAAGCGTCCGGGTAAGCATATGATGGTAGCTTGATCGACAAAGTTTCATTCATTGATAACATTGTAGGCATATCAAGTTCAAAGGAGTTAATGTTATACGGTTAACGATAAGAACAAAATATAAACAGCATTCTTGTTTTTCATTTAAATTCCTGTTTTTTTCATAATTCATCTCTGTCGTTTACTTTATCACATCTTAATCCTATATGGGGTAGACAGAGCCTAAGGCTATAACACCCAAAGGCCGTAAATACTAAAGAATTAAAAAAGGGTATATTAAGGTTAATATACCTATTTTAATTAATTATTAATAAGTAATTACACAGCTAAGCTCTATTCGATGAAGCTTTTAAATTATTTAAAAGTAAACACATGCCGAGCAAAGCCAACTCAATTGCTAGTCAAAGGCATCCTTACTAATATTATAAACGCGACAGTTTGTGTAGATGTATGTCTGTAACTCAATCACGCCAAAACGGCTGAACGGATTTTAACAAAATTTTGCACACGGATAAGTTATACTTGGATCGGATATCACTTAGGTCACCTTCCTCACCTTCCATCCCGGAAAAAGTACTGTTACCGCGGGATCGACATTAACGTGAGCGGAGTCGCGGGCGACAGTTAGTAACTGATAAACAACTTCCACATACCTAGACTTAATAAAATTAATTATGTTGAGAAATAATTCCCCGAATGTTATTAAAAGTTATACCCACACAAATATTAAACAAAGCGGAGTATAAATCAAGGATCCTCAATTATTGGTGCCCAGGGTCTTATGAAGGGCAAGCGTGTGATACAATAGCAGGTGTACAATATTAAGAATACAGAAGAATAACTCAGGCATTCGTGTACATAACCTAGCATCAATACTCATTGTAAACTAAGTCACGTTGATGTACTTAACGTACTTAACAACACTTGACACTAAAACTAATCATACTTTATTATTTGTGGGTCTTGGATGTCTATATATGTATTTGTTATAAAATATAGTATCGTAAGTCTCGAACTTACTTTGGGGCTAGCTCAATCTGTGTGATTTGTCTTTATATTGATATATTTTGATATCATGAGATAATAATATTCACGAGGTAAATCAAACTGAAAAGACCGAAGGCTACTGAAGTCCGAACTTTCCGATAGGATTGAAGCTTGTCTTTTCAAATACTGTTCCGTACTAAAATTTATTCGTAGATATGAGAATATACATTTTGATCCCCTGGACTATATGGAAATCCTGGACTCAGAATCCCTAATGGAATACAGAATTGTAAGAAAAAAACGGAAAGAAAATTTGACCTCCTATAGAAAATTCGTCCACGTGATCGGCGACTTCGTATGGGGAGTGGGGAGCCAAATTTTAATTTTAATTTCAGATTTTTTCTTGCTCTCCTAATTTTATTAGGGATTCTGATTCCAGGATTTCAATATAGTTCAGAGGTTCAAAATCACGCGGTTTAACTGACAATGTTTAAAAGAAAAAAGTATATATTACGTCGGAAGCTTATTGACGATTCATTTAATCTTTCTAACTTACACTGCATACTCTTTTATCATAATAAATCAAGGACGAGTTTTCAATTTTGTCCTAAGTGTCACATCTATACCATCTTTAATTTGCAGTGGCATTATTATTACAAGTTCGCGTATTTTAGCTCTCCTGCCTTTATTTATGCCACACCTATTTGATTACAACAGAGTATAAAATAAAGTACAGTACGTTCGCTTAGAGCCTTAAAATATTGAGTCAACCATTATCGATGGATCGACATGACTCATTATGAATCACAGTAAATAACAAGTCATTTTCCTACTTTTTAAATTGCGCATTGTTGCCAGGCTTTTAGCAAAGCAATTACGCATTTTAATCACTACTGGCGTTCCCACTTGGAGTGAAATATCTTGAGCTTCGTGCTTCGCAAGGTACGTAAATCCTTTAGACCTGATGGCAGCCGTTAGGCCTTGTCAAATGCCTCAAGGCAATCTTGGCAACCTAAGGCAAGGCTTGAACAAGCAACGCACCAATGGTCACACACACAAAAAAGGTAATAACGAGCGAATATTCCAGGAAAAAGATAATGATGGCTCAATTTTTATTCTGCCCCAAACTCCTCTATCTTGCTCGATACATCGGAGCGAAGTACATCACTCGGAAAACGATCGGAAACATTAAATATTCTAAAAACGTCTTTACGAAACTCATAATTTTTTCGACGAACTGGATAACGTTCGGTACGTGTCGTTTGTTCGAATTTTGCCAATTTTCTATACTTTGTACGTCTCAGTGGCTTTTAGGAGACACTTAAGGTCGCTTGAACATCAAAGTGAACGTAATGTTACTTAGAGGCAAGGGCGTATTTACTTTAAAGCGAATAGGCCAACGCCCGAGACACGGGGTTATGAAGAGCGGCATTTGTCACTTAGTAGGGAATACTTAAATATTTTTCGTTTCAAAAAAATATTTTTATGTTTGGTTCATGTACCGATTTCTACTACCCATCCTCACAAACATCTTATTCAGCATCAGTTCAGCCATAAGAAGTGCACTGGACAACGGCCTCTCCCAAGGATTCTTCGTTAGGAGGGAGGATATTGCTTCATCTGTGACAAGTGTGACATCACATAATACTTAAAAGCTTAAAGGAAATATCAACACTACTATAAGTACAAAAAATACAGTCTTTTCAAAACTAAGCTGACAAAGTTTGCAATCAAGCAAAAGAGTTGATATATAGATAACGCGTAATATATTTCACGTAATTGAGTAAAAAATAATAATATAGAGATCAATTTTACATGTGACATCTCAAAACTATCCGCCTTCCTCCTGTTGTCACATGCTGTCACATTTTTGTCGACTCCCTTCCTCCTAACGTGTGGTGTGACGATTTATGAATGGCCCCTAATAAATAGTGGTAGGTACAAATTATTGTGTGTGATCTACCGATTTGTGACGTGATAACGTCTTATAAATCGATGAACACCAGCTGCACGCACAAAAATTATCACGTTACGCGTGCAAGCGGGAGCGCGGAACAACCTATACAGAGAGGCACGATCGGCCTAAGCGTTCGGCTTGTGACGCATCTATCTCTCTTCCACCGTTAAATGATCATCCTTAAATGACTTTACTGACAAACAGTTTTTTTTATTCTATATAAAATGGGGCAAGAAATAACGGCTTTGGGGCAGCAAAATTACAAAATACGCCACCTGCTTAAAGGTAGCCTATTACCAGCTCAGTACGTGGAAACAGATAGAGCTAAGTCTAAGTACTTGTTCATAAAGTTAAAGTTGCGTAAGTGCAAAATTATCTGAACTTAAGGGTGCGGTGTTTAACTATTGAATAGTTAAACGCACCCACTAAATACACTGACAACTTAACGTTAAGTTCCCTATACTGTCTTTTGTATTATGATTGCTTATTCAGATATCTACATATTTTTTTATGATACAGTACTGGAAATGAGCAAATGAGTCATCTGATGGTAAGCGATCACCGTTGCTCATGGACAAATGAAACGGGTGTATCAACAGCGCTGCCGTCCTTACAAGGAGTTGTGGGGAGGACATATTTTATCAGTTTAGCATTTCGCAAAGGTTGACTGGGAGAGAATGCTTTTAGCATTAAGTCTACCTTCTGTAACTTTTAAGGTACAATAAAGGTTTTTAAATGAAATAAAAAAGGGGGAGGAAATGGGAGGACGGATCTCCAGCTCTCTCACTCACCGAACGAAGCATAGAAGCGGTAAGGCTTCTACTCAAATGTAATAAGATTACTGGTTAAATCAAGAAATTAAAGGATATACTCGTATGTACTAAATGAAATACTGTGGAAGCCCTCTGCCCCACCTGGGGCCCTTAGGACGTTAAGACTCGTATGTACTACTCGAATTGTTGGATCAAATATTAATCTTAAATCGTAAAGTTTACAATCTGGGTAGCTAACTAGATTTGTGTGTTTGTATGTTTGTAATGGAACCCAAAAACTACTACCGATTTACAAAATTCCTTCACTATTAGAAAGCTACATTACTAGCGAGGTATTTTATTTAAAACATTAAGGTTCCATCAATTTAATTCACTAAAATAATTTTATTATATTAATGAAATTTGCAGATGGACCCTTAATGGGTTACCCCAAGGTTTCAAAAATTCGACATTACTGGATGAGTGCTGCAAAAATTAATTGATATCTCTGATATCTTAGCCTGTTCCGCTGCAAACTCTCATCTGAGGTGCTTCGGGACCTGGGATTTGGGGACCCGGACTCAACCCGGATAGGCTGTGGGAAAAATTTATGTCCTTGTCATCTAAGCGTATTGCCAATTATCCTGAGATGCTTCGGAACCCAGGGTCCGGAAGCCGGGGTTCGGCCCCGGGGCATGGATAGACTGGGTGATAAAACCGGAAACCAGGCGCAAGAAGTCGCGGGTAGCAGCTAGTTAATATGTGCATGCATAACAAACAATTCAATTGGGAAGGTATATTGGAAAGTCTCTCAAATTTAACTTGCAAATTTTGAATACAGACATACCCACCCACAAATAGATACCGGGACAGGTGAAACGAAGCAAAAACGTTCGAAAACTGCGAACCAATCCATACTATCCTTATCCTTACTAATATTATAAATGCGAAAGTGAGTTTGTTCGTTCGTTACGCTTTTACGCCGTAACTACTGAACCGGTCGTCATGAAATTTTGCATAAAAGTTCTCTGGACTACGGAAAAGGACATAGGCTACCTTTTATCCTGGGAAAAAGTACTATTCCTGAAGAATCGACATTGACGCGGGCGGAGCCGCGGGCGAAAGCTAGTAATATGATAATTGCGAAAGTAACTTTATCTGTTACCTTTTATGCTTCAACCACTGAAACGATTTGGTCGAAATATGGTATGAAGATAGGTTTGAGGCCTGGTGATGGACATAGAGTATTTTTATCTCGGTGAAAGGTTTTCCGAGGGACCAACAATCACGCGAGCGAAGCCGCGGGCAAAAGCTGGTATCTATATCTACATTCTCGCTTAATCTCGAGCAAACCTAATGATATTACTTCTCCAATGAAATACAAATACCATATCAGAGATAACTCGGAGCGGTTTGAGATAAAAATAAAGAAATCTTCTTAATAGCGAAATGCTGTTAAGAGTAGGATAACATTGGAAGTAGGGCGGAATGGAAGCTTATAATGCTGCCAAGTTACTATTATATAAGTATTATAGAACTTATAGCTATAGCCGTAGCTAGTACAAAGGAATTGGAAGTGTTTCGGGATATTTAATCTTCACTGAGCTATATAGTAGTATTAGTATCTAGTATTAGTAAAGTTGCTGCTTTCTGCTCTGGCCAAGTATGGTCCTAGTAGTACAGAGAGGGTCGTGCTCCTGTAGTGGAGACTAAAAGGGACCTGATGATGATTAGTAAAGTTTAAATATTTCGAAATTCTCTCCTAGAAGCTGAGCATCGTGGTTTCTTGTCCCGGGGGTCGAGGGTTCGATTCCCACAGGAAGCATACTTTGTTCAGTTGTTTCCAGTTTGGTTAGGACATTGCAGGCTTGAGTCACCTGAATGACTGATAATAAAGATGATCCCGTGCTTCGGAAGGCACGATAAGCCGTTGGTTGCGGCTGCTATCTGGTAGTCGTTAAAGGAACCTCGTCAGATGGCGAGAGGCGGTTTCGAAGAACTCTGACACCAGGGTGTGCATGGTCGATAGACCGTGTGTGTCACCTACACGAAATGATGAGAAGCTGAAATATAATCTACTAGCTTTCGCCCGCGGCTCCGCCCGCGTTAATGTCGATCCCTCGGCAATAGTACTTTTTCCCGGGATAAAAGGTAGCCTATGTCCTTCTCCGTACTCCAGAGAACTTGTATGCAAAATTTCATGATGATCGGTTCAGTAGTTACGGCGTGAAAGCGTAACAAACAAACAAACAAACAAACTCATTTTCGCATTTATAATATTAGTAAGGATAGGTATAAAATTCTTTGTTCTAAATGACTGACTGATCGGCGCACATCAACGATCAGCCTGAACCGCTGATCGTAGAGCTGAAACTTGGTGGATGTGTTTTTCGTATATCGTAGGCATCCGTAAAGATAGAATTTTTAGAAAATTAACCTCTAAGAGGATGAAAAAGGGGATCAAAGTTTGTATGGGACTACGTGGTTCCTAGGTCCAATCCATTCCTATTACAATCATTTTCGGCCTCTACGCAGATGAATGCCACAATGTGACTTGCCTTAAACAGTTTATAACAGACAGACACTACAGTGGTACCCACTAACACGAAAAACCTTGCCCATATTGATATACCCTTGTAACAATTTCACTTGCCGTCAAAATTCCGAATATGAAAACCCGTTTGGAATCTCCAAAAGAAATATTTACTGCATTAAATATAAAATCCTCTCGATACCGAATAACATACTTACAGGAATATCAATTCGTAGCTGCTGCCAACATTCGTATTACGATTTAATATTTCAGCGCCCTCCAAACTTCCCCCACGGAGTAGAGGAGCTACAATGTAGATACTAAGACTCATAAAATGTCTACACTCAATGGAATCTACAGTCATGAACAACAGAGGATAGTTCTAATACATGAATTAGTTGTAAGGGTTACTGGCTTAACAGTGCTAAAAACCTTTACAACTTATCTGTTTATGCCGGCAATCCTTACATCTTTATTACTTATTTATTTATTAACTGCTTTTACACTATTTTTACAGGTCTTAACCTAATACAATAATGTAACTATTGCCTAATTATTAATTATAACTTATAATAAATAAGGCCATCCTAGTGAGTTTAATATCTTATTGTATTTGCAATAATAACAGAGTGCGATGAATCTAAATAACAATTAAAAATCGCTCTTTTTGCAAATTGAATCGTGTGTCAATAGTTGCACTAAAATAATTATCGCCTTTGTTGAGTGAAAGGTTAATACTGCTTAGAATTACTGAATTCATTCTATTATATCCTACAACTTACTAACAAATAGACGGCAAAAGCCAGATAGCTAAATGGAAAAACCATATAATGTTTCAAGTAATAAACAACCTACCTAATCCAGAACAAGAGATAGAAAAGAAGATCGTCTAGGGAACTAACCATCCATGCACAAATCTTGTTTTCTATGATAGATGACAATTACAATACAAGTATACATTGCTATACTATGACTTATTGTAGAGCGAAGGTACGTAGCTTAGTATCTACATTAATACCTTCTTAAAGTTCCCCGTATTCGTGGAAATTCCTCCACGTTAATTTTCTTGGCGATTGAGAAAAATAACCTTTTATTAATAGTCTTTTGTTTTCACTTTGAGTTTTTTCGTAGCTTTAAAAATAAATCGGCGAGAAAAATAAAGTGACCTTACTCTTGACCTACTTTACTCGAAAACTTGAAAGGATCGAAATATTATGTTCGAAATATAGACGAGCTCTGTTGGCTTAGTGGTCAACCATCATCGTCATGCCGGGCCAAGATAAAAAATAATATTTTTCAGATTGGCCTGGGTCTTGGACTTTTATCTATATTCTATTATTTATTCTTTTATCTATATTATAGTATTTGTTATGAAAATCGTAGAGGAGGCCAAAACCCACAAAGGGTTGTAGCGCCCAGGAAGTAAGTAATTGTATTTGTTATAAAATATAGTATCATTGAGTTATTATCCCTTAACAGAAGTCTCGAATTACTATAGGGCTAGCTAAGTCTATATCATCATCAGGTCTTTTTTAGTCTCCACTACAGGAGCACGACCCTCTCTGTACTACTAGGGCCATACTTGGCCAGAGCAGAGGATTTGGCCTACACTCTCCACGCTGGCCAGACGGGTTGGAGAGGTCTCTTAGATGTTTATAAGGTTTGTTTAGCTTGTATTTCCTAAGTCGCCTTCTACGACATCCAGTGGTCCTATTCTACTCTGCCGGATACCACACGGCTAATTTAAATAATTTTTTTTCTAAATTTCGGTGCAATAAAGTATTTCATTCACACGGCTACTATGCTATATGTCCATATTTATATATTTATTTATTTTTAATAACATAAAGGCACGTTCAGGAATACACAACGCTCTTCTTTTTCAAAATCGATCGTTGGAAATACGTCAAGAATCCGCCCTTGCGGTGATCTCATGGCCACAAGACGGTCGACGCAAACTCCCAAACGATCGCTTGATACCCGGATACACCTATTACTGACAAGTTCGCTGCAAACTTCGTCAAATTGTTGATAACCCCTGATAAATCAGGTATGTAGGACGCATTTACCCTTCTATAGTGTTGGGAGCACTCGAGATTTGTCGATAGATTTCTTAATGGATAAAAACTAATATTTCACTAAGATTTGAGCAAACGACCTAGGCTCTGTCTACTCTGTAAGACAAAATCACGTGATACTATGTATGTATGTATTTGAGCAAACTTCGTCAAATTGTTAATTACTCGTGACATATCTGGTAGGACGAATTTACCTTTTCAAAGTGTTTGGTAACCTTAAGACTAGTCGATAGCAATTTTGATAGGTGCCGTGTGGTTTCTGACATAAAATAGGACCACTCCGTTTTTAAAAAAACACTAGTATTCTTGCATTAGGTTACCCTTAAGTTGACGTCAGGCTGGCATCCGCAATCTCTTTACCATATTATCTTTTATTCTGTCATAATAACGGACCCCGGGATCAAAAAAGACCACTGTTGAGGATGCAACCGGGAACACGATTTGATTGGATACTTAATAGACTGCTTACATTATCATATCATAATATAATTGAATGTTATATTATGAAATAACAATGTAAGCTCAAGTCCACGCTTTAAGTTCTAAGTATGTCGTAGATTGTAAGTTGACGTGATTTGGAGAAAATGCGCTGTGCAGTTCGTTGCCGCTTCTTCTGCACTTCGCTTTGGAAGCGGCCTAAACTTAGCTGTAAGTTATAGGCGTCAACAATAATCCTTATCCTTACTAATATTATAAATGCGAAAGTGAGTTTGTTTGTTTGTTTATTTGTTTGTTTGTTTGTTTGTTTATTACGCTTTCACGCCGTAACTACTGAACCGATTATCATGAAATTTTGTATACAAGTTCTCTGGAGTACGGAGAAGGACATAGGCTACCTTTTATCTCGGGAAAAAATACTATTACCGAGGGATCGACATTGACGCGGGCGGAGCCGTGGGCGAAAACTAGTTATAATATATATTAGACTAGTAATAATATACTGTAAGTTAACGTTCACCAAATGGTATTAAAATATTTTTTTATTAGCAATTTCGGTCCCACTGCTGGGCATAATCCTCCCCTTCTGTTTCCCATCTTGTTCTATTCATTGCTATGTTTTGCCACCCCTTAATGAAAGCAAACAGCTCGTCTCTCCATCTCGTTCTTGGCTTCCCTCTTGAACGTCTTGTATCAGTAGGTTCCTATGACGTTATCAGACGTGCCCATATTCCAGGGCTCATGCGGCATACGTGACCCGCCCAATCCCATTTTAGCTTAGCGGACTTCTTCACCACGTCGACTACTTTAGTGATGGAGCGCAGCGTAGTATTTCTGACACGATCTATCCTTTTAATACCTAAGATACTGCGCTCCATCGCTCTTTGGCAAACCTGCAACTTGAGCTTTTGTTTTTTAGTCAATGACAAGTCTGGGCACCGTAGATTAGAATGGGCAAGATACACATGTCAAGGAGTCGCTTTTTAAGGCTAGTTGGTATACCTTTATAATATCTTACGATGAAAAATATTTGACTATTTAGTGAGAAGTAAGCATATAATATCATTGATAAAAATCTTCAATTTACAAATACTTTTCATTAAAATTTAGGAAATATAAAAGAAAATCTCTGAAATCGCTGAAGGAAGTAAACATTGATCAAAGCAAAGTTAATCAAAGTTGTTTAGGTTCAATAACATTAAACGATAAAAGCCTCTTTATTGGGTATTTTTTTTATTAAAACGAACCACTGTACTGTGAACATTTTGCGAAATAAGATAACTTAATTGCGACGAAGATAAATATTAGAGCAGATCTTTTTATATTTAAATATTTCAGACTAGGTTGCTTTAGTAGTGAGTACTTAGAGAGTCTGATATCCTAATAAGAAATGAAGCAAAAATACACATAGAAATCAATCACGGAAATATTTTAGAAATCTGTTAGGTAGGCGATGGCGTCGTATCAAAACTCATCCTTATCCTTACTAATATTATAAATGCGAAAGTGAGTTTGTTTGTTTGTTTGTTTCTTTGTTTATTTGTTTGTTACGCTTTCACGCCGTAACTGCTGAACCGATCATCATGAAATTTTGCATACAAGTTCTCTGAAGTACGGAGAAGGACATAGGCTACCTTTTATCCCGGGAAAAAGTACTATTCCCGAGGGATCGACATTAACGCGGGCGGAGCCGCGGGCGAAAGCTAGTACAATATAAAAAAGATTAAAAATGTATGTATTATTTTTAATCTATTTGTACAATATACATATTTTGATTTGCATTTGAATTATTTCATACATTATAACATTTATCTATCTATATGAGGAATCATTTCAGTAGGCGATGCGGCTAGCAACCCCTCACTATTTTGATTCCGTATTCCGCCTAATACCCAATAATATGCTAAACGTGGCCAGGTCTTACAGACCTAGGCTATATCTACCCCGCAAGGCAAAAGACGTGATATTATGTATGTAACATATATTTCGCTAAGTATCTGGATTTGGGTCCAATGGTGACTGTGTAGTGGCCAAGTATGGTATAAGGTTTTTAATTCCGGGAACAGCTCTATGAAGACATGGAGGGGTACGAGATGACACTCGTTCATCATCATCATCGTCGTTCATCTCTGATCCCTGTGTGAAGTACGATCATTAACAAACGTAATCCCTAATAGTTTTATGCGATTTAAAATACCCCGATTTAAATTTCATCTAAATCGGTTCAGCCCGCTTATGGTGACGAAGGATGTAGAGTAGTTTAATGAGCGAGAGCCTTTATGACACCCGAAATTAGGGATGTGGCTCGCCCACGCATAACGGTTATTGATAACTGGTCGGTGGAAGCATGGACTGTTGTTGTTATGTTAATAACGACCGGCGAAGGCACTCGTGCGAGACGCCGGATTTGTGTTGCTTTAAAAAGAAGCTAATTATTTACTAGTTGAGTACATATTTTTTATTTATTTATGACATAGGACGGCAAACGAGCAAGCGGGTTAGTTGATGGTAATTCACCACCGCTGCCCATATGAACAGGAAAGCATACAGTGAAGTAAAATATTCTCATTTTACTTATTATAGCATAGTACCTATCATTTCACTAATGAATGCATAACTCCTTACGTACTTACGTACTTATGTAATACATATTTAATTAAATAATAGTAATCAATAGTGTTTAATTTAAATTATTACTTTGTTCAACTTGGTTTTCAATTTTATTTTATTGATTTTTTCTTAACGCTATTGTTATAAATTATGCTCAAAATGATATTCTGCTCAAAATACCTTTGTTGTATTAGTAAGTAGTGGAAACTTAGCTGATCTTTGTATTATTACTTAATTAATTTAATTTTGTATGCAATATAAATTGTTTGTTTTCCAAATATATAAGAAATACGTCTAAAATAAAAAAAAAATAAAAAAAAAATAGTAATATGTGTACGCATTCTTGGTCATTGAGTTCCTTTTAATAGGCTCTGTTTATCTAGTAAGAAATCAAGACGTAATTTCGTGTGTGTTTAAGTAACGTATTATGTTAAATTGATCTAATATTACGTGGATTTGATTGTGTGTTTGTTCATGATCGATACAGACAAATTCTACATCACAGATAAAAAAAATTGTTACAGTTGTAAAAAAAACTACATTATCTCGAAAATAAAGCCTTTGTTACTCGGGTAACATAGGCTTTATTTTCTTACTAGTAAGAAAATATAGCCTATATTACCCGAGTAACAAAGGCTATATTTTCGAGAACAACTAGTAACATATAATTTATCGATATAACTAGCCCCATCCCTAACCACCGTTCGCAAGCCGTCTTTTTGCTAAGATTTCATTAGTCGCCTTGTACGAACTTTTGTGATTAGAACACTAATGGCGTCTTTTCACTGATAAACGCAAATGGCTTGGCATTTGACGATGGCATTAAGAGCCCGCCATAGGCCAGGCGACGTGGCGGTACAAACGCGGATGGTCTAAACGCGTTGGCTACTTTGGTTATTTTAGTTTTTTAAGAATATTCTGTAGTTATTCGAAAAAGAATAATACATGATGGTTGCCTTATCTGTAATGCAATTATAATTAAAAGTTTCAAGTTTAATTTTAATGTATTTGGTGAATAATGCTGTATATCGAGTAAATTAGACGTGATTTGGAGGCAACTTTGCATTTTTTTCTATCGAGAAAATTTAACGCAATCGTGTTTTTGAGACAGATAGTTACCAGAGTTAGTCCTGAACTTTGCTGCATTTTTATTTCAACTTGAGTATTTCATTACTTTTAATATTACAGACAATCATGCAAAGCAGTGTGAGGTAGTACGGGCCCTTAACAGAGAACACACTTGAAGCTCCACTGTTCCATTGTTTTTACACAACTACTAAAGAGGTGTTCTGTTTCAAACAGCAAAAATAAATAAATATATACGGACAAATCACACAGATTGAGCTAGCCCCAAAGTAAGTTCGAGACTTGTGATATGGGATACTAACTCAACGATACTATATTTTATAACAAATACATATATAGATACACATCCAAGACCCAGGCCAATCTGAAAAAGATCATTTTCCATCTTGATCTGGCCGGGGATCGAACCCGGTCACTCCGTGTCGTAGGCTGGCGTGATGACCGCTGCGCCACGGAGCTAGTCAACTATCGCTTCTAATATGATAACGCTAAAACATATTACATCCAGAAGAAGTTTTACAGGACAAAAACTACATTTCCGTTATCTATGACGATAAAATAACCTAACATCATGCATAGCCCGAGGCTTTCTCTATCCCGTAATCAAATGAGACGTGAATCTGTTTCTATCTGTGCCGTGTCATTCTCAAGCCGCTTCAACCTCAACATAACAAATCTCCCAAATTCATCTTCACGTTACACGAAAATGATGTTAATAACGTTTGATATGATATTGTAAGGCCTATTTCACACATAACATTATATTGTACTAGCGAATCGGACCCCGGCTTCGCACGGGTGCAGTGTACATCCTTACTTAATAATATTATAAATGCGAAAGTAAGATTGTTTGTTACGCTCTTACGCCGTAACTACTGAACCGATCATCATGAAATTTTGCATACAAGTTCTCTGGAGTACGGAGAAGGACATAAGCTACCTTTTATCACGGGAAAGAGTACTTCCCGGGGGATCTACATTGAGACGGGCGGAGCCGCGGGCGAAAGCTAGTTACATATAAACCTTCCTCTTGAATTACTTTATCTGTATTTTTATTGTGTTTTTTTCCATTCACAATGCTATTCTGATAACTATAGTAAATTACTAAACAAAATATGGTAAAAAAAAATTTCACGCGGGCGGGGCTCGAACCTGCGACCTTAAGTCCTACGATCTAAGCATACATATGGACAGACAGACAGAGGGAAGCGACTTTGTTAACTATGTAGTGATGGCGCTCCTACAATTCAATTTAATTTATTTATAGCATTTTCACATTGTACAGTTCTAAACAAATAATATTACAGTAATTTTCAATCATAGATACAACATACCATGTACCCTGTACCATGTACCCTGTCATCGCAGCATATATCCATATGCTGCGATGACAGGGTACATGGTACTGTAATATTTATTACTACAATTTAAATCTATAACTAACTAGGTAATGTTGGTATATAAGTTAGGAATTTCAGAAAAAAAAAAGAACTTTATGTATTTCTTCCAAACGTGAACTCAAGACCTCAAGTAGGTGGTACCTGCATTAACCTATAGGCTACCTTTCATCCCGGAAAAGAGTACCGTTCCCGAATCGACCTTAACGTGATCGGAGCCTTGGCAGCTAGAGTTGTCATATAAGAACTATTTCTTCGGACGGCTTGAGGTGAGGGTAAGTGTGTAAAGGGCTTTATCTTAACGTGATCGGAGCCGCGGGAGACAGCTAGAGTTGTCATATACGAACTATTTCTTCTCACGGTTGGCGGTTAGTGTGAAAAGGGCTTTATCTTATTAATCACGGCGGGAAAGGGTAAATAATATTACAAATAATGTGCTCGATCATAATACGTTATTCTATTTGCCTGGTTCTTTCGTTGACAATTACTTATTTGATTTTTTTTTCGAGCCATTGCCTTGTTATTACACATGTAATTATGGTATATCGAAAAGTGATGTGCCGGAGAGAATATCTCTGTTCTCATGGAAATTTGCGGGAAATTTCCAACAATTCTCGAGAATTTCTCAATAATTCCCGCACTTGAGAGAAAGAAGACAAAATCCTCGGGAAACATTTGCGACTCACCGTTCTTGACCTCTCAACAACAAAGCGGTCCAATGAGGACGCATATAAATATAAATAATAAAATATATAAATAAATATATACGGACAAATCACACAGATTTGAGCTAGCCCCAAAGTAAGTTCGAGACTTGTGTTATGGGATACTAACTCAACGATACTATATTTTATAACAAATACATATATAGATAAACATCCGAGACCCAGGCCAATCTGAAAAAGATCATTTTCCATCTTGACCTGGCTAGGGATCGAACCCGGTCACTCCGTGTCGCAGGCAGGCGTGTTGACCGCTGCGCAACGGAGCTAGTCAATCAAATAATCATAACAATAGAAAATCAATTGTGTCTACGTTTCTTGCGCTTGAAGGGTTAAAAAACTGACCGTCTCTGTGCCGAGCTCGACATTTTTTAAGGCGCTGTATCCCTTAACCGTTTGTAGCGGACATCGCGCGATATATTATTTACTCGTGTCATACTTGTCATCAGTCTCAGTTCAAACCCGTGTCCGCCATTTCCGTGTTAATTTTCACTTTTAATTTAATAATTCAATAATTATAACCAAATATTGTATTTTTTTTTTAGGTATCCATCTGGCTCATCCAGTTATACTTTTTACAGATATAAAAAAGTTGGTAGTTGTCGCTGAAAATATCAAGTAATTCGCAACGAAACTTTTTCTGAATATAGCTGTTTTGCTATTTTATTTAGCTAAGTTTTAAATATATTTTTGAAAATATTTTAGTGTAACCATTTATTTTGATTTTTGAACAGTACGTCATATTTTTTTCATGCTAGTATTAAAAAAAAAATAAAGCTAACTGCGCGACGAAAAAATACACGTTTTACGGTATTCTTCTGATGCACAGCGCCTTAAGAACGGTGAGAACGTGCCGCAAATTTTTCCCGAGTATCGAATTATATTCCCAATTATATCGAATTATTTTAGGTAATGCGAAACATAAGGCATAATAATAATAAACTTAGTTCAAATATTTATGGTCGGAGTCTTCTGATTTTTCCTCCATTCCTCATCCCACTTTACATGGGGTCGGGACAGAATGGAACTCTTTTACACTTTCCATGCTGTGAAGAGTTTCTAGATAGGAAACCACACGGCACACATTTTGGGTCGAAGTCTCTTGTTCTGAATAACTCTGAGCAGTCGGTGAGAAGTCATCTTCATTTCGTCTAGGTAAGCAAAAACATGTTTTGTCAACAGCATTTTATACAATTTATTTTTATATCTTGGTAAAGGCAACTTTTTTATGCGAATCTTATTATATTTTTTTTTATATTTATATTAAACAAGCATTTGCCCGCGGCTCCGCCTGCGTCAATGTCAATCCCTCGGGAATAGTACTTTTCCCGGGATAAAAGGTGGCCTATGTCCTTCTCCGTACTCCAGAGAACTTGTATACAAAATTTCATAATGATCGGTTCAATAGTTACGGCGTGAAAGCGTGACAAACAAACTCACTTTCGCATTTATAATATTAGTAAGGATAAGGATATGTCGATGCCATACATTTAAAGCTTAGAGGTATTATTTAATGTTTAAAAAGAGAAAAAAAAAAAACAAATTAATCACTTAATTTTACACTCTACCAAAATATCAACGTACTTAAATAAAGTACATACTTTAAAACTATGTCGGTGCCATACTTTAAAACGTCCTGCTTTAAAATACCATTAGGGAACTCCCAATCCCTTCCTCACTTCATAACTGGGATCACCATAACTTACTTTGTTCCCCCGCAACTATTTTTAGATGAGGAAGTGTTTTAGGGCTCCGTACTGAGATGTTGAAATTGAACCCTCAAAGTGACGTCAATGTCTTTTGTCTTAAATCTCAATGTAGTCAAAAGTTATAAAGGTTGACACAATATTAAAAAAAATGAAGCAAATAGAGATGAGTAAACTGATATTTTTTTTATTTGATGGGGTTTTAATCTTTATGTAGATTTTTTAACGGGTTACTCACGTACGCAACTGTAGCAAGTTTTGTTTTATTTTAAAGGTGCGGAACTATCAAAGCGGTATCCAGCTCAAGCCTGCCCCTTTTTGAAGAGGAAGTGTTTTTCTTACGTCGTTTTTGAGTTTGGCAAAATCTTCCACGCTCCACAAACTTTTTGGTTTATTATTTTAAAGGTGCGGAACCACTCAAGCCGATTTCACCACTAGCCTGCCCGTTTTTTAAAGAGGAAGTGGTTTTTCTAAAGCGGTTGTTGAGCTTGGTAAAATCTTCCACGCTCACCAAATTTTAGCTCGTTTTGGTTTCTTTTAAAGGTGCGGAACCACTCAAGCCGAATCCAGCTCTGCCCGCCCGTTTTTGAAGAGGAAGTGTTTTTTCTTAAGTGGTTGTTGAGTTTGGTAAAATATTCCGCGCCACACCAAACTTAAGCTTGTTTTGGTTCATTTTAAAAGTAGGTTTCCGATCTTTTAGCGCGGCGGTACGTCGTGAATTTTTATTTGCTTTTTGATCTCTTTAGGATTTATGACACTAGGGTTTATGTTGCGCTTTCGATCTTGAGAAATCTTGAAAGCTGAGAGGAATAAATATGATTTAGCAATTTGTTCCCAAGATTTGTGTGAATTTATTTTCATAGCGTTTGAAATGTAACAAATGAGACTTTATACACGACTGCCCAAAAAAAGAGAGTAATGTTGTAAGAGTACAAGAAAATATTTCCTATAGAAATTCGCCTACCTATTATTTTTAAACACTTTATTGAGAGGAATATAATTAAACCATACAAACTAAAAATAAAATTAATAAGTTAACCTACCATAAAATTACATACTAAAATAAAACTAAACTTAAAAATATAACAATTCTTGCCCATATGGCATGTTGGCAAGAATGCTGGCTGCATTTCCACGCTGGATAGCGACGCTTATCCTTTGTGCGAAAAAGCAGCCCTCTTGTCAGGTGCGGCTCAGATCAGGCTACATAAAAGTACATGTCCAGCTCTTCTTTAATTTTAGAGAGTTTAAGTGACTATGCGGCTATAGTCAGATTTACTTAGCGGCTGGTGGTCTCTCGCCTTACTGCGTCGTCTGTGATCAAACCAGTGGGTTCGTGGGAATTGTCGCCAGGGGCTCCGTTGAATCAACGAACTGAATTAAACCATCATTTTGTTGATAACACGTAGAAATATATGAGGGATTTTACGGCATTTGGCTTTCTACGCCTGTTAGCCGTAGAAAGCCAAATAAATATCACAAAAAAATCAGCTATAAAAAAGTAAAACAATTAGGCAACCACTGTCTTTTAAGTGCATATTTTTGAATTTCGAATTCCGAAAACGAACGTCGATCAGCTTTCGAAATTCGACTTTATGGCATGCAAGTAAGACTAGTTTTGCATTGATGTAGGTTTATAAAATAACAATAATTTACTTTTAAATAATTGTGGACAGTATGAAGTGTTATTTTTGTATGTAACTGAACGTGTATCTAGTTTTTTTTTTTATAATTTGTGGAATACTAGACACCATAATAGCCTAAGGATCCAATAGCAGGCAATTTCGACCTTGCAAATACATTGTAAGTTCGACGAATTAAAGTTACCAACTCAAACATCATTTCGTCTCAGCACAGCTCTATTTGCGAAACTTCCAAAGCTTGAAAGCGCTTTTACAGCGAGTCGCAGGGTTGCTGGATTAGTTTTTTTGTTGTGTAAGAAAAAGACATCTTACATTTTGAGGAAATCTTTAAAGAAAATAATTTATGTCGGCGCAGAGGTGAATAAAGAATCTTTTAATTAAAAAAAGCCAACTGTTTGAAGTTACGATACACGGATTTTAACAAAATTTCTATGGGAGCAATCTCAAATAAAAAACGAATAGAATTTTCTTGTAACGAGTGCATAACAATACAACAAAACGAACTACCGAATTAACATCTTCCTACTTTTTTGTAGTCGGCTAAAATATCTAACATGTGCAACAGTAATTTTTTCACGTGTGTGTAAGTGGCCAATACTGGTGTCAGATTTCCGAACATTTGACAAAGCTTAACGACTGCCATCAATGACAGCCGGGACTAATGGCTTAACGTGCCTCCCGAAGCACGGGGGAGCTCGAGATAGTTTTATGCCACTTGCGGTCACCTAACACAGTGGGGACCTCGCCTAGGGTTGCTTAACATGCTAAACCGCTAGGTTCACGACTACAGGCCATGGGGCTCCTCGTAAATACGCTCCAATAACAACATACATAGATGAACTCTAAAAACAATACATTGTTTTGAAGAGTGGTGTTAAGATATCTCGATTATGGGGAAATTGGAATCGAACCTAACAACCCTAGCGGCTGTCAAATCATTTCATACCACAGTATATTATATGGCAGCAAAACAAAGATATTAAACTCAGCAGTTTGGAAAATTTCGCCGAAACTGTGTGCTTTTGTCAACAGCCAAACCCGTTATTTTTAAGGCTATTGTAAAATGCGAGGGTGTTGTTTTAAACGTTTCTAAGCTGTGGATTTATCGTTAAATATAAAAGCATTATTATTGTTATTTGAACTGTTAAATAATGCGAAGTGAAAAAGAATAATCTTGCAAGTTTGTAACAAGAAACACGAAAGTATTAAAGTAAAAACCTGGCTAAGTGCGAGTCCGACTCGCGCACGAAGTGTTCCGTACCATTATCATAATAAATTTAAATTTTTATAAAACATTTTTTTATTATATGATGTAACTAAAAATGTATCCTTCTCGCAATTTTTCCTTCATATCTATCTATGTATAAGACGTTGCTTCGTACCAAATTTCAAGATTCTGGATTCACTTGCGAATGTCGAAAATTTGCGGCATAAACGGCTGTATCTTTTGATTGCGTTGGCTTAGAATATAGGCTGTATCTTTTGACTAGCTCCGTGGCGCAGCGGTCAACACGCCAGCCTGCGATACGGAGTGACCGGGTTCGATCCCCGGCCAGGTCAAGATGGAAAATGATCTTTTTCAGATTGGCCTGGGTCTTGGATGTGTATCTATATATGTATTTGTTATAAAATATAGTATCGTTGAGTTAGTATCCCATAACACAAGTCTCGAACTTACTTTGGGGCTAGCTCAATCTGTGTGATTTGTCCGTATATATTTATTTATTTATTATTTAGAAGTTTTATTATTTTCATAGCTCTAAGGGACAGTAGACCTGAGTACTTGTTATGAATTTCAGCTTAATACCTCCAAGCGTTCCTGAGAAAAAAGGTCTTGACAGACAGACAGACCGACAACAAAGTGATCCTATAAGGGTTCCGTTTTTTCCTTTTGAAGTACGGAACCCAAAAAATTTGCCGCTTAAGTAACACTGGTCTCAAAGTTATACCTTAAATGTTAATTCTGCTGTTTCTTGATGGAAATTAGTGTTATGGAACGGAGATATCTATTGTTTTGAATGCTCGCTCGTGTTATTTGAGTCAACGTTTACTTAGCTCGAAGAACAACAGATTTACAAGCGAATTTAACGAAGCCTTGTAGTTTCTACTCCTACTTCAGTTCATGGTTGACATCTTCGGAAACTAGACGTGCAGATACGTGTATAAACACATACATGAAAAAAAATGCCATATAAAGATATTTATATTCATATACTCTTAAACTGAAAAAGTAAATTTACTATGACAATGTAATTTTTTATTATGATGTATAGCGCACAGTTTCGCAGTATTAATAAATCTTTTATTATATATTTATTTTTGTGCCGTGTGGTGTCCGGCAGAGTATAATAGGACCACTCCTAGTCTTCCCATGGAGGCTGTAAGAGAAGACTTAGGAAATACAAGCTAAACAAAGCTCATAAACATCAATGAGACCTCTCCTGGTCTGGCCAGCGAGGAGAGTGTAGGCCAAATCCTCTGTCTTGTCTGGCCAAGTATGGCTCCGGTAGTACAGAGAGGGTCATGCTCCTGCAGTGCAGATTAAAAAGACCTGATGATGATGATGATAATTATTTTAATTGTGTAACTACTATTTCATATCACAAACTATTTTAAAAATGTGGGAAAATTTGTGCCCCCGGCTGTCAACGTTGTTAATGGAGTATCACCGGTAAGTGGAATATATGATGTGAAAAAAATATATGTACTTTAAAATTGTGACAAAAATAAGCGTGATTTTTAAAAAAGGTATTTACACGTATGGCACGTTGTTAAAAACCCAAAATATGTTTGTTAAAATGACATTTCTGAGAATCTCACGCTATAAATGACACATGATGTACCTACCTGTTTACTTATCACATATCTATGCTAATATGAGTCATTACGCATTGACCCCACAAACCCAAACAGGCCATTGAGTCGAGTAATAGAGAGAAAATACTTTTCATTATGTAGTAATGATAAATTTCTTCCATGCTAGTCTCTTCCCGCTCAGATCGTAAAAGCCGATCGAGGGGTTGGGATAAAATCTACGGAATCATGTCAATAGGCGATGCGGCTAGCATCGCAACGGAATCAAATGGTGATGGGTTCATCACTATTTGATTCAGTTTTCCATCTACACGCCCTCCAAAATGCTAAATGTGGCCATAAAGTCTTATAGACCCAGGCTATGTCTACCCCGCAAGGGAAAAATACGTGATACTATATATAGTAAAGATAAACGTTAGGTTTAAACATAATGTAACGCGGTAAAACCGTATTTAAATGATTTAATTGATTTAATTTAAATGGCAAAGATTTAGTTATTGAATTTTAAAAAAAGATTCTCCATTACCATATTAATCAAATCTCATGCGGCATCTAGTCTAAAGTCTGTATATTAGACTAGATCTGTATCTGTGATTCTAATTATACTATAATTAATATTATACACAACAATTGAAAGTATATTTCGCATCAATGGAAAATAGAAAGTTCGACTTTTACCGCATAAATAGAAAGAAGCCTGATTTAATTAGAACGAAAAGAAAAAGTTTATCAGAAATTATTATCGGTCGAGTGAATAACAGATTCGTATTCTTTTACTTTTACGTTTTGTTACGCGCTTGACCTGGCTATTAAGTACGGTACATCTCTATCTTTTACGGTATAGACATGTGATCTGACATGACTGGCGCGTTTGAAATACGAGCAAGAGAAAGACGTGTTTCGTTAGTTAAAATGAAAATAACGGTTGGAGAAATCAAGACCTCATTTCATGTTTTCATACATATATGTTGTCACGTCTTTATCCCATACGGGGTAGACTGAGCCGATGACCCATAAGACCGAAAGGCCACGTTTAGCATGTTGGTGGGCGTATTGTTTTAAAAACAGAGCAGTTACTTGCTTTATAACCGTCATACCTTCCCATTGCTTGAATCACCTGATTATCTGATAATAAAGATGATTCCGTGCTTCGGAAGGCACGTTAAGCAGTTGGTCCCGGCTGCCATCTGGTAGTCGTTAAAGGAACCACGTCAGAGGCCGAGAGGCGGCTCCGAAGAACTCTAACACCAGGGTGAGCATGGTCGATTGACCGTCTCACCTACACGAAATGATGATACCTTCCCAAATCTAATAAATTGCTTTCCCTCTCCAGCTTTAAAATGCTTCCGAAGGGCAGCAGCATCGGAAGCACAAGACGCCAAAGAACTTGCACTCGTGAACCCGCCTGCCCTGCCAAGCGTGGTAAGTATTGCCCTCTGATGGAAGATTTGTTCCCTTGATCGCGTCTACTTTAAACAAAAGCGGGAATTTTGCGAAGTAGACGCGGCGATCTCTTTAGCCTTTAAACCATCCTAAATTCAATCACTGGCGAGAAGGACGCCGCTATACGTGCGATACGATTGGAGATATCTCGTATCGTGTCTAACATATAGCAGCGTCCCTCCCACCGGATTCGATATTCAGGGTGGTATTATACAACCAGTAGTGGACTTCATACAGTTGAAATGCGACGATTCTATTACGAATATGCTATACTAGCTGTTGCCCGCGATTTCGTCCGCGGCAATTTCTGTTATTATGATTAATTAGTACCTATAGATGTATAATTTTCCCCCGTTTTCAAAACATTTTTTATTGATGCTTCGCTCCTGTTGGTCGCAGTGTGATGTTTTATAGCCTAAAGCCTTCCTCAATAAATGGACTACACAACACAAAAAGAATTTTCCAATTTGAACCAGTAGTTCCTGAGATTAGCGCGGTCAAACAAACAATCTCTTCAGCTTTATAATATTAGTATAGATTAGTATAGATTACTCCAGACTTAACTAAAATATTTCGAACAAATCGATAAATCGAAGTGTTATTCAATTATGGCGTACCAAATAATAGTAATTGAAAATAATACTTCGCAAAAGGAACTTTTATCTTTGACCTGAGAGGTCAAATATAATGAAAGTCGAAATAATAGAACTAATAAACCTAATATTCGACAGCACTTCAACTTCGAATAAACAAGTTATTGGATTACGGCTATATTGCCTAATAAATAATAATGTAGCTTGGCGTGAGTTTGTTACGATTTGTTACGAAATAGATTCCAGCCTAAAGAAATATTAGCAACTGATGACAATCCAAGCCCGTAATATTATATAAAAAAAAAAACCAATTTCTTTATTTTTTCTGGGTACGATTATTATTTCTTCTTATATTTCGCCACTTGGCGAGTAATTCTTGTTTAAATATCAATTGTGTTATCTACGAATCATATAAACTAACTTAAAAAACTACTTTTCATACAAAAAAAAAACCTTAAATAATAAAGAATTAAAAACTAAAAATCTAATGTTTTGCCCGTGTGGCAAAGTACCGAGAACACTAGCTGCATTTTCCCGCTGAATAGCAATTGCAATTCTTTGCGCGAGGAAAGAGCCAGGCCTATTGTATTATTAATATAGTTTATATGACGGAGTCCCCTGACGAAAATTCTTTAATTATGCACTGATTTTATCATATTCGACGCAGTAAGTCTTGCACAAAGGCAACACACTTATAACATATATATATACAAAAATATTGGGCCCCCTAAAACACATACAAGGCGATCGGCTTAGTTCCTCTTACTTGCTACTATGGGCAGTTACGGCGCTGTAGTGCGCTTTTCCCCTCGTCACTAGATGGCGTTAGACTAAACATAAAAAAAAGAGAATTTTATTTAATTTTTAATAAGATATAGGTATTTCGTGTGATCGCTTTTATTTTCTCAAAATACGGTGGACACAGTGTTGTGAATAAACTTATTACGCCATTTTATTGTTACAAAACTTATGGCGCCATCTATGTGCCATTATAAGAACAAAAAGTACGCTTTAGGACTTGGGACCAAGGCTCGACTGCTTAGTTGTGAAACTGGTTATGGGATATGTGTTCAATTTTCATAATCTTTAAACTTTTTTGACGTGATAACGTCTTATAAATTCGATGAACGCCGGCTGCACGCATGAAAAAGTGTCACGTTCAGTGCAGCGAGAGCGCGGAACAAGCGAAGAAAGGCACGATCAGCCTAAGCGTTCGGCTTGTGACGCATCTACTTTCACCGTTATCACGTAAAATTATCGCTCGTTACATTACAAACAACCATTTTTTTAAATTTCTCATAAGTTGTTACAAAATAAAATATCAAAATGTTTAGTTTTAATAACATGGCAACCCTAGTCTAAGGTAATGAAGCCATGAAGCCAAAGAAGAAATTCTGAGCCGGTAATATTATCGACATGATAAGCAAAGTTATTTCGATATAAAACTAAGGTTAGGTTAGACTTAGACACTCGTAAAGTAGTTTATGAGAAACATATCTATGAAAGTTAAATGGAAACCGTTTAAGACTTTAATGTCGTAAAGGCGTTTGTACACGAACCGCGCTGATTTAAAAGTAAAAAAAAAAAAAATTTTTTTCTATACGAAGAACGTAGCTTTTTAAGTCGTGAGGTAGCGACCGAACGCTTTATTTCGCTTTAATATTGTGTTTTCTAAAATACAAAAAAAAAAAATTATACTTATAACTTTTTTTTTTAATCGTATTGTTTCTTGTTATTTTATTATTTATGGTAAATCTTATACTTAAATACTGAATTTTTTACATCGAATTTTATTTTTACTTCCTATCGGCACAGACATATACTTAGGACCTTTAAAATAACCCTTTCCGTGGGCGCTTTTTAAATTGATTCAATAGTGACAGAGATGACTGAATTACTGAGTGATCGTTATACACGTACTTATTTTTTAATTTGAATTTTTAAAAACACCATTTTGAATATTTCTATGAAAGTGAAAATAAAAAAAACGAGTAAGCTTTACATCAGTTTTAAATGATGTAACATCTTACATTGATAATAAACAATTTATTTGGTCCATCTGATAGCCATCTCTACCAGCACCCACGCTCATTGGTCAAAACAAAAAGCACACGCTTCTCCACCTCCCTGTTACACCTTCGATTAAATATAATGTTACATACTTCCGTCCTATTTCACGAAATCACTCCCACATACTGCATGCGAGAGTAAAGATGTTACACATCAAAAATATATAGCTCAGCGAATTAGTTCTTTGAAGTGGCAGTGGGCGGGGCACATAGCGCGTAGAACCGATGGCCGATGGGGCAGAAAAGTTCTAGAATGGCGACCACGTACCGGCAAGCGCAGCATCGGTCACCCAGCGACCAGATGGTCGGACGACCTGACAATGGTCGCAGGGAGGCGCTGGATGCAGGCCGCTTCCGGTCATACTAGGAATCATTGGGTGAGGCCTATGTCCAGCAGTGGACTTCTTGCGGCTGATATGATGATGATGATATGACATCAAAAATAGCCGGCGAGAAACAAAACAGTGGAAAAGATTCCGTGTATACATGCCTTAAAAACAACAAACATGTTTGTAATACTACATAATAATGAATCTTCCTGAATATTTATTCCTTCATTGCTATTTTTAGATTGGTATTACGAGCTTTAGCTAATAGACTTGCCCTAAAAGCTGCTGGAGCTTACATGGAAAACATCTTTTGAATTTTTGATGTTCGTTTATGAATATGGTTAATATAAAACGGTAATTTGACCTCCGGCATGTCTTCTCACTCCCCCGTGTCGGTATCGAAAACATGCTACAAGCGGTGACCACTTCGAAGTGGCAAACCAGGCATCATCATCATATCGTGTAGGTGACACGGTCAATCGATTAGCACACCCTGGTATCAGAGTTCTTCGGAACCAACTCTCGGCCTCTGGCGTGGTTCCTTTAACGACTACCAGATGGCAGCCGGGACCACCGGCTTAACGTGCCTTCCGAAGCACGGAATCATCTTTATTATCAGACAATCAGGTGATTCAAGCCTGCAATGTCCTAACAAAACTGGAAACATCTAAACAAAGTATGCTTCCGGTGGGAATCGAACCCACCTACGAATTATGAATCTGTTCAGAGCTATAAGAATGAAATTGGCTTACAATGGATTCTGTGTGGAAAGACCACACAGAAGTCATGAGAAGAATACGCCTAAAGAAGGCGTATTCTTCTCACCAGTGGTCGTTCCGAAACGCTAGTAGTATTTCGATTTCGCATATATAATAAAAATATGAAGTTCAAAAAGAGATACTACATGCATCCAATTTTGAATAAATATCTTTGACTTATCTAAACAAAAGGGTGCTGTGTTCTGACGCGAACAAAATTACACCGTATCGCTAAATCCATTAAGTTGATATTTCTGTGAATACCGTTGTAGAGTGCGCCTTCTGTACGTAAGTATTAGTACCTACTTATTCTGTGCCTCCGTGGCGCAGTTGTTAGGCTCCTATTAAACCATACTGAATATCGGATCCGATGGGAGGTTCGCCGCTTAACGTTAGACACGATACGAGATATCTAATAAAAAAATCGAAAGGTTTTCGAGATATATTGACTTTAACATTAACAAAAACAGACGCAAAACACCCTGTACACATAAATCCACTTTCTTATCAACTTTTTACGTACTATGGAATCACACCGATGCTGACAGTCGAAACAGCCATGTACCGATTGTCGTACAGAAAATTTTGTTTACATGCAAATAAAAATTGCATGTCGATTTATTATAATTAGCGAAGCATTTCTTTGCAATCCATGAAATATTTTATGCCAGTCCAAAATGCTACTCGTAAATAATTAAACTATTTCAGTTCTATTAACAAAACTGACCCGAAAATTCTAAAACAGTACCAATCTCTGTGCGTTTAGTGTTTTTGACAGCTCATAATGAATGGATCTCAGAACACAACCGAAATAGTATGCGGTTTGTTTATGGTTTTTGTTTATGCTCCAACGATGGACATAGACAACACATGCTTCCATATGGCGGGAACGCGTTGCTTTACGCGCTTTTTATTAGTTTTTAGAACACATTACTTTTAACCGGTAATTTTAAAATGAGATGTCTATTTTTGTTGTAGGTTTGTTGTTGCGTTTAACTCTTGTACGAAGTTTTTCATAGACGTGATAATGATAACGTCTTATAAATCACACACGAAATTGAGTCACGTTCCGTGTGCAAGGCGTAAGCGTTCGGCTTGTGACGCATCTATCTCTATTCGTGAACCGATTTTACGGACAACCTTATTTTTTCTTCGTAATAACACTAGTTTAGAGTTTAATCTTAAGATAATATAATCAACTAGCTGTTGCCCGCGGCTCCGCCCGCGTTAATGTCGTTCCCTTGGGAACAGTAGAAATGAAAAAAAAAATACATACAAACCCCTCCCCCTCTGCTTTTAATACATTTTACCTGCATAGATCTTTAGCCCTTAAGGAGGGGATTTTGCCCATTTCACCTACACAGATATTTTTTTATTGTAATCGAGAACTTGCATACCTATTTTTATATTCTAAGTCTAGAAATTGAAAAATTGCATACAAACTTTACCCCCTATTTACCCCTTCAAGGAAGAATGTTGTCTAGTTCACCTAACAAGATCTTTTTTAATTTTAATTGAGAACTTTTGTACCTACTTTCAAACTTCTAAGTCCAGAAATGAGAAAAATCCATAAAACTTCACCCCCTTTGATTTTCTAAAAATCCTTTCTTACTGCTCATTTACATCATAAAAAGAATCCCTGTGCCAAATTTCAAGTTTCTGGGCACAGTAGTTTTGGCTGTGCGTTGATGCGTTGATATATAAGTCAGGTTTGCCTTTGGCCCGCGGCTCCGCCCGCGTAAGTGTCGATTTCTCAGGAACAGTATAAATACCCGGAATACATTAGTTCATGACTTTTAATGAAACACCTTAATATTGAATTTCAATTGAATACCTTCAAAAGCGGAAAGTTTCATACTAACTTTGCATCCCCGTTATACCCCCTTAAGGGAAGATTTTTGAGAAAATTATTTTACTCGTGTTTCATGCCTTTCAGTAAAGAACCTTCATGCTGAATTTCATTCGCCTAACTTCAAAAATGGCAAAGTTTCATGCTTATTTTGCACCCCTATTTTACCCCCTTAAGGGTTAATTTTTGAGTAAAATATTTTACTCGTATTTTATACCTTTCAGTAAAGAACCTTCATGCTGAATTTCATTCGAATAACTTCAAAAACGACAAAGTTTCATACTAACTTTGCAACCCGTTTTACCCCCTTAGGAGATAAATTTCCAAAAATCCTTTCTTAGTGCTCCCCTACGTTATAAAAGGAACCCCTGTGCAAAATTTCAAGTTCCTAACCCTTATAGTTTAGGCCCTGCGTTGATATGTCAGTCAGTCAGTCAGCTTCTCCTTTTTTTTAGTATGGATTACTATGGATAGTATGGATAGGTATAGGTAATGCTGTCGTATAATGATGATGAATTGACTTTGGATTTTAATTTTCTTATGTCACTTATTATTTTATTTTATTTTTGCTATATGTTTGCAGGCCTTGAGTTCATTCAAATGACGATAACTTTTTTTAATGAACCGATTTTGATGAAACAAATTTTAAATGTTTTGCTGAGTTAAAACAAAGCAATTGGTGAAAGTTTGAAGTAAATCGGTTCAGTATTTTCGGAGATAATCGTGATCATAGATACAGACAGACAGACAGACAGACAGACAGACAAGAAATTTGAAAAAAAAATTTTTGCTTTCTATTATTCTTTTTAAGTGTCCCTCTATCCATTTCAATCAAAAATTCTAAATGTACAGACAAAATATTTTTACTGTTTTATTATATGTATAGATATAGATATGAATTATAAAAAAATCCGTTCATATTTAATTTTTATGCGATATTTATTTGTAGAAATTTATTTGTTAAAACAAAATTCAAATTTAAATATAGGTAGTTATTTAATAGTCTTTTTTTCTGTTGGTCTGGGAAAAAGAAATAACAGAAAGTACCCTATGTTTTTTCTTCCGCACATATCGTAAAAGCCAATCAGGGAATGGGCGAAATTAAAGGAATCATTAATAGGCGAAGCGACTAGCAATCCATCACTGTTTTGATTCGATTTTCCAGCTCTGGGCTCTGTCTACCCCGCATGGGTAAAAAAGTGAGAGCATGTTTGTATTAACAAGAATTTTATACAACACTCTTTATCTATTTGTAAGTATTATAAGCATAGTATTATAAGTTTAAGACTACTCGTAAACTACTCGACTACACTGTGACAATAGGGTCAGAACCCCAGTGCGAAATAGTTTTCAATATAAAAAAATCAAACGCCATCATTATAGTTTTATATCTCTAACTATCTGTTGCCCGCGACTTCGTGCGCGGCAATTTCTGTTATTATGATTAAGTAGTTTTTTATCAGTATAGATGAATAATTTTACCCCGTTCATTGGTCGCAGCGTGATGTTTTATAGGCTAAAGCTTACCTCAATAAGTTGACTATACAACACAAAAAGAATTTTCTAATTTGAACCAGTAGTTCCTGAAATTAGCGCGTTCAAACAAACAAACAAATTCTTCAGCTTTATAATGTTAGTAAAGATAAACATAGAACGTACCAGCTATTTTCTACCAGTGCAGATCGCAGAAGCGGTTAGGGAATGGGTGAATATCAACGGAATGATATCAAAAGGCGATACGGCTAGGAACTCCTATCTACCGGTTAGGTTAAGTAACTGTTAGGAATTTGAAATTAGCACACACTATCTTATTGACTATGTGTACTCAATATCAAAAAATATAAATCATTTATTTGCTAAAAATAGTGTGACACAATAGCGTAATACTTATTATGAGCGGGTGTTCGTTCACTAAATAGAAGCAAACCCATTTTGCCTTTTTTAAAAGACATGCAAATGTGTGTTATATTTCAATAGTAGATTTTAATATCATTTCAAATAAATATTTGACTGACACAGAGCAGTGTGAAGGCAGACATTTCAACAGAAAATATGTACAATGTGTTACAGAAAACTCAGCACACATTTTAACCATTTTGACTAGCTCCGTGGCGCAGCGGTCAACACGCCTGCTTGCGACACGGAGTGACCGGGTTCGATCCCCGGCCAGGTCAAGATGAAAAATGATCTTTTTCAGATTGGCCTGGATCTTGGATGTGTATCTATATATGTATTTGTTATAAAATATAGTATCGTTGAGTTAGTATCCCATAACACAAGTCTCGAACTTACTTTGGGGCTAGCTCAATCTGTGTGATTTGTCCGTATATATTTATTTATTTAACCTACATTTCGGCTTGTTATCCCAAAGACAAACCGTATAAACAATAAACACACAACAAAAGCTCCATTTCGGCCAAACAAGTCATACATCAAATGCGTCAAAAGATTTCGCCTCTTTGTGGACAATACCTTAATATCAGAATCCTTGTGGATGTGACCTTAATATCTTTGTTTCTGGTTCTTTTCTTATCATACTTAATAGTAGAGATGGTCCGAGTACTCGCTTGTCACTCGGTAACGTTTTCAGTACTCGTAAATAATTCAGTTCAACTGCCGAGTATTGGTGCTGAGTATTTTTTCTTACGTCCTATTCTACTTAGCCGTGTGGTATCCGGCAGAGTAGAATAGGACCACTCCAAGTCTTCCCGTGAAGTATGTCGTAGGAAATACAAGCTAAACAAAGCTTATAAACATCTAAGAGACTCCAACCCGTCTGGGCAGCGTGGAGAGTGTAGGCCAAGTCCTCTGGCTGCTCTGGCCAAGTATGGCCCTAGTAGTACAGAGAGGGTCGTGCTCCTGTAGTGGAGACTAAAAAGGACCTGATAATGATGATGTTTTCTTACTCGGCCGAATAATTCAGTTCAGGGCCACGTTAAGCATGTTGATGTGCTGAAAGATAGCATACGAAATCAAAATAGTGATGGGTTGCTAGCCGCACCGCCTATTTAAATGATTCCTTAGATTTGCGCCCACCTCGGCCGGTTTCTACGGTCTGCGCGGGAAGACAACTGGTACATTATACCTTTTTTTTTTCTTTCAGACCAGCATGGAAGAAAATCAAATTTAGTTTTGATGTAATACGATTTCTTCCTACTTAAAACCTGATTCTTGTCGTTGGAGTGATTTCAATTTTTATACGATTACGATACACAAATAAATTCTCAGAAAAAAGTACGAGAATATCCCATAAACAATTCTTCGAATTCCCTCTTGGGCAATGTTTTTCCGGGACTAACTGTTGTGACTTGAAAATGCTTTTTGTCATGAAAGTGTTTTTATAATATCTACTAAACCTTCCTAGGGGATTTAGAAATAATTATTTATCTTCTTTAGTCGTCTTTTATCCCCATATAAGGTGGTTGAAAATAATTATTAAATTACAGTATGTATATAAAATTGAAAAACCACACAAGTAATTTCATCGCATTAAATTGCAAAACTGTACGTTATATTTGCTCATTCTTAAGATTTCATTAACACAATATTTGAAAAAAAAATGCATTTCACATTTGAATTGTATTGTATCAATAACTACTATATTTCCATAAAAATGTTTTATTATTAAACGCGGTTTAAATGTACATAAAATTCCAGTATCGTACAAAATATACAAAAACATTCTTCATATACATATACAGTTCTGCTACTCGATAAGAGATGGCGCCACGCGTCACGGCCGAGCGCTCCATATGTATCGTCCAGCAAACTAGTTTCTTTATCTAAAACAAGTTGTTCCTAGAAATACTTGAATCATTGTTTTAACGATTCGGGTAAATCTGATATAAATTACAAAAAATGAATTTGGGTAACTATTTTGAAGGAAATTGTACTTTATTCATATGTTATGTCATGTTAAGTAGGTATTCGTATTTTTTTTTTGTGATATTATTTATTAGTATTTCTTTATACCCGTAATAAATTTTTCTTCTTTTTTCAAATTTACTTACATATTATCACGTTTTTTCCCTTGCGGGGTAAACACAGCCCAGGTATTTAAGACCAAGTTTAGCATCTTGGTGGACATAAAGTGGAAAACGAAATCAAAATAGCGATAGGTTGCTACCCGCATCGAAAGTATATTCAGTTATTAGTACTGTGTCATTGTATTCCGCTTCGATATTTATTGATCCCATTTTTACACTACTTGCAAAACAGAGTGTTCTGTTTTCAGAGCTCATGTTACATGTGTTTCTTTACTTATGAAAGCCTAAACAGATTTTGATGCGTGAAGTTTATTAAGAGTCCTTGTTAAAAATATAGCCTAGGCCTCTCAGGAAAAATAAATAAAAATCTTTCATATTCAGATAACTAAGATCCATAAGAAAGTAATCCTTACACTATGAAAAGTCCATGTATAAATCTTCTTGAAAAAAACTTTTTTGGTGTCCTGTAGTAGGTAGTCCTCTGGCTGCTCTGGCCAAGTATGGCCCTAGTAGTATAGAGAGGGTCGTGCTCCTGTAGTGGAGACTAAAACGGACCTGATGATGATGATAATGTAGTAGGTAAGTACAACATAATCTACACTTCTACACTAATAAGTATTATAAAAGAGAAAAGATTTGATTGTTTGTTTGTTTGCATTGAATAGGCTCCGAAACTACTAAACCGATTTGAAATATTCTTACACCATTAGAATCCTACATAATCCCTGATGAACATAGGCTATTTAAAGACCCATATCTACCCGTGCAAACCCGGGACGGGGCCGCTAGTTTCGTATAATCCTCAAGTAAAAAAGGTCTCATTAGTTTCGTGGTAAATAAATTCGTATCCTTTCACACATATATTACGTCTAATTAATAATTATAGAAAAAAAAACAAGTTACGAATACGTAGAAAAGGGAACTTTAATTACATTCCTTAAAAGGTAGTCACTTATCGAGTGACTAAAGTACCATTTGAAAGACAAACTTATGGCCTACTTAACTTGATAACAAACTTAATTCATTCGGCAAATTTCGTTGCTAAAGGTTTCGGAGAAATACGCACTGAATGTGTACACTGTAATAAAAGCTTTTATTGAATACTTGACTAAGTCAAACAGTATTTCTTTAAGAATATTTTTGTACTATAAGACTAGCGGAACGCGCCGGCTTCGCACGTTTAGGTATTTGGATTAATTTTTTGGTATATTTTACACACCTTGGGTTACATTATCGAAGTTTTCATACGGATCCCGTACTTTTTGAAAACATTCTATAGCCCATTGTTCATTAAGGATAATAAAGGATTCTAATGGTGAAGAAATTTTTCGAATCAGTCCAGTAGTTACGGAGCCTATTTAATGCAAACAAACAATCAAATCTTTCTTCTTTATACTATTACTATAGGACATAATAATATCATTGGTACTGGTACAGTTTTCTTTACCTATCTATCGTTTACGCCACAAGTCAGAATGAAACATATTTCTTTTATAAGAAATCAAGATATCGTTTTTTCTATTTGTCCCGTGACCGTATATCATGTTATGTACATTTGTCTTAGGTCATATTAGGAGCCTTCGATATTCATAAAACTGAGCACAGATAGCCAATCAAGAGAAATCCACATAAATAAACAGGAAACATAACTCTCCATCCAAGGCAGTCGGTTAAATGAGATTGCAGAATTAGCATCGATAATACATTTTAAACGTTTTTGTCGAAAGTTATTGAGGCATGACATCGCAGTCATTTTTATTTTTAGGTCAAACGTAATTGCCACAAAAACTAAATAGAGCATTATGTTTTACGGTAACTTTTATTAGCGCATGAATTTAATTAGTAAATGTTAAGTAATTTAATCCCTATTGTCCCATTTTGTGTTAAAACTTGTTCCAATTAATAAAATGTACCTATGTAAAATACGACCTTATTTTGTAAATGGACGCACTGTAGTGAAAGAGCTAAGTTAGGTGCTCATTTTAAATATTATTTACTTTTGATCGGTATTGGTCTTGTAATGTTTGTCTTAGTCCATTTGTGCGTTCTTGGATGTTTATCTATTTATGTATCTATTATAAAATATAGTGCCGTTGTGTTAGTATCCTACGACACAAGTTTTGCAACTTACTGTGGGGCTAGCTCAATTTGTGTGATGTGTCCCTATATACTCGTATTAACATATCAAAAAAGATAAAGATAAAATATGACTTAAGGCATGGTTTACTTATTGGCCAATATGAAGGTGAAATCATCACACAAATCTATTTGGTTGATACGAAAATGAGTACAAATAAATATACAGACATTCCCATTATCATATAAATGGGATAAGATTACGCAGCACCTATGTAGTTTCTTTCAGGGGTTGGAATACCGGTAAAAATCCATTACCGGTACCTCTATGAAACGACAGTACCGGTAATTGGTTTGGTACCGGTACATTTGGTAACGGTAAAAATCAAGTAACGGTACCTCTATAATACAACGGTACCGGTAATTGGATTGGTACCGGTACCTCAATAAAACGACGGTACCGGTAATTGAAAGAAGTACCTGTACCAAATACCGGTAAACAGTACCGGTACTTAGTACCGGTACTCGAATTGGGAATTATCATTTCGTTAATGTGTGTCGTTGCCGTGTTGTGCATGTGCGGCGTGAGGCGGGGGCCCACAATAGGGCGGCACTTTTACAGTCGAGCGAGTCCCATGCGGTAGACGGCAACAATGCGTAGGTACCGGTAAAATTACCGCAATTTTAATACCGTTAAAATTTGACAGAATAGAGGTACCGGTACTTACCGGTACTTATAATGTGAATTTGGTACCGGTAACAAGTAGCGGTAAAATTACCGTTAACTGTTAACAATATTATTACCGTTAAATACTAGATTACCGGTACCTCATATTACCGTTAAAATTTTAACAGAATAGTAATACCGGTACTTACCGGTACTTATAATGGGAATTTGGTACCGGTAACAAGCCCTGGTTTCTTTATTACGTTAATGTAAATAACTTAATAAGTGATCTACCTTTTTGCGTGCAACAACAACATTTGCCTCCAAACATTACCGCCCTAATCATATCAACGTCCCCTTGTGACAGCGTGAATCTTATTGCGTCCTGCGCACCCTGCAGATAACGGAGACTGACTAATCTCATCAACTCAGTAAGGTGAAGAGTAATGCTTCAAGAAACAGCCACCAAATTGTTCAATGCTTTTTGGTTATTAGAAAAAGTATTGTGTGTCTATGGTGCCTGTCATCGCCAAATAATTAACTAAGTCTTGAAATCTCACCATATTTTTTTGTACATAAACAAAAATCCGAGTCTTTTTTTTCTGGTGTTTTTATGTTCTTGTGTTAGATTTGTGACAGGAATAAGATAGAAGTGTGTCTTGTTGCGTAATTTTGTTCACACAGTTTAACTATTTCACTGTGCATGCTGTCAAGATCTCAAGCAAACATAAAATAAACTCATTCATAATATCCAATAGATCCAGAATTTTTTAAAACAGATTTAGAAAGTCTAGATGGCGTGTCAAATAGAATTACGTAGACGTGACCGACCATCACGATTGTGGGTTCGAAGCCGGCTGGACTTTTATTTTTACACGAATTCGTGGCTCCCGAAGAATGGACTATAAAAATTGGTTATTGAACGAGCCGAGATACTGATCTTGTCCATAGTAGTTGGAGCTCCACTTGCTGCGTAATTTTCATTTGCCTTTCAATGTTCTCGTTAATAGATTCCGCAGGAATTGGATTGCATTTCATTTGAAATAAAACTTATTGAGATTTAATTTTATGACAAATTTGTGGCTTATTGGACCATTTTTATAGTCGTATAAAAGATGACTTTAATTTCTAGTTTTCAAACCATCAACGTTTCAAACAATGTTTATAAAATTATTTATATTCACATTTTCTATTATCAACATCCATAAAAATATACAACAAGAGTATCGTTCTCTAACAATAAATTCTTGATTGGGCGGCAAGTTGTGTCCAAATCAACTTGTGTTTGAGCATAATCCCCTTATGCTCAAACACAGTTTTAAAAACAGGTTCTGTATCAACAAATTTAATGTACACAATCAATAATTTCTAAGAAACGTTGGCGCGAACTTAGTGGGCGATAATAATATAGAGAATAATACAAACTTTTTCACACTCATAATCAGGGTAGATATAAAATCAAATTACATTTTAAGTATTGGAGCTGCCTAAACTAGTGAAATTCTAACTTTTTGATTGACAACAAGTAAATGGCTCCAAATTGAATAATCCCGAACTCGCTTTCAATTTAAAGTTTAGAATTTGATATCCCTTCTAGATTTCAGGTCTTGGCACAACTTAGACTTTTTTAAAAGCAATTTCATCGCAATTTCGTTTTTCTCTTCCTTGTGTCAATTTAATTTCTAACCGGCCAGTGTTAATCAATTCTTCTTCGTCTTTATTCTACTTGTTATTTTCACATCAGAGCGTGTTGTTACTATTAATAGTTTTATTTTAAGCTCCGCTAGCACGAATTCAATTAATTTTATGATAGATTAAGGGCCTGTAACCACCAATTATTTATGTTTTTACACTGTTACACACCTATAAAACCTGAGGCATTCATTAATTTTGATTCTGGACCATCAGTCAATCAGTCAGTGATCTAATCGTTGTAAGTTTAACTAATTATTTCATGTTTTGGAGTTTTTACTCGCCTCTCTGTTTTTAAGAACAATAGATTTTTGAAGTGAGAAATTCATCGTACGTATATTATGGGTTATGACGAAAATTAGAGTTAAAAACAGGAGATTAGGCGGAATTTACTTTATTGTCAAATATAGACGTATACATCAGCGGCCATCGAGCAGAGAGTTAGAACCAGAAAGTTACCAACGACAATTTACAAGTTCTATAAAAAAGCTAAAACTATCTTCACTTTGGTAGGTGAAGTAATATGCTAATATTGGCAATGTTTACTTCTCCAACAATATATTCCTTCTATACAAATTTTCTATTTTCTTGAAATTAATGCTCTGCTACAGAAGTAATAATTATCTCAGATAGTGCCGGCTCAAATGCCAATGTTATCTTTATTACAGACGATCTGAATCCTAGCCAAATAAAGCTTCGTTATAGCAGAAACGATATTATTGAGTATCATAAAACTGGCGTTATATCCAGTGTTATCTAAATTATACAGCAGACACGTGTATTTTAAACTAAAATAGGTATTGCCGTGCTTATTTTCAGTTGAAGAATTTCAACGGCGCTGAGTATTTTAAAAATGGCTTCACTCCTTTCCGCTTTAATGTTATATCCTCTACAATTTAGATTTATTTCGTCGTTTGGGGTGGGAGTTGCACTAATTGACGTGATGCCCCGTGCATCGACACTTTAAGTCACATTTAGTAGAATTTGTGGCAGTGCACGCCAGTTTAAACGCTTAGTTTATTGCTTGGACTCGTTGTGTTCGATTTTTAATTTTTGTCTCGGGATTATTTGATGTCAGTATTAGATCTCGTTTTGTTTTCATTACTTAAACACAAAATTTTAAACGTCTGTCGAATCATTTCGTTGTCCTTAATTTGTTTTTGTTTTCGGATATTTGCAGTCTCTTTACGTATTCTTTTTATTTCAAGATGACTTCAGGTTTATTTCAGTTATAAGTTAGCCTTTCAATCTCTAAAATGTGCGTTCTTAAATTTACTTACTGTTATCATATCAAATTACCTTAATACAATTTTTATTTCTATAGAGATTACACGTCATTCATTTTGTATGGATTCAAATAAAGAAATAACTGTTCTCTATGATGGCAGATACTTTCAGATCATGATTTATTGTTCCCACCCGCTCAATATCCTCATTCTTGCATCACATTTCAATTTATCGCTGCACTTAGACCTACGACCATAATTACTCAGCCTCAATGAGAGACTACACCATTCAATAAATCTTTCTGATAACCAGCAATTATCTTACGAACCGGCAATTATAACGGCAAAAATAATAAGATCCACTTACCTAAAACTACCAATATGAAACACAAACTAATGTACAAGATCATCAGGAATCTTTGGTAACTAATAAACTAATAATATCACACGAATATTCGACAATCATCTACTTGATTGTCGAAATTTTATATCACAGTACACATCACTAGCTAAACAATTTCGGCCGCAGAGCGATCCCATCGGCTCATCACTACATTACGAGTACAATTTTTTGTAGAGTCGAATGCATTCGAACTTTTTCTTCACTGCACAAAGTTTCGGTCATCGTACGCTGACGATGCGAACGCAATCCAATGCACTTCCCATCACAGTTCACAAAACTTTCGCGATGCAAATCGATTTTAGTTCACTTTAAATTGTTTAACAGTTAGACTGACGATAGTTTCGGATGGACGAGCGACGTAGGTCCGTCGTCGCCGGTCGTCGGGACGCAACTGAAGTGAAGTTGCTCGGGATTGGTGAAGAATGCGCCGCGCATGGTTGCCACACCGTCCACGCTCGGGTCGCTCTTCGGCCGAAAACGAGTGGCGTGCTTGAGCATGCAATTTAAAATAATCCTTGCGCCTATCGAACTTGGCCGCCTAACATAACCAGAATCAGGTAGTCGTGCATTGTGAGTGCCGTCGCCCCCAGACTTGCCCGCTTCGTTTTCATAAACATAAGTACGCTTCTTTTGGAATACAATCCTGATCGTCCGTCTCTTTCTGACAAACTTTCGAATAAAAAAAACAGGTAAACGCTGAGCCTATGGTGTTCAATGGCCGGTATTACAAATGTAGCGTTTTCAAAACATGGTATCGGATACGATACGAGATACTTTTTGCTCCGAACTTCCAATTTAACGCATTTTAATAAAATTGAGAACGTACGGTATATTACGCAAAGGAATGTTTTATTTAAAAATCTGCCTATGTTACCTACTTTCCGAGTTTGATGCTTGTTAAAAGTTAAGTAGGTATTGCCAGTTCGAACAAGAAATGATTAAAGTTACGCCAAGAGTATCTGCCAAGTTGAATCGTACTTACTTAAAATAATTTGCTCGACTGTCGAAATTTGTATAATCTCATTTTAGTTCTTATTTAGTCTATGATATAAAAATTTCAATCTAAATAGTCTCATCAGCATTATCATAAAATTCCTTACGTTATTTTATCGGATTCCTAAAATCTTGAGAACGGCAAACCTATTAAGATTACATGGTCAAATAATCAAATTTTAAAAACACACCCCCAACGTAGCTGGCCGAAAATGTAAAAAGAAAAAATTTAAAAGAAGTCGTTAAGGTTAACCATTAACATTTTCGGCCAGTGTTTTTATATTTTTTTAAACCTCTCTTAAGTGAGAGGAAGAAGGTTGTAATTCGAATGTTGTTTTAAATTTCAAAGTTTAGGATAACAATAAATTTCGCCAGCGACAGTGCGACGTTATAAATGTGCCTGGAAGTTGGGTTCACCTCGGCGATTCTTTAAAACAATTCAACGAACAACAGCATAAGAATGTCAACATCCTATTTGTCATACTTTGGAAGATAAATAATGCATTGAACATTGTAGCGTTTGTTTACGATGCTAGGGGAAATATATGTTTATTTGATCTATGCATCGGTTTAACTAGCGAGTTTCGGGTTAGATCCTCGGTTAAGTCCCTAATTACATTGATGATTTAACTACTTATTACAATTGAAGTTCTGGTATGTGTTTATGGTACTCTCTGCGCAGTAATATCGTTGATTTAATATAAGCTTTAACTTATGGCTTGGCCTGTGGTCTGTTTCATTTATGCCTCGTATAATTATCCTTATCCTTACCAATATTATAAATGCGAAAGTGAGTTTGTTTGTTAGTTTGGTACGCTTTCACGCCGTAATTACTGAACCGATCATCATGAAATTTTGCATACAAGTTCTCTGGAATACGGAACTGGACATAGGCTACCTTTTATCCCGGGAAAAAGTACTATTTCCGAGGGATCGGCATTGACGCGGGCGGAGCCGCGGGCGAAAGCTAGTATTTTATATGATTACATATTTCCAACATTCACTTTCGCATTTATAATATTAGTAAGGCTGATGTTATATATTTGCATGCCAAAATAGGTAAAATATATGTCCCGTGCGTACAACTGAAAAACAAAATGTAAATCCCAATTTGAATTAGTTCTTTTTTCGAAGCTGTATTTGTCCCGTGAAATTGGCCGGAAAATCGGTCTCGTTTAGGATAATTAGCTTGACCGTGAATTAACTGTTCACACTTTTTTAATGATAAATTACGATATTCTGTCGCTGCTATGTTATGGGATAAAATAAAACAGTAAGAGAAAATAATTTAAAATCAAGTCAATGATATAAACGACTACTGACGCTCTGTGGCACTGTGTCTTGAAATCGCAGATTCCCGGGTTCGCTCCCCGATTAGGTAAAGATGGAAAACGATCTTTATCAGATTGACCTGGGTCTTGGATGTTTATATATCTATCCATACTTCCGTACTAATAATATAATTGCGAAAGTAACTCTGTATGTCTGTCACCTTTTCACACTCTAATCATTGAACCAATTTGGATGAAATTTGGTATGGAGGTCGCTGCAATATCCAGTAGCTGGTTTATTAAAAAATATAGTATGGTTGAGTTAGTATCCCAGTTGGTAGGCATTAAGGTGGAGAACAGAAATAGTGATAAGTTGCTAGCCGCATCGCCTATTGATATCATTTTCGCCCATTCCCTCGACCCGCTTCTACGGTTTGCGCGGGAAGCAAGAAGAGAAGCAGTGTGGAGTCGCAAAAAAGAATATAAAATATCATAGACATGAACTAAAAAAAACACATCAATATAAAATTGGACATATGTTCTAAAAAACTGGTAGCCTAAATTGTATAAAAGTATAGCCCCTCTAATCTGTTTTTAAAACTATAATCATTATATTCCACCTCTAAAATTTCGGTTAAACATAATCAATTATTTTGATATTTACAAAGTTTGATATTCAGGAAAGTGTCTCCAAATTATGGAACGTACCCTAGGGACCTCCTAATAGTCTCCAGCTCCAAATGTCACAAACATTAGACAAGACAGGGACAACATAATGGCAGGTAACAACAGCCCTACAAATTGAAATCGGTCGCATAATTTTAAGGCCGTAAAATTTGTCCGTCACGGTTAGTGCTTCTATTTATTCGTAACTCTATGTTTGCGGCATTTTTAACGAGTTTTTGCCAGCACGTGTATATTTAAAAACATTTGAACTTACCTTAAGCTAGCCCTAAGTAAGTTTGAGACTTGTGTTACGGGATATTAACTCAACGATACTATATTTTATGACATCCATATATGGATAACATATATGGATAAACATCCAAAACCCAGGACAATTTGATAAAGACCATTTTCCATCTTGACCTGAGTAGTGGTCATAATGCCATGCTTTTTATGGTATATATAGAACGGCAAACGAGCAAGCGAGTCACCTGATAATAAGCGTTCAGCGCTGCCCATGGACAACTGCAACACCAAAGTGTAACAGGAGTATTGCTGGCCTTGATGATGGCAAAGATGGGCCTCCGGCTCTCTCACTCACCGAACGAAGCATACAATCGGTAAAGCTTCACCACAAACGTCGATTTTCTGTGAGAGTGTGGTAGTTCCCGTACGATCCCGTTCATGCTACTAGCAAAATGATAAATTTTGCCGGTAGCGTGGCTCCACCACGCCATCGAGGTCTAAAACTACTGCTTTGCAGGATACTAAAATATTTCCTTGTACTCCAGGCTTTGATATGATTCGAAGTCAAGTTCGAAGTTCAATTGGAAATCAGGCGCACAATTTTTATGGACTTAAAATTAGTCCGTCACGGTAGTGCCTCTATTTCTTCATAACTTTATGGCGATGGCAATGAACTAATAGTTATCAAGATATTAATTTTTGCTTGAATAAATGCAGTTCAAGGCGCGGAATTTGGGTTAACTGTTGTTTTTATTTACTTATGATGGGCAAAAACAAGTTCGTAAAAATCAACTTGTTTTACAAGCGTTGGTGGTTTTTGTATTTTACTTGGAACTTGTTGGATCTATATCCCCATGCAAGCAAACTATTTAGTAATCTGTGACGCAAGCCCCTCAAAGAACCGGGTTACACCCATGAAATAAAAGGGGATACAAATAATAATAAAGAAAGGAATTTGTGAAAACAACGAGGGGAGGCCTTTGCCCAGCAGTGGGACAGAAATGGCTCAAGAAAAAAAATATATAAGTAAGTACAAGTAGGCCAAGTATGTACAGAGAGGGTCATGCTCCTGCAGTAGAGACTAAACAGACATGATGATGATGATGAAGTACATTATTGTATATGTATTATTATTCTTATGTGATTACAGAAAATCGATATTTGAGTAGAAACTTCACCGCTTCTATGCTTCGTTCGGTGAGGAGAGAGCCGGAGGCCCAACCTTCCCTCTCTCCCCCATTTCCTCCATCCCATCCATCCCATGTCCTTCCCCCAACTCCTTAAGGCCAGCAACGCTCCTGTGCTGATCGCTTTATAATATAATATGAAATATAATATTTCTTTGTGAGAATAAATAAAGTTCTTAAACCTGATATGATTATTCCATTACAGCAGCTGTCACGTGACATACCTGAAACCAAAGAAAATTCTATTAGGTAAATACGTCAAGATAAATAAACCTATTAACGTAATGGGACTTGGGACAGTAAATAAATCTTATAAATGAGACTAACTATAATATTATAAACTAGCTGTGCCTGTGACTCCGTTCGCGTATATTTCTATGGGGGCCACGTCTTATCATAACTGGAGAAAAAATTTAAGTAGCCTATCCTGTGTCCCGTGCGTCTAAATATTTATATATCAAGTTTCATAAATAGTTTAAGAGTTATGGAGCAACATACAATTATTGGCCAAGTATGGCCCTAGTAGTACAGAGAGGGTCGTGCTCCTGTAGTGGAGACTAAAAAGGACCTAATGATGATGATGATGATGATACAATTATTCAGAAAAAATTAAAGTCGTCAATTTAGCTTCAGTAGCATGTATAGAGCTTATAACCTCATGGTTATATTTATTTATTGTTTATTTAATTAACAGTGTCTGTCGCCGAGTGGAGATCTACTTCATTATCTTGGTATGTTTGTGTCTAAATATAAATATATACGGACAAATCACACAGATTGAGCTTGCCCCAATGTAAGTTCGAGACTTGTGTGATGGGATACTAACACAACGATACTATATTTTATAACAAATACATATATAGATAAACATCCAAGACCCAGGCCAATCTGAAAAAGATCATTTACCATCTTGACCTGGCCGGGGATCGAACCCGGGCACTCCGTGTCGCTAGCTGGCGTGTTAACCACTGCGCCACGGAGCTGTCATGTCTACCTAATAAAACGCAAAAACGTGACTATATTTCAGTAAATCGCAAACTAAGCAAATCCAACTAAAAAGAACTTTCGTTTTTCGTAACGAAAACGCCACTTTTTAGAGGCAAACTCGTGTCCCCCGAGGGCCTTCCTTTCTTTACAAAATACGCAAAACATACTCAAGCGGAGTCGCAAGAGATTACTTGTATAAATCACTCTAAACAAGATGTCAACACCCTTCGTTATACAGATTTAAGGACCTGAAAGATGAATACGAAGTTTGTTTGGAAAATAAAACATTAGTCAAAGTTTATTTTATACAGTAGACGTACAAACAACATTATTTGTGTTACTAGCTGTTGCCCGCGACTTCGTCCGCGGCAATTTCTGTTATTATGATTAATTAGTATAGATGAATAATTTTCTCCCGTTTTCCAAACATTTTTTATTGATGCTTCGCTCCTATTGGTCGCAGCGTGATATTTTATAGCCTAAAGCCTTTCTCAATAAATGGACTACCCATCACAAAAAGAATTTTCCAATTTGAACCAGTAGTTTCTGAGATTAGCGCGTTCAAACAAACAAACTCTTCAGCTTTATTATATTAGTATAGATATAGATTTGGAACACAAATAATGTTGTTTGTACGTCTTTCAGTAATCATCGTCGTCATTTCGAGTAGGTGCCACGGTCAATCGACCATGCACACCATGCACCTTCCCGAGCTTAAAATGCTTGCGATGGGCAGCAGCGTCAGAAGCACAAGAAGCAAAAGAAGCTGCGCCCGCCAGCCAAGCGTGGTTAGTAGCAATATCCTCCCATGGAAAATCATTGGGAGAGGCCTTTGTCCAGCAGTGGACTTCTAACGGCTAGAATGATGATGATGATGAATTAGGCGTGTCTTACGTATTGTTCAATCATCACAGGTTCATATTGTGCATATGAGACGTCAAAGAAATATTGTGACGTACAATATAATTTTCGATTTTCGAATAATATCTCCGCGAAAAATTGGGTCACTGTAATAATTTTCGGAAAAAGTCACTTTCGCAAAATGACACTGTATAATTAAAACGACTCCAAAAAGGACGTTGTTATATCGTCGGAATATTTTATGTTTTTATATATATGTCCGAGTATTTTTCCGATTACTCGAAGACGCCTGGGCCGATTTAGAAAAATATTTTTCAGTGTATATTTTCCAATTGGTTCCATTGTAATGTTATCTAAATCGTTTTAGTATTTTGAAGGTGGTTTTGGCCTCTGAATTGCTTGGATTGGCCCGTGCGTTGGTTTTTCGGACTTCCAATTCCGTGATAACGGATTCGGGCGAGGTAGTGCGAAAAGCCACATCCGAATTCGGTCTGAGTTTCCTATTTCCGTATTTCAGTGATTCAGGTCGGACGAAATGACGAAACGCCTTTGTACTGTTATTTTACAGGTCATCATCATCATCATATCAGCCGCAACAAGTCCACTGGGGACATCCTCCCCCAAGTATTTCCAATACGACCGGTTGGAAGCGGCCTGCAACCAGCGTCTTCCTGCGACCCTAGGTCATCCGACCATCTAGTCTGTGGAAGTCCGACGCTGCGCTTGCCGATACGTGGTCGCCATTCAAGAACCCTTCTGCCCCATCGGCCATCGGATCTACGCGCTATGTGCCCCGCCCACTGCCACTTCAAAGAGCTAATCCGCTGAGCTATGTCGGTGACCTTCGTTCTCAATTACGGATCTCCTCGTTTCTGATCCGATCTCACAGAGAAACACCGAGCATAGCTCTCTGAGTGACTTTGAGCTTTCTTGTGAGGCTCGGTAAGGGATTTTACAGGTATATTACTCTATTTGTGATTAACGTGCGATTAAAGTGAGAAAGACTATCATACAGGTGTCAAATATTGCGCAAGTGTGAAAATGGGGTAATGAGAACGGATTTCGATTGTCAGGGGTTGATATAACGATTATAAATTTACGGGAGAAGAATTGGGGCGGAAACGTAATGTACCGTGTTATACATAATTCAAATCTTACGATGAGAGGAGGGGGGGGGGGGGGCTGAAGCGAACACTATGAACACCTTGGGAGGAGGGGGTGAGGGGTTGAAAGATTGGCAAAATCGCCTCACGTAATTAATGGATGCCCCTAATACATACAAACTATCCTACATATTAGATAATTTTAAATTCATTGTAAAATCAGTTGAAATAAATACCCCACTTTACATAACACAAGTAGTGCTGTGCCGTGCTCGAAATTTTCGAGAACGGTGAGAACGGGTTGGATTTTTTTCCGAGAATTTCTTCTTCAATTTTCTTCTCGAGAATTATTGGGAATTTCCCGCAAATTTCTGTGAGAACAAATTCATAAGAACAGAGAATTTCTCTCTGGCACATCACTAAACACAAGTCTCGAGCTTACTTTAGGGCTAGCTCAATCTGTTTGATTTGTCCGTATATATTTATTTATTTTATTTACTTGTAAAAGTGGGGGTAGTTGTGCTAGGTGACGCAAGCCTTAATGCGTATAAGGGGAAATGGATATGGTGGAGATTTTCGACGCCGAGGTTTGAACACGCGGTAGCTCAAATGGCAGAGCATAGGTCGTACAGAGACCTAAGGTCGCAAGTTCAAACTGCAGGATGTTTTTCACCATATTTTATTTCTAAAGTAAGTAAGAACTCTTAAAAAAACAATAAATTTAACTGTCACAGTTCCATAACAGTTCGCTATACTCTAAATCTTAGAGTTTATTAACTTATTCGTCTTAACTTATATTCTTGAACCGTGTATCAACTTTTTGACTAGCTCCGTGGCGCAGCGGTCAACACGCCAGCCTGCGACACGGAGTGACCGGCTTCGATCCCCGGCCAGGTCAAGATGGAAAATGATCTTTTTCAGATTGGCCTGGGTCTTGGATGTGTATCTATATATGTATTTGTTATAAAATATAGTATCGTTGAGTTAGTATCCCATAATACAAGTCTCGAACTTACTTTGGTGCTAGCTCAATCGGTGTGATTTGTCCGTATATATTTATATATTTATTTATATCAACTACTATTAAAGTTAAAGGAATTTACTGCTGAAGATTCTTAGAGTCAAAGAATATTCAGCAGTAAATTCATTTAACTTATTCGTTTAAACCTGTATTCTTGAACTGTTTTGTATCGAGTAAATTCTAGTCAAAGTTATCTTCAATAACGGATCTTGCTGTATTAAATATCAGTTTTTATTTCGCTCAACGAAAGACTCCTAAAATAATAAGTTAATATCACAATATACGTTGGAATTATTGGATCATTATATTCTAAGAATAGAAAGTTATTATATTGTTAGAATACACAGGTATATTATACTTTTTATGTAACTTTCATGTTTATATTGATTAGATTTTTTGTTATTTGGGTTTATCACGAAACTTTCTGCTATTGTAATATTGCAAAATAGGACTTTATTAAGATTATTTTATTAAATATACTCTTATTAAATTAAGAAATAAAATATGGCGAAAAAATTGAATGCGGGCTGGGCTTCAACTAGGTCGTAAATAGAGCTAAGGTTTTTGGTTCAACCCGCCCCGCATTAAATTTTTTCACCATATTTTAATATCATATAAAATAATCTATTTTGCACATAGCATTTCTACAATAGCAGAAAGATTCGTGACAAATATATTAATAATTCGTATTTTATTTCTTAATGTTATAAGAGTATTAAATGAATTATACCTTACTAATATTATAAATGCGAAAGTGAGTTTGTTTGTTACGCTTTCACGCCGTAACTACTGACCCGATCATCATGAAATTTTGCATACAAGTTCTCTGGTGAACGCAGAAGGACATTTACCTACCTTTTATCCCGGGAAAAAGTACTGTTCCAGAGAATCGACATTGACGCGGGCGGAACCGCGGGCGAAAACTAGTAATTTTATATTAGCTTTCCCAAGCTTTTAACTGTAACTGCAATAGTTACTTTAATCATCTATGAAGTAATTATTCTTAAAAATCAATAGAGTATAGAGTTTTATTTCCAAGAACGTATGCTCTTAATAAAATAAAAATAAGGGCAATTTTTTTTCTATTAATTTTGATTTTGTGTATTTACTGTCGACTGCACTGGCTGACAATGAATATTTACAACTTAGTTTTTTTTTTTTTTGGGCAGATAGGTATAGTTTGAGGATATTATCTCATCTGCGTAGATATAACGGATGATAGCTAGAGATCAAGGTTGGTCGTTTGTGTAATTGAAGAGAGTCAGAGCGCAGACCGCTAGGTATTATAACCTCCGCCTCTTTTTTCGTTTTTCGTATGTGTACTAACACTAGTGTCAGATTTTACAGCTGCCTAAAGGCATCTGACATAACGACTGTCATTAATGATAACAGCTGGGAACAACAGCTTAATGTGTCCGAAGCACGGAGGAGCCCGAGATATTTATATCCCACTTGCGGTCACCCATCCTAATAGGGACCGCGCTCGGTGTTGCTAAGCATACGTACATAATCAATAGTTATTTAAAATGTTATATATATATAATTATATAAATCATTTTTGCTGGCTTAAATTATTGTACTCCCATTTTTGGAAATTAATAAAAACTCGCCGAATTCCAATCTGTATGTTTCCAAACTTATTTTAATATTTAAATAAGGCATGGCAGGTGTGTCAAATGAAATAGTGTATTGTTTAAAATAAACAGGTCATTAATCTTGCGGTTTTAAATTAAAAGCCTTTTTGATTTCGTTATCCATTTTGGACGGCGTAAGTAGTCTTAATCTTTGAAGTTAATTTAAAACTGAATTTCATATTAATATGTCGGGATTTAATATGATGTCTTCACATTCGTTTAATTATATATTACTAGCTTTCGCCCGCGGCTCCGCCCGCGTTAATGTCGATCCCTCGGGAATAGTACTTTTTCCCGGGATAATAGGTAGCCTATGTCCTTCTCCGTATTCCAGAGACCTTGTATGCAAAATTTCATGATGATCGGTTCAGTAGTTACGGCGTGAAAGCTTAACAAACAAACAAACTCACTTTCGCATTTATAATATTAGTTAGGATTGGGCGCTAAAAGCTTAAACAAATTGTGGTAATGTAACTTGGGCTTAACTTATTTATTTCAGACGCATTTTTTTTTAAATATGTTTATTCCTAACCTATATTATTTAACGTGCAATTCTTATAAATATCCATCTGTATACGTATTGTATACTAGCAACCCGCCCCGGCTTCGCACGGGTAGATATACAACGTGATTTTGAACCCCCTAGCTTTATTGAAATCTGGGAATCAGAATCCCTTATGAAACACGGAATTGCAAGAAAAAAAGGTGAAGAACAAAAAAAAAAATAGGTTTCCCATACAAAGTTGCCGATCAGCTGGACGAATTTCTATGAAAGGTTGAATTTATTTTTTCGTTTTTTACCTTTTTTTCTTACAATTCTGTATTCCATTAGGGATTCTGATTCCCAGATTTCAATATAGCTAGGGGGTTCAAAATCACGCTGTAAGTATTAAACCTATAGCCTATGTCCATCAGGGATAATGAAGGAATCTATTAGTAAAAGATTATTTCAAATCAATCAAACAAATCTTTCTCTTTATTATATTAAGTGTAGAAATTTTGATTTATAGCTAACTTTGGGGTAATTCAAATATACGTAAACAGCGAATGGGGGGTGGGGGGTCAGGGCTAGGCTCATTTATGCTGACAAAGGGGGTTCAAGGGCCCGCACGGTGATGACGTCAGCAACGTTTTGCAAAATAAACAAACATATTGTAAAAAATATACCAATGTTCACGTAAGCTTGGGGGGAGGGGGAACAGCTTTTCTTACTTTTGCTGACAGGGGGGAGGAGGGGGTTGAAAATAACTGATATAGCTTACGTAATAAGTCCCTTTCGCCCGCGGCCGCTCACGTTAATAGCGTCTGCTGAGGCTCAGTTGCACCCTTGCGGTACAACTGAGCCTACCTTTGAATCGCAGGGTATTTTGTTTGATAGTCGGTCAGGTCAAAATGGAAAATTATCATTTTCAGATATACTCTTAATAAATTTAGAAATCAAATATGGTGAAAAAAATTCAATCTTAAATCTTAAAATCAAATTCAATCAAAAAAATTCAAACCAGCGACCTTAAGACTATGTACGACTTACGCTCTACCAACTGAGCTTAGTTGTACATAGACATAAGGTAGCTGGTTCAAATCCCGCCTGCTTGAAATTTTTTCACTGTTAATTGTTTTGGCAAAATGTAAACAGCCAGCTTACGTCAACCTCCTTCGGTATACTTTTTCACGAGTTTCTTATATTTTATCTTTTAGTTGCTTCGTTTGATCCAGTAAGGAATAACGTAATAGTTTATGTTGTATCAGAAGAGCACATAGGCTATAAGAGGTGCAAGCGAAATAGGTAGAAGAATGCGAATACAGATTAATTTTCTAAAAGTGTTTATTGACTAAAAATTTATCCTATAATTTACTAGATAAGACCTTAAAGACTTTATAAAGCCAAATAGTCATATCTAAGTTCTGTAGTAGACTATAGTATAACAAACAAAGAAACTTTACCTCTTCATACTAGTTTAGAAAACACGACCGACTGCAGACAAAAGAGCGTTATGTTAAGGCATTACTATCTTAGAACGAGCATACAGAATTATTCACTTTTATGAAGGTAATAAAAGACAATGTTATTTCTCATAAAAAGCCACGGATGAAGTAGGTCACAAGTCTAGATTTAAGTAGTAAAAGCGCTATTAATTAGCCTTATTTGTATACATTGTATGGTTATAATGTTGTATAGTCACTCAGCGCGGTTACTATACAAAATGCTCTGACCCAGTGGACCAGCCGGCCTATTTGCTGACTCAGTGACCAACGTTTTGATAGTCACTTCAAAATATATTGCGGGTTTATTATGATTGACTATTTTAAGCTCGCGACGTTCGCGTACATTTATGTTATGTTTGTATGGGTGCCACGTCTTATCATGACTGGAGAAAAAAATATAAGTAGCCTATCCTGTGTCGTGTACGTCTAAATGTATATATAAGTCTAGACTAAATGTACTAGGAATTTCTAGACAGTACTGACATTTGATAAACTATATAACTGTACACTGTATACTGTGTATAGACAATAGAGCATGCAACCCGCTTTAGTGTAGGAGTATATTGTCGCTACCTTGTACTTGCATATACAATACAAGTACCTATGTGTGTGTATGTTCGTGTCAGCACAGGAAACAATAGTGCTAACAGACTCGACATGAAGTGGCTTGCAGTTTCCAGGCACAATAGCGCCCACTAGTGGGTCCAAAATAATCAGCATTCCGTAGTAAACAAACTCACTAAGAACAATAGACAGTTATTTTGGTCTCTACAGCGAAAATGCTCTTTTTAAACAGGATATAGGCGAAAATATCCGCCGAAAACCGGTTCTAACTGGTTAGATGGAAATTTTAAAGCTGTATGAGATAGCGCTGCTGTTTGTACTCATTTTGTACGATTTGTTTTTTCGTGCGTCTTAGTGGTCAACAATGGTATCGGATTTTTTAAAGGCGACTTTCTTAGTTTAACGAGTGCCATCTATACCTAATATTGATGACAGGCGAAACAAACAGTTCAACAAGCCTTCTAAAGTGCAGAGAGATTAATGTCACTTGTGGTCACCCATCCCAGCGAGGACCACACTTGAAGTTGCTTAACATGCGTAAGCGTTACGTGCCGCTGGGCCATCAAGCTCATGTTTTTCATTTATTTTGTATCCATACTGACCATACTAATATTATAAATGCGAAAGTAACTGTCTGTCTGTCCTCTTTTCACGCTTCAACCAATTTGGAGGAATTTTGGTATGGAGGTAGTTTGAGGCCCGAGAAAGAACACAGGTTACCTTTCATTCCGGGAAATTCTACTGTTCCCGAGGGATCGACATTAACACTACAGTACACGCGCCCTAATTTTATAATATTTTACTCGCGTGGGGTGAATATTCAGACCAATTTCATTGATCGATTTTAGGTAAATATAATATAATATAAAATAAAATGCGTTCAAATAGTGAAAAGTATTTATTATTTATTCTTACTACTACAGCAATTTTGAATGTTTATTAAATGAACAAAAATAAAAATGTATTTTAAAAATTAGTTGCACTAAAATATTGTGGGATCTCGTTCTTGATGACGGTGGTGGTGTTTTGAACCAACGAGTGCCATTTCTAGATTGGTAGTAGTTTGAAAAAGTACTCAGAGGAATATTGTCATCGCTTGAAAAACTATCCTCAATATTTTCTTCCATATCTACATCTACCCTCTCTTCTGTGCTCCTATCTTCCATCTCTTCTGTGCTCCTATCTTCCATCTCTTCTGTCCTCCTATCTTCCATCTCTTCTGTGCTACTTTCATATTCTTGCTCTGTTTCTGAGTCATGGTTAAGTTCTGTAACACATTCCTCTTCATTATCTTCTGTATCACTAGGTGCAATATCACTCTCAACCTCCACATCTTCTAACCAGCTTCGTATCATATTTTCCTGACGTTCGTCCATAATGGCGACAAATCTGTAATGAACAACACAAATATCATAGCTAAATATACAAAAGTCTTATAGAAACTGTGAAAATCTCGAATAAAAGAAAAAATAAAACAAATACTTACAAGAAACACTTCAGAATCGAACGAGAGTTTTTGTAACGCCGATAGTCGCGTGGGGTGGAATTCCGTCCCAAAACACTTTCTTACCCTTTTTTTGCCACTAGCGTCCGCGACGAGTGCCGGTGACGTACTGACCTTGAAACTTGTTTACTTGACGAGGATTACACTAGGCGACACAGTCCGTACTCAAGTAATTAAAAAAGTATTGATGAAAGCGTTGGTCTGGGGCGAATATTCACCCCGCGCGTGTACTGCAGTGTTAACGCGGGCGGAGCCGCGGGTAACAGCTAGTTATAAATTATGGATAGTACTTGCTGTGAAAAATTAGCATAATGCTTCTGCTAAAGTATAAAAACAATAAGCATAAATAAAGAATCCTTTTTGTTTCAGTGTCACGACGGATGAGTAATCACAGAACCATACGAATGTATGACTGGTTTATTGTAATACATACATAATAATTACAGTTTCTCGTATGAATGATTAATTGTAGAAAATAAATATTTTTATGAGATATATATTAACTTTCAGCATGATGATAAACAAACAAAGGTTAATTAAAAAGTCAACTTGTTTGTCTGTATGTATACAGAGAGTTCTTGGAAGGAATTTCGGCGGACTGCACGGTTTTTGTTTTGGATTGTTTTGCTAATTGCTTCTAGTGGACTTCATAATGTGAAATCGGTGTAATTTGGTGTTATAAATGCCCATGTTTAAGAACAATGTGTGGAGTAACTAAAATAAAGTGTCATGGTGCGGCTGTAGTGAGATGCGGGCTGGTGGTCGCTCGCCTTACTGCATCGTCTATGATCAAACCAGTGGATTCGTGGGAATTTTCGCCAAGGACTCCATTGAATCAATGAAATGAATTACACCATCATTTCGTTGATAACACGTAGAAAAATATGAAGGGCTAAAAGGCAAAGAAAGCCAAATGCCGTAAAACAAAAGATGAAAAAAAAAATGTATGTATACAGGGTTGATGATGATGATGATGTATACAGGGTTACTTAAAAACACTAATAACCAAGCAGGATTAGAAAGCTAACATCATAAACAACAGGCCGTGTAATATCCGGCAGAGTAGTAGAAGGCGACTTAGGAAATACAAGCTAAACAAAGCTTATAAACATCTAAGAAACCTCTCCCACCCGTCTGGCCAGCGTGGAGAGTGTAGGCCAAGTCCTCTGGCTGCTCTGGCCAAGTATGGCCCTAGTAGTACAGAGAGGGTCGTGCTCCTGTAGTGGAGACTAAAAAGGACTTGATGATGATAAACAACAACGTTTGTTCTACGAGTTTTGATAATCTGTTCTTCTTCTTCTTTCTCAGCCCCTGTTCACCCATTGTTGGGTATAGGCCTCTTCATGGATTTTCCACTAAAACTAATATGTTAAAATTAACTTTATAAATTTAACTTTGTTAAATTAAACTTTGTTAAATTTAACTTTATTCGAAAAATATATATTACTAGCTTTCGCCCGCGGCTCCGCCCGCGTCAATGTCGTTCCCTCGGGAATAGTGTTTTTTCCCGGGATGAAAGGTAGCCTATGTCCTTCTCCGTACTCCAGAGAACTTGTATGCAAAATTTCATGCTGATCGGTTCAGTAGATACGGCGTGAAAGCGTAACAAACAAACTCACTTTCGCATTTATAATATTAGACTAGCTCCGTGGCGCAGCGGTCAACACGCCTGCCTGCGACACGGAGTGACCGGGTTCGATCCCCGGCCAGGTCAAGATGGAAAATGATCTTTTTCAGATTGGCCTGGGTCTTGGATGTGTATCTATATGTGTATTTGTTATAAAATATAGTATCGTTGAGTTAGTATCCCATAACACAAGTATCGAACTTACTTTGGGGCTAGCTCAATCTGTGTGATTTGTCCGTATATATATATTTATTATAAACACGATAGCTCGGAAAACAAAGTAACTTACACCATGTTAGTCATGTTTCCCTTACAGATTTATTATTAGTATTGATGATTAGAGAACTCATAGAGTAAACATTATTGTTTATGTTATGATAACTTTGGGTCTCGAAAAATGTCAGAGCGTCACGTGGTTTTTTTCCCTCCTACCGGAGGAAAACAACTAAACAAAGTATGCTTCTCGTGGGAATCGAACCCACGACCCGGGTCTACAGGCAAACGCCTTAACCACTGGACCAAGGAGGCAGTTGGAAGCTGCGATATCAATACCGAAGGTTTTTAGGTGTGTTATCCAGAAAATACCGCGACAATCCGGTTCGAACCAATTCGCAGCGGTCGAACAAAGATGGCGGTGTGGTTACGCATAATTCCATCGTTTAGGATATATTAGCGGTTCACCGAGGGATTGTATCTGTACTGTATATTGTACTGTACTCCTTTGGTACATTTGCACTGTGGGGACCAATTCGTAGGGATTTTAGGGATATTATTGAACAATTTTATGGTCCTCGAAAATTTTCTTTGGAAAAATATGACCTCTATTTGGTATGTTAACAAAGAAAATTTTTTTTTTTTTGTAATAATAGTTTTATTTATTATATATAGCTATTGTTACTCGCTCTTAATATAGCCTTGTATTGGTTAAGAATTTTTCAAATCTGTCCAGTAGTTTTAGAGTTCATCCTTATAAACCAACACCCATTTTTCCCTTTATAACATTAGTCTACACTAATAAAGATAGAACCTGAGTCATGCAACATAATATATAGCATGCTATATATTAAATAACCTTTATTTTAAACATATTCTTTGATACAAAAACCGACTTCATCAAACTACTGAACCAATTTTGATGAAATTTAAATGGGACTAAGTCAAAAGCATACCCCTTAAAGACGATGAGTTCTAAGATAACAAAACATCCTTACTAATATTATAAATGCGAAAGTGAGTTTGTTTGTTTGTTATGCTTTTACGCCGTAACTACTGAACCGATCATCATACAAGTTCTCTGGAATACGGAGAAGGACATAGGCTACCTTTTATCCCGGAAAAAAGTACTATTCCCGAGGGATCGGCATTGACACGGGCGGAGCCGCGGGCGAAAGCTAGTTAAAAAATATATAAAAAAAATACAACCGAATTGATAACTTCTTCCTTTTTTGAAGTCGGTTAAAAATACATATAGCTCACTGTTATAAATATACGTATGTATAAGCTATATTAAAGAGGCTTCCTATGTGTGTGAAGCGTTTATACATAATATTTAAAAACATAAACCTCCTTTTGATGCAGATGGATAAAACATCCTTGACACTTGGGTCTCCAAAAATGACATGGCGTCACGTGGTTTTTTCCTCGTAGCTGGATTGTGGAATGGGCTCACTACCGAGATATTTGGGGTCATTCAAAAGGCGTGTTTACACGTATCATTAGTATCTTAAGATCCTACCCTACCTGGCCACGCATCAGCACCTCTGGTGTTGCAGATGTCCATGGGCGAGGGTTTTCATCAGGTGGCTTGTCTGCTCGTTTGCCGTCAAATATACATAAAATAACAAACCGGCGTAAAAATTTTAGTGCCAATACAATGAACTCATTATTGCAATTATTTCTTTAATTTGTGTTATTATTGCACATAATTGCACAAAATAAACACATTTTCTGTCAGCAGTACATATTACAAGAAACCCATCAAATATTTCCTCAAAACCTACACACACGTCGATTTTTTCTAAGAACAATACATTGTACCGAGTACTTGTACAGTCAACAAATTTATGTGTTTCTTTTTAAAGAATTCCATCCAAAACGGATCTTCCTTTTTTTGATATAGGACCGCAAATGAGCAAGCGGTCACCTGATGGTAAGTGATCACCGCTGCCCATGGACAACTGCAACACACAAGGAATGGCGGAAAGGATGAGCCTCCGGCTCTCTCACTCACCGAACGAAGCATAGAAGCGGAAAAGCTTCTACTCAGACGACGATTTTCTGTGAGTGTGTACTTCCCCGGACGAACCGGCAAATTCATGCTACTAACAATTTATTTTGCCGGTAGCGTGGCTCTACCACGCCACGGTTCATCTCTTCAGCTCATATTAACTAATATAAGAAATATGAAAGATTGTGTGTTTGTTTTCAATGTATTAACGCAAAAATCTACTGAAAAACAAACAAAAACTTCAGAACCGATAATGTAGATTTCTATAGATTTTTTAAAAATATTGGTTAGGTAGTTTATGAAGGAAAAGCTCGTTTATCAACTTACAAATACTAGGTTTTGCCCATAACTTCGTCCGCGTGCATAATTTTGGAACATATTTTGAGGGATAATGTATTATTTATATATAGGCATGTAACATCCTCGTCTTTATCGTCACTTACCATCAGGTGAGATGGGAGACAAATGCCTACTTCAATAATTAGTAAAATAAAAATATTATTAATCTTGGCATGTAGGTAGACCATGGAAAGAAATGGATTGCGATAGCTGGAAAGACAAATGGCGCGATAAAAGGAAGCTTATCCTGCAGTAGGTAGAAAGCTAATGATGATGAGGTTGACCTTGTCATGAGTAACGTCATGATATGGTATACCTATCTATATGCCAAGATATATAGACTGCTGGTAAGAACTGGATTGCGAAGGCTAATGATAGGGAAGAATGGCGCAGACAATAGGAGGCTTATACTCAGCAGTGGGTAGTAGAAACCTGATGATGATGATGATATTCCAAGATTTATACAAATCGTGTATTATAACAAACACACAAACATACATTAATAATATAATTAGGATGGGATAATTTTCTGCACAAACTATATTTTTTATCATACTTGTATACCAAATAACTTTGTGGACCGTACATAATCATAGGCACCCTACACACGCGCGACCCGCAATCTGCAACACGGCTCGATTAAACGCACGCGAGCATGTGGCATGCCGCCCGCACACCTGCGACTTATTATTAAAAAGTGTATCGAAATAAATAACTATGAACTATAGTATCCCCTTCGAAATCTCTATTGCTGAGAGGGATGCGAAAATAATAAATAATCTTCCATATTGGTCTGAGAGAAATGGAAAAAATATTTTATATTTATAGGATGTATCGGCTGGTTCCCTTCCTGCGCAAGTCGTAAAAGTCGGTTGAGGGAACTGACGAAAGTTTGCGGAAGCATGTCATTCATTAGTCGGCGCAGCTACAGTTCATTCGCGCCTTAGCTCTTCGCGCCTTAGCTTTTCGCGCTTGAGTTCGCTTGCACCTCAGCAGTTTTGTCTTTCGCACCTAAATTACACTCGCAACTTACATCTTCTTTCACATCCATTTTCCTCACATCGTCCTTGATAATCTAAAGTCACATAATCTTAGCATTTCATATATTATTTTTGTAACAAATCTCAGGTAAAACTGTAAGTAGGTGAATCTTACGTCCATTCACGTCACAGTACCTGCAGGCGTTCTACACACTGGCGATTACCGACACGCGAGCCGTGTGGCGTGCACACACCTGCGAAGTTGTGACGCACGACGACCCTTTCGCAGAATGACACTGTAATTAATTTCGCAAAATCTCACTTTCTTGAATGTTCACTACTACACTATTACTACATTACTAACATTATTCAAAACTGTATTTTTCGAACAATTATATTTTCGAAAGTCCAATATTTTACACGACTGCATAAAAAGGAATGTAATGTTTTTAGAGTGTAACATATTTGGATAGTTCCTTCCTTGTATTACCCCGAGTAACATTGACTATAACTTTTTGGCAAGGCAGTCGTGTCTTTATTTTAAAGCAATTTTGTTGCAATTCTATCTTACAAACGTTACAACGTTTCTGGCGCAGTAGGTAACATGTTAAACTACTAACTGAGGGCTACTAGGCTTGATCCTGTACCGCATATACTCGTATTTTATCTACACAGTTCGTCTGTGAATACATAAGATTGTCGATAAAAACTGCTAAATAAAATTAAAAAATGAAACTATATATCATGCTGTCATTACATAATAAAGGACTCTGGCCAGCGCAACACATCTGAGGATGCCACGAACTTTCTGATGACGAGGACATTTCGCGTATGTGGCGTTCTGCGACACAGCACCTGCGATCGCGCTTGTCAGTCAAACTATTGGAAGGGTTATTTTACAGGTTATTTCTGAAGTAAATGCGTGTCAAAAGTAGACTTGATGAGTAATTTTTGAAATTTAATCAACGGGTCATTTAGAGGATACGTAAGTAACGTGAAATTGAATAAATGGACTTTAAACGTCCATACAACAAAGGCTTCAAAAATGAGTATTACAGCCTTGATGAACAAATATTTTTCTGCTCTTTCTTCGACCCAAAGACCTCCCGAGTGAAAGCTTGTTGACAACCAAAGTTTTTTTTTAGAAAGGACTTCGTAGAGCATTTGAGACGAGGGCAGGGTGCCCTCAATCTGTATTGGCAACATCACCAAAGGGCCCGCAGGAAGGATGGACCTCGGTTTTGGGCGTTATTAGCAGGGCTGTAGAGAAAACACACATAATCTTTTATAAAAAGTATTTTTTGGTTAACAGTGCCTGTCTTTGTTTAATGTATATACGAGTATCTTGTGTACTTAAAACACGGTAAAAAGATATTGCAAAATGAGGTCTAAAAAATTTGTTTGTTTGAGTTGACACTTTAAATAAGATGACAATTGACCTTTTGGGTAACTCTGTCTGTCTGTCACATTTTCACGCTTCAACCATTAAACCAATTTGGATGAAATTTGATATGGAGGTAGTTAATACCCGAGGAAGAACATAGGGTACCATTAAATCCGGAAAATCAACACGGACGGAGCGGCGGGCTAAAGCTAGTATATACTAATTACCACTTTATCCCTTGCGGTAGACAGAGACAAGGGTCAACAACCTAAAGACGACGTTTAGCGAAATGGTGGGACAAGTATATGGGAAACCGAATCAGAAGAGTACGGGGTATAAGCATGTAGTAACGCGCCACTAGTACTAACCTGAGGCACTGTCTGATTCCTTTGAACAGCTTTTACGATCTGCGCGCCAATAGAGCTATCGCTCATACATTGAACAGAATACTGAGAAAGGCATTAATCTGCACGTAATTGAGACAACTTATCAAAGAGATGAACTGGCATTCGGCTAAATCACCAGGTGGCAGGGACGTATCCAGGGGGGGGGGGGGGGGTGGGTGGTGATAACCCAAAATTAAGTTCGACAGAGGATTTTTTACAAGGGGTTTAACATCGCAAGCATTTTTAAGCTGGGAAAAGTTAGGAATATGTTGGATTTGGGACTAGGCGCGCATACCCGATGCCATACAGGCAACCTCCGGACAGGCAGTTGAAGATGGGACTCCTGACCTCATTGATTTACCTCAATGATTACTTACTTCGCTGGCTCAGCGACCCGAAGTGGATCTTGGCCTCCGACATTAAAGTGCGCCATTTTTCCCTATTCTGTGCCAAGACTGGGATACTTCCAACTCTTGATTACTGTAGTGTATCCTATAATTTTTAAATGGTATAAAATTAAGATGGTTTCTCTATCTGTTCGTTAAGATCTTTTGAACTACTCAACGGATTTTAATGCAGTTTTCAACAATAGATATAGCGATTCAAGAGAAAGGTTCTATGTATAATTTGCTGCCCCATATTCGTATCTAAATTGCACCTATGCGAAGCCGGGGCGGGTTGCTAGTACAATATACATGTGAAAGTTTGTATAGATGTGACATTGAGAATATTTGTTACTCCTTTAAGCAAAAGTTATCGGAATAATTTTTGATGTTATATTATAACTTAAAAGCCAGGAGAAAGAGCAAATTAATAACAAACAAGACTAAACTTTTCCTCCATAGCTGGTGTTTTATACCAAGTAATTTAAAATATGCTCTCCCCTAATCGGGGCCTTGGATCCACCCGCACAGGCGGCAGGTGCGTCAAATGTCCGGCTATTACCCGATATAATGATTTATGCCCGGACAGCACCCAGGTACATCGGATGATGGTAGCTAGATGGATTTGTTGGAGTTCGTGTTTCATCAAAATACTGGACAGTTTTACTCGACGGGCTAATACTGGTCTTAAAATATTGATTGACGGTCTCCGGGCTACAAATGGAGCTCGAAGTTCGATTTGGGTGCAGGCAGACCTATCTCACTCCCCGTGTCGGTATCGAAGACATATATACATACCATGGCTACTATCTACAGCTCACGCCAAAGATAGATAAAAAAGCAGCCTACTTAAAATTTATCGAAGCCCACTAATGAAAACGTAGTATTTATCTCATACGATTCGTAGCACGCATGTAGTCTAGAAACATTATTAATATTTCAAACACGAAACTACAAATAAAAAATTAAAACCTCGTATTATTAAAGAAAACGAACGTATTAGACATAATTTATAAAATACCTAGTGATATTTACTTAAAAACTAAATATATTTGGGTTTATTTTTATTCAATATGGAAATAACGGAATGTAAATCGTGTACCAATCAAACGCAAACAACCACTTTACACTGACAGTACACATCTGTCATTAATCTGTCGGTAAAATGGTTCTTTCCGTTTGAGTTTTCGTTTTTCACGCAAGATGGCGTACTAGTATCGGGCTTTTATTTTTGTAAAAATCATTCGTTTTTGTACTGTACATTAAAATATTATACTCATTATAGGTGTCTGACAGCTTGTAACTACGCAAAACAAAATATTTTGATTGTTTTGTTACTTTAATGTTCGAAATGCGTATGAAACATATTTTATCTAGGCTTTGCTAAACCCCGATAAATTTATGCGATTTCAAGGTACCAACCTCGATTTTGCCTGCATTTGTCTATCGCGAGCTGTCAAACCCATGCTCGCAAGACGCGCACCCCGCGACTTGTAACGTATTTATGAATGAAATTTGACTTTATTTAACGCGTGTGCCATGCTCGCTGGGTTGCACCCGTAGCATGGCGCCCGCGACGCTGTTTATATCGCGCGATAAGCTATCCACATCTCGCTCTTTGATATTACGGAAAGCAAGATAGCGTTAGTCGATAAACGTTGTCGCGCGTACTATGCTACGGGGGCAGGGATACGAATATCATATTTTCGACATTTGCGCATGCGAATGCGAATATTGGTCGTGCGAATGTGCGAATGCGAATATTCTGGTAAATCTTTAAAATAACAAATAATACAAAAGATAAGTACGTAATCACAATATTTATTAATAATTATACACATTAATAGTAATAAAGGTACAGTTAGTAGGTAGGTAAACATATGAAATTATAACAATCTTTAGTATTCAAATTGCAGCATGCACCGACTTGCACAGATTCGGATTCGCAAAACATTCGCATCGTTCGATGCTAATGCAAATGTTGATGCGAATTTTTAAAATGATGCGAATCATTCGCTATTAGAAGAACATAGGGTACATTTAATCCCGGGAAAAAGAACTGTTCCCGAGGGATGGACAATGACGCGGGCGGAGCCGCGGGCGAGTTTGATATAAATTTAATATTCAGGAAGTTCCATTGAATTTCTAAAACTAAAAAGTACTCTGAATTTGGCAAGAACCTGTCAAAATATAGCATAGGGTTCTACGGAAGTGGCACCTCGGGAATTTATCAAAAGACTGTGTTTATACAATTTAAGGACGACAATGTTCAAAGCGCAGATGATAAAAGTAGGGTACAGTCGGCTCAAACGACGCTAAAAAGGTAAGACGGAGCGCGGTGATTGACAATGTATCGTATATGACAAAATATAGTGATTGTAATGTAAAATTCATAATCATCTCAGCCACAAGAAGTCCACTGCTGGACATAGGCCTTCCCCAAAGGGGGTTTTGCCATACTTACCACGCTTGCAAACGGTATGGTGAGCATAGTTTATTTGGATTATATCGGTTCCGATGCTGTTGCCCATCAAAACCACTTTTGAGCGTGGGCAGGGAAGGAATTTATTGGGCTAAGGGAACGGGAAAAGTTGTTTGGGAAGCTACTAGCTCAAAAAGATTGGGGTTAAGAAAGTAGCAGTTCGGAGAGGCCGGACGCGCGTACCTCATGCCATACGTGCAATCACCGGACTGGCAATTAAGTATGACACCGCTGGCCATCTATGTATTATGTAAAATTAACAACTAAGAAATCATCTTTAGAAATTGTTTTCAAGACCTAAAAGCCACCTTTAGGTCTTGAAGATCTGGGCTGGGATCTGGTTAAGCATGTTGGTGGGCGGTACGTGTAAAACGGAATCAAAATAGTGATGAGTGGCTAGCAGCATCGCCTACTAACATGATTCATCAGAATTTCAGCCATTCTCTTAATCGGTTTTAACGATCTGTTCGAGAAGAGAAGCAGCTGATACATTTTACGTTTTTATTTTCTCCCAGACCAGCATGAAAGAGGTACGGCTCTAGATATACATATTTGTATATAATGGGATGTACTGTTTCCCTATTTTTTTTAAATGACTATGTAGCTCGCTTCACATGAGCTTTCGCTACTTCAACTGGCGTTTGAGTCGAGGGCAGAGTGCCCTCAGCCTATATACTGTTTCCCGGCGCGGCGTCTTTATTTCTACCTGGGGTAGAGTCGGCAGAATTTGCTTTCGAGTTCATTAGCAAGGGTCCGGTTATCGTGTTTGAACAGAGCCGATTTGGAATTTCGCCTCTGTAGCGTTTTTGGACAAAAACCCGCGGTAGTTTGATTGTGGGGTTAACGAACTACACGTTGGCAACATTGTACGAAGTATCATCGAAACTTAGGAACATGGGTTTAATTGAGAATAAAAATAAGTGACAGTTGATAGGCTTATCCTTGGGCTTTTTAACTTATTTTGAACTTATCGCTACGTGTCGAGATACTGGAAAAGTCGGCATCAGAAAGGGTGTTATTTAACGCTCAAAAAGAAAATAACTAAGCTTGTAAAAATTTTGAAGAGAGTCTAATCTCTTAAATTTTTTTTTCAAGATCGTGAATTTTTTTAGGCATCTCTTTTTTTTATTAAGATTCCAATCACAAAACTAGCAATTTTATACAAAATACAAATAGCTAAAACTTTTTTTAAACATTTTCTGTGATTATATAAAATATTCTTTATTTTTGGTGATCAGTTGATTAATGATTAGAACCTTAATATATTGAGGAGTATTTAAATTAAATTTTCTTCATTTTATTTCATTTACTTAAATGGGACTATTAATTATGTATAAATAGCTAGTAAAAAAAATGGGACTACAATTACTCAAACGAAGAAGTATGAAAGTAAGGGTCAATTCAGACTACGTGGAATGCTCAAACAGTAAATTAAATGTGGTAATTAAATATCAAACTTATTCCAGTCACTCAAAGCAGAAAATAGATCGCAACATTGAAATTTACAATAAGCAAGGGGAGCTATTACTTTGGTAAACGTTTCTAGGTCACAGAACACCTGAAGACCATTTTATAAATGTTCCAAACACTCATTTTCTTTTTAACAAACATAAAGTGTCAACTTGTCTGCGTAATCTTAGACAAGTCAGAGCAGAAAATGGGAACAATTTTAAGAGAAAAAAAAACAAAAAGCCGGAAAAAAGGTTCATTGATGTTAAAAAATAAAGATGCCGTACAGAAATTAACACTTTTGCTGACACTGCCCGCCTGTAGACGTAATTCTATTGTTATTTCTTTTGTGTCTGGTTCAGTGTCAGCGAAAGTGTTAATAAATAAATAAATTCTTTATTCAAATAATAGGAACACATTTTACAATACATTAAGGGACATATGAACTAAGGGTGCCTGAGCTCGGATGAAAATCATCCTGATTCATCATTAATATCATCATCATTAATACACTCAAATTCGAACAATTGTTTTAACATTGAAGATTGGATTCCTTTCACTCATACATCTCGTATCATCTATTCTACTCTAACAGATCACGACATCTAATAGATGAAGTGTCACAGAGAGTAGGTTTTGTAACGTCTTAGACATCGATGAACGCCAGCAGCACGCACAAAAAAGTATCACGTTCAGTTTCCTTGTCTCTTAGTAGAGACAAGGAAAACGTCAAGCTATTGATAACTTCCTTCACTTACTTTATCCCATGTAGATGCGTATTCAAAGAACCGAGTATAATAATAATAATAAATAAATATATACGGACTAACCAAACAGATTGAGCTAGCCCCAAAGTGAGTTCGAGACTTGTGTTATGGGATACTAACTCAACGATACTATATTTTATAACAAGTACATATATAGATAAACATCCAAGACCCAGGCCAATCTGAAAAAGATCATTTTCCATCTTGACCTGGCCGGGGATCGAACCCGGGCACTCTCGTGTCGCAGGCTGGCGTGTTGACCACTGCGCTACAAAGCTCGCCCAGTATGTAGTGAGTATAAAAAGCCCAAGAAGTAGCAAAACGTTTCAAGAAAAAACAATCAATCACACCAAATGTATTCATTGATTAACCCATGAATCTTTCAGCACAGTCTTAAATCTGTATCCCCGTAGGAGTGAGAGAGACAGCATACGGTAATTCGAGTCTCGAAAAAATAAAACAGTTTACCCTTATTTCAGATTGAAAACAAACAATCCTTGCATTTCATTTCGTTCATTCAAATCTGATACAATTAGGGTTGTCGACTGGGCAATAATTGATACGACTATAGTTGGAAATCACAAGGAGATTTGAGTAATCTCACTCATCAACACGAATATCTTTGAATATCAGATCCACAACGAAAGATATTCATACCGACGGGCTGAATCACCTATTTAAGTATCAATATTTCACCGTGTATATGTAAGCTTCTTTAGGTATTTAATTCTATATCCTATATCCTTTAGGGAGAATGTAGGATTCTAATAGATTTTTTCAAATCGGTCCATTCGTTTCGGAGCCTATTCAATGCAAACAAACAATCAAATCTTTCCTCTATATAATATTAGAGTAAATAAATAAATGAATATAAGATCCAAAGTTATAACAACATATATGTTCACATATGATTCACGGAGTAAGCTAAAAGCTGGTTATTAAAAAGATAGGGAATCTCTTTCATAACCAGCATTCTTTTATTCAATTTCTATTCAAAAAGTGGTAAATCAAAAATTCTAACGCGGTACCAACTTTTATTGCACGCTAATGGTGAATATTTAAAACGAAATGATATTAAAACCAAATCAGTCACAACATAACCGAAACATTTTTCGCATCGATTCTAAAACTAATTTGCATAGCTGGTGGCTAACTAACTTAAAACTGCTATGAAATATTTCACATTCAACTATAAATATTACCTAAAATTATATTACTAGCGCTGAGTTGATCACTGTAGAACTTACAATGCGTATATTATATTTGGGATTTTGAAAGAGTGATAAAAACTACGAGTATAATTAACCTTCATTTTTTCACATTCGGTAAACATTCCGTCATCTTTATTTTAGCCTCATAAAATTCAGAAAATTGCTTAATTTGCAAAAGTAAAGAAGCTACACCTTTGTTCCTAACTGATGGAACCTGTAGCATTTTTTTTCCAAACATACCTATGTATGTCTTTAATTACTACAAAGCAAAACTTATATTGCTAACAAAGTAATAATTTATAATCATGTTGTAACGTTGCCCTATATTCTATAATGATGTCCTTTTACGCTATACCATTTCTCAAACTATCTAAATTGACAATTCCTGTAATTTATTTCAATGATGACTAGTCGGAATTTGGATTCGGCCAGTTGATTTAATTTTAAAATACGTCGACAGCCCTGCATACGTAATCGCCAGGGTTGCGAATACTTCTACGATTATTACTATGTAACCATCTCCCTACTATTACAAATGTTTAGAACGATTTGTTTTATATTTCTTGATTCAGTTAATGGAGTTAATATTGTTTATTTTAATGATGTCAGTACTATTGCTTATGATTGAAAAATATAATGATTATTAGGATAATCATATCAAAGTTACCGTATAGCGATTTGTACGTAATCGTTAAACATTCAATTAAAAATAAAAAAATAAGTTATGTTCGAGAAATGTTTTACTTATTAATTTAGCAGGACTTTCAAATGGAAATCTTTTATATTTAATGTTTTGGCAACCCTACCGACAGTAGTGGACGAGTGAACGGAATCGAATGAACGAATGGTGGGTTTTATCTGAGTATTTTTAAAGCCGTTACTCGAAACTCATTTCGGTTCTACTGTTTATCGACCATTTTGGTTTATACTGGTGCAATTCATTTGTTTCGTTAGTTGATTCGAGCGTAACAATTTGTTTAAATAAGTCCAACAAAATGAAACTATTTGAAAGCTTTTTTTTAGACAAAATATTAATTTCAACTTTATCCCTGACGGGGAAGACAGCGTCTAGGCATCATGGTGGCCGTGTTCGTGGAAATAACAATTAAAATACGGATTGCTACCCATATCGCCTATTGACATGATAGCTGAGATATTCGCCCACCCCTCGAGCAACTTTTGAGATCTATTTGGGAAAAAATACGTGTCAAACTCTAAGGCTTTTCTTTTCTCAAAAACAAAAAATAATAATTGATTTTTAAAATTTTGATTTACGTTGTATAAGGAAAATGTATTGATAAGTATTAAGAATATAACAAAGAACATGCTCTTCGAATATCGTTTCGCTATCCCATAAGGAAGTTTATGCCAAAAATAGTCTGCATGCGTTTTTTCCACATAAAAACATCGACAAGAGCCTGGCTCTTAAATATCAGAAGAAGAAAGGTGTAATGCCCTTTATAGAGTCATACAAAATACCGAGATTATAAAAGTGTTATTTTTTTTATGTCATAGGATGGCAAACGAGCAAGCGGGTCACTTGATGGTAACTGATCACCGCTGCCCATGAACAACTGCAACACCAGGGTGTGACAGGTGCGTTGTCAGCCTTTCAAGGAGTTGGGGAAAGGGAATGGGGAGGGGAGGTGGAAGGATGGGCCTCCGGCTCTCTCACTCACCGAGCGAAGCATAGAAGCGGTAAAGTTTATACTCAGACGTCGATATTCTGTGAGAGTGTTACCACACTCTCACAGAATATCGACGTCTTCCCCGGACGAGCCGGCCCACTCATGCCACCAGCAATTCATTTAGCCGGTAGCGTGGCTCTTTCATGACTTCACTTACGCTACTTCTTCTTCTTCCTCGCCTTTTCCCTATTTGGGGTCAGCTCTGTATATCGACTCTCTCCATAATGTTCTATCCTACTTACGCTACTTACTGCGCAATAATATATGGTTTATTTATAGAAAAGCACATGGAATTCATTGCAAAACATATTTCTGAACAGCTATGTTGAAAGCCGAATGAATAACGTAAAATAGATGTAACCAAAACCATCAATTATTCTCTAAATTACTAGCATTATTTCCAAAACTAACACGACTTGTGGTTTTTACCCCAAAATCGCATTTATACCATGTTGAAAACCGTTGATAATAACCCTTAGCAACAACCCTCAAATGCAGAGCCTAATTTAATTATCAAATCTTTCAATTTGCAGTCAAAAATGAACTTTAAAACTATAGCATTAAGAGCGTAGTAGATTTGAGTTTTGGAACATAGATAATGAAACTTGATTGATTGTTTGTGACTGAGTTCGTTAACAAAAGTGTAAAATCAGCAAATCATTGCACGGGGTATGAAGGACCGAGAGAGGGTAGGGTTGACCAAAATCAGTCAACTAGGGGTGACCATATGGCGCTTGGAAACCGAATTTACTGTAAAAACATTTAGTTACATACATATCAGACATGTCTTTATCTCTTACGAGGTAGACAAAGCCCAGGTTTTGAATGAATGAATCAAAACAGGTTGCTAGCCGCATCGCCTGCTTACAAGATTGCTTCTTACATGACGTTTGTGTATCACCCAGTAAGTGTGCTTCCCATCCGGCAAGATAGAGGTCAAACGCACTTAAATTATTGATAAAAAAATACTCAGATAGTCGCCCATTCCCTTGATCGGCTTTATCGGCGCGATAAGAAAGCAGCTGGTACATTCAACGTTTTTTCTTTTCTCCCAGACTAGCAAGATTAGTCTAAAATATTGGATGGACGATTAGACAGATACATATTTTTTCTAACTTAACACAAACACGGTTATAAAGAGAATAAGGTTTTACTTATAAAGGCGAATCGTGTCCCGAAAAGTGTAAAGTTTCATAACTTACCTTTGGATCCTTTTGACAGTCATGAAAAGAAAAAAATAATATAGGTATTAGAAAAGAATGGACATTTTTTTGCTAAATAAAAATAATAATCATCAATATTTATTTAAGACAGCATTATAAAGGACCAGAAAAGTTATTAAGATCTTACAAGCTAATGTTAGTTGTCACTTAGACGTCTAAAATATGGTTACAAAGATGTTATATCTCAAAGCCGTGTGGATTCCAGCAGAGTAGAATAGGACCACTCTTTGTCTTCCCATGGAGGTCGTAAGAGGCGACTTAGGAAATACAAGCTAAGCAAAGCTCATAAACATCAATGAGACCTCTCCAACCCGTCTGGACAGCGAGGAGAGTTAGTCCAAATCCTCTGTCTGCTCTGGTTAAGTATGGTTCCGTTAGTACAGAGAGAGTCATGCTTCTGCAGTGAAGACTAAAAAGACCTGATGATGATGATGACGTACAGGACACATTACAATTTTCAGCATGCTAATGTTTATAAGAAAAAAGTTTTAAATTTAACATATAACATATTTCTTAAATTATAATACTCTTAAAACTAATTGATAAATGTTATTATATTATTAAGGACTAGCTTTCGCCCGCGGCTCCGCCCGCGTCAATGTCGATCCCTCGGGAACAGTACTTTTTCCCGGGATAAAAAGTAGTCTGTCCTTCTCGGAACTCCAGAGAACTTGTATGCAAAATTACATGATGATCGGTTCAGTAGTTACGGCGTGAAAGCGTAACAAACAAACAAATAAACAAACAAACAAACTCACTTTCGTATTTATAATATTAGTTAGGATTAGGATTATTTTTGTGACACTAACATAAGATGGGAATTAAATTACTAAGCTTATTAGATTTGATTAAACTATTCAATTTTATTTTGTAAACTGAATTATATTTAGTTCTACTTTTAGGGTATTTAATTTTGCATGCCTCTGTACTGTGGCCAAACATGTGAACAAAATTATTTATAACATCACTAGCTTTCGCCCGCGGCTCCGCCCGCGTCAATGTCAATCACTCGGGATCAGTACTTTTACCCGGGATAAAATGTACCCTTTGTCCTTCTCCGTACCCCAGATAACGTGTATGCAAAATTTCATGATAATTGGTTCAGTAGTTACAACGTGAAAGGGTAACAAACAAACAAACTCTGGATTTTCTCGGGATTATGATTCCAGGATTTTAATAAAACTCACAGGTAAAATCTCTATATATGTTTATTTTAAATGAACACACAAAATACAGGTAAGTACGTCCCTACAGAACAGACTAAAGACATAGCTACTAAAAAATAAAACCCCGCCGTAAAAAGTACGCATATAAAGCATCCCTTTCCCAAATTAAGCATTCATCCTGCCATTTGCGTCTTAAGAGGAAGACGTCATTCGAGACATCTCTCGAACATTTACATAATAGCCCTGTTTAACCCCTGACGCAAATAGAAAGGTATTATAGAAGGTAGTAAGTGACACTGAACGACTTTTGTCTTAGAAAAGAAAAAAAAAGTTCGAAATACGTTCCTTGGAATGATTAATCGATATTATGGAATGAATTTACTTTTAAAATCAATGTCGGTTGATGTTATTTTTTATCAGAAAGTGGAACGTCAGCTTAAATATGTAAATAAAAAAAATCCATAAATAATTTCAAAAACCAGCCAGTAACAAACAAAAGAAAGTTTTGCAAACGTATTGGCATGTGTGCAGGTTCTAAATTTAAAAAGACGAATAGCAGACAATGCAATTAGAACGCGCTAATATTTACTAAGTATTGCCAACCGAAGTAGGTCGCTGTGCCGTTTCCATTTTTGAAAATCGCATATAACGTTGCTTTGTAGATCTTAAAGTGTAAATTTAGTTTTAAAATTCAATTAGGTAGGTGCTTGTTTTTTTAGCATTTTTTACAAGACTACAAAAAATGGAGAATGCTTTTTACAGTTGTATATGTGATTACTATGTGCAATTCTTTCTTCCACCATAAATTCTAAGCGGTTTAAATGATTTATAGTTAGATTCTGTACTCTCACGAAAGATAAATATGCACTAGAATATCCAATCTCTGATATCACACGAATTCCTTTACCCTCCCGGGACCAAAATCCCCCTTAACAGTTTTCATCAAAGTCTCCCTTGAAAACAGCTAACCTGAAGGAAATAGGCGTGGATACTCGACCATCACTGGCCGAACTTCAAATTTGCTCAACACACCCCGGGACACTTAGATTCTTAACCTGGATGCTGCGTTTAGTAGGGATTAGTACTAAATCCTTAAAAACGAGTCTATGTTATCTCAAAAGGCAACGCTCTTGTCTCACCCCGGGTGTTGCAGTTGTCCATGGACAGCGGTGATTATTACCAGCCGGCCTATTTGCAACGTTTTGATAGTCACTTCAAAATACATTACGTTTTATATATCTTAAATAAGAATATTCAATCATACGAAAGCCGCAATGTATTTTGAAGTGATTATCAAAACAAATTACTAAGTTAGCAAATAGGCCGGCAGATGACCCGCTTGCTCGTTTGCCGTCATAAAAAAAAAGTTTTCAAAATTTTTAGCTTTTGTAAAATCTAAACTAAAACAATAAGTAACAAAAAAGAATATAGTCTTTAATTTTTTTTGCTCCTGACACATACTTAGCGCGCTATCTCAAAAATTACTTAACAGTTTTGATCAAATCTACACAGCTCTGTTAGTTAAGAGTTCAATTAAAAAAAAATTGTTTGCAATCTTACGAATCATTTATGAGATATGCGCGGACAAACACGTATATAATGTAAGCAGCGGGTCACCCAAATTTCGGCTCGGATTCAGGAAAAAGTTTCTGCAAACTTCCAATATGTAAAAAAATTACTCCCATACAAATTGACCGGGCGGCCGAACATTTTTGTTTGGAAATGTCCATCTTTTTTTGAGTTCTCACCTTTGATCCCATAGGAAAAGTTGTACATATCGACGGGGTGAATAACCCCTTCAAGGATCGGACAGGGTTTTCTTTATATATTTATTTATTTAAACTTAATTGCACAGTTTAAAAAAATGTACAAAACGTTGACTTAATGCCATATGAAATTCTCTCCCAGCTGAACCTTTGGAATAAAAACAAAATTTAAGTGGGTGGTGCGATGAAGTGCCAAATATGAATAAACTAGCTGTTGCCCGCGACTTCGTCCGCGGCAATTTCTGTTATTATAATTAGTTAGTATTACTGACTATAGTTATTACTGAAATGATGCTTCGCTCCTATTCGTGGCAGCGTGATGTTTTATAGCATAAAGCCTTCCTCAATAAATGGACTATCCAACACAAAAAGAATTTTCCAATTTGAACCTGAGATTTTCCAATTTGTTCCTGAGATTAGCGCGTTCAAACAAACTAACTCTTTAACTTTATAATATTAACTAGCTGTTGCCCGCGACTTCGTCCGCGGCAATTTCCATTATTATGATTAATTAGTATAGATGAATATTTTTTCCCCGTTTTCAAAACATTTTTTATTGATGCTTCGCTCCTATTGGTCGCAGCGTGATGTTTTATAGCCCAAAGCCTTCCTCAATAAATGGACTATCCAACACAAAAAGAATTTTCCAATTTGAACCAGTAGTTCCTGAGATTAGCGCGTTCATACAAACATACAAATAAACAAACTCTTCAGCTTTGTAATATTAAGAATAGATGTGAAGTAACATATTGAATACTCAGATATACGCTAAAGTCGTAGACAACATACATCATGTATGTATGTTGTCTACGACTTTATATATGACGTTATATACAGCAGAATATTTACTACAGTCATGAAGAAAAAATTACGTTAATAACAGAGCAAAAAAAGAAAAATAATATTGCAAAAGCACTTTTTATCTAACTATCCTCAAGGCAGCAGCGTCTTGCAGCATGGTTGCTTCGTCAACCGTGACTTCAAATTTCACTTAACCCAAGGACAAGTAAGTACTTGTCACAATCTACGAGGGAAATACCAAAAACATCACGAGTCTTTAAATCACGACAAATCTTGTCATTGAGTAGATTGAGGTACCTACTTAATGAAAGGATTTGTCGTGATCGCGAGGCGCATTTTTACTTTACACAAAAAACTAGTTTTTTTTTTTTATTATTCTAAAACTGCCGAAAGGATAGTATTGTTTTTTCGAGTTTACGTATGTTTTTATATTTCTTCTTTGTTTTCTACACTGCAAGGTAATATTGCTTTGGAATGAGTTTAATAGAGACAACTGCAGCTCGGACCGAAAATACCTATGTAAAATACACAAAATTAACGCCTCGTAGTCCTCTCCAAAACTAAACCGATTTAATTTCTTTTTTCATAAAATTTAAAATAAGTTAAGCTGTGTTTCTCTGTTTTCTTTCTCTAATATAATCCTGTCGAATTTGTTCTCTGTATGTTTGAACACAACGGAAATTCTTACCAATTCTTCAGGTTTTTGAAGGTTCATATCTCTTTAAATAATTCAATTGTGAAAAAAAATTAACACATAGGGACGTGCTACTATATCCATAGATATTTTGGTAAAAAATCATTGCTCTACTGTTACTAACCGGCAAGAAATCGGGGGACTACGCTTTTATGGAAATACGGCCCTACGGTTTCCTCTTAAATGCCACACGCCCCCAACTTAGGGTAAAACCCCCAATATAACAAACATGGTCACAGAGGGTAGGTTAGGTTAGGTTTCCTTCGCCTTTCCCAATCTGGGAGGGCCTGAGGCGTCCTGCAGGCGCTTATATATGGGGGTCGTGCGATCCATGGCCCTATATGGTGCCCCCGTTTGGGTGGAGGCCCTGAGTCGCCAAAATATCGCCCTCCTGCGACGACCGCAGAGGTTGATGGCGATCAGGGCCGCAAGGGGATATCGCATGATCTCCGCGGAGGCAGCGTGCGTGCTGGCCGGTAGCATACCCTGGGACCTGGAAGCCGGGGTCCTTGCAGACCTATTTACATGGCGTGAGGAGGCACTGGCCCGGGGTCACCGGCTGGCACCTAGAGAGATTGCGGGACGCCGCAACGAGCTGAGTCAGCGCACCATTGAGGAGTGGAGCCAGAGGCTGGAGCAGCCCACTGCTGGGCGTAGGACCGTCGAAGCGATCCGTCCAGTTTTAGGCCAATGGTTGGCGAGGCAGCACGGCTCTCTAACCTTCCGCTTGACGCAGTTGCTCTCCGGGCATGGCTGCTTTGGAGGGTACCTGTCTCGCATAGCGGGACGGGAGCCGTCGGCCGTTTGCCACCACTGTGACGGATGCCAGGACGAGGACGCCCAGCACACCATGGAAGTCTGCCCAGCCTGGGCAGTTGATCGCGCCGTGTTAAGCGCGGTCGTGGGAGACGACCTCTCGCTGCCGACCGTGGTAAAATGCATGGTCGACAGTGAGATGTCGTGGACAGCGGTGCAGGCCTTTGCGGAGTGCATCATGCTCCGCAAAGAGGCGGCGGAGAGGGAGCGCGAGGACACCACCAACCTCGCCATCCGCCGCCGGCGCACAGGGCGCAGAAGGCGGGCTTATGGCCTGCACCATCTGCCCCCATAACAAAGACCGGTCGGGTGCGGATACGGGAATCCGTCACCTGGCTTAACGGTCCGGGTTGAAAGGCGCACGAGTGTCACGTGCGCCTTTACCCAGGCGGGTAAATTGAATGCCGACGGGCCAACCCGCTGGCCGCTCCGACCCTCTCGCGGAGAGGGGCTCTGAGAGCGTGCCGTATTGAGGCCGCCGAGGTAGCGGCTGCCGTGCCGGGCTGTGGAGCGAGAATAAGCCACGGAAGGGCTTGCACAACGGCTGAGAAGTGACACCGCGAAGTTTTTAGTGGCAACACCACATAACGGCACCGGCTTCCCGTGCTAGCGGTATCCGAAGGGATTTTCTTCGCATTACAAAAAATAAAAGGTTTCCTTGTGACCAAAACAGAAGCGAGCGAACGTCCCCAACTTAGGGCGTTACAGTAGTTTACATCAACGATGTATGTCGTCGAGTATGAGCAAAGTTAGCTAAGTTATTATTTTTAAGCGGAGAATAATATAGTTAAATTAATGCTAGCAAAAAATAATTTGGCCGGTAGCTTTACTACTCGCCTCGCAACTCATCTGAACGAAGCACGAAGATATAAACCCGAGGGACCTCCTGACTCCGTCCAAATATTTGACTTGAGCTCCTTAAAATGGACCACATTGTTCAGGATTGAAATGATACTAAGTTTCAGACGTTTGGATCCGCCCTACATAGAATTGATTCTCTAATGAGTTTTCTTAGGTGCGTCCCAAATATTTGGGAATAAACTTTTTTAAACATCAATACTAATAATAAATCTGTAAGGGTCCGTCATCGAGTAAGTTACTTTGTTTTTAGAGATATCCTTATAAGCTCTATACATGATACTGAAACTAAATTGACGATATTTAGAATTCTTTTTTGTATGTATGTACGTAATTGAATTTTATATCTTCTGAAACTTGGTAGATAAACATTTAGACACACAGGACACAGGATAGGCTATATTTTTTTTTAATATTTTTTTTAGTGTTATAAAATCTACATATTATCACGTATTTTCCCTTGCGGGGTAGAGTCCAGATGTTAAAGACTAATAAGCCACGTCATGCATGTTGGGTTTTCGATTTTTGCATGAATGATTTTTTCACGACAAAATCATCCATGCTTGTTTTAAAAAAGCTACATTTCATTGCTTTTTAAATTCTTGCATGGATGATTTTTTCACTACAAAATCATCCATGCAAAGATCGTGCAGGCAGCTGTAAGAAACACTAAAAGCATCAAGTTTAGTCGATTTACCGTAGAATATTTCTTGAATTACTTAACTAACTGTAATTTGAAAGTCATCATCATTTAATATGACAGGTTACTGCAAGAATCCAATTTTGTAAGTCAACGGCGAGATATTCTAACTAATTACGACTTCAATTAGAATAGCAGAACTTTAAATCGTAAAATGGAACGTAAAACCGCATTACAGGTATCTACTTTTAACTTCTAAACATTAATCGTTCTTATTGTTTTTACGACAAACCATCCTCTTACTGGTATCTTTTACATATATTTATAGATGAGGTAACTTCTTTTGGCGCGTTAAGCATTCTCCTGGGTTCATTCGCGCCTTAGCTCTTCGCATCGCAGTTCATTCGCGCCTTAGCTATTCGCACCTCAGTTCATTCGCGCCTCAGCTCTTTGCGCCTGGGTATATTCGCGCCATAATTCTTCGCACTTCAGTTTATTCGCGCCTCAGCTCTTCGCTCCTGGGTACATTCGCGCCTCAGTTCATTCGCCCCTCAGCTCTTCGCACCTCAGTTCATTCACGCCTTAGCTCTTCGCGCCTCAGTTCATTCGCCCCTCAGCTCTTCGCACTTCAGTTTATTCGCGCCTCAGCTCTTCGCGCCTGGGTACATTCGCGCCTAAGTTCATTCGCCCCTGAGCTCTTCGCACCTCAGTTTATTCGCGCCTCAGCTCTTCGCGCCTCAGTTCATTCGCACCTCAGCACTTCGCACCTTCGTTTTTCGCACATAAATTACACACTCTTCTATGAGATGAGAAAAAAACAACAGAATTCGGGCCACAGTTACCGTTACCGTTACCAACACCTCTGTATATAAGTAACCGAATGTTCAATTTTTTCTGTATTTTTATGATCATCATCATTATCATCATCATCATCAGGTCTTTTTAGTGTCCACTGCAGGAGCATGACCCTCTTTGTACTACCGGAGCCATACTTGGCCAGAGCAGACAGAGGATTTGGCCTACACTCTCCTCGCTTGCCAGACGGGTTGGAGAGGTCTCATTGATGTTTATGAGCTTTGTTTAGCTTGTATTTCGTAAGTCGCGTCTTACGACCTCCATGGGAAGACTTGGAGTGATCCTATTCTACTCTGCCGGAAACGACACGGCTATATTATAATTTTTATGATAAAGGACGGCAAACGGGCAAGTTGGTCACGTGATGGTAAGTGATCACCGCTGCCCATGGACAAATATTTTTTATTGATGAAGTGCTTCTACAGTATTGATGATTTCCTTAAATCAGCAAATTAACTATATTGACTTTTTAGAAAACATGGAATCAAATTGTATAAATTGACATTTGTATTGGATAAATTATATTTAATTACCCACATATGTTCATAATCTTAATATATATAAATCTCGTGTCACAATGTTTGTCCTCAATGGACTCCTAAACCACTTCATATCAGCCGCAAGAAGTCCACTGCTGGACATAGGCCTCCCCCAAGGATTTCCAATACGACCGGTTGGAAGCGGCCTGCATCCAGCGTCTTCCTGCTACTTTAGTCAGGTCGTCCGACCATCTGGTCGGTGGGTGTCCGACGCTGCGCTTGCCGGTACGTGGTCGCCATTCGAGAACCTTTCTGCCCCATCGGCCATCGGTTCTGCGCGCTATGTGCCCCGCCCACTGCCACTTCAAAGAGCTAATCCGCTGAGCTATGTCGGTGACCTTTGTTCTTCTACGGATCTCCTCATTTCTGATTCGATCTCGCAGAGAAACACCGAGCATAGCCCTCTCCATAGCTCTTTGAGCGACCTTGAGCTTTCTTATGAGGCCCATAGTAAGGGACCACGTTTCGGACCCGTAAGTCATCACTGGTAACACACATTGATTATAGACTTTCGTCTTCAGGCACTGAGGTATTTTGGACGAGAAGACATAGCGGAGCTTCCCGAACGCTGCCCAGCCGAGTCGGATTCGTCGAAACACCTCGTCCTCGAAGCTGGAACTGCCAACCTGGATCAATTGACCCAAGTAGACATATTGGTCCACAGCTTCAAGGACGGAGTTCCCAACAAATACCGGTGAAGGCACAACATGGACATTCGACATTATTTTCGTCTTGTCCATGTTCATTGTAAGGCCCACCTGTTGGGAAACTCCATTGAGGTCATTGAGCATGGTACTTAAGTCCTCCAGCGTCTCTGCCATAACAACGATGTCATCGGCAAATCGAAGGTGAGTGATATACTCGCCATTGATGTTGATGCCAAGTCCTTCCCATTCCAGGAGCTTGAAAGCATCCTCCAGAGCAGCGGTGAACAGTTTCGGAGATATGACGTCTCCCTGTCTCACACCTCGCTGCAATGGTATAGCCTTCGTGCTCTGCTCCTGTACTCGAACTGACATGGTGGCGTTGCTGTATAAGCACTTCAACACTTCGATATACCGATGGTCGATGCGGCATCGCTGGAGGGACTGAAGCACGGCCCATGTTTCGACCGAATCAAAGGCTTTCTCATAGTCCACAAACGCTAAGCATAATGGCCGGTTATACTCTCTGGTCTTCTGTATAACCTGCCGCAGCGTATGGATGTGGTCTATGGTACTGTAGCCTTTTCGGAAACCGGCTTGTTCGGGAGGCTGGAAAGCATCGAGCCTGTTCGTGAGACAATTCGTGATCACCCTCGAAAACAGCTTATAGACGTGGCTCAGGAGTGTGATGGGTCTATAGTTCTTCAATAGAGTATTATCACCCTTTTTGAAGAACAAAACCACCACACCCCTGTTCCACGCCTCCGGCGTAATGCCCTCGAACAGAACGGAATTAAAGAGCCTCTGAAGGACTTTCAGTACCGGCGTTCCGCCCGCTTTCAGAAGCTCTGCTGTAATTCCGTCCTCGCCCGGCGCCTTGTTGTTCTTTAGCTGTTTGAGGGCAATCCTAATCTCGTACAGGCTGATGTCCGGGATGTCTTCGGTATAGTGACGGGTTAGCTTGGCTCTCGGATCTTTGGCCAAGCTGACAATGGGTTTGGCTATTGAGGTATAAAGCTGCCCATAAAACCTCTCGATCTCTCCCAGCACCTCGGCCTTTGTCGACGCCACGCTGCCGTCCTCCGTCTTCAGCTTCGTTAATCGACTTTGCCCAATAGACTCCACTCTTGCGAACACTTTGGAGCCCTTATTTAGCTCTATCGTCTCCTTAATACGCTCGGTATTGAAGGAGCGAATGTCGTGTCGCAAGGACTTTTGGATTCGTCTATTGAGCTGCCGATGCACGTTTGCGTCTTCGGAGGTCTGCAGCGGCGTGGAGCGTCGCGCGGCCATCAACTCCTGGGTCTGGGGCGAGATCTTTTGAGGTTTGTATTTGGGACAGGACCTAAAAAACTTTGATCCCACCGCTTGGACAGTTTCTACAAACCCATTGTTTAGCTCGTCCACTGTAACGCAATCCTTCAGGCAATCAAAGCGATTTGAGAGTTCCAGTTGGAAATTGTCGACATTCTGGATATGGATCGGTGATGGTCGGAGCGTAGACTTCATCAAGCGAGTCCTCTCTCGTCTGAGATTGATATTCACGATGCCTCTCACGATTCGGTGATCGCTACCGATTTTAATCCTATTGATCACAGAGACATCGTTGAATATCTCTCTCCTCGTCGACAAGATGAAGTCTATCTCGTTTTTGACAGGGGGTTGGTCTCTTCTGCTGGGGCCCATCCAAGTCCATTTTCTATGAGGCGGCTTCTGGAAGAAAGAGTTCATCGCATAGAGTCCCTCTTCTTCCAGGAAATCAGCCAGCCTATGGCCCCTGTCATTCCGTTCTCCATATCCAAATTGTCCCACTCTGGACTCTCCATCGCTCCGCTTGCCAAGTACTGCGTTGAAGTCCCCCATTACAATCGTAAAATAGGTTTCGGAAGCGTGTATGGCCCTACTAATGTCCTCATACACCACTTCCACCTCTTCATCTGAGTGTTTCCCGGTCGGCATATATACCTGTACTACCTTCAACAAGTATCTTTTAGATACTCTGAGTATCAGGTATATTACCCTGCTGGAAACACTTTCGATGGTTACAACGTTGTTGATGAGGGACTTGTGGACGAGAAACCCGACACCATGCTGTGACTTTTTAAAGTCACCCTCCCGGTGATAGAGTAGGTTACCAGACTTCAGGGTTGTCGTGCCCTCTCCCTCTCTTCGGACTTCAGACAGACCCAGTATGTCCCATCGTAACCTACTCATCTCCTCTTCCACTTCCTCGACCTTCTCGTCCAGCCTCATTGTGCGAATGTTGTGTGTTACCAGGGCCAGTCTCTGTTGGGGGTGGTAGCCGGATCTCTTCCGGAGATTCTTCGCACCCCCTGCCCCGCCGTTACCGTGACCGCTACCGGAGTCAGGAATAGCGGGGCCGCCGGGGACTGGGGGCCTTGGTACGTTATCCATCTTCATGAGGGGGTTTTGCCATACTCACCACGCTTGGCAAACGGGTTGGTGAGCGCAGTTATTTGGCTAATGTAGTGTAACACTTTTATTTTCGAGTCAATATTTTCTTACCAAATTATTCCACAATGACAGTTGGTTGTGCGTCTCCAATGTCATACATTCGAGTACTACCTCCTAAATAGCATTTGACACATCCACAGGGTATTTTTATTCAATAATATCCTTAAAATATTTAAAAATCTAAAATAATAAATTAGGTTATGTTATTGTTTGTTGTGGTAAACTGACATTTCGATTTGACAGCTGGTTTGAGAGAAATTTATGCGTCAGTGAGACCATATAAAAAAATACTGTTAGAATCTACCAAACACATTTTTACCCGACTGCAAGGAAAGGGTTATGTTTTTATAAATCTAAATACCTCCTTTTGTGTGCTTGTGACTTGTCAAGTGAGGTGTTTAAATTAATTTATTTCAAAATATTATGTGGTTTCAAAATACAAAACGTTGTTCTTTTGGGTAATTTATTAAATCGGAAACTACTATAACCTACTAAATGCTTGACGAAAATGCTGCGAATCTACCAAAAACTGGAAATCTACTGCAAGTGGTCACACTGTTGTGTTCTGTTTCACGTACTTGATTATTTGTTGACCTTGCGTTCTGACTTGACAGAAAGGATTGTCAAATTGGTTTTGTAGATTTTCAGGTTATTTCATGGTTGCTGAATGGTGGATGTGTTTACTTTTGGCTATTTGTCATATTACGAGTCTTAAATATAAAAAGTTTAATTAATTTCTTTAACTTCGAATGCCGTGGATGTGTGTGAAATGGACTGCGTGATGTGTATAACGAAACGCGATGATAGGGTCGTTTTTGGTGCGCCGGCGTCTGCATGGACGCATCGCATGTTGTCTGGAGAATTGTGGAAAAATAGTGGCTGTTGGTGTTTGGTTCCTTTTGGAGAGCTGTCGTTCCACCGGGGCGTTGGCAGCACGTGGTTGTGAAGAAGTGTATTAAGGCTTCTTGTGTGTGGCTGTGTGGATTTTTGTTCGTGTTGGTGTCTTCGACTATAAACCCCAAACCACCTCCGTAAAAGGAGGCGTTTGTATCTGCTACAGATTCCGGGCTGGTTCGACCACGCGGGCTGGCAAGTCAGGCTCGGATTTACCTGAGCTTATTTATTTTTTTAATTACTTTAATTTAATGTTAAAAACCTCGTAACAAGGAGCAGCCTTGCAGCATTAGCTGTTTAGCGTTACTATGAGTGGGCCAAACCCAAATTGGTCATTTTGTAAATGTAATTAAAAAACTTAAAACTAATTAATTTTCTTAAACTCACTTAAGGTGCTTAATTCCTGGTTGTGCTACAGCCTGTGGGTTTTCCTACGTTCTTCTTATAGCATACTGCCGTTTTAATTAGCCAAAATTGTTTGTAAGGCTAGTTAACAACTTTATTTAGTTTTATTTCAATTGAATTGATGGTGTTCGCGAAGCTGCCCTGAATTTACGACTGAATTTTGTGCATTTAGTTTTTTTTAGTTACTCGGACCAGCCAAACGAACCAACAACCCTCCCCTTTATTTTTAATTTGTGCTTTATGCTAAATTTTAGTTTACGAAGCAAACTTAAACTGTTAGTGTTGTGATTGGAAGATCTCTAAATAAACCTTGCTACGAGATACTTGTGTTTTTTTTCTTTTCTCCTCTCTGAGGTAAAGATACAAATTTTAAATTAATTACTTGGAGCCCTAACTGGGACGAGGATAAAATTTCTATTTATTACATGGCGCCCGAACAGGGACGTTGTTGGTTTCGTGGACATTTTCCCCGGCATTGATCTTTTGCTCACTGACGGATTGGCTGGCCCGTAACTTGTGTTACATTTTCCCTTTTTGCTGCTTGTATTGTATTGTGTGGGAACATTATAATATAATAGTGATCTAGTATTTAAGGTTACTGTGTAAACAATACCGACGTAATACAATATTGTTAGTGTTATAATACTTTAGATATTACTTCATCATGATTGAGGAACGGCCAATTTGTTTCAATGTGTTAAATAAAGATGAGTTACTTTACGAAGTTACTGTGCGTGATGGTGTACCAGACAATACTGTTGATCGGTTACGTGTTCAAATTAGGCTTTTGTCGAAGGAAATACCTACCGACGAAGTGAGTGTGTTTGAGGGAGACGTGGCGGTGGAATTAAAAACTATTAATTCCAAGATTAGTGAATTGGAGGAGCTTCTAGGAGGGAAAGCTCTTTTATTAAAAAAGTTTAAGCGTATCCAATCATTAGGCAATCACATCTTTCATAGGCTAAGTCGTGTTGATTCGGCGACGGAAGTGGATCAGACTTTTAAAGATCAATTGGAGAACCGTCTTCTCCCTTTGTTGAAACGAATCGATCAAATTTCGCATACGTTTAGTAGCAGTTATGATTTCAAGCCAGCGGAGGATGTGGTTCCAGGCGAGTCTGATGTGGCTGAGACTGGTTCAGCGGTAGTTAAGCCGGTGGTGACATGTGATCGTGCCTCTTACGTCCACTCTTTGAATCTTAAATTCAACGGAAAGGATAGTGTGCAAGCGTTTATTCAAAGAATAGAGGAGTTGTGTTTATCCCGGAATATTTCGAAAGGGAAATTATTTAATTCTGCTGCTGAGTTGTTTTCGGATGAGGCCTTGTACTGGTACCGTGGTGTGCGCGATGAGGTAACGGATTGGGATTCTTTGAAGTGTTTGTTAATGGAAGAATACCTTCCATATGATTATGATCACCGCCTGTTGCAAGAGATTCGCTCTAGGACTCAAGGCCCTGAGGAGTCTATTTCTAGTTATTTAAGTGTCATGCAAAACTACTTTTCTCGATTGCGAATGCCTATAGGAACAGAAGAAAAGCTGAGTATCGTGAAATTTAACATTAGGCCGTCATATTCTATTCCACTAGCGACAATGGATATTCAATCTTGGTCTGTCCTTAAGAAATATTGTAGGCAGCTGGAAGCCGCCAAGCAGAGAGCGGAATCGTTTACGGAGCCGCCGAAGAATGTTCAAAATGCTGTTGCTCCCGACCTTGCTTATAAGTGGAAGACGAATCGACCACGTTGTGATGCTGTTTCTAGTGAGAAGAATGTGGAAAAGTTTTGCGTGAGATGTCGGGTGAATGATCATACGCTCCTTGAGTGTAAGGCACCCCGTATCCTTATTTGTTACCGTTGTGGTGAAAAAGGTGTTACTATTGCTCAGTGTCCGAAGTGTGCGCCTAAGAATAATCCTGCTCCGGTTTCAAAAAACGAGTAAAGGTGGGCCGTCGTTTAACTACGCCTGAGGAGTGGCGTGAATGGTGTGAATATGTGCGTGTGTTTTTTCAAAATTCTAAACGTGATGTTTCGACGGTCCGTTCAAATGATTGTCTGGACGCTTGTCCTTATTTGAATGTAGAGATAGGTGGTGTTCCGTTTTCTGGATTGTTGGATTCTGGGTCGGAAATTTCAATTATTGGTGGATCTGCGGTGGAATATTTTTCTAATTTAGGTGATCTGCATCCGTCAGATACAGTAAAGTCTGTTGTGACGGCAAATGGGTCTACGTCTCCCGTGAAGGGGTATATGTTTTTGCCGGTTGTGGTCAATGACGTTTTGCGTGTGATAAAGTTTTTTGTGATACCTGGGGTGTCTTCGTCTTTATTGTTTGGTATCAACTTTTGGAAAGCTTTTCAGGTTGCTCCGGACATCTTGCGTCTGACTGAACGAAAAGACTTGTTTACTTTTCAGAAACCTGCAGGAGTGGGCGTGTCTCAAATTAATCGTATACACCCTTTTGATGCTTTAACTGAAGAGCAGAAGAAATTGGCGGGTGATGTGTGTAAAATGTTTGAAGATATCTCGGCTGAAAAGAAGGGTTTAGGTCGAACTCATTTGATATCTCATCATATTGATACAGGGGACGCGGCTCCTATTAAGCAGCGATATTATGTTATGTCACCTGATAAACTTCGTGAGTTGAATCGTCAACTTGACGAAATGATTGAACTAGATGTTGTTGAGCCTAGTTGTAGTCCTTGGAACAACCCTATCACCATGGTTCCTAAAGCAAATGGTGAAATGCGTTTTTGTTTGGATAGCCGGAAACTTAATGAAGTTTCAAAACATGATGCCTATCCTCTTCCATACATCAATAACATCTTGGATCAACTTCGGGACTCATGTTTTCTTTCTTCCATTGATTTAAAATCTGCTTTCTGGCAGATCCCTCTTACTCCTTCTTCAAAAGAGAAGACTGCATTTACGGTTCCATCGCGGGGACTGTTTCAATTTAAAGTCATGTGCTTCGGACTGACCTCTGCGCCAGCTACGCAGCAACGACTCATGGATAAATTGTTTGGACCTGAATTTGGTGGTAGTGTATTTATTTATTTAGATGATATCGTGGTTGCTAGTAAAACTTTCGAGGAGCATATTGACCTCCTAAAGAAAGTATTTGAGCGTCTGCGGTCTGCAAATCTCACGATTAGTCTGTCAAAGTGTTGTCTGTTTCGGAAGCAGTTGAAATACCTTGGGTATGTTGTAGATGATTTAGGATTGAGAACTGACCCCGAGAAGGTGAAGGCTATTACGGATTTTCCGATACCTACCTGCTCCAAGGACGTCAAACGGTTTCTTGGGACAGCTTCATATTATAGGCGTTTTATTCGAGGGTTCAGTACGATTGCTGCACCTTTGAACGCGTTAACGTCTACCCGAAAAAATCGGCCTCCGTTTGTTTGGTCGCCCGAGGCTGAATATGCGTTTCTTCAATTGAAAAGTGCTTTGTCGTCTGCACCGGTTTTGGCGTGTCCGGATTTTTCACTTCCATTTATTGTGCATACTGATGCATCTGATGTCGGTATTGGAGGAATGTTGACTCAGGTTTTTGATGGTGAGGAGCATCCAATTGCTTACTATAGTCGTTCCTTAAATCGACCAGAGCGCAATTATTCCGCTACGGAACGGGAGGCGCTAGCAGTAGTGCTTGTGGTGGAACATTTTAGACCGTATCTTGAGGGCTCTAAACCTTTTAAGATTATAACTGATCATGCTAGCTTGAAATGGTTTCTTAACTTACAGAACCCTACAGGTCGTTTGGAGCGCTGGGGTTGTAGACTTTCTCCTTACAACTTTGTGATAGAGCATCGGCGTGGAAAGGAACATGTAATCCCTGATTCTCTGTCTCGTGCTATACCAGTATCTGTTGTAAATGCAGCGGTAGCTGATCCCTGGTTTCGTAATTTATATGATAGGTGTTGTGAGAGACCCCAAACCTGTCCGAACTACCAAATTATCGATGGGAAGTTGTACCGCTACACTAAAAGCAAAACTTCGTTGACTGGAGATTTTGATTGGAAGGAAGTCGTTCCCTTGGACGAAAGACAACGTTTGATTACTGAGAATCATGATTCTCCTTTGGGTGCTCATTTGGGGATTGAAAAGACTTTTAAACGATTGCGTCTTCGTTTCTATTGGCCCAAAATGTACCAAGATGTTGAGGACTATGTGTCGAACTGTTCAACGTGTAAAGCATTTAAGCATCCGAACCAAGCTACTCCTGGATTGTTTGGAAATCCGAAGGTGTGCCGTAGACCGTTCCAGTGTATCAGCGTAGATTTAGTTGGTCCACTGCCCAGGTCTCGACAGCAAAATGAGTACCTTCTCGTGGTTGTGTGTTGTTTTTCGAAGTATGTAATGTTGTTTCCTCTTCGGCGTGCTACTGGTAAAGTGGTAGCTGAGCGCTTGGAAGATCATGTATTTTTGGTACATGGGATTCCACAAACTGTTATTGTCGATAATGGACCGCAGTTTATATCACGCGACGTGAAAGCCTTGTTTGAGAAGTATAGGATACCCCAAGTACATTTTACTCCTACTTATTGTCCGCAGGTGAACACTGTGGAACGGTATAATCGTACTGTCGTTACGGCCATCGCTGCACTTGTGGGTACTGATCAACGTAGTTGGGATTCGCATCTTTGTGAGATTCAATTTGCTGTTAATACTGCTGTTAACGATGCTACCACATTTACGCCTTTTCTGCTTGTGTATGGACGTGAAGCGGTTGCAGATGGAAAATTATACGGTGACAGTGAGGATTTAGACGACATTGTGTTCGCTTCTCGGATCGAGTATGTTGATAAGTTGGGAACATTGAAAGAGGTATTCCTGAAGGTGGATAAAGAGTTGAAGAAGTCGCACTCCCGAAATGCCAAATACTACAATAGGCGCAGGAGAGATGTTGAGTTCGAAGTGAATGACGTGGTTTGGCGTCGCACGCATGTGCGCAGTGATGCTGCGAAGCACTTCTCCTATAAATTAGCTCCACGTTTCGAGAAATGTAGGATAGTGGAAAAGTTGTCTAAACTGGTTTACTTGTTGGAGGATGAGAACGGTAAGAGGAGTGAATGTCATGTGAAAGACATTAAAGGCTTGGATTGAATTTTGGTTACTGCGAAGCTGGAGGGCCAGCGTGAATTTTTCTCGTTACCTCGCAAAATTCTGGCGAGCGAGGGGGTACTGTAACACTTTTATTTTCGAGTCAATATTTTCTTACCAAATTATTCCACAATGACAGTTGGTTGTGCGTCTCCAATGTCATACATTCGAGTACTACCTCCTAAATAGCATTTGACACATCCACAGGGTATTTTTATTCAATAATATCCTTAAAATATTTAAAAATCTAAAATAATAAATTAGGTTATGTTATTGTTTGTTGTGGTAAACTGACATTTCGATTTGACAGCTGGTTTGAGAGAAATTTATGCGTCAGTGAGACCATATAAAAAAATACTGTTAGAATCTACCAAACACATTTTTACCCGACTGCAAGGAAAGGGTTATGTTTTTATAAATCTAAATACCTCCTTTTGTGTGCTTGTGACTTGTCAAGTGAGGTGTTTAAATTAATTTATTTCAAAATATTATGTGGTTTCAAAATACAAAACGTTGTTCTTTTGGGTAATTTATTAAATCGGAAACTACTATAACCTACTAAATGCTTGACGAAAATGCTGCGAATCTACCAAAAACTGGAAATCTACTGCAAGTGGTCACACTGTTGTGTTCTGTTTCACGTACTTGATTATTTGTTGACCTTGCGTTCTGACTTGACAGAAAGGATTGTCAAATTGGTTTTGTAGATTTTCAGGTTATTTCATGGTTGCTGAATGGTGGATGTGTTTACTTTTGGCTATTTGTCATATTACGAGTCTTAAATATAAAAAGTTTAATTAATTTCTTTAACTTCGAATGCCGTGGATGTGTGTGAAATGGACTGCGTGATGTGTATAACGAAACGCGATGATAGGGTCGTTTTTGGTGCGCCGGCGTCTGCATGGACGCATCGCATGTTGTCTGGAGAATTGTGGAAAAATAGTGGCTGTTGGTGTTTGGTTCCTTTTGGAGAGCTGTCGTTCCACCGGGGCGTTGGCAGCACGTGGTTGTGAAGAAGTGTATTAAGGCTTCTTGTGTGTGGCTGTGTGGATTTTTGTTCGTGTTGGTGTCTTCGACTATAAACCCCAAACCACCTCCGTAAAAGGAGGCGTTTGTATCTGCTACAGATTCCGGGCTGGTTCGACCACGCGGGCTGGCAAGTCAGGCTCGGATTTACCTGAGCTTATTTATTTTTTTAATTACTTTAATTTAATGTTAAAAACCTCGTAACAAGGAGCAGCCTTGCAGCATTAGCTGTTTAGCGTTACTATGAGTGGGCCAAACCCAAATTGGTCATTTTGTAAATGTAATTAAAAAACTTAAAACTAATTAATTTTCTTAAACTCACTTAAGGTGCTTAATTCCTGGTTGTGCTACAGCCTGTGGGTTTTCCTACGTTCTTCTTATAGCATACTGCCGTTTTAATTAGCCAAAATTGTTTGTAAGGCTAGTTAACAACTTTATTTAGTTTTATTTCAATTGAATTGATGGTGTTCGCGAAGCTGCCCTGAATTTACGACTGAATTTTGTGCATTTAGTTTTTTTTAGTTACTCGGACCAGCCAAACGAACCAACAACCCTCCCCTTTATTTTTAATTTGTGCTTTATGCTAAATTTTAGTTTACGAAGCAAACTTAAACTGTTAGTGTTGTGATTGGAAGATCTCTAAATAAACCTTGCTACGAGATACTTGTGTTTTTTTTCTTTTCTCCTCTCTGAGGTAAAGATACAAATTTTAAATTAATTACTTGGAGCCCTAACTGGGACGAGGATAAAATTTCTATTTATTACAGTAGGTTCCGATGCTGCTGCCCATTGAAACCACTTTTAAGCGTGGGAAGGGTAGGATATTATTGGGATAGGGAAGCGGGAGAAGGTTGATGGGATACTACTCACTCGGATGAATTGAGGATGAGCAAGCAGCAGCTCGGGGAGCCGGGCGCGCGTACCCGAAGTCATATCTTCTACCACCGGACAGGCAGTTGAGAATGACACCCCCTGACTCTCTAAACCACTTAACCGATTATAATAAAATTCGCACACCATGTGCAGTTCGATCCAACTTGAGAGATAGGATAGTTTTTAACTTATGGCGAAACGAAGTTCGCCGGGGCAGCTAGTAATTATAATAAATATCTCTGTAATCTAGGATAAACATTTCAACACAATTGTTTTTTTGTTATGAAATAAATAAATTGAATTGAATTGACACCTGCAAGACCAGGGTATGACAAGAGCGATGCCGGCCTTTCAAAAAAACAGACAAGAATATGGTAAAAACAAAACCGGCCAAGTGCGAGTCGGACTCGCGCACGAAGGGTTCCGTACCGTTATCTATAAAAACAGCAAAAAAATCTTGTCTGTTGTATGGGAGCCCCCCTTTTAATATTAATTTTATAGTAATTTAATTTCTTCGACTAGCTCCGTGGCGCAGCGGTCAACACGCCTGCCTGCGACACGGAGTGACCGGGTTCGATCCCCGGCCAGGTCAAGATGGAAAATGATCTTTTTCAGATTGGCCTGGGTCTTGGATGTTTATCTATAGTATATGTATTTGTTATAAAATATAGTATCGTTGAGTTAGTATCCCATAACACAAGTCTTGACCTTACTTTGGGGCTAGCTCAATCTGTGTGATTTGTCCATATATATTAAAAAAAAAAAAAAAAAATTAAAGTGTATATATAACTATCTGTAAATATTTCAAGCGTCTACGTGTTGCCATTATCAATATCGAGCAAAAACAATCAAAAAAGTCACGTATGTTGTATGGGAGTCGTATAGCGGCAACAGAAATACATCATCTGTGAAAATTTCAACTGTCTACCTATCACGGTTCATGAGATACAGCGTGGTGACAGCCGGACAGACAGGCAGACAGACAGACAGACCGACGGACAGCGGAGCGATATTAATAGGGTCCCGTTTTTACCTTTTGGGTACGGAACCCTAAAAGGGTGAATCCTGAAGAGAGGCTGTATCTCATCTGCTAAGAACGTATCTTTCACCTATCAAATGGTTGTTGCCACCCGGAAAACCGTTGGTAGTTAATTGTCTGTGGATACCTTACTACTTGTTCTCGAGATAGATTTATGTTAAAAATTTGACCAACTTTTGATTATTTTTTTCTTTAATATATTAATTAGTTTTAACAGATTGTGTATTGTACGTCTAAAACAGACAGGTCGCAGTGACATCGACGTGTTATTATTATATTATTAGCTGTTTTCCCGCGACTTCGTCCGCGTAAAACATAGCCTATTCAGCGCAGATAGTGTAGCTTCCCAACTGTGAAGGATTTTTTCAAATCCGTCTAGTAGTTTCGGAACCTATTCGCGTCAAACAAACAAACAAATCTTTCCTCTTTATATTGGTATAGATAAACATACCTGTGTACCACAATAAAGATATTTGTATTTGAGATTTTGATAGCATTATGTGTAAAGTGTTCACTGGTTAAAATCTTTTAATTATTTTTATTTAATCTTTGAATTGAGAAGATTATTATTTGAAGAGATTAGTAGTATCACGTCTTTTACCCTTGCGGCGTAGACAGAGCCAAGGTATATAAGACCCGAAGGCCATGTTTAGCATGTTGGTTGGGTTCCTAGCCGCATCGGCTATTAACATGATGCCACGGAATTTTGCCCATTCCCTCAGCTTTTACGATTTTAGCTGGAAGAGAAGCAGCTGGTACATTATACGTTTTTTCTTTTCTCCCTAGCTTATATATATATATATATATATATAGCTTTGATAACATTTATGAAGTTTGTAGAGTACTTAACTTATATAATAGACTAGCTGTTGCCCGCGACTTCGTCCGCGGCAATTTCTGTTATAATGATTAATTACTATAGATGAATATTTTTTCCCCGTTTTCAAAACATTTTTTATTCATGCTTCGCTCTTATTGGTCGCAGCGTGATGTTTTATAGCCTAAAGCCTTCCTCAATAAATGGACTATCCAACACAAAAAGAATTTTCCAATTTGAACCAGTAGTTCCTGAGATTAGCGCGTTCAAACAAACAAACAAACAAACAAACTCTTCAGCTTTGTAATATTAGTATAGAAGTAGGTATATAACATAGTTTGGGTATTTTATAGATAGAATATAAAATACAAATACGTATAACTTGTTCTTTTATCTATAAAACTCGCCAAGAGCGAGTCGGAATCGCACACAAAAGGTTCCGTACTCATAAAAAACGCTCAAAGCAAATTTATGGTATCCTTTTTCCCTTAATATTTTATATTATTATTTGTTTCTATATTCACAATACAAACCTTTACGAATTCTGTAAAAAATTTAAGTCTGTATCTAATACTGTTTAAAAGATACAACTCTGTAACAGACGGTTGGACGCACAGCGGTGGCTAAGTAACCAGGTCCTGTTTTTATCCTTTGTATACGGAACCCTAAAAATTGCGATGGACTTTCATATTTCGTTTTCTGTATTAATACTCGAAAACAAACAGTTGTGTTAACTTACTGTGACAGTACGAGTATGAACAGGAAAATCACAAAGGCGTCAAACAAAATCGACAGACACATGAAAACGAGGGATAACTTAAGGGCGCGCCATAGGCCAGGCGGCGTGGCGGTACAAATGCGGATAGTCTAAACGCGTTGGCTACTTTGGATATTTTCTTTTTTTAAGAATATTCAAGGGTTATTCAAAAAGGAAAAAAACATGATGGCTGCCTTATCTGTAATCTGTAATGCAATTATAATCAAAAGTTTCAAGGTTAATTTTAATGTATTTGGTGAATAATGCTGTATATCGAGTAAATTAGACGTGATTTGGAGGCAACTTTGCAATTTTTTTCTATCGAGAAAATTGAACGCTATCATGTTTTTGAGTCAGATAGAGAGAGAGTTAGTCCTGAACTTTGCTGCATTTTTATATCAACTTGAGTATTTCATTATTATTGATATTACAGACAATCATGCAAAGCAGTGTGAGAGGTAGTACGGGCCCTTAAGTAACAAAACGGTTCGTAAACGCATGGAAACATTTTTTCTTCTTTCCTTATTATTACAGAAAATCTACTTATAAATACCAGAATTACATTCCATCTTGTTAAAAAGTTTACAGACATCGGGAAACATAATATTCGCAACATTCCTAAACAGTTTTATTAGATCTCTCTCCCCAGACGTCGATTTATCGAATCGCGCCTTTTTGCCCCGTTCGATTTGATTTTGAATTTAATAGACGAACGCCGTTGAAATCGAAGTTGCAATATTCGAAAATCGAATTTTAAAATGATTCTTCGGCTTGGTACACACTACGATTAACATGCGGTTTTCGGTTTTGCTGAATGTAAAAATGCCTTAAAATGCAAGCTTATGAATTTTTACAGTCACAATATATATATTTTTTTAAATATAAAACCTTAGCGAGGTATTATTACTCTATGCCATTAATTTGTCTATTATTTGGTGGCTTATAGATAATATTCTATTCGATTAAAAACCCTAATTTGACGACCGGTAAACTATAGATTTTGTTATAATGCCGTTTTGGGGCGAAAGTGAACACCTAAAAGGACTTCAACATCATCATCACAACTATATGTAAAGCCCAAAACAATCATTTGGTTAAAAAATATAGTGATGATGTCCGTTCTTTGTTGGTCCAGGTAGTCACCACGGATGGCAGTCGTAAAGCAATGTCAGATGACTGTAGGCAGCTTGAAAAATCTGACATCAGTGTTGGCCACTTACACACAAGAAAAAAAAGGCTTTTATTCAAATATAGACTGCCACACCGGACTTTCCTGGTTGGATACCCGGTCAGGTCAAGATGGAAAATGATCTTTTTCAGATCGGCCTAGGTCTTGGTTGCTATCATTATATGAAATTGTTATAAAATATAGTAGCGTTGAGTTAGTATTCCATAACACAAGTCTCGAACTTATCTTGGTGCTACCTCAATCCGGGTGATTTGTCCATATATATTTATAATATTTAATAGTAAGTGAAAACAAAGAACATTTTGCAAGACTGAAACTCTTATTCACATATATCACATTTCTCTTTGGAAATTATCCCTGTAAGTTAATTTCAAAATATTAATAATTTTTAAGGGCAAGTTCAGTCCACAATACAGCGTGATTTTGAACCTAGCTATATTGAAATCTGGGAATCAATCCCTAATGTAATACAGAATTGCAAGAAAAAAGGTAAAAAACGAAAAAAAAATAACATTTGACTTTCCATAGAAATTCATACAGTTGATGTGCGACTTGTTTGGGAAAACTATTTTTTTTTTTGCAATCACCTTTTTTCCTTGCAAGTCTGTATTCCATTAGGGATTCTGATTTCGAGACTCCAATATACGAATAGCTAGAAGGTTCAAAATCACGTAGTATATTGATCGAATTTTGACATGACTAAAAATGGCGGGTGTCGACAAAACATATAGCAGCGGACTTTCATCATCATCAGGTCTTTTAGTCTCCACTGCAGGAGCATGACCCTCTCTGTACTTCTGGAGCCATAGTTGGCCGGAGCAGACAGAGGATTTGGCCTACACTCTCCTCTCTGGCAAGACGGGTTGGAGAGGTCTCATTGATATTTATTAGCTTTGTTTATCTTGTATTTCCTTAGTCGCCTCTTACGACATCCATGAGAAGACTTGGAATGGTCCTATTCTACTCTGCCGAAAACCACACAGTTATTGAGCCACCGTGTCGACTAAGATATGGGTATAAAAAACAGTTAACACTTGCAAATGCATAATACATTTTTTTTTTAAATTAATATCTTAAACTTACTTCATTATTTAATGACAGCTCCGTGGCGCAGTGGTCAACACGCCAGCCTAAGACACGGAGTGCCCGGGTTCGATCCCCGGCCAGGTCAAGATGGAAAATGATCTTTTTCAGATTGGCCTGGGTCTTGGATGTTTATCTATATATGTATTTGTTATAAAATATAGTATCGTTGAGTTAGTATCCCATACCACAAGTCTCGAACTTACCTTGGGGCTAGCTCAATCTGTGTGATTTGTCCGTATATATTTATTTATTTATTTAAACTTTAATTACAACTTTGACCTGTCTGCTTTTAAAGTCAATTGCACCTCGAAGACCCTTAGTAGTAGCCTGAGGGTTATACAACAAATCTCCTTAATATGCTATGCTAAGCCGATTCCGTTTTTGCCCCAGATCGCGTTAACTTTTTTCAGATACATCTGGCCATCCGAGCTGTTAGTGGATTTTAAATGGCGCTCGTTCATCCATTTCATGCATTTGTGGAATTTTGTATGCAGTAATGTTGAATTTGGAATAAACTACATACTACTGAATTTGGAATGAACTAATATGATAATGATGATGAAACTATATGTATAGTTTCATCATCATCATCATCATATCAGTTCTTCGCGCCTCAGTTCATTGGCACCTCAGCACTTCGCACCTTCGTTTTTCGCACTAAAATTACACACTCTATGTTATATAGTAGTTATGAGAAAAAAACAACAGAATTCGGGCCACAGTTACCGTTACCGTAACCAACACCTCTGTATATAAGTAACCGAACGTTCAAGTTTTCACTTTTGTCGGCACTTCCGGTGTGCCAATTTTTTCTGTATTTTTATGATCATCATCATCATCATATCAGTTCTTTTTATTTTCCACTGCAGGAGCATGACCCTCTCTGTACTACCGGAGCCGTAATTGGCCAGAGGAGAACAAGGATTTGGCCTACACTCTCCTCGCTGGCCAGACGGGTTGGAGAGGTCTCATTGATGTTTATGAGCTTTGTTTAGCTTATATTTCCTAAGTCGCCTCTTATGACATCCATGGGAAGACTTGGAGTGGTCCTATTCTACTCTGCCGGAAACCACACGGCTAACATATAGTTATATAGTACATTACATATAGTTATGTAGTTATATGTTTTTTCTAGTTTGGGAATTATGGAATACATGTTGGTAATACCCATCTTGTTACATATCTTCCATTTCTTTTAGTTATAGTTATACAGTTGCAGCAAACAACTCTAGCTCACTTCATCGGATCTCTCGTAATGCCTTCTGCCACTCGAGATACAGGTTTATTCCTAGTTCGATGGTGGATGGCTGAGCGAGGGACCCGCCTGAATGCAACCTATGTTCTTTGTGTTAAAGATATTATATAGAGTTTATTGTATAACTATTGTACTGTGAAATGGGTCAATAAATTTTACTTTATTTTTATTATTTTTTTTCTTTTTATAGTTTAGCATAGTTTATTAGGTCAGGTCAGCCGTGTGGTATTCGGCAGAGTAGAATAGGACCACTCCAAGTCTTCCCGTGGATGTCGACTTAGGAAATACAAGCTAATAAACATCTAAGACACCTCTCCAACCCGTCTGGCCAGCGTGGAGAGTGTAGGCCAAGTCCTCTGGCTGCTCTGGCCAAGTATGGCCCTAGTAGTACAGAGAGGGTCGTGCTCCGGTAGTGGAGACTAAAAAGGACCTGATGATGATGATGATGATGATTAGGTCAGGGGTGTCATCCTTATCTGCCTGTCCGGTAGTTGCAGGTATGGCATTGGGTATGCGCGTCCGGCTTCCCAAGCTGCTACTTGCTTTTCCCCCATTCATCCGAGTGAAAATATCTCAATACCTTCATTCCCTTTAAATCAACAGCCTCTGTGGTCCAGTGGTTAAGGCGTTTGCCTGTTGACCCGGGGGTCGTGGGTTCGATTCCAACCGGAAGCATACTTTGTTTGGTTAGGACATTGCAGGCTTGAATCGCCTGATTGTCTGATAATAAAGATGATTCCGTGCTTCGGAAGGCACGTTAAGTCGGTGGTCCCGGCTGCCATCTGGTAGGCGTTAAAGGAACCACGTCAGAGGCCGAGAGGCGCTTCCGAAGTACTCTGACACCAGGGTGTGCATGGTCGATTGACCGTGACACCTACTCGAAATGATGATGATGCCCTTTAAATCCAACAAATTCATACCCTTCCCCAGCTTAAAAATGCTTCTGATGGACAGCAGCGTCGGAAGTACAAGAAGCCAAATGCTATAAATAAATATATAGGACAAACCACACAGATTGAGCTAGCCCTATAGTAAGTTGTATACTTATGTCGTGGGATACTAACTCAACAATACTTTATTTTATAATAGACTAGCATTCGCCCGCGGATCCGCCCGCGTCAATGTCGATCCCTCGGGAATAGTACTTTTTCCCGGGATAAAAGGTAGCCTATCCGTACTCCAGAGAACTTGTATGCAAAATTTCATGATGATCGGTTCAGTAGTTACGGTGTGAAAGCGTAACAAACAAACAAACTCACTTTCGCATTTATAATATTAGTTAAGATTAGGATACTTATATGTATAGACATCCAAAATCCAGGCGAATCTGACTGGCTGGGGATCGAACCCAGGAATGTCTGCTTTAAAAGCACTTGCGGTACCACTGAGCCACCGTGTCGACTAAGATCTGGATATAAAAAACAGTTAACACTTGCAAATGCATAATACATTTTTTGAAAATTAATTTCTTAAACTAACTTCATTATTTAAACTTTAATTACAAATTCCGAACTTTAAACAAAGTTTATACTTTAATATATTTTATAGTAATTCGAGTATTTTTCTCGAAAAATTGTTTCTTTAATTATACTCTGTTGTACAGTTCAACTAGTTTGGGAAACTTTTACTTTTATACCTTGAATTAACACTTCTAATGAAGTCTTTTCATGAATATAGTTAAGAGGCCTTTGAGGCTTGGCTAGGTTGGCTGTCTCGCTCGCACAATCAAACATTTTAAAAGATTATTAAAAAATGTGTCTCATTTTTACGAAAGTGTTTTAATTACTTTCTTTATATATTTTAAACTAACTACATTTTAGATATTTTAGACATGTTTTTGTATTGTGTAGACATGACTACATCATTAATTAGTTGATTAAAGATTTAAAAGTTTTGATCAACTAATTTACGATGTAGTCAATGTCTAATCATTATAAAAACATGTCTAAAATATCCACGATACTGTTATCCTTACTTATCCTTACTTATAATATTATAAATGCGAAAGTGAGTTTGTTTGTTTATTTGTTTGTTACGCTTTCACGCCGTAACTACTGAACCGATCATCATGAAATTTTGCATACAAGTTCTCTAGAGTACGGAGAATGACATAGGCTACCTTTTATTCCGGGAAAAAGTACTATTCCCGAGGGATCGACATTGAAGCGGGCGGAGCCGCGGGCGATAGCTAGTTATCAATAATCTTTAAAAATGTTTGAATGTGCGAGCGAGACAGCCAACCAAGTGTCAAAGGCCTCTTATGACCAACGTATGTAACAAGTTATGTAAACAAATACATTTTTATCCTTGGCAGACTGGTAAATAAGGTGACTCTAATTCAGTTCATAAAAATAGTAATAGCATATCTTATCTAATAGTATTGAAACTAACGCGAGATGAATACGTTATAAAAACACGGTTTCACTCACGTTTATTTAGTTGGAATTGCCAACTAGTTTCGGTCTGCTACGAGTACCATCATCAGGGCGAGTGTTATTACCAAATACTGAGATTTTTTTATTTTTTATCAATTTTATTGGTATTGATAACAACTTTATTATAAAGACACACATTTAAACCGCATATACTTACATAAACAAAAAAGATATAAACATATGAGAAAAATATACACAGTACATAACAGTTTAAATAAATAATGTTATAGTAAAAGGTTTAGTGGGTTTATGCCTTATCTACTTTAACACACTAGTTTATAATCTACTAGTGTGCAAGCAGGTAGTTGTTTCAACCACTACCTGGTTTCGGCGAAGGAAAACAGAAAATGACCGTCGGATTGATCTACAAACTCAGAGCTATAGGTCGGTCCGGAGTTTGAATCCCGTTTTGCTTATAGTTCACGCTTTTGACCACTCTTTAACCTTTGTGTATGTATTTCATAGTAAAAATAATCTTTTATCCTCATGCTGTTATCAGACCGATTTCTAGTTATCGACGGTCAAACGCATCGTATTTGTCAACTTTGAATTTCTAGAATTACAACCATGCAAGTGTGATTTGGACTCGCCCACTAAGGGTTCCGTATAAACACGTTTCTTTAATTTAAAATTTAAAAATTAAATTACATTTAAAAATGCAATAGTAAATAAATATAAATATATACGGAAAAATCACACAGATTAAGCTAGCCCCAAGGTAAGTTCGAGACTTGTGTTATGGGATAATAATTCAACGATACTATATTTTATAACAAATACATATATAGATAAACATCCAAGACCCAGGCCAATCTGAAAAAGATCATTTTCCATCTTGACCTGGCCGGGGATCGAACCCGGGCACTCCATGTCGCAGGCTGGCGTGTTAAGCACTGCGCCACGGAGCTGTCAACTTTATTAGTAAATAGTATACTAAAACTATAAAAGCCGTTCAAAATAAGGAATGACGTAAGAAGAAGTATAAAAGTAGAACCTGTGACTGAAAATTAAGATCGGTTAAATTGCTTTGGTCACGTTATGAGAAGGAAAGAAAATCACGTACTTAACGAAAAAATTCAGAAGGTAAGAGGTCGCAAATCTTTATCAATCGCTGCTTACGGCAAATACTTGGCATTTTCTGGCCTGAGAAGATCTCCAACGAACGCCTGTGGGAGGCGTGCCGGCAAATGCCAATTGGCAACTGATCATGCGCCGCAAGTGGACATGGATAGGCCATACGCTCAGATTCGCAATGGCGAAATACTGTGGAAACCCTCTGCCCCACCTGGGGGCCATAGGACCTTAAGTCAAGTAAGTCAAGAGGTCGCAGAAATAGTTGGACACCAAGGAAAAGTAAGGAGTACGTGAGAGAAATGAAAAAAAAGGGTTGCATATGATATGAGGAGTGACAGATTGAAGTGGAAGAGACTGACACGCTGTGCCGATCCCACGAAGTAGTCGAAAAAGTTAAAGAGAAAGAAATTGTAATAGCGCTAATAAAAATAGTCTCTACCTACCTACGTTTCTAACAATACAGCCCTATGTCATAATGAAGCAAAAGAAACAAAAAGAATATATTTTTTAAATGAATAAATTAAAAGTATGCGTTAAAAAAATTGCCACAAGCGCTATATTTTTTTTTATTTTTTTATTACAGCGTAAATAAAAATACACAATACCGGAATATTTCTAATACGGTTTTGGAACCTTAATAGATAATTAATTAAATCATTGAAAAATAGCACCTGACTGATCCGCTTTTAGGATAAGACGTACCGATTTTTTTAAATCTATGTCTGCAGGTATAATTCTAGGTGTGACAGTCTTTGATAGTCGAACGAACGAACAGCTGAGGCTTAGCAATTGGATCCCACTGGCACCGTTTGGAAACGGAACCCTAAAAAGACGGGTGATTTCGATAAAAAGTTATCTGTATAAATATTTAACAAGGCGCGTCGGTTTAGGAGTTGTTTCAAAGTTTGCTAAGGCTGCGGCGTGCGGCTTTTTACCGCCAGGAAGGGTTTGAAACGAAAATATTTTGATATACCCTTTGATCAAATATAGAATAGAACTAGCTGACCCGGCCACGCGTTGCTGTGGCTAAAAAAATTGGGACTATAATTTGAGATTTAAACTATCCTATCTCTCAAGTTGGATCGAACTGCACATGGTGTGCGAATTTTATTATAATCGGTTAAGTGGTTTAGGAGTCCATTGAGGACAAACATTGTGACACGAGATTTATATATATTAAGATAGAATATTCTTGATTGCACCAAATTATAGAAAAAAAAATAACATACAGAACAGAAAAAAAAATGGTACAAAGGCGGACTTAACGCTTTAGCGATCTCTTCCATTCAACAATAGTCAATAATCAATAATCAAATATTTTATTCATCGTAAGATATTTTAAACATCATTTGGTGAACGTTAACTTAAATAACACATTATTATTTACAACATTATTATTGTTGACGTCAATAACTTACTTAGAACTAAGTTTACGCCGCTTCCAAGGCGGAGTGCAGAAGAAGCGGCAACAAACTGCACAGCGCATTTTCTCCAAATGACATCAACTTACAATCTACGACATACTAAGAACTAAATGTGTGGACTTGAGTTTACATTGTCATGTCATAAAATAAAATTATTTTAATAATATGAAATAATAGTAATGAAAAAAAATTTTTTGATTTAATGACAAGTCCCAACCTTAGGGTAGATGGACAAAGTACATTTAGTTGGCGTTGGCGCAGAACAGATGAATGTTAGATACACGATTCGCGCTCGAAAAGTGGCACCGGCAAAACAGCGCACTAATCGAGTTTCGGAGCTGTTTTGTTCACAGTTTCAATAAACCGCGCTAGCACTCACACGTCTCGTGATGACGAAGGTACAGTGAAAAGATGCAAAAAGTATGCACCAAAAGTAAAAAAACAAAGATGGAGTTATACTTTCAGTATGTACCGTTTTTGTCGTTATTTGTAAGTATGCATGATGTTTTCACTCGGGGACATTATTAAGGCTTCATTTTGTATGAGACTGTGTAGCTGTCGCAGGCAAATTGTATGATTCCGCGTTTTACAAACGGCGTCGTCTGTTTACAAACGCTCGCTCTTTTGGTATATGCCGAAGGCAAAATGTGAATTGCCTCGCCTGTATATAATATGCCTTAATATTTGATAGACAATTCAATCGCCGTTTACAAAATGACGCGACAAATGGAAGTATTTAGTTCTTTTTCTTACCTCGCGCGGCGCTGCTAATCAAAACAATCATAATGGCGTCGATTTAGTGAAACAGAAAAATATTGAAAACAGTGCAAATCCTGCGTGTTCAAAGGACTTTTTACAAAAAAGGATTGTTTTTTATGAAATTTATCATATTTTAAGTTATTCCTATTTGAATATCTACGTGATTGCTAAAATAAAGTGATTTGTCCAATTTGTTTTTTATGATAGCCACCCTACTTTAACCATCAATGTTGAAATGCAAATTTAAAACTCGTTCAATTGTTAACAATTGAACGAGTTTTAAATTTGATTCGGCATATTCCGAAAGAGCGAGCGTTTGTAAACAGACGACGCCGTTTGTAAAACGCGGAATCATACAATTTGCCTGCTACATATCTACCATTATATTTGATCGAAGGATATACCCACCTATTTATTTTTATAAAGAATATCTGAGTGAGTAGCAAACTCAAAATTCTTTAATAAACACAGATTTTTAAAAACAAATAAGGAAAGGAATGCTACTAAATAAGCAATTGACAAGCCGGGTGGCCCAGTGGTCGTGATCTTTATTTGCGCTTTTTTTTTTTTTTTTTTTTTTATTTTGAATAGGCTTACTCTTGACCTAAGACTAACCCTGGGGGTAAAGACAAGATCTACGATGGAGCGAGCTTGCCTAGAAGATGCCTGTTCACTCTAGCCTTAAAGGCTGTCGGGTTATATGTACTCGGAAAAACTGACGCGGGCAATGAATTCCACTCGTTGGCGGTGCGCATAATAAAAGACCTTGAAAAACGGTTCGTGCGAATGGGTGGAATATCCACCAAGAAGGGGTGTAGACCTGCCGTGCGCCTGGAAGTCCGATGGTAAAAAGGGGAAGGTGGGATTAATTCGTGCAGTTCTTGTGCACACTCCCCGAAGTGTAGTCTGTAAAATACTGACAGACTGGCAACTTTACGCCGATGGGCTAACGGTTGCAGCCCTACTATCAGCCTTTCGTCACCAATTATTCTCCTTGCCCTACGTTCCACCGAGTCTAATGTGGCAAGTTGGTATTTAGCTGAGCCATCCCAAAGGTGGCTGCAGTACTCCATACAGGATCGGACTTGAGCTTTGTAAAGTGTTAGAAGCTGTCCAGGTGTAAAGTACCGCTTAACCTTATTAAGGATGCCCAGTTTTTTTGCCGCAGTTTGTGCACTAGACTCAATGAAGGTACCGAAGTTGAGGTTTGAACTCAGCTTCATGCCTAGGAGTTCCAGGCTGCCAGTAACAGATACAGGTGCACCTCGGAAAGTAGGTGCTAGGTCAAACAGAGTTCGTTTAGCTGAAAACAAACAAGCCTGCGTTTTGATGGTATTGACTGAGACCAAGTTGGCCTCTCCCCATATTGATACCCGACTTAAGGCCAAGTCTGTACGCTCAACCATGGCTTCCCTCTTTGACCGTTTATCTTTGACCGTATAGTATGCGCTTACGCATGTTCAGCAACCCCGGGCGCAGGCCCCACTGGGATGGATGACCGGAAGTGGCATAAAAATACTCCAGCTCGTGCTTCGGAAGGCACGTTAAGGTCTCTTCTATAGTTCTATCATCATTGATGGTAATCATTAAGCAATGTCAGACGCCTTAAGACGGCTTGAAAATCTGACACCAGGGTTGGCCACTTACACACACGAAAATTAAGCAATTTTCCATTAACAGGTAGACAGAGCTAAGGTTTCTGAGGCCTACAAGCCACGTTTAGAATGTTGGCGGGCGTTAGATGGAAAACGGAGTCAAAATATTACGGGTTGCTTGCCGCATCGCCTAGTAACATAATTCCTCAGATTTTCACCCATTCCGTCGATCGGCTTTAACTATCTGCGCGGGAAGAGAAGCAGCTGGTACATTCTATGTTTTTTTTCTCCCAGATCAGCACGAAAGAAGAAACTCACAAAAAACACTTTTAAAAAAAAGTAGAGTAAAAAGTTAAGCTCCCAGACTAAATAACAAAGAGAATACCGAAACGGCAACACGCACAAGTATTCGCCCGGGGCGATCAGAGTTCGCGGGGCGCCGCGGGATTCGAGGGGGAATTTCGAAGTATTCCCTAATCCTGTTACGGTTATCCCCTTAATCCCGCAATACTCGATCTACTTAAGTAATACTGTTATGATTGTTGTAATTCTACTTTCTGCGAATCTAAGTGTAGAAGCCCTTACACGAGTCTTTTCGTTTCCATCCCACCGCCTTGAATAATAATTATTATTCCTACGTCCCTGGTTTAACGTGTCGTTTCATAATATTTATATTACTACTAGCTTTCGCCCGCGGCTCCGCCCGCGTCAATGTGGACACGTATTTTTTCTTTTGTCGATTAAACCTAAAATGATAAAGATATAGCCCTTTGAAATTCCGTGCGACGTCATAGTTTGCTACAATTTTTAGCAAACTTTGACGTCACGAGCCCCCACTCCTGTACTTTGACGCGCTTTATCTTTATTATTTATTGTTTATTTGACAAAAGCAAAATACGTGTCCAATATTTTTTGATTAGCTAACTGACGGACTAATTGTTATGTTATTATTACGACCCATGAAACAAGCCTATTGTCGTGGGTCTCATGGTATAATCTTTTCCTACGAAAATTCAATTTGTTCCTAATGACTATGATTTTCAGTTAAACACATTTTTACTACCGGTGGAGGTTTTTGCCATGCAGCATTTAATGAAAATTCAAAAAAACATTACTTATTAAACAAATATGAACATCATCATCATCATCATCAGGTTCTTTTTAGTCTCCACTACAGGAGCACGACCCTCTCTGTACTACTAGGGCCATACTTGGCCAGAGCAGCCAGAGGACTTGGCCTACACTCTCCACGCTGGCCAGACGGGTTGGAGAGGTGTCTTAGATGTTTATAAGCTTTGTTTAGCTTGTATTTCCTAAGTCGCCTTCTACGACATCGACGGGAAGACTTGGAGTGGTCCTATTCTACTCTGCCGGATACCACACGGCTACGAATATGAACAGATGAATAAATATTCATCACACTTAGGGCGTAAACCTAAGGGACGTGGGTTCGAATCCTACCTGTGGCCGAGTTCTTTTTCATAAATTTTCAACTAGCTTTCGCCCGTGGCTCCGCCCGCGTCAATGTCGATCCCTCGGGAACTTTTTCCCGGGATAAAATGTACCCTATGTCCTTCTCCGTACCCCAGATATCGTATATGTAAAATTTCATGATGTTCGGTTCAGTAGTTACAACAATTATAATATTAGTTAGGATTTTAATAATATACCGAGCATTGTAATGCTATTTAAAAACAATATAAATAAATAACATTTCATTAAAATGTCCAAAATCTGTTCAATTAACACCGAATATTTACAGAAAATCGAAATATTCTGACAATTTATCACCATTGGAGTTTCGATATTACATGCGATGTATCGCATTTTCATTTTATAAAAAAAAAAACCGGCCAAGTACGAGTCGGACTCGCGCACGAAGGGTTCCGTACCGTTATTTAAAAAAACGGCAAAGAAATACATCATCTGTGAAAATTTCAACTATCTAACTATCACGGTTCATGAGATACAGCCTGGAGACAGACGGACGGACAGCGGAGCGATATTAATAGGGTCCCGTTTTTGCCCTTTGGGTACGGAACCCTAAAAATTGGTTGTCTGTAAAATCGGTTTACGGTCGATAATTTTACCTGATAACGGAACGGATGGAAGAGAGACGTCACACGCCGAACGTTTAGGCTGATCGCGCCTTTTCTATCGCTTGTTCCGCGCTCTTGCTTGCAAACAGAACGTTACACTTTATCGTGCGTGCAGCCGGCGTTCATCGATTTATAAGACGTTATCACGTTAAGAACTTTACAGTTTATTAAAACTTTATTTTCAGTGACCAAAATATATTTCTGATCGTATAGGTCATATTGGAAGTGAAGAGCCCTGGTCCACTGGGTCTGAGCATTTTGTAACGTGACCGCGCTGAGAGACCGAAAGTGGCATAAAATTATATGGGGCTCCTTCGTGCTTCGAAAGGTACGTTAAGCCTTTGGTCCCGGCTGTCATAATTATAGACAGTCGTTAAGCTATGTCAAATGCCTTTAGGCAAATTGAAAAATCTGACACCAGTATCGCTGACTTACGCACACGAAAAACAAAAATTGGAAGTTTTGCATTCCTGGTCACTCGTAAACATTTTGAATTTCGAATTAATAAAAAAAGAATTTAAATTGAAGTTGTTGGCGAAAAACTGATCGTCGTTTGTTTTTTTTTTTTAATTCTGCTTAGTATAATACCGCAGTTTTATACTTAACCCGTTCGTAGGTCATTCGGTGTTTTTAATTCAGCAATTGCCATACCTGAAACAAAAAAAGAAGATAAATTAGTTCAACACTTAAAAGAGAAAGTAAGGGTTACATAACGCTTTATGTATAGTAGGCGGGCAAAGTAAAAGGTCAAAGCGACGAATATAATAATTAAGGGTTTTATATGGAAAAGGGCAAACGAAATGACATGGCTAGTTAGCCGTCGCCTAACCTAACTCATTTTATAAATCCAAAGAAAGTGATTTGATATTTTTATTTGTTTGTTACGCTTTTACGACTAGAGGAACTCGACTCGATGGCCCAGTGGCCTTATAAGTATAAACTAAGTTATATTAAGCAATTCGTAAATAGATCTCCAATCCATGGTCCCAACTGGGATGGGTGAACATAAGAGTCATGAAAAATCTCGACCTCCTCCGTGCGTCACAAGGCACGTTAAGCCGTTGGTTCTGACTGTTATATCATTAATGACAGTCGTTAAATTTAGTAACATGCCTTTACGCAGCTTGACAGATCAGACAACAGTTGTTGATCACTTACACACACAAAAATTAAGAAATTTCTGAACCGGTCGTCATTTTGTATACACCTTGCAAATTTACATTTTGCAGCTAAACTTTTCATCCAACAAAAACTATAGTTGTTGACACATTCTCTTTTCTTCTTAGCTCCCAAAGGCCGGCCAGGAATACATAAAAAAAAACCGGCCAAGTGCGAGTCGGACTCGCGCACTAAGGGTTCCGTACATTAGGTATATATAATAAGTTGAAATTATTAAAAATATTTCTTTTATATGATGTAACTCAAATTTTATGCTTTTCGCATTTATTATCTGTGCTTTATGACGTTGCTTCGTACCAAATTTCAAGATTCTGAGGTAACATGAAGTACCCTGTAGGTTTTGATTCACTTACGAATGTCGAAAAAACACAAAAATTGCGTTGGCTTAGAAGTTTGATTTTTTCACAACTGCAAGGGACAGCAGACCTTTGTATTTGATATGAATTTCAGCTTGATACCTCTACGCGTTCCTGTAAAAGGGTATTGACAGACGGAGAGACAGACAGACGGACAACCGAGTGATCCTGGATTCCGTTTTTTCCTTTTGAGGTACGAAACCCTAAAAATTAAGTACAAAAGAAAATACCCAACCACTAAATTCAACAGTATCGCCTCTCAATTTCCATTTAACCCTTAAAAAGCCTCAGAAACAAATCACAGAAAGGACCACAAATTTCGTCTCATTGTCCACGGTCTAAGTGGGAGTGAAGAGTATTAATTGCGTTAATTTTCAGTTTATTTTCGGAATGATCACGCATTTATTCCATAAATGGGTATTAAATACCCCTTTTGAGCAGCCGGAGGGTTATTTTAAATTTATTTGTCAAGTCTATAGCGATTCGTAAGGTGTTTGGTTAATTTATTAGTCTTACGTTATTTTGAGACATTTAAGTTCCTTGCGGCTGATATGATCATCATCATCAGCCGCAAAAAAGTCCACTCCTACCGGCCTATTTGCTAACTCAGTGACCAACGTTTTGATAGTCACTTCAAAATACATTGCGGGTTTCTTATGATTGACTATTTTTTATTAAAGACTAGCTTTCGCCCGCGGCTCCGCCCGCGTCAATGTCGATCCCTCGGGAATAGTACTTTTTCCCGGGATAAAAGGTAGCCTATGTCCTTCTCCGTACTCCAGAGAACTTGTATGCAAAATTTCATAATGATCGGTTCAGTAGTTACGGCGTGAAAGCGTAACAAACAAACAAACAAACTCACTTTCGCATTTATAATATTATAGTATAGTATAGTATATAGTATTATAGTAAGGATAAGGATATATAGAACGTAATGTACTTTGAAATGATTATCAAAACGTTCACTGAGTTAGCAAATAGGCCGGCTGGACATAGACGTCCCCCGAGGATTTCCAATATGACCGGTTGGAAGCGGCTTGCATCTAGCGTCTTCCGAAGTTATTGACAATAGACTATAGTCAGGTCATTCGACCATCTGGTCGGTTGGTGTCCGACGCTACACTTGCCGGTACATGGTCGCCATCCGAGTACCTTCTGCCCCATCGGCTGTATCGTCGGTTCTACGCGCTATGTACCCCGCCCACTGCAACTACAAAGAGCTAATGCGCTGAGCTATGTCGGTGACCTTTGTTCTTCTTTGAAATCTTCGTTTCTGATTCGATCTCGCTGAGAAACACCTAGCCCTGTCCATAGCTCTGAGCGACCATGAAATTTCTTATGAAGCCCATGGCAAGAGATAGTTTTTCGGACCCGTAAGTCATCACTGGATAACATTCATTGATTATGAACTTTTGACGGAGACGGAACAGAAAGAAAACATACACAATATACGTCTTTATCTCTTCCGGGATAGACAGAGCCTGAGGCCACAAGACCTAAAATCCACGTATATACAGAAAAAAAAAACGCTCCTAATCTAAGGATTTTAAACTAAACAACGTCTAAAAAGGTGGTATACTAAAAAAGGTGGTAGTATACCACCTTTTTAGACGTTGGTCATAAAACCCCAAAAGAACCCAAGATATTAAGGGATTACCATTTAAAGATTTGGCCATTTAATCCTTCAGCCCCCAAGAGGCCAGATCTGGCCGCATAACAATTAAAACTCCATTGTGTCTGCGTTTCCGCGATTGATGGGTTAAGGCTTCGAACATGAAAGGTTAAATTCTACTCGCTAAGTACATTGATCCAATTTGTTAAATTGACGAAAATACCCCATTTTAGTGGTCGGTTTGGTCAATCCGATTAACAACGGCTTTTTGTAAACTGATGATCTCCGGGGCTCAGTGGAAAACGCCTTTGAATCGCAGGCTCTCGGGTTCGATACCAGGTTAGGGCAACTTTGAAAAACTACCTTTTCAGATTAAGTTGGATGTTGGATCCCTATCGATTTAGTATTCTAAGACACAAGTTCACATAACTAAGTGTGTATTAGCTTAAACTGTGTTTAAAATAAAACCGGCAAAGTGCGAGTCGCACACACTAAGGGTTCTGTACAAAATTTAACGTCAAAACTTGCTTTTTTCACGTGGAGTCGGATGTATAAGGATATGAAATCTCTTCCATGCGACTTCTCTTGCAACTAAAAATTACTTTACAAAACTAAAAATTAATTAAATCAAAAATAAAAACCAACCTTTATATAAAACCTATCAATAAATAAAAACCTACCTATAAATAAAAAATGTCACGCAGGTCACTGCCCTGCGGTAATGTGCCCAGAAGACTGGCAGCATTGCCACGTTGAATGGCAATGCTTATTCGTTGAGCAAGATAGGTACCAGCCCTCTGGTCATTCGACACCTCGACCAGCCTTTTGCTCACAAACTTAAAAAACTAAATAAACTGCATAATACTGATAACTTTTTGTTATTCAAATTTCTTATCGCAAAAGCAAATTGGCGCCAACTACATTTTTACAAGAATTAACTAAACAATGTCTTTATACAAGTCTAATTACTTCTTCAGAAGCCGCCGCCGTAGTGCAATTTTTATCAAATAATTACTTTCAAAGTAACAAAGAGCATAATGTACTTAAGTAGTTAAGACATATCTTATCAGAAGCCTACGTTCTTCTCGCCGTGTGAATCAGGACGGGTCGTTTGCCCCATTTAATACAAAATTTACTGATAATGTTCAAGCGATAAAAATTCTACCATTACACATCCGATACAACTTGACACCTTCCTGGAAACGATTTCTATACAATAAGGAGATCATAATTTACTGGACTTAATAGCCAATGTAGGTAGACACTTATAACACCGAGATATTATTACCGATTGGGGATCATTTCGTATTGGATGTTAAGTGACCAATACAAGTAGACACTTCAAAACTGGACTTACGATGCCGAGTAGAGGTCACGATGAATTGGATGGTGTGTGACTCATGTATAGAATGAGGCACATAGTGAATCATTTTCCTTTGAATACGAAAGGTGTTAATATTTACCACAAAGTATTGAATTGATTCTTTGGAAACTAACAATAGACATTTTTGAATGTGGTTGAGGTGATACTTAAGTGTTTTTTTTATTCGTTTTTATTTTACCTGGTGTCGTCATCAAGTCTTCATTTTAACTGACTGTGTCAGAGAGTTATTGTACGAGAACTACTGTTTTACTAACTTCTTTTTTCTTCTTTTCTTCTATTTGGCCCTCAAACTTTATTCAGTAGCTTATTTTAGCCAGTGTCTAGTTATTTTTCGAGTTATTCTTGCTTGAGTATCAACGAAATGATGGTTTAATTCATTTCGCTGATTTCGACGGAGCCCCTGGCGACAATTTCCACGAATCCACTGGCTTGATCACATACGATGCAATAAGGCGAGCAAACACCAGCCCGCTAAGTAAATCTCACCACAGCCGTGACACTTTATTTTAGTTATTCCACACATTTTTCATAAACATGGGCATTTATAACACCAAATTACACCGACTTCACATTATAAACACCACTAGAAAAAAATTGCAAAATAATCCAAAACAAAAACCGTGCAGTCCGCCGAAATTCCCGCCAAGAACTCTACTTAACAACTTACTCAGATTTTTTTTTTAACCTATATTGTCCCACTGCTTGGCAAAGGTCTGCTTACTCAACTGTTACTTATTTTTTTTTCAAAATGACAGATTTGTCATCCTCACCTTGCAGGTTGCAGGCCTGCATCGGAGACGCACGCCCAGCCTCCCGAGCAACTACTCACTTTTCCCCCATTCACCCGAGTAAGTAGTATCCCAATACCTTCATTCCATTCCTAAAAGAACTTCCTATCCAGCTCCAGCTTACTCTTCCGATGGACAGCAGCGTTGAAAGCACAAGATGCCAAAGAAACTGCGCTCGCCAACCCGTATGCCAAGCGTGGTGAGTATGGCAATATTCTCCCATGAAGCGGAGGATCCTTGGGAGATGCCTTTGTCCAGCAGTGGACTCCTTTCGGCAGAAATGATGAATGATGATGATTTGCTGTTTTTCATACATCCCCGGTGTTACTACTAATCTTCCAAACCAGTAGTAACACGATTTTTTCTTATAATTTTTAATTGTAACACGGGAACGCAAATATATATATATAAATATATACGGACAAATCACACAGATTGAGCTAGCCCCAAAGTAAGTTCGAGACTTGTGTTATGGGATACTAACTCAACGAAACTATAATTTATAACAAATAAAAAAAGAAAAAAATATATTTTTATAACAAATACATATATAGATAAACATCCAAGTCCCAGGTCAATCGGAGAGAGATCATTTTCCATCTTGACCTGACGGGGGATCGAACCCGGGACCCTCGTGTCGCAGGCTGGCGTGTTAACCACTGCGCCACGGAGCTTGCCATTAAAAAGTATTAAATATTTTAAATCATGTCTGATTTCTATAAAAAGTTTCTGGTAAAACTGTCAACATTTGCAAATAGTTAAATTAAGTAAAAAAATAACGTAAATAGCATAACAAACCATTTTGTTGCATAGCTAATTTCATAAAACAAACTTGTCCCAAACCCACGTATTCATTCAATTCCCTTAAAACAAAGTATAAACCAACATTTCCATACACTCTTCATATTCGCGAAATAAAATCACTTATTCAAGTACTCAACTTTATAGCCAGTCGGATTGATAGACATTCCTTGTTCCCAAAAACAATTCCATAAAAATAACATTTTATGAGAAAAACAAGTATATTCAATCAAATTCTCAGTTAGTAAAACGCTGGGTTTGTGAGGGAAAGGAAAGCGAAAAATATTTTATGCGTTTAGGTGCTGCGTGATTGTGCGTGATAGATAAGGTTGCGTTTCTACCAAATATGTGTAAAGTAGTGATGTGCCGATACTTATTTATTTATTTCACTTTTTTGCACATATAGAAAAAAAAAAAAAACAATAGGCATAAAAAGATAAAAGTACAAAAGGCGGCCTTATCGCAATAGCAATCTCTTCCAGGCAATCTTAGGGTACATTTACTATTGAACGTTGACTGTTGAACGTTTAACAATCTTAGGGTAGTTGGAAAAAGGATATCAAACAGGTATCGAAATTTTCAATAACGAAGAGATTACGTAGGAGTCTTTTCTTTACAAATTCTTATTTCTCTTCTCAAGCGCAAGAATTATTCGGAATTTCCTAATAATTTTAGTAAAGGTTGCGTTTCTACCAAAGATGTGCTATGTGCAAAGTAGTGATGTGCCGATATCGAAATTTTCGAGAATGAAAAGAATGTGTCGAAATTTTTCTTGAGAATTTCTTATTTCTTCCCTCGAGTGCGAGAATTATAGTGAATTTTCCGCTAATTTAAATAATTGCATGTACATTTTCCAAAAATGTACATGCTCGGTATGAAAGTGGATGGCAAAGCTGTGAAATGTATGCTGGTTTTTCAAACACAGTTTGACTGAGTGTCAAAAAAACATTTGTCACTAGGGCGTATCCACCATCGCAATCAAGGGCGGATCCAGCTTTGGTGCCAGGGGGCTCACAGAGTCGTCAAATCATAAGAAGTTATAATTTAATTTTTATAATCATAGATACAAGTAAAATGTAGGTATTTTATTAATGTATGTAAGTACTTACTGTACTTAAAAATACATATATTTAAATGACAAAATCAATTTTTTCTTGTACGTCTTCTTCCGAAACGCGTTATCACTTCACCTTTTCAATGGGTACTATTTTATGGATGAATATTTAAAAACATTTTGTTTAACAATTTTAATTAGTGGTCCACCTAGGTCCTGGAGCCAGCCCAGGGGGGGGGGGTCATGACCCCCATGACCCCTGGATCCGCCCTTGATCGCAATAGGTAGGAAAGTGAAGCGCTTAATTATGAATACAACACGCACACCGTCTTGCATCCTCACACAGCATTGGTGGAAGCGCAGCCTTACTTGAGATTTTTTACTCCATACCTACGTGCAAAAAGGAAATGATTGTCAGCAAGTTGAAGAAAGTATCCTGGGATAGGGAAAATTTCATCCTTGTGACTTTGACATACCGGATATCAGAAATACTGACAGGTTGTTAACTCATCGCATCATATTTAGTAGAAGCGATTCCAGTTTTTACCCGACTACGGCGACGCCGTAAAGGGTTATGATTTTGGCTGCTATGTATGTATTGTATAGAAATGTATATATGTATGTCTCTCGTATCTCCTAAACTAACCAACGTTACTTGACATATAAAACATGGTCAGATGCCTTTTGACCGTCCGCTGGTTATGGGTGTCATATGTGACATCACACCAAATTCAAAATGGCGCTAAAAAAAGTCTTAAAAATAGTTAAAACAAACTTGAAACTAAAAAAAGTTATAATTTACTGTCTAATGTTATAAATATAATGGTACGGAACCCTTTATCCGAGAGTCCAACACGCACATGGCGCTGATTTTTTAACTTTCGAATTTCGGACACTAATGTACCGACCCTAAAAATAAGTATGTCCATTGCAATACAAATTCAGTCTATTTACGTAAAGCAAACATAATTCGCTACACTAAAAAGGAGATAAATCTTCGTCTAGTGGGATTCCATAGACTACAGACAGAGGAGCCTAGAGCCGGGTGAATTGGGGCGAAAAATATGTCGAGTACAGAAATGGCGACGTGACCAAGAACAGCCGTTGAACATTTTTTACTCGATTCTGCCATTTTTTTCCTAGCCTGTAGATGTTATGTCCCACTGCTGGGCAACGGCCTCCCCCTTGTTTTTCCATTCGTGTCTGTCCATCGCAACTTCCATTCATAAACTTGTCGAGATCATCTCTCCACCTCCTTCTCGGTCTACCTCTACCTCGGCGACACTCCGGTATCCAAAAAGTAGCCAACCTAGCCCACCTTTCTGACCGCATACGATAACATTCATTTAATCAAGGTTTTGATGATCAGATGGTCAGGGGTTTCATCTTCAACTGCCTGTCTGGTGGTTGGAGGCACGGAGCAATCTGCTCCGTGGTTGCAGGTATGGCATCGAGTACACGCACCCACCCTCCCGAGCTGCTACAACAAGATTTTTTTGCCGTTTTTATAGATAACGTGTGGTATCCGGCAGAGAAGAATAGGACCACTCCAAGTCTTCCCGTGGATGTCGTAGAAGGCGACTTAGGAAATACAAGCTAAACAAAGCTTATAAACATCTAAGACACCTCTCCAACCCGTCTGGCCAGCGTGGAGAGTGTAGGCCAAGTCCTCTGGCTGCTCTGGCCAAGTATGGCCCTAGTAGTACAGAGAGGGTCGTGCTCCTGTAGTGGAGACTAAAAAGGACCTGATGATGATGATGATGATAGATAACGGTACGGAACCCTTCGTGCGCGACTCGCACTTGGCCGGTTTTTTTTTAATTTGTTTCATAAATGTGTGCCTCAGGTCGAAAGTCAAACTAAATGATGATGCTATTATTTTGCGTCATTTCTATACCTGTGTTTGATTTGTGATAGAGATTGTGTGAGCTGGCAATTACTTAGGGTGTCTGGAGAGTAGGTAAAGCGGCTTCTACTGAGGACACGACTCAGATGGGATTCTTCCGAAATGTTTGCCAAATAAGTGGGATATATTTAGGAGACTTCTAAGGTCTATCATTCTTAGGAATTGTTCTGCTGTCCTGTATTAGTCAACTGTAGTACCTATCTGTGTGCAAAATTTCGTCAAAATCTGTTCATCCGTTTTGGCATTAATAACATCCATACATTCCCACAGCGTTTCGCGTTTAAAATGTAAGGATTTTGATTTGAACATAATAATAATCCTATCCTACTAAATTATTGAAATAATATTGCAATCAAGATCAGATTCCACAGGATTGAACACAAATACTCCTAAATGTCAGTTAGGTAGACAATTTGCGGTGGGCAAGCTGCAACGTCTGGACCGCAAGTGAAGCCGGCTGTCGGCAGTTGTATTACAGGTAAACGATGCAGAGGACGAATTTGGCTATTGAGACTCATTCTTCATCTTGACTATCTAGAACACAGAAATATATCAAGATAGAATGGGGATGACAGGATTTTGCCAAGAATGTCAGTTTATGCATAAGCCGCGCCTCCAATTTGACGTCATTTCTAGCGAAATAGTAATATGAAATGCACAAAAATAAATCGCGTCATATCTATAAACAAATTTTTAAAGTTAAGAGCCCGCCATAGGCTAGGCGGCGTGGCGGTACAAACGCGGATGGTCTAAACGCGTTGGCTACTTTGGATATTTTCGTTTTTAGGAATATTCAAGGGTTATTCGAAAAAGAAAAAAAATGATGGCTGCCTTATCTGTAATGCAATAATAATCAAAAGTTTCAAGGTTAATTTTAATGTATTTGGTGAATAATGCTGTATACCGAGTAAATGAGACGTGATTTGGAGGCAACTTTGCAATTTTTTTCTATCGAGAAAATTTAACGCAATCGTGTTTTTGAGTCAGATAGTTACCAGAGTTAGTCCTGAACTTTGCTGCATTTTTATTTCAACTTGAGTATTTTATTATTATTGACTAGCTGTTGCCCGCGGCTCCGCCCGCGTTAATGTCGTTCCCTTGGGAACAGTAGAAATGATAAAAAATCCATACAAACCCCTGCCCCTTTGCTTTTTCCCCTTAAGAGCCCGACATATGCCAGGCGGCGTGGCGATACAAACGCGGATGGTCTAAACGCGTTGGCTACTTTGGATATTTTCGTTTTTTAGGAATATTCAAGGGTTATTCGAAAAAGAAAAACATATGATAGCTGCCTTATCTGTAATGCAATAATAATCAAAAGTTTCAAGGTTAATTTTAATGTATTTGGTGAATAATGCTATATACCGAGTAAATTAGACGTGATTTGGAGGCAACTTTGCAATTTTTTTCTATCGAGAAAATTTAACGCAATTGTGTTTTTGAGTCATATAGTTACCAGAGTTAGTCCTGAACTTTGCTGCATTTTTATATATACATAGTCAATCATGCAAAGCAGTGTGAGGTAGTACGGGCCCTTAAGGGGGAATTTAATACATTTCACCTGCATAGATCTTTAGCCCTTAAGGAGGGGATTTTGCCCATTTCACCTACACAGATATTTTTTTTATTGTAATGGAGAACTTCTAATTGTTATATTTCTAAGTGAATAAAAAAAAACCATACAAACTTTACCCCACCTATTCTACCCCTTCAAGGGGAAATTTCGATCATTTTAACTACACAGATCTTTTTAATTGTAATGTAAACATATATCCTTATTTTTATACTTCTATGTCCAGAAATGAGAAAATTTCCATATAGTCCCCCCCCCCCCCCCTTTACACTTTAAGGGGGAAATTTTGTACATTTCACCTACACAGATCTTTTTTAATTGTAACCTAGAACGTATTTACTTATTTTCATACATCTAAGTCTAGAAATTGAAAAATTCCATACAAACTTTACCCCCTATTATCCCCTTCAAGGGAGAATGTTGTCTGGTTCACCTAAACAGATCTTTTTTAATTAAGAACTTGCGTACCTACTTTCAAACTTCTAAGTCCAGAAATGAGAAAATTCCATAAAACTTCATCCCCTTTGATTTTCTAAAAATCCTTTCTTAGTGCTCATTTACATCATAAAAAGAATCCCTGTGCCAAATTTCAAGTTTCTGCGCACAGTAGTTTCGGCTGTGCGTTGATATATAAGTCAGGTTTGCCTTTGGCCCGCGGCTCCGCCCGCGTAAGTGTGGATTTCTCAGGAACAGTAGAATTACCCGGAATACATTAGTTTATGACTTTCAATGAAACACCTTAATATTGAATTTCAATTAAATAACTTCAAAAACGGAAAGTTTCATACTAACTTTGCATCCCCGTTATATCCCCTTAAGGGATGATTTTTGAGAAAAATATTTTACTCGTTTTTCATGCCTTTTAGTAAAGAACCTTCATGCTGAATTTCATTCGACTAACTTCAAAAATGGCAAAGTTTCATGCTTACTTTGCACCCCTATTTTACCCCCTTAAGGGATGATTTTTGAGTAAAATATTTAACTCGTGTTTCACACCTTTCAGTAAAGATTCTTCATGCTGAATTTCATTCGAATAACTTCAAAAACAACAAAGTTTCATACTAACTTTGCAACCCGTATTTCCCCCTAAGGAGATGAATTTCCAAAAATCCTTTCTTAGTGCTCCCCTACGTTATAAAAGGAACCCCTGTGCAAAATTAAGTTCCTAACCCTTATAGTTTAGGCCCTGCGTTGATATGTCAGTCAGTCAGTCAGCTTCTCCTTTTTTTTTAGTATGGATTACTATGGATAGAATGGATAGGTATAATGCCGTCGTATAATGATGATAAATTGACTTTGGATTTTAATTTTCAAGTCACTTATTATTTTATTTTATTTTTGCTATATGTTTCCAGGCAAACTCATGCCTTGAGTTCATTCAAATGACGATAACTTTTTTAGTTTATGAACCGATTTTGTTGAAACAAACTTTAAATGTTAAACTGAGTTAAAACAAAGCAATTAGTGAAAGTTTGAAGTAAATCGGTTCAGTATTTTCGGAGATAATCGTGATCATACATACAGACAGACAGACAGACAGACAGACAGACAAGAAATTCCAAAAAATTTTTTTTGCTTTCTATTATTCTTTTTAAGTGTCCCTCTATCCATTTCAGTCAAAAATCGAAATGTACAGACAAAATAATTTTACTGTTTTATTATATGTATAGATATTACAGACAATCATGCAAAACAGTGTGAGGTAGTACGGGCCCTTAAAAACTGCAGAGTAAAGCATGTGTTCATGTCGGGACGTGCGCGTTGACTGATAAACGTTTAACGAATCTTGCCCACTTGGCCGTTCTATCTTGATATATTTCTGTGATCTGGGACAACAAGAAACAGAGTAATTTTCTATTAAAATTAAGTAGGTTTATGATAAGTAAATATCTAAGCGACTAAACTTCGCAAAGACAATTTACCGAGAAATTAAGATCATATTTCCCGGAGCTGTATCGATTTTTCTTCCCCAAAACCTTTACATACTAAAATTTAACAAAATCGTTGAAGCCTTATCTGGAATCCTTATTGTCGCCAATCATTGTTCATTTAATCTTTCTCTTGCTTGTTAAATAATAGTATAAGATTATATTATATCTTTTCATATCTTCCACGCTGGTCTGGAAACAAATTAATATAGATATGCCAGTCGCTTCTCCTCCCACGCAGATCTAGCAAATGGTAAGGAAGTTGTGTCAGATCCATGTTTTTGTTAGGTTAACATTAAGTACTAATTTAAAAATTCATGTACAATCCTTACTAATATTATAAATGCGAAAGTGAGTTTGTTTTTTACGTTTTCACGCCGTAACTACTGAACCGATCATCATGAAATTTTGCACACAAGTTCTCTGAAGTACGAAGAAGGACATAGGCTATCTTTTATCCCGGGAAAATTCTATTCCCAAGGGACGACATTGAGGCGGGCGAAGCCGCGGACGAAAGCTAGTTTATTATAACTGCCTAAGGAAAGCTAAACTATTATCCGACCTGTTGAGGAGACCTGAGCGCTCACTCAAAAAAGCGAAAAGAGATTAGCACTTTTAGGTTCTCCATAAAATCCTTGGTCCAGTACGAGAGAGCGATCTATCGTACCGTCAGCGAATGCATAATGAACTTGACGACTTGATCCATCAAGAAACGATTATGCAGTACTGCAAGTTGCAACGGTTAAGATGGGCAGGGCACCTAGAAAGGACGGATGACTGCAGAGCAGCTAATAATAACGAATTTGATGCCACAGCAAAAAAGACCCCGAAAAAGGCCCAGGAAGCGCTGGAGAGATGGAGTCGAAGAAGATCTTAGGAAGATTGGAAAGTACACAGCATGGAGGAGACAGGCCAGAGACAAACCGGAATGGAGACAAATCGATGGGGAGGCCAAGACCCACAACGGGTTGTATCGCCGAAGAAAGTAAAGGGGAAGGTAAATATTTTTAAGTCGCGACGGCTCGAATATCTTACTTATATTATAAATGCGAAAGTGAGTTTGTTTGTTTGTTTGTTTGTTTGTTTGTTTGTTTGTTTGTTTGTTACGCTTTCACGCCGTAAGTACTGAACCGATCATCATCAAATTTTGCATACAAGTTCTCTGGAGTACGGAGAAGGACATAGGCTAACTTTTATCCCGGGAAAAAGTACTATTCCCGAGGGGTCGACATTGACGCGGGCGGAGCCGCGGGCGAAAGCTAGTTATAAAATAAATGTACTGAAGCCTCAAAATACCTCTACAGTCATTTTTCACTTGCCTTTAAGAGACATCCGGGGTTTACAAAGTACAAGATAGGTAACAAATAAACCGCTCTTTAGCTCTTTACCTATTAACTCCTAAGTCTGTTTTTAACTGCGCCCATTGACAACATAAACACTTCACTAACGATTGTGTAGTTCCCTTAAACAAGACTGTATCATAAAATAAAAAAGGACGAGAAGAATAACTTATTGACGAACTTGACATTTTATGTTGACGTTCCATTGCAAACGTTTGAACTACCGACATGGCAAGGAGAAGGAAAAAATACAGTACTTACTGCATTTATAAATATAATTTATAAAAAAAATATAGGGACAAATCACGAAGATTCAGCTAGTCCCACAGTAAGAGAAAAATATCCAAGACTCAGTTGAATCTGATAAATATTATTTAACATCTTGACCTGATCGGGGTTCGAACCTACGATTCAAAGGCACTATAAATACCAGTTAGCCTCAGAGGCGGGAAGGAGGCAGGAAATTTCCCAAATGTGACATATGGATCTTTTGAGACACACTAGGTACATTCAATATCTACAACAATAGGACGATGGCTTCAACTGTTGCTGTCAATCTCTTTTTTTCTTTAGTAGTTATTTTTAAATCAACAACTTATAGTTTTGTTAGGTATATCAACACAGAATAATGAATAATGAATGACAAGATGTGAAAAAAATCTACATAATTCAATTCAATAAGGACATACATTAACTGCGAGGTTAATGTATGACGAGGTGCAGATCCTATCACTAAGTGCCAGTTCTGTTGTGTTTTTAATTGGACCTGAACCTTATTACCGCTGTTACAGACAGACTTTAAACTAACATTTTAACGGAACATTTAACAGTAATGAAGATTCTGTAAAATACACGAATGTTAGCTGGTTTGTTGTTCTAACTTCTGTTTACTATATTTTTTTATATCTATAAATAGGTATTATGTCTGTGAACGAGATGGTTTTATCATTATAGACAGTTATATAGGATCACTCGATCTGTCTGTCTGTCTGTTGGTTGGTCTGTCAACCCTTTTACTCAGGAACTCGTAGAGGTATCAAGCTGAAATTCATATCGAATACTCAGGTCCCTTGGAGCTGTGAAAAAATTAAACTTTTAAGCCAATGCAATCAAAAGATAATTATATATTAAAATGTACGGAACCCTTCGTGCGCGAGTCCGACTCGCGGAGGATAAAGAAAATCTCATACATAGTAAGTACTTAAAATATGCTCAAACTGATCGAGGTTTCCTGAAATACATGGATAAAACAGTTTTTAGTTGTCAGTGATGTCATCTCGCGCACATTTTACTAACATTATAGTTCTTTCAAGCTAAACAAAGCTCATTAACATCAATGAGACCTTTCCAACCCGTCTGGCCAGCGAGGAGAGTGTAGGCCAAATCCTTTGTCTGCTCTGGCCAAGTATGGCTCCAGTAGTACAGAGAGGGTTATGCTCCTACAGTGGAGATTAAAAAGACCCGATTATGATGATAGTTATTACGAGAAACATTCCTTTCTTAAAAGGTATATGTCTGAGTTTTGTGTATCAAACTTCATATCACCATTAACTTTCAGATTTCACTTCCGCAAAGTAACACCTGAATCTATTAACTTTATTCAGATATCTCTCCTGGTCTCCGGCAGCATAGACTGATTAACACGATTGAATATTCACACAAATCCTAAAACAAGCTCCAAACAGATGAGCCTCGAACAGAATTTATTATCGTGCACTCACTGCCACCGACAATAGGCAGAAACTGCAAAATCATATCCGCCATAAATCATTAAGGGCACTCAGGCCCTCACTTCAGTCTTACCAAATTATTCACACAGCAAGCCGTCTCTATAAATCGATAACTCATTTCATATTCTCATTTTAAATCACCCCCTTTTGAACCTAGACGTCTGCACGGCGTCTTGGCTAGCACAATAGTGATAATGAAACATGCATTACAAGCGCTTTTGTGACCCCCACCACTCGTTGAGCGCCATTCCTTTTTAATAAGATTTTGAATTTAGAATGTGCCGAGATTTTTTTGGACGTTTTTCGAATGATTGTGGTCTTGGTTAAATTCGTTATTAGAAAGTACTAGCTGTTGCCCGCGGCTCCGCCCGCGTTAATGTCGTTCCCTTGGGAACAGTAGAAATGATAAAAATTCCATACAAAACCCTCCCTTTTAACCCTCTGCTTTTTTCCCTTAAGGGGGAATTTAATACAAATCACCTGCATAGATCTTTAAGGAGGGGATTTTGCCTATTTCACCTACATAGATATTTTTTATTGTAATGGGGAACTTCTTATTGTCATATATATATATGTAAATAAAAAAAATCCATACAAACTTTACCCCACCTATTTTAACCCTTCAAGGGGAAATTTCGTCCATTTTAACTACACAGATCTTTTTAATTGTAATGTAAACATATAAACTTATTTTTATACTTCTATGTCCAGAAATGTGAAAATTTCCATACAACCCCCCCCCTTTATGCCTTAAGGGGGGAATTTAAACAGATCTTTATTAATTTAAATTGAAAACTTGTGTACCTACTTTCAAACTTCTAAGTCCAGAAATGAGAAAATTCCATAAAACTTCACCCCCTTTGATTTTCTAAAAATCCTTTATTAGTGCTCATTTACATCATAAAAAGAATCCCTGTGCCAAATTTCAAGTTTCTGGGCACAGTAGTTTCGGCTGTGCATTGATATATAAGTCAGGTTTGCCTTTGGCCCGCGGCTCCGCCCGCGTATGTGTCGATTTCTCAGAAACAGTAGAATTACCCGGAATACATTAGATCATGATTTTCAATGAAACACCTTAATATTGAATTTCAATTGAATAACTTCAAAAACGGAAAGTTTCATACTAACTTTGGATCCCCGTTATACCCCCTTAAGGGATGATTTTTGAGAAACATATTTAACTCGTTTTTCATGCCTTTCAGCAAAACCTTCATGCTGAATTTCATTCGACTAACTTCAAAAATGGCAAAGTTTCATGCTTACTTTGCACCCCTATTTTACCCCCTTAAGGGATGATTTTTGAGTAAAATATTTTACTCGTGTTTCATACCTTTCAGTAAAGAACCTTCATGCTGAATTTCATTCTAATAACTTCAAAAACGACAAAGTTTCATACTAACTTTGCAACTCGTTTTACCCCCTTAAAAGATGAATTTCCAAAAATCCTTTCTTAGTGCTCCCCTACGTTATAAAAGAAACCCCTGTGCAAAATTTCAAGTTACTAACCCTTAAAGTTTAGGCCCTGCGTTGATATGTCAGTCAGTCGGCTTCTCCTTTTTTTTTAGTATGGATTACTATGGATAGTATGGATAGGTATAATGCTGTCGTATAATGATGCTGATTGACTTTGGATTTTAATTTTCTTATGTCACTTATTATTTTATTTTATTTTTGCTATATGTTTGCAGGCAAACTCACGCCTTGAGTTCATTCAAATGACGATAACTTTTTTTTTAATGAACCGATTTTGATGAAACAAACTTTAAATGTTTTGTTGAGTTAAAACAAAGCAATTGGTAAAAGTTTGAAGTAAATCGGTTCAGTTTTTTCGGAGATAATCGTGATCATACATACAGACAGACAGACAGACAAGAAATTCGAAAAAAATTTTTTGCTTTCTATTATTCTTTTTAAGTGTCCCTCTATCCATTTCAGTCAAAAATTCTAAATGTACAGACAAAATATTTTTACTGTTTTATTATATGTATAGATAGATATAGATTTGTGTTAAATTATTATGTTATGGACAGAACATTTATTGTTTCAATTTTTTATTTTAAATTTATAATTTTCTTCCGCTTTATCTACTCGTGAACATTGTTAAAAAAATAGACATATTCTAAAAGACTGAAGAATGGGACAGTTTATTGAATGCGAAACCCGTCGTAGACTAGAAACAACAAACACACTAATGACATTTAGGGGTAGATAGAACCTAAGGTCATAAGACCCAGAGGCCACGTTGAATGTGTAGACCACGTTTTTTTTTGCAAAAAATACAATTTTTGTGACAAGCTTTTATTGTAAACGAATCCACACTGTAAAATACTTTCCAAGACAAATCAGAGCAACACGAGAAACACGATTGGTGCACCTTGTTTAGTATAAGAGTTCCTATGGCTCCATCATCAGACCAGCGCAACGATTCCATAATATTGTATTGTCATCCGATTTACACATACATGCAAAATTTCGGCTCAATCGGTAACCGGGAAGTGGATCTAATTTAACTCGCAAGATTTATTACAGACACATCGGGACAGGTGAAACTAAATAAAAGCTTGTAAAAAGGGATCAAAATAGAGAGGGGTTGCTAGCCGTTGCGTATTGCCTTGATTCTTGGCCCATTCCCTCCAAATCCATAGATCCAAAATCATACTAATATTATAACTGCGAAAGTAACTCTATCTGTTTGTCTGTCTTTCTATCTGCCAGTCTATTACTCCTTTACGTTTCAAGTTTAACTATTTAACCAATTTCGATGAAGTTTGATGTGGTAGTAGTTTAAGGTCCGGGGAAGGACCTTTCATCACGAAATAATCAGCTGATCCCGAGGTATCGACGTCGGAGCCGCGGGCCAAAGCAAGTAAAATATAAAAGTAACAAAAACCTACATTTTACCCGACTACGGATAGGCAAAAAGGAGAGTTATAATTAACTTTACCTACATCATCTTATTTTTAACCCACTTCAAACGGGAATATTTTTGTTAGCGACAGTCATAATCAAGTTTTTTTATTTAGTCGGCACTGTAATTATCTCAAAAACCTACGAGCATAACGAGTTAGTTTCGCTTTTCCTGTATTCAGAAAATCTTATTTAGACATGCTTATCTCTAGATGTCGAATGGGACCCAGGTGGCCTAGCGATTAGGATAACTACTGGAATAGGGGTTCGAATCCCTCAAATGCATGTTTGTTTGAACAGGATAGTTTGGGGTGACAATGTTTATGTGTGGGTGTTATTTGTTTATTTAACAACCTTTTTTATTGAGGTAAGGGTCTTAGCGACAAAAACCCTTCAATAAATAAACGTCCCCCGTATTCGATACTTTAAATCGATTATAAAAAAGCCGATTATGCGTAAATTGAAAAAAAATCTTACTAAGTGTGAGTCGGGATCTCAAATTAAGGATTCCGTACAACGACGAAAATGTATTTTTGAGGACCCCTAAATATGTTGTTTGCTTTATTTTATAATTTGCTTTATTTGGCAAGTTTTCTTAAGGGAATATTATACCATCCTGTTACCTTATTCCTGCCAAAATTTTATAGTCTACTAGCTGTCGCCCGCGGCTCTGCTCACGTTTATGTCGAACCTGCGGGAGCAGAACTTTTTTCCGGAACGAAAGGTAGTCCATGTGTTAATCCAGGTAATAACCTATCTGTGTGCAAAATTTGGTCTAAATCCGTTCAGCTGTTTAGGCGTGTAAGAGTAACTTTCGCGTTTATAATAAGAAAATAAGGATGTCACTTGAGTTAACACATGTAATCAATTCGAGAAAAAAACTAGAAATATTTAAAATATTCCAATTCAATAGTTTAAACGATACAGCATAACCCTACTGTACAGACCCAAAAAACCGTTAAGCATAAATAAAAAAAGTTTATAATATTAACGGCTCATAAAGTCAAAATAAATCGATACAATCGATATAAAATTCATAACCCTTGTCGGCATAAATGTTGTAAATAATTCAAATACGCCGACATTTTTTTTTCTGACGGTAACATAGGTAGCTGGAGACAAAGGCCTTGATATGAATTCTTCAAAGTTTGTCGGCTAAAAAATAGACGTTTGGGCTGGGTGTCCAGTGGAAGCTATGAGTAATATAAAATGTATTAAACCTAACTTTAATTGTGTAATTGGCAAAGCCTTTAATCTTAAGCTTGATATTTATTCTTCAGTTAGTCTGGGCTTAGCAAATACGTTTGGGTACGTAGTCCAATGGAAGCTATGAGAAAATTTGTGATCAAATGTTATGTATAGATTTAATTGCTTTTATTTAATACAGTCTTTGAACACTTAAATTTCTTATTTAATTTCACGTGAAATGTTGATAACTATAATTTACTTATACTAAGTTTAATCGTCGCCGAGGTGGCCGAGAAAGCGCTAAAGACGATTTACATACGACACTGACAAGGGGGAAAGAGATCAGCCCTACACTGGGACAATAATTAAAGTCGCTCTCAAGAGCGCAAGTGCAAAAGTTTTGATGTTTGCAGCGTATTGTTGCTCTCTATTTAGTAAGCAAAATTCGAACTTTTTCTAATAAATTAACAAAATACTGTGTGTGAGTGTCTGCAGTTAAATTACTATGTGAAAGCGATTTTTGTAAACGACTTTCAACAATTCTGTTTTAAGCGCTATATTTTTTTATTCATTATATTATATATTATTTTATTTTAGTCGTGGTAGAGCCACGTTACCGGCAAAATTTATGGTAGCATGAATGGGCCGGTTGGTCCGGGGAAGTACCACACTCTCACAGAAAATGGACGTCTGAGTAGAAGCTTTAACGCTTCTGTGCTTCGATCGGTGAGTGAGAGAGCCAGAGGCCCATCCTTTCTCCTCCCCTCCCCATTTCCTTCCCCCAACTCCTTGAAAGGCCGATAACGCAACTGCCACACCCTGGTGTTGCAGTTGTCCAGGGGCGGCGGTGGTCACTTACCATCAGGTGACCCGCTTGATCGTTTGCAGTCCTATAACATAAAAAGAAATAATTCTTAAAATATATCTCGCTCATTACCGCTCTTACTGTGCCCAGATCTTATCAACGCAGAGTCTTCTTTATCCCTATGTCAACAGGGAATTTCAGCCTGATACAACCTCATAAACTATGGAAAAATTAATTATGGCTCCAAAGGAATATTTAATGGGGACCCTTTTTTATCATTTCGGCTCCCGAGTCTTTTAATGTGGACGTCTGTCCATCTTTTGTCTCATCTAAGGAATTTAATTAAAAAAGATTTTATGTGAATGAGTTCTTTGTTTTTTGATGCGTGTCTTTGGTAGAAGACATTATGTATGTAGATTCAACATTGTTTTTAATTTTATGTTCTTTTTAGACTAGCTCCGTGGCGCAGCGGTCAACACGCCAGCCTGCGTCACGAGAGTGCCCGAGTTTTCATCCCCGGTCAGGTCAAGATGGAAAATGATCTTTTTCAGATTGACCTGGGTCTTGGATGTGTGTCTATATATGTATTTGTTATAAAATATAGTATCGTTGAGTTAGTACACAAGTCTCGAACTTACTTCGGGGCTAGCTCAATCTGTGTGATTTGTCCGTATACATTTATTAAGTTACTTAAAAATTAATTAAAATAGTGATGGGATGGCTGTCATTAAGTTTTAAATGTGTTTAAGTATTCAGGTCATGTTATACTTAAAGTTACCACAATACGTCGTGACTAACAACAATTAATGAATCAGTAATACATCGCTATCTATCGGCCAAGGTCTGCCATTGTGTGTATGTCTGTGTCGCAATCATGCATCACGCCTACGAGTATCATGGTTATAAATAAGTAATTATTTAAAAGCTTCGTTTCATAAATTATTTATTTCGCTGTAATAAATGATACCCCGAATACATAAGGTTAACCTTACAGGGTAGACATTTCTTTTTTCTGACACCAGTATCGGCTACTTGTAAAAACAACAATTGTAAACAACAATAGCTGGAATATCGAAAAAAAACACCATTTCCATACAAATTGACCAGCTGGCTAAAAACTTAGCTGCGTTCTTACACAAGAAAGACAAACAAAACAAACAAACACACCTAACGAAGTATAGAAGTATACGGTTTCTACACAAACGTCGATTGTAACTGTGGTACTTCCCTTCATGAGCCGGCCCATTCATGCTACTAGCAAAAACTTTTGCCGGTAACGTCGCTCTACCACGACTCCAAGTTACCTATAGATTAGTTGTTAATAGTGACGGGCCAAGTCATCCTTTCAAGTCGAGGGTAAATCTAAACCCGTTATGCCAAGCTGCCATATAAGTCATAAGAAACAGACTTTATCAGCCGAGATAAAATGTACACTATGTCCTTCTCTGTGCATGACAACGTAGTATGACAACAGGTATAAAAATTCATGACGATCGGTTCAGTAGATAGAGCGTGAAAGCATAACTAACAAACACACTTTCGCATTTATAATATTAGTTGGGATAAATAACAAACTTTTATATTTCTAATTTATGATATGAAAATTCGTGGCTTTGACAATTTTACTTGTGACTTGTCAATTAGGCGCCATCCCAAACCCGCACAGAGCAATCTCCGACAGTCTGGTGTCATGGGATGTGAATCAAAATCCGACTACGTAATAAGGCATGCGGTTTAGGCCACGTAGACGAGACATTGATTTTGACCAAAGACTTTCTGGTATCCAAATAAAGTCTTTTGAACATGAAATGAAATGAAAAATATTGATTACTAGCTTTCGCCCGCTGGTCCGCCCGCGTCAATGTCAATCCCTCGGGAATAGTACTTTTTCCCGGGATAAAAGGTAGCCTATGTCCTTTTCCGTACTCCAGAGAACTTGTATGCAACATTTCATGATGATCGGTTCAGTAGTTACGGCGTGAAAGCGTGACAAACAAACAAACAAAAAAACTTACTTTCACATTTATAATATTAGTAAGGATAATACACAATGTGCACACACAACACAAACAAAAAGGGACAGTATAAGACAAAAACAATATAAGGCGGTGCCATCAGTATTATAAAAGGTGACGGCCCAGTATTAAGCTGAACACTGTTTTTTATTTCTGTTTTAAAAGTAAAACAGAAATAAAATGTAACACTTTCAATCGGTTTTTAAAATACCGGTTCATAAGTGTTAATAACTGTTACAGCCACTCAGGTTTACATTGGCATAACTATGTGGATACGAACTGTGTTTACCTACATAGAAAGATGTAAAAACAATTTACTAACAGTTTGGTTACAGAAAATATTATCTGTTACACTTTTGTAAGTGTTAAGAGCAAACAGGTTTTAATCACCCAATTATGTGTTACAGCTATTATTATGTAACAGATTTACCCACTTATTAAACCTATTTTAGTTAAAATATGTTTTGTCTCGTTCTTTCCATGCCTATCGTTGCAGAGAGGGATAAGGACAAAACATATTTTGACTAAAATAGGTTTAATAGCCGTTTGCAAATTTTTATGAATAAGGGTTTTAATGTGTAACCCTTATGAATGTGTATGCTTTATAATGTTTTTTTTAATTCCCTTATTTATACACATTTTATCTGTCAATCAAAAATAACCTTTACGGTTCGACTTATTCATTAGATGCCTTTGCCCTCTTTCTTCGGTTCAAGGTATCGGGTACATGGAATCCAATGATTGAGTTGCGCAATAGATGTCATATGTGCCAGAGAACAGTTCCCAAACAGACCGACAGTGTTGTGTAAAAACTTGTGAAATAAATGACTCGGACAGAGGGTAGACCGATATGGTTTTCCTTGACAGATCCAACATCCACCAAAGCTCTTCAGAAGTCTTCTTCTTCTACCTTATCCCACTGTTTATGTGGGGTCGGCACAGCATGTAAGCTTTTTCCATTTCTGTCTATCTCCAGTCAACTCGTCCGTCACTCCCTTTCTACACATATCCTCCTTTACACACTCCATCCAACGTTTCCTTGGTCTCCCTCTTCAGAAGTCGCACTCTGCAAAAGTATTCAAAGAAATATCAACTCAATGTAATTAGCGATACGGTGTAATTTAGCTCGCGTCAGAATGCAGCACCTTATTGTTTAGACTACAGAATCCATTGCAAGCCAATTTCATTCTTATAACTTTACACAAACGATTTATAGTGCCAAACGCACGTCGTCCCTATTGGATTTGCCCGGTTTTACCGCTTCTAAGGCAGGAAACTAACAGATGCGGTGCGGCGGAGGCGCGCCCAAGAGGCGAAGAGTCAAAACAACAGAATATTAACCTTAATAGTATGTGGCATAAAGTCGATTTTAGTAGTGCGCCCGGCGCCATCATGCGGCGTGCGTCTTTTTGCGTCGCGCCGCCGCCGCTTGCGGCACGCCTCCGCTGCACCGCCGCCGCACCGCCGCCGCTTCGCGGCGCGCGGCACGGATTTTGAACAGTGTTGCCTGAAGGTTACATTTCTTACATTTTTCGTAACTTTTGACCTCCTCGCGTAACATGAAAGTAATTTTTATATTTAGGGCAATTTTCGTAACTTTTGAGAGCAACGAGATTTGTAATACTAGATTTTTATTGCAATTCAACGCATTCAATTTAAACTATAAACCATATTATCTTATCATCTAAATATCTTGTTAATACGTAATTTCGGCACTACAGCCAGAGTAATGATTACCCAGTAAAGTATCGATCTAGATCTTAGAATATTTTTTTTTTGTATTTTGGTAAAGACTGACTTACATATGGCGCAGACTATAATAATGGGGCAGGGCAGGTTGGTACAGGGTAGGTGGTCTCTTCTCTATCACTATTATTATAAACGAAAGTCACTGCCGGTATATGCGCGATATACTCGACCGATTAGATGCCGCAAAGCGTTATGCTATACGTTAGTGGTCACTTTATAGGATAGCGTTGTGTGGTGGGTTATACTCCGACCCCAAAAACACGTAAATTAAAAAAATTACAATGTAATTTTTGCTGCAAAAATGTAACATTTCAGGAAACGAAACGTAATATATACAGGAGGCACAAACATGCGTGACGATGCTGAATTTAATATACAATTTTGCCAATTGGTAGAGCAGTATCCTGCTCTGTATGATTATACTAATACGAACTATAGTAACATAAATGTGCAGGACACATTTTGGAGCATAATTTCAAAAAAAGTCGCTGCAACGGATAAGTTTCATTTATTTTCATACCTACATAAAAATACATACACAAATAATAAAGAAATTGTAACTTTACCTATGATTATTACAAATAATCATAGGTCAATAACCGCCGCTCGCGGCGCGCCACACGCCTCCGCCTCTTCAGTATAATTCACGAAGCGGCGCGGACATTTGCCGCGCCGCACTGAGATGCCCGCCGCACGCCACACGCAGCGCCGCGCCTCTTCTGTTAGTTTCTTGCCTAAGTGGTCGCCCTGAGTATGTATGTTTTCGATATCATATAACATAAGGCACCTCGTTCCAGAAATACTCATAGATATAAATAAACTCTGGAAATATATTTTTTTTTTTGCACATTCAATCAAATAGCGGCAGATGTTTAGCCCATTGCATGTTTTGAAATATTCGATAAAATATATTCCTGTGAAGTTTGCTACTAAACAAACACAAAACGCGTTTTATCAAACATTTGTCCCCAAAGTACTTGGAGCATGAAATTGACTAGTATTGGCAAAGCGTCAAATACACGTCAAGAAAATATTGTTCTTTAGCCGAGATCAATGTAAGGACGTCTATCTTGTGGCATTTATACTATTTTTATGTTATTCAAATCACTGAACAATTTTTATTTTTAAATATTCTAAAATGCATCCGATTGATTAATTTTGATTCTTTATCTGTAGTAGTCCATGCTATTAACTTAATATTTAACTAACTTTTTAATTAACTAGTATATTTTTTGTTTTTTTTTTTGTTTGTGGTATAAATGTTGTACGAGGTGGCTAAAATTACAAAAGCTTATTTTGTTATTCGTGTGTGTAAGTGGCCACCACTGGCATAAAATTTTCAGGCTGCCTAAAGGCATCTGACATAGTGACGACTGCCATCAATGATCACAGTCTGAAGCACGGAGGAGCTCGAGATATTTTTATGCTACTTTCGGACACCCTTGGACCTTCGGCTCTTCTATGCTTCACTCGGTGAGTGAAAGAGCTGGAGGTATCCTTCCTCCCCTTCCCTCCCCCAACTGCTTCAAAGGCCGGCAACGCTCCTGTTACCAGCGCTACCCATGGACAACTGCAACTACAACACCAGGTGTTGCAGATCGCTTACCATCAGGAGACTCGCTTGCTCGTTTGCCGTCCAATATGCCGGTCTGTCACTCACCGAGCGAAGCATAGAAGCGGTAAAGCTTCTACTCAAATGTCGATTTTATGTGAGACTTCTCCGGAGGAGCCGGAAATGCATCAAAAGGCATTTCCGATTTATATATCAACCACTTTTTGCTATCAAAATAGCAAAAAATGGTTGATATATAAATCTGCTGTAGAAGAAGCACTTCTTTTATGATTTTTGTTTCCAATTTGTCCAAAACCGGTAAACGAAGGACAGCACAAAAAGAAAACAACAAATGGACACAATAATAAACAAGCTATTAGACAACATCGCTAAATCCTGCAACAAATCAGCGACAAATTAGTCGCTCGACTGCGGCGCCGGTAATTGGGCACGTTCACTCATTTGCATTGGCCGCCCGATTGATTCTCGCTATATTTCGGGCAAATTGCTATGCGGTTAGGTGACTTGTATGAAAAGCTTCTTATTTAATCTCAAACTGTGTTGTAGTATATTAGGCTTTAAAAACTAAAACCCGACTACTAATATTTCTGGGCACATTTTATTACAATATATATAAATAATATATTTGTGTAATGAACATAAAAAATACTTACATACATTTGATAAAACGCGAGACATTACAAAACACTTTTTTTAAGTATGCTAAATTTTGTATTTTGAATAAGTGTGACGTCAATAACCTGTAACGCACCTATTGCACCTAAGAATGTTTCATATGTTAAGTTACGTTGGTTAGTTTATAAGACACAAGGTTTCGATTTTAACATTAAAAAAAAACAAACGCAAATATATCCCTTTTCACAAAAAAAATAGTTTCTTGTCTTTCAATTTTGACCATGCAGCCCTTAAAATATTTGCGCTTAGTTAAATGGACCATATATAGCGTGATTTTCAACCCCTGATCTATATTGAAATCCTGAAATCAGAATCACTAATGGAATACAGAATTGCAAGACAAAAGGGAAAAAACAAAAAGTATGACCTTCCATAGAAATTCGTCCATCTGATCGACGACTTCGTACGGGAAGACTAATTTTTTTTTCGATTTGCATCTTTTTTTCTAGCAATTCTGTATTTAATCAGAGATTTTTATTGCAGGATTTCGATATAGTTCAAAGGTTCAAAATCACGCTGCGGCGGTAATTCCACAATCGATACGACATTGGAACCTTCAAAAAAAGAGCGACGCTCTTGTCACACCCCAGATGGGCAGTAGTCTATGGGTAGCGGTGATCGCTTACGATCAGGTGACCCGCTTGCTCGTTTGCCACCCTATGTCATCATCATCAACATCAGGAATTTTTAGTCTCCACTGCAGGAGCATAACCCTCTCTGTACTACCGGAGCCATACTTGGCGAAAGCAGACAGAGGATTTGGCCTACTCTCCGCGCTGGCCGGGATGGAGAGGTCTCATTGATGTTTATGAGCTTTGTTTAGCTTGTATCTCCTAAGTCGCCTCTTACGACCTCCATGGGAAGACTAGGAGTGGTTCTATTCTACTCTGCCGGAAACCACACAACTCATAATTATTTATTTTTTAAATTACCAAGTTAGAAAAATATGCACCGCAGACAAACTTCATTTAATATTCATACCACAAACGACTGCAGCCACCCTCAAGTTCCCGAGACACAAAGAATCAGACTAACAAGCTGGACAATGTAATGTTAATCAGTCAATCAGACTGTCCTAACCACGTTTGATCGGCGCGACTAGTCGGAAATGCGATTATTCGCAGTCGCAGCATTGCCTTATTTGCGAAGTGTAATTGTGAATAACAGCTGATTGGACGCGGTGTGTAGGGAGTGAGGAAATTTTGAATAGACTGAGTGAAGATATTGCTTTGTGTTTAATTTCAGAAAACTTCTGCTATTTGGGTAGCGGGTTTTTTTATGAATAATTTGAGAGCGTTTTACCTCCATCTTGCCTGATGGGAAGCAACAATGAGGTCTAGGATGGTACACGCAAACTCAAATAATGCCTATTCACTCTTGCCTTGAAAATCCCTACATTGTACGAGTCGGGAAACAGTGACGCGGGGAGGGAATTCCATTCCTTCGCGGTTCGCATAATGAAGGAGGAGACGAATCTAGAGGTACGATGAGCAGGAATATCGATCACGTACGGGTGGAATCCCTGCCCACGCGGCGTCGTCCGCAGGGGAGACTGCAGGGGAAATTAGATCGTGCAGTTCGTGTGCGCATTCTCCGAAATGCAGCCTGTAAAAGACTTGCTACTAATCGGTGGTGGCTGAGGCTCTGAAGCCGTTCTGATGTAAGCAACTCAACATCAACGAGTCTTCTGGTACGTCTTTCGATAGCAGTTCAGGTGCAGGCAAGTACTTCATGTTTGCGGTTCTGGAAATACCCAAGGAGGGTTGGCGACTGGTAGGCAACCGGCCGTAAAAACTTTGCCATATCATATTAAGGCTTGAACGCTGTCATAATAGTGGCTCTGGGCTCCAACGTACCACAGCTGAGGTCCAACCAGGAAAACGCTTAGATGAGGATAAGTGGCATCATCATCATCACTACAGCCATAAAAAGTCCAATGCTGGACAAAGGCCTCTCCCAGAGATACTTTGTTTCACGGAAGGATATTGCCATACTCACCACGCTTGGCAATTGACATTGACATTGACGCGGGCGGAGCTGCGGATGAAAGCTGGTAATTTATAAAATTGACTCGAAAACTACACTCGTTCTGATGCAGTCGGGAAAAAATAATGTTAACCAAGACGACGTCTCAGAAACATGATTGCATCTTTTTTGATATATTTCTCACATCTGTGCATTGAATGATATGCACTAGATTGCATGCTATCGGATATACGATGCATTTTGTGAAGTCCCGGTGTTGCGGACGGAAAATATTTTTAACATTTCTTCTTTACCACCTGTTACTTTGAAATTTTTGTTCGTAATAAGTAATCATCAAATTATATGCCCTGTGGTTTCCGGCAGAGTAGAATATGACCACTCAACAAGCTAACCAAAGCTCATAAACGTCAATAAGACCTCTCCAACCCGTCTGGCCCGCGAGGAGAATGTACGCCAAATCCTCTGGCTCTGGCCAAGTATGGCTCTGGTAGTACAGAAAGGGTCATGCTCCTGCAGTGGAGACTAAAAAGAGCTGATGATGATGATGATGAAATTATATGCAATAGGTATGTTTTCTAAAAACATATATTTCAAAATAATTAGTCCACCTGGTAGTTTATTGAAAAATATTGGACAAGTATTTTTTCATTTGCCAATCAAACAAAAATTTATAAAGATCGAGACGAATAGACGTCACTATCCGGTACACTTTTTACCGGCCTGTTGCGTCATGAGCCCCCACTCCTGAACTTTGATGCGCATTAACTTTATCATCTATTGTTTGATTGAAAAAAGAAAAAACTGTATCTAATATTTTTCGATAATCTATAACACGGACTAATTATTTTATATGGTATTTTTTTAGGAAACAATGCATATTTGCATTTGACGAACTCTTAGTTTCACGGGTTCGATCCCCGGCCATCGTCACCTGACTGGGTGCGATCCCTGGTCAAGATGAGTAACGATATTTTTTAGATTGGCCTGGATCTAGAATGTTTATCTGTATATGTATTACTACATAGTATAAAACAAAGTCGCTTCCCGCTGTCTGTCTGTCCCTATATATGCTTAGATCATTAAAACTACGCAACGAATATTAATGCGGTATTTTTAAATAGAATGATGGCGAGCTTCGTGACGCAGTGGTTAATACACCAGCCTGCGGCATATCCCGGGTTCCCGAGTGGTCCCGGGTTCGATCCCCGGCCAGGTCAAGATGGAAAACGATATTTTTCAGATTTCAGGTCTTGGATGTTTATCTATATAAGTATATATTATAAAATATAATATCGTTGAGTTAGTATCCTACGAAACAAGTTCACAACTTACTGTGGGGCTAGCTCAATTTAGGTGATATTTCCTTATATATTTATTTATTATTTATTTTAGAATAAGGGATATATTACATTGCACCCGTGTGAAGCCGGGGTCCGAGTCACTGGTCTATTATAAAATATAGTATCGTTGAGTTAGTATCCTCCAGTAAATACAATCTGCACTGCATCATTTAACCTAAATTAGGTTGAAATAAATGCAAACTCAATAGATATTTTAATTCTGACCCTAATGACCGTCATTATCCTCGGATGCTCCTAATATAAAATAATAACAGTACACAATAGACGCTAATGGATTTATATCTTACTAGCGACCCGCCAACCTCTCCAATCCGTCTGGCCAGCGAGGAGAGTGTAGGCCAAATCCTGTGTCTTCTTTGGCCTAGTACAGGGAGGGTCATACCCCTGCAGTGGAGACTAAAAATACCTGATGTCGATGACGAACTGTGCCTGGGCTTTCCTCTCCCTTTTCTTTCTTCTATTTCTTTATACTAGTACAAACCTAAAAATATATATATTCTATCTAGGAAACGAGATACACAGTATTTATCGAGAAAACGATATAGAAGCAGAATTTTCTGTAATAAAGGTCATTAGCGCAGCAGATGTGGGTGATTGTTCTGTAATATCTTTATTTTATGCTACAAACGTGCATCGGATGCACAGGATTGCAGATATCGAATGCAATCATGTCATATGTATTCAGATTTTTTCATAAGTATTGGTAATAAAGTACATAAAGAAGAGTATCAAAGGAACTGTCACTTATTAAAGGTGAGATCAGTGTATTATGTTGAACAACTTTCCCCAGGTGTAGGTCACACCTAATAACAACAAAAAAAAACACGGTTTGCTCTTCGGGAGTGCCGGTAGAAGTGACTCCGCGCGGTAGGGAGGGGGATATTACATTCTTTTCGATCAGGTCATGTGTCCTGACGCGAGTTTAACATTTTTACCCATCCCAAAAAGTGCACAACGCCGTTCAAGACCTTTTCACCTCAAAAATGGGCTGATTATGCCCTTTAAGGATTGTGTTACCCATTTTCCGTTTTTAATCCTAACTAATATTATAAATGCGACAGTGAGTTTGTTTGTTACACCTTCACGCCCTCTCTACTGAACCGATCGTCATGAGATTTTGCATACACTTTGTCTGACGTACGGAGAAGGACATAGTGTACATTTTTATCCTGGGAAAAAGTACTGTTCCTGATGGATCGACATTGACGCGGGCGGAGCCGCGAGTGAAACCTAGTCCTGTATATACTAGCTGTCGGCCACGGTCCCGTTCGCATTGATGATGATCGGTACTTTAGTTAAAGCGAGAAAGCCTAACATACAAAGTCACTTTCGCCTTAATATAACCATTTCTATAGGTATTTCGGTAGGATAGGCGAGCTCCGTGGCGCAGTGGTTAACACGCCAGCCAGTCACGAGGGTGCCCGTGTTCAATCCCCGGTCAGGGTCGAGACGGAAAATGATGTTTTTCAGATTGGCCTGGGTCTTGGATGTGTATTTATATATGTATATGTTATAAAATATAGTATCGTTGAGTTAGTATCCCATAACACAAATCTCGAACTTACTTTGGGGCTAGCTCAATCTGTGTGATTTGTCCGTATATATTATTTATTTATATTAATTAGGATATGTATGACAGACAAAATTTATTCACTGACTCTTAAAATTCGTTACAGTTAATTTTGTTCAATCCTATGGATCAGATAAACAGCATGTGTAGTTTTTCTAAACAATTTAATTATAAAACCTGTTATCTAACTACGGATCTGTCCCAATTTCTTTATTCGGTTATCTCGACATCGATCTTAATGCTGTTATAACGACTAAAATTAAATGCTAGGCAAACGAGGCATCTGCACCAAAAACAATACAGTCAAAATAATAATATCTTTCATATTGAAAAACCGACTTCAATCAAACTACTGAATCAATTGTTATGAATTTTAAATGTGACCAACTTGAAAGCATACCGTTTCAGATGAAAAAGAATTTTAAAAATCGGTTCTTGCATTGATAACCTCCTCCTTTTTAGAGTTCCGTTGCCAAATGGCAAAAACGGCATCCTTATGGTTTCGTCATGCTCATGTCTGTCTGTCCGTCCGTATGTCACAGCCACTTTTTTCCGAAACTGTAAGAATTATACTGTTGAAACTAGGTAAGTAGATGTATTATGTGAACCGCTTTAAGATTTTCACACAAAAATAGAAAACAAAAAATTTTACTTAGAAATGAAAATAAAAAAAAATCATCTTACCCATACGTGTGGGATATATATGGATAGCTCTTCAAAACGATATTGATGTTTCTAATATATTTTATTCTAAACTGAATAGTTTGTGCGAGAGACACTTCCAAAGTACATATGCCCCCCACCCCCCCCCTGTAACTTCTAAAATAAAAGAATGATAAAACATCCACCGAAAATTGGTTTGAACGAGATCTAGTAAGTAGTTTTTTATAATACGTCATAAATCGTAAACCGCTGTTTACCTTTGATTCAAAGTTACAACGAAATACAAGAACTTTTATGTAAAGCTTTAAGTCAGATATTGACGTGTTCTGTGGCCTAATGATCATCAGGCCACGTTGCCACACCGAGGTCCCGGGTTCGATCCCCGGTCAGGTTAAGATGGCGTTTTTTTTTCAGAGAGAACAGATTCTATCGGTCGGCTTTTACGATCTGCGCGGGAAGATAAGCAGCTAGCACATTCTACGTTTTCTTCCAGACCAGTATGGAAGATACACATATACACATACACAAGTTGGGCTGGATTGAATGTGCCTATTGCTTGAATCATAAAAGCTAATGAAAGCGCATAAATATGATAAATTGCAGATCCATTTGAATAGCTGAGGGCTATTCTTTCCCATTTCCGATTCGGCTTTCTTCCGCGGCTAAAAGCATGACAAAATAGAGACATGTTAGTAGGGTTCCGTAACTCGAAATGTAAAAAGGAATCCTTAACAGGAGGCCTGTTGGCTAACTCAGTGTACAACGATTTGATAGTCACTTCAAAATACATTGCGGCTTTCTTATGACTAACTATTTTTATTTAAGTTATATAAAACGTAATGTATTTTGAAGTGACTATCAAATTGTTGTACAGTGAGTTAGCAAATAGGCTGGCAGATCACTTAGCTGATCGTCTATCAAGAACTTTTTTTTCAAGAACGCGTAGGTAACGCGGAGGTATCATTTTTAAATTCTAGCAATAAGTATATTAGTCCAAAATCTAATCTAAAGACTTTTTCCCGTTGGCCTAGGATTGCCATAATTCAAGGTCTTAATAACACAAGTAAAGAAAAAAGTAAATAATAAATTTTACCTATACGGACAAATCACACAGATTAAGCTAGCCCCAAAGTAAGTTCGAGTCTTGTATGGGATACTAACTCAACGATACTTTATAACAAATATTTTATAACAAATACATATGTAGATAAACATCCAAGACCCAGGTAAATCTCAAAAAGATCATTTTCCATTTTGAACTGACCGAGGATCGAACCTAGGACCTACGTCAAGACAGTTAATGACCACTAGGTCACTGAGGTCGTCAAGTGTAGTCACATTCCAAAAAAATTATTTTTTATACGGAATACTAAGTGCGTCATTACGACTCTTACTTGGAGATATAAAATTTTTTTTCGGGAAAAAGATGCGTTCTCTAGCAGTTGAGTAGCTTCTAGCTTCACCTACTAATGAATAGCATAAATTCAATTAATTTACAAACTCATCAGCAACATATCTATAAAATTAAAACCACCAAATTTTATTACGTGTTCCACTAATTTTATTGTTAACTTAATTATTTAACAAGCTTTTTATTTAAGTTCGTCACCAGCTGCTACGAGAAATGTTAGTAAAAAATGTGAAACGAGGACCCACGATGTTGCATCTCTCTCTAACGTAGTAAAAACGGGTGTCAGGATGGAATGAGAATTTATGACAGCCATTTTGAAAGCCGACGGCCTCTTGATCAAGTTAGCATAGAGTTATATGTTTCATTTGTGTCGTTTAAGATGTTATAGCTATCGTAAATATGGTTAATACTTGATTGTTTTATATCTTATCCTATACGGCAGTGTTCCTCAAATTGAATTATTTGATTACTCGCCTGAGTTTATATAAAAATCCGACTTGAAACAAACTACTGAACCATCATCATCACCACCAGGTCTTTTTAGTCTCCACTGCAGGAGCATGACCATCTCTGTACTACCGGAGCTACTTGGCCAGAGCAGACAGAGGATTTGGCCTAGACTCTCCTCGCTGGCCAGACGGGTTGGAGAGGTCTCATTGATGTTTATGAGCTTTGTTTAGCTTGTATTTCGTAAGTCGCTTCTTACGACATCCATGGGAAGACTTGGGAGTGGTCCTATTCTACTCTGCCGGAAACCACACAACAACAGATTTTCATATGTGAGAAGGAAAAATTACATTTGCGGCTTTTTATTTTATTTATTGATATATTCATATTGCACTAAGAAATATATATAAGTAGAATAACGTTTACGAATAAAATTTCCCCCAATAAGCATAACGGGTTCAAAAAGTGAACAATACAATAAGGAATATACAGCGAATAATAAAAAATATCGGACACAATAATAAATAGTTTAAGAAACACTGCTCTACGCTATTTCTTTTGTAGTAAAATATATGTCAGTAATTTCAAAAGCCGGTTTCCGATAAACAAACATCAATTAATCATTACACACACTAACCAGCTGGTTAAACCTGATTCTGTACTTGAATCCAGTTTTTTTTTCATTGTTTCATCAGTATCTTTGTGAACGGAAATTCACATTGTAATTATCCTTAGTTAATCTATACTTATATTATAATTAGTATAATATAGTTTAATGTCGGAGGCCAAGATCCACTTCAGGTCGCTGAGCCAGCGAAGTAAGTAAGTAAGTAAGTAAGTATATTATAAAGCTGAAGAGTTGGTTCATTTGAACGCGCTAATCTCAGGAACTACTGGTTCAAATTGGAAAAAACTTTTTGTATTGGATAGTTCATTAATAATAATTTATTGAGGAAGGCTTTAGCCTTCCTCAATAAATTATTCAAAGCCTAAAGGCTATAAAACATCACGCTGCGACAATAGGAGCGAAGCATCAATAAAAAATGTTTTGATAACGGGGGAACATTATTCATCTATGCTAAGAAAAAAACTAATCCTTACTAATATTATAAATGCGAAAGTGAGTTTGTTTGTTTGTTTGTTACGCTTTCACGCCGTTACTACTGAACCGATCATCATGAAATTTTGCATACAAGTTCTCTGGAGTATGGAGAAGGAGATAGGCTACCTTTTATCCCGGGAAAAGTACTATTCCCGAGGGATCGACATTGACGCGGGCGGAGCCGCGGGCGAAAGCTAGTGTATGTATAAAATTGGTCATGTAGGTACCTTTGAGACTATACATAATTATTGTTAACATAATGAAACAGAAGAAGAATGAACCTCGCAACAGAACTGTAAGCACTCAACAAATGAATTAAAATATAAATCACTTATCAATTGAACACCCTAAAGTATAGAAAGCGTCAAAAATACGGAAACAAAAGAACTAATAAATCTTCACATTTACGACACTGACTGTCCCTAAATGGTCCTTTATAAAGTAATTACTGTTAATGTGTACTATTCAATGTATTATTGGGTGTTAGTGTGCCTTCTGGGAATTTGAGAGCCTTTGTTTTCTGTGGTGTTACTGTTTTCAAAATAATGGTTAGTTTCTAGTTTTCTCTCGATGAATGAAGGCTTTTTTGCGATTTTAAACTGTGTTCAATGGGTTTAAAGTTTATTATTGGATTTTTTGGGTTTTTAAGGGTTGGCATTAATCTTTTTTGTATCTAAAAGTAATGTTTTTTTCAATATTGTCGCAATGGAGACCGAATTTTCAAAAAACTTGATGTTTCAAAGCCTTTTTTTTTATGTTGGGAAACATTGACACCACTAAGTAGAATTTAGATATTGACTCAAATGTTTAGTCGTCACAAAATGTTTTCAAAAAATGCGAAATATTAAAAAAAATGCTTAAATAAAATAATAACAAAACGCGACTGCCTTGCCAGACAAATTTATATCCTGTGGTACTCGGGGTGATGTAAATACCAATGATTCCCTATACACCCACAACTACTTAGGGATTAAGGAGTTAGGGCGGAATAAAGAAACCCATATACATGCATAAACAATACACCCCTTTTCTGAGCAGTCGAGTAATTATAGGAAGAAATAACCAATGTTAAAGTTTTTAAACCTTTCGCTGAGTCTACAAGACAAAGATAATACAGTTGAAGTTTACCATACATACAATCACATCTTTTCCCTTGCGTGGTAGACAGAGCCTAGGTCTATAAGACCTAACCCACGTTTAGCATAAGGGTTAAGCCACTCAAATATACACACCGGATTCGAAAAACGGCTTCCTAACCGTTTAACCACTATTTTTTAATGCGTTAAAAAAACAGGACACAAGCCTAACCCTGCGAAGTCGGACAAGTGCGCCACCATGGCGACACTCGATACCGAAGCCTTAAACCAGCTGTGAAGGGTTATGTCTGTCATCGGGGCTTTTTTGCTATGCAATTTTTAGTTAAAAAGACATGTGTAGTATATTTGCTGCAAAAACTGAAACACGCGTGAAGATAATTACTTTCTTGGACTTAAAATGGGGGGAGAGTATCGGTAATGGCATTATTTATTTATTTATTTTATAAAGGATGACCAACAACAAATCTATACATATAATAAAACACTAAAAATATTTTGTCTGTGCAATTAGATTTTTTTACTGAAGTGGATAGAAGGATACTTAAAAAAATAATAGAAAGCAAAAATATTTTTTTCGAATTTCTTGTCTGTCTGTCTGTCTGTATGTATGATCACGATTATCTCCGAAAATACTGAACTCAAGTTTGCCTGCAAATATATATTAGCACTTAAATAATATAAGTGACATAGGAAAATTAAAATCCAAAGTCAATTCATCATCATTATACGACAGCATTATATAATACCTATCCATAATATCCATAATAATATTATAAATGCGAAAGTAACGCTGTCTGTCTGTCTTCTTTTCACGCTTCAACCATTGAACCAATTTGGATGAAATTTGGTATGGGTGTAGTTTGAGGCCCGGGGAAGGACATAAGGTATGTTTAGTTCCGGGAAATTCTACTGTTCCCGAAGGATCGACACTAACGCGGGCGGAGCCGCGGGCAAAAGCTAGTACAATATAATATAGACATTAAATTTTGTATTAGTTTGCCAATAAGAGGTCCTCGCAAATAGAAAGTAGTTTAAAAGTTTATACCTAAAACAAAACGTGGACATAAATATCTGCAAAATAACTAATTAGGTACATTAATAGTAGACTAACAATAAGGTAATTAGGAAGATACGAGTATGGCCCTAGTAGTACAGAGAGGGTCGTGCTCCTGTAGTGGAGAATAAAAAGGACCTGATGATGATGATGATGATGATGAGTATTACGGCTTAAACACCTAGTAAGCTTAAATTCAGACTAATGTAAATTATGTACCTAATAGATAGGCTATGCGGCTAGCAATCAATATTTTTGTCCTTACGGCTGTAACGATGATGAATCATCATGAAGTTTTGCTTACACTAACTTCCTTTCGACGTACGGAGGAGCTCGAGTTATAGATATATTTGCGGTCACCCATCCCAGTTGTGACCGCGCCCGGGGGTGCTTAACATGCGTAATCATTAATAATGCCCACGCCTACTGTGCCATCGGGCTCCTCAATCAAATACACTATCCGACCCTGTCGCACTCGCCACCGGAACATAGTGCGTAGAGTAGGATTAGCTCCGATTACTGGTGACCGCCCGGCGGTCCCGGGTGACTTGCACCCAGGTGATGTAAATACCAATGATTCTCTATACACCCACAACTACTTAGGGATTAAGGAGTTAGGGCGGAATAAAGAGACCCATATACATGCATAAACAATACACCCCTTTTCTGAGCAGTCGGGTAATTATAGGAAGAAATAACCAATGTTAAAGTTTTTAAACCTTTCGCTGAGTCTACAAGACAAAGATAATACAGTTGAAGTTTACCATACATACAATCACATCTTTTCCCTTGCGTGGTAGACAGAGCCTAGGTCTATAAGACCTAACCCACGTTTAGCATAAGGGTTAAGCCACTCAAATATCCACACCGGATTCGAAAAACGGCTTCCTAACCGTTTAACCACTATTTTTTAATGCGGCGGTCCCGGGTGACTTGCACCCAGGATAGGCCCTTCTGGCAACGTAGCTTTCGGCCCATAAGGCAAAAGATGAGAGTTGCTGCTCTCCAAAGGCTTTTGCCATTGTTTCTCAGATTGGCCCTTCAGGCGTGCATGCACGTATACGCGGCCCATCAGGCAATATGAGAGTTTGCTGTCTCTCCAAGCCTTGCGCACACAGGCAACGCCCAAAGCCGAGGGTGTGAGAGGAAAGTCCCTCCGGGGGCCCTTTGGTGATGTTGTCTATAAAGGTTGAGGGCACTCTGCCCTCGCCTCAAACGCCCGGTGAAGTAGCGAAAGCGAGCTAGCTACATAGTCCTTATCAAAAAAAAAACAATCAAATACGAATACATACATACATTTAAAAACCTTTTCAACTTTACCAGATGATAGAATGTTTCTTCTGCACTTGTGTAAGAAGTCGGTTGAAAATAGAACTAGTCAAGTCTAACTTATTTCTTCGATCCCTCTTCTAGTCAAAATGCGGCATAGCATTAAATAATTGCCCAGGAAGGCGGAAATTTACCCAAAAAAGTCCCCTAACATCAAGAACACCGCCAGTATTTACACAAGACACATGAGGTGACAACATCTTGCCAAAATGAAGTTCGTACTCAAAATACGATTTCCACACTTTTTGCCACCAAACCACTGGCCCTCAAACTTTTCGAGGATAACTTTTGATAGCTTTTAAGAGAGGAATCCATCAACGAATTACTTTTTAATGTTTGTTACTTCGATCAAATTTAATGCTTCAACATGTGTATTATAAGTTGTATTCTGTAATTTTGCATACCTATTATAAAGGTAAAATGCATAAGGGACGTGATTTATATGTAAGATCATTTTGTATACGTACATTTTGCAAATAAAGAATTAGATTGATCCATTCCCGCACCCTTTGTCCTTTCCCAGGCCTCAGATTATCTCTTTAACAAATTTCATCGGAATTTGTTTAATAGTTGAATCGTAAAATGGTAACAGACAGGCAGAGAGACGAGTTATTTTCGCATTTATAAACCGTCATTGACATAAAGACCACGTTGGCAACCACTGCGCCAAACCATAGCAAATTCACATCATTATTGAAATAAAAATCGTATTTATTCCGTCAAAGATACGGTTTAAAATAATTTGCCGTAAACTGAGAACAGCGTAAACGATCACTAGTACTTCAAAGTAAATTAATCTTTAGTTCAACGATATAAAGTTTAAAGTCGATTGGAGCGTGAAATAGTTCTGATCGTGTAACGGGAATGGTCTTATCCGGGATTAAGTGGGGTCTACTGGGATTTTTTCGTTAGAAACACGATACTTTGTGTAAAATGTGTTGATTTACGGAACGTCGCGTGTAATTGGTAACATTCGGGATTGGGATCGAGGTATCAAATCCTGTTTTACCTTTTTTTTTTCTATTCAACATCGTCTTAGGGCCTTTGTTTCATATTTACCTGTTGTTTGATGTTTTTTAGCAGGTACCAAAAGAAATTCCATTAGATACAAACACCGACATAGCTCAGCGGATTAGCTCATTGAAGAGGCAGTGGGCGGAGCACGTAGGGTGTAAGAACGATGGCTAATAGGGCTAATAGTTTTTGAATGGCTATATCATACAGCGTTGGATACTCACCGACCAGTTTCGATGAGTTGTCTAAGTCCTTAATTCGCAGGATATTGCCAAAGATATATACAAACATTTATATTCATCACGTTATAATCCTTACAGGATAGATATAGCCTAGGGCTAAAAGACCTCAAGGCATTGTTTAATGTTAAAAAATAACAAAATAGGAAACGAATAATGGAACAGGTTCATCAATCATCATCATCAGAAGCTTTCCAAGCCCCACTGCTGGGTATAAGCCTCCTTTTGTCTGCGTCATTCATCTATATCCTTAGCCTTCGCAATCCAGTTCCTCATCATCCTAACTAGATTAACCTAACTGCCGGACGCCCAACACAACGTTTCTCATTTTTGGGATACCATTCGGTGACAACCTGACTCCACCTAACTTCGTTCCTTCTAGCCAGGTGTCCCGCATAGTTCCATTTGGAGTTGCAACAAGAAACAAGATTTTTTTCATGAAGACGAGGCCTCAAATATTTGGTACCATCGCTCGGCAAAGGCGTACGCAGACTGATCAAGTGCGCGCAAGGGATAGCGCTTGGCGGTTTAGCCCGTGAATGATGAGATAGGAGATAGTCTCGAGTCGCTCAAAGAAAAAAACGTAAGCGCCAAATTCGTTATTTCTATTTTATATAAAATCAGACCGGTTAATTGTATTTTCATATTTACATTTTGATGAATTACTAATAACCTATCTTTTAGTTAAAAATCATTTATTTCATTCGTCGCATTTGAGCTACAATAACAAAAACTCTGCGAACAAAGACCATTTTTCAAAAAATATTTCTATCAAGAAAATTTTATCAAAACGTGTTTTCATCTTACACTTTTGGAGATGAAATAGTCAAAAATCATATTACTTAGATTTGAAACTCCTAATTTAAGTATTTTGCGAGATAAATAAGGTTCAGAACGACCTTTTTTACAGTGGTATCGCCTAAAATATTACGGCAAACGAGCAATCGAGTCGCCTGATGGGAAACGATCACCGCTACCCATTGACAACTTCAATACCAGGGAGTGACAGGAGCGTTGCCGGCCTTTTAAGGAGCTGGGGGGAGGAAATGGGGGAGAAAGATGGGCATCCGTCTCTCTCACACACCAAACGAAGCATAGACGCGGTAAAGCTTCTACTCTAACGTCGATTTTTTATCACAGTGTGGTACTTCCCCGGACAAGCCATTCATGGTCTTCTTCTTCTTTTTCTTCTTTTTCACCTTATCCCACTTTAAGTGGGGTCGGGACAGCATGTGAGTATTTTCCATTTCGCTCTATCTTCAGCAATTTCTTTCGTTACCATCTTTTTACCCATATCCTCCTTCACACACTCAATCCATCTTTTCTTTGGCCTACCTCTACTCTGATTCCTAATTACTTTCATATCCAACACCTTTCTAGTTCCGGCCCATTCATGGTACAAGCAAAAATTAATTTGCCGGTAGCGTGGCCCTACCACACACAACTAAAGCATTTCAAATACGTAGCAGCAACTAATCGCTATAACCGAATTAAGCACGCGTGTCCCGAAATTAACACAAACAAATCTGATTCAATTACACAACACAACCCTCCGCAAACTCGGTTAAACCCTTGAGACCTAAACTAAATGATACAAGGCTTGTCTCCGGAATTGCGTTATTGCTCGAGAGCCTCGGTTTAATTAATTTGCCTGACCCGGGTTAGAACCCGCACCTCTGAGTTAAACGATATTTGGAGCACGTCGCACTGAGTACAAAATTACATGCCATCTGAAGATTCATATGGGCTTCAATCTTCTTATACTAAGGCCCTGTCCAAAGAGACGATACGAGCGAGTCGAGATACTAGAAACACTGCATCTTCTCAATCCTTTCACCCCGCTGTATTTTTTAATGATTGATATTGTTAATGAAAAAGACATTTCATTATATACATTTGGAAATGCAAATGAACCATGAGAGCTAAATTTTGAATATTACATTCTAAAAAAGCTGAACTAGAAATTGACGACCATAATTACCTTGTATTTTTCTGCCATCTTGAAAAAAGGGTAAAATTTAGTTTTTTCTTCATAGCTCGGTTCTCCGTTGAAAATTTTTATAAAATACCTTTTAGAAAATCGACGTTAGAGTAGAAGCTTTACCGCGTCTATGCTTCTTTCGATGAGTGAGAGAGCTGGAGGTCCCTCCTTCTCCCCCATTTCCTACCCCCAACTCCTTAAAAGGCCGGCAACGCTCCTATCATACTCTGGTATTGCAGTTGTCCATAGGTACTCGAAGCGGTGTTCGTTTCCCATCAGGCGACTCGATTGCTCGTTTGCCGTAATATTTCATGAAAAAAATCTTTTTTTCTGTTGCTCCTACGACCTCCAATGAGAAGACTAGGAGTGATCCTATTCTACTCTGCCGGATACCACACGGCTATATGTGACCTACCGGATTTGTTCGGCTTTCACTTTCGAAGTGGTCGCCGCGCGTAGGCATGTTATCGATACTGACACGGGGCGTGAGACAGGCGACTTGGTGTCGGGTGTCACATCTAGTTAGCGTGCACTGACGCATCCTTGCACATTGTTCTTGTAAACATGGAAACAAGTTCATGTGTCGCACGCCACGTCGCCTCTAGCCATTGTTAACGTATTTAGTAATGTAATTAGAGTACATATATTATATCATTAAAACTAACGAGGGATACAGAAACTATAGTCGGCAATCCCGACGAAATAGCACGTGAGTGACCCGTTTTTAGTACATAAAGTACATATATTATCATGTCTTTTTTTCTCGCGGGGTAGACAGAGCCTAGGTCAAAGACCTAAAAGCCACGTTTAGCATGGTGACGTTGGGTCGAAAACAGAATCAAAATAGAGGTGGGTTGCTAGCCGCATCGCCTAGTAATGTGATTCGTCAGATTTCCCCCCAATCCCCTTGATCGGCTTTTACGATTTGGTTAGATAAACTTATCCGGTATTCGAATGAAGAAAGATGATAGCCGGGCAGAAGTCGAATATGAGAGACCAAAAACCATACACAAAAATTACATGTTTTTGTGATATTTTTTTTTATTATAAACGAATCTGTACGCGTAAAATACATTGCCAGACAAATCAAATGAGCTCAAACACGATTGGTGTACCTTATTTAGTTGAAGAGTTCCTATGGCCACCGACTCCATCATCAGACCAGCGCAACGATTCCATAATATTGTATTGCCATCCGATTTACACATGCATGCATAATTTCAGCTCAATCGGTCACCGGGAAGTGGATCAAATTGAACTTGCAAGATTTGATTACAGACACACCGGGACAAGTGAAACTAAATAAAAGCTTGTAATTAAAGTGACATCCCCTTTTTTGCTTACTTGTTAGTGAGAGTTGATAACCAAGATTTCGCATGCTTTCAGAGATTAAAATAAAGACAAAGGATGCGAGCCGCTAAAATTCCTTATCTTTATCCTTACTAATATTATAAATGCGAAAGTGAGTTTGTTTGATTGTTAGTTTGTTTGTTACGCTTTCGCCGTAACTACTAAACCAATCATCATGAAACTTTGCATACAAGTTCTCTGGAGTACGTAGAAGGACATAGGCTACCTTTTATCCCGGGACAAAGAACTATTCCCGAGGGATCGACATTGACGCGGGCGGAGCCGCGGGCGAAAGCTAGTTTATTATAAACACGATAGCTCTGAATACAAAGTAACTTACACCATGTTAGTCATGTTTCCCTTACAGATTTATTATTAGTATTGATGATTAGAGAACTCAGAATAAACATTATTGTTTATGTTATGATAACTTTGGGTCTCGAAAAATGTCAGAGCGTCACGTGGTTTTCTCCCTCGTACAGGAGGATTGTGGAATGGGCTCCCCCTCCCGAGGTTATCCCTCTATGCTACGACTTGGAGTCCTTCAAAAGGCGTGTTTACAGATATCTTATGAGTGAGCAACGCATCAGCAGCTCCTCTGGCTAAATAAAAATAAAAATATCATCGCTTTACTTAAAAATAAAACTATGAATTTGGGAAACTACGATCAGCCGGCCTACTTGCTAACTAACGAGTAGTATACGTTTTAATAGTGACTTCAAAATCCATTACGGCTTTCGTATGATTGACTGTTTTTATTTAAGACTAGCAGTGCTCGCGACTTCGTTCGCGCGCATTTTATGTTATGTTTGTAAGTGGGCCACGTCTTCTCATGACAGGAGAAAAAATAAGTAGCCTATCCTGTGCGCCTAAATGTATATCTCTACCAAGTTTCATAAAATTCTGTTAATTCGATTAAGAGTTATATTTATATATATATATATATATACATAAATGTGTAAACATACACACATACAGAAAAATATCTAAATATCCTCAATTATCCACACAGAAAATATTAATTTATTTTTATTTAACTTATAATACTAATAATAATTAAAACTACTTAAAAAATAAAATTATTTACAAATTATATAGTCCCTGCAAACCGTCATTCTGCGCCAACGTGCCCAAAAGACTGGCAGCAGCATAAGTTTCAGTATCATGTATAGAGCTTATAAACACGATATCTCTGAAAACAAAGTAACTTACTCCATGACCTACCTTACAGATTTATTATTAGTATTGATTGATATTGATATCATTATCAGGTCCTTTTTTAGTCTCCACTACAGGAGCACGACCCTTTCTGTACTACTAGAGCCATACTTGGCCAGAGCAGCCAGAGGACTTGGCCTACACTCTCCACGCTGGCCAGACGGGTTGGAGAGGTCTCACAGATGTTTAAAAGCTTTGTTTAGCTTGTAATTCCTAAGTCGCCTTCTACGACATCCACGGGAAGACTTGGAGTGGTCCTATTCTACTCTGCCGGATACCACACGGCTTTTGATTGATATTGATATATAAAACGTATTTTGAATATCAAATCGTACACTAAGTTAGCCAATAGGCCGGCTGAACCAGGATCTTTAGAATCCCTGGAATCTCATGCTATAAATGTTTCGCCAAATTGTTCCAAATAAATTCTTGAATGGCTGCATATGCACATGCACGCATGCACATGCCCTAGTTGCATTGCAACGTGTAAATAAATCACTCCATTCTCAAGTCACATCGAATTAGCGACAATATAAAGGGTGTTAGGCGACCATTGAAGCGAACCCTCGCTCGATGAAATTCTACTGATATTATAAATGAGATTATTTGGATGTGTGTGAGTTTGAATGATTAATTTAATTACAGCAAAATATACTAAATATACTCCTTCTGCTCTGGCCAAGTATGGCTCTGGTAGTACAGAGAGGGTCATGCTCCTGCAGTGGAGACTAAAAAGACTTGATAATGATGATACTCAAGAAAGTAATATGAGACTTGAGAAATATAGAAATGAAATTTAAAAAAAATTGGTTGTCTATAAAGTCAGTTTAAGGACGATAATTTTACGTGATAATTATGGAAGAGAGATAGATGCGTCACAAGCCGACCACTTAAGCCCTTAGGCCGATCGTGCCTCTCTATCGCTTGCACATGGAACATAACACTTTTTCAGGGGTGCAGCCGGCGTTCGTCAATTCATAAGACGTGATCACGTCAATAACAATAGCTACTTACTACTAATACTCTTCCATACATATTGTGAAACTTCTAGGAACTCAGCATTGCAGCCGACATTTAACAAATTTAGTCCGAAGTTTAATCAGATATTTATTAAAATATGTAACAACGGGTTTTTCACGTACGAAGTCAGCTACTGGCCGACATGTTTCGACCTCATCCGGAGGTCTTCCTCAGAGCGAATGTGGATGAGGTCGAAACATATCGGCCAGTAGCTGACTTCGTACGTGAGAAACCGTTGTAACATATTTTAATAATGTCTATATCTCGCGTTAGTTTTATAATTTGTGACATTGTAATTATAGATTTTAATTTAATTTGAGTTTAATTTTAATATGATTTTACTTTAATATTATTTTGTGAAATTTTGTTTGTGTTATTTAATTTACTATTTTGTGACATTTCTACCAATTGTGATATATGGATCTTTGATATCTGAAAGAAATGATTTTTTATTTTAATTATTTAATCATAAAATCATATATTTATTTTTCTAGTTACCATCTTTTAATACCCATCCTGTATAGCCCTCCAGGTGATCGATCCGTACTAAGTGACCTCGTTCCGGCGTCCATTGTCACCGAGAATTTTTTGTAACGCACGCTCTTACAAGATTAATACACGCGGCCGAAGATAGATGGGTGCTGACGACATCTGGACTCCTAAAAAATAAGTGGTAGTAATTGGGGCCCGATGACTGGCTTGTTGAGGTAAATGTTTGTGGGGAAGACTGATGCTTTGTGTGTCACGGAAAATTATTGGGAAAATAATTAGGAATTAGGCTTTTTCGGGAAAGTAGCAGCTGAGGCTCAACTTTTGTTGCTACGAACGGGGATTCAATATCATCATCATGATTTCATCTGTAAAGAGTCCACTGCTGGACAAAAGCCTCTCCCAAGAATTCTTTGTTCCATGGGAGGATATTGCCATACTCACCACGCTTGGCAGGCGGGTTAGGGAGCGCAGTTTCTTTGGCTTCTTGTGCTTCCGACACTGCTGCCTAACGGACGCTTCTAAGCTGGTAAAGGATAGGAACAAGTTGAATTTGGAAAGGGAATGAACGTATTGGGATACTACTCACTCAGATGAATGAGGGAAAAGCAAGAAGCAGCTTGGGAGCGGAGGACATCAACTTACAATCTACCAGTGACGTGCACAGACATTTATCATAGGGTAGACATAATTATAAAACTTACCTTACAAACATACCACCTATATACCTTACCTTACTATACGGCTAGTTATCTACAACTCGTTTAATATTATGATAGTCTTTCGATCTTCGATCGCAAAAGTATTCAAAACAAGCGAAAGATAAGAGATATGATTACAACCTGCGAGCCACGTACACGTAAGGTTTAAGATTAAACGTGGATTAAACTTTAGAATAACTAACCATAACTAACCGGTTAGGTACTTGATTTGTTCTTTTGCGTGTTCACAAAACACTTTATATTTCGATTTCGGCATGCAAACACTAAGCGACACAACTTTCACATGAAAATATTTTTGTCACAAATGAAATTTAACTGATAAAGCATTTAATTTTTAAATAAAACTTTAATCTTGGATTGTAAGTAAACACGTTAATCAATGACATTTACATAAGTATGAATAATATCTATAATGACATTGACAGGTGACGTTGACATTAATATCGCGCGCGGCAGCCAATAGAAACCTCGGAGACAGTGTCTCAAATTCACACACACAGCGCCAATTTGCTTTGCATGTGTGAGCCGATGAAAGATGTTTACTTGTACTACTACAAAAGCGATTTCCTATCGGTGTATAATAATTTTCTATGTGTGCGTGAAAAGTCAGACCTTTGAAATTTTGTCTTACGCGGCTTACGCGTATAGATACTGCTTGGCGCGGGCACGCGCGGACCGCGACCGCAGCACCGTACTTGATCAAAATCGACTATAAAGTATTTGCTAGCAGAATTTTGTAGGCGCTCCGAATATAATTCTTTTTTGTAAGAAAAAAAATTGTATTTATTTAGCGACTGCAGGGTAGACATTGTCTAATAGTCTATATGGACTGCACGTCACTGCAATCTACGACATACTTAGAACTACATTCTGACTGGACAATTCTCGTATTGGGCATTATTATAGTTGGTCACTTTGACATTCTGTACAAAAATCATGTAAATTATATTTTCGCACGATCTTTTGACCAGTTTACGATGTAGATTGAAAGAGGAGCTGCTTGTAAATTCTACACTTTTAATGTTCTACCAGACCATAGAAGAGTGAGCCTAGTTTTTTTTATTTCATTCTTTAATTCTTTTTAAGTATTATTTTTTACTAGGTATTGCCCGTGGCTTCTCTAGCGCTGGCTAAGGCCCTGAAATCTTGGGAACAGTACTTTCCTAGATGAAAAGTATGGCTTTGTCTGTACCAGTGTCGACGTCTATGCAAAATTGAATGGTGACAAGTAGTTGAGATGATAAAAGGATAAAAACAAACAAATAGATGAACAAACTATTTGCTGTCACAAATACACATCCTAACTAAAACTCAGTAATATGAAAATAAATCTTCAACATCTATTAAAGTAAGTCACGGCGGCATTCTCAGTGCTCTGTGAAGCGGCAACTATAGTGAGGAATATTGGCAAGGCATCACAAAGTAACGAGGGTAAAGAAATAAGGCAGTGGCCTTATTTCTTACTAGCTGCCCGCCCGGGCTTCGCACGGCCTAAGTTTATCAGTGACAATGTAGGATTCTAATGGTGAAATAATGTTTGTTATCGGTATAGTAGATAGGAGCCTCTTAAATGCAAATAAACATACAACAATCAACACTTTTCTCTTTATAATATTAACTTTATTATTAGCTTACACTTCTACACCATACTTACTAATATTATAAATGCGTAAGTTAGTTTGTTTATTTCTGAAGCTTTCACGCCGTAATTACTGAACCGACCATCATGAAATTTTGCATACCCGTTGTCTGGGGTACGGAGAAGGACAAATAGTACATTTTGTCCCGGGAAAAAGTACTGTACCCGAGACATCGACATTGACGCAAGCGGAGCCGCGGACGACAGCTAGTTTCCGTACCCAAAGGGTAAAAACGGGATCCTATTAATTTCGCTCTGCTGTCCGTCTGTCACCAGGCTGTATCTCATGTATCGTGATAGCTAGACACTTGAAATTTTCACAGATGATGTATTTCTGTTGCCGCTATAACAACAAATACAAAAAAATAGAATAAAGTATTTAAGGGGGCTCCCATACAACAGACATAATCTTTTTGCCGTTTTTATAGATAACGGTACGGAACCCTTCGTGCGCGAGTCCGACTCGCATTTGGCCGGTTTTTTGATATGTAAGCAAGAGTATGCCTGTGTTTTCTATATTTTGTGATGGAATTCGTGTCACAATTCACATGCTCTCAGAAATCTGGTTGCATAGTATCTGAGCATCGGTTAATACTAATATTACAAAGCTGGATTAGTTGTCAAGTTGGTAATCTAAGCATCCTTACTAATATTATAAATGCGAAAGTTAGTTTGTTTATTTGTTTGTTTGTTTGTTTGTTACGCTTTCACGCCGTAACTACTGAACCGATTATCATGAAATTTTGCATACAAGTTCTCTGGAGTACGGAGAAGGACATAGGCTACCTTTTATCCCGGGAAAAAGTACTATTCCCGAGGGATCGACATTGACGCGGGCGGAGCCGCGGGCGAAAGCTAGTATGTTATAAGGTGACATTAAGTTGCAGGTATGGCATCGGGTACCCGCGCCCCGCCTTCTGCTACTTGCTTTTCCCCCATTCATCCGAGTTAGTAAATAATAAATAAATAAATAAATAAATATATAAGGACAAATCACACAGATTGAGCTAGCCCCAAAGTAAGTTCGAGACTTGTGTTATGGGATACTAACTTAACGATACTATATTTTATAACAAATACATATATAGATACACATCCAAGACCCAGGCCAATCTGAAAAAGATCATTTTCCATTTTGACCTGACCGGGGATCAAACCGGTCGGGCACCCTCGTGTCGCAGAGTCGCAGGCGTATTAACCACTGCGCCACGGAGCTGTCTTGTTACATTGTACACATTATACCGTCTTACCATTACCATATTGGAATAAATTTCTTGCATCTTTTACCTGCGAACAAACAAAAGGACATTGAATAAAACTATATAATTTATTACAAACATCAAAAATATCAACGAAGAACAAAAAGGACCACGCTTAACGTTTGCCCATAAAATAAAAAGTTATTCGAAAAAGCCTTTCGAGTTAAACAAATGAATTTGTTAATATCATCGAACGACATTTAAAAAACAAATATGGTCGAGATATGGTAATGTGGCCGTAAAAAAAGTCGAAAATGTCCGTCCCCCGTCGACTCCTCTTTGAACCATTTTCTCAGATGATAAAATATAGACAGGTCATAGAAGGATAACATAAGCTCATACGTACATAAATATAAACATTTGTCTATTTATTATTGTTCATTTTTCTGACTGACCGACTGACACATTCAGGCAGCTCCGTGACGCAGTGGTTAACACGCCAGCCTGCGACACGGAGTGCCCGGGTTCGATCCCCGGCCAGGTCAAGATGGAAAATGATCTTTTTCAGATTGGCCTGGGTCTTGGATGTTTATCTATATATGTATTTGTTATAAAATATAGTATCGTTGAGTTAGTATCCCATAACACAAGTCTCGATTTGTCCGTTTATATTTATTTATTTTTAGATTTGTTAGACCGTCATCCCAACGCGAAATTCTGATGTATAAGATAGTGATTGGGGATACATGGATGGGTACATCATTAGTGAACATAAATGCCTTGTTAGAAAGATCTAACGGAGATGTCACGACATTCTATTCTAGTTGGAACACCCATACTAAATAAATAAATATATACGGACAAATCACACAGATTGAGCTAGCCCCAAAGTAAGTTCGAGACTTGTGTTATGGGATACTAACTTAACGATACTATATTTTATAACAAATACATATATAGATATACATCCAAGACCCAGGTCAATCTGAAAAAGATCATTTTCCATCTTGACCTGGCCGGGGATCGAACCCGGTCACTCTCGTGTCGCAGGCTGCCGTGTTGACCGCTGCGCCACGGAGCTAGTCAAAAATAAAAAGTGACAATTCTGTCCTGTTCATATTTTACACTATACGGCGTCACAGCGTGGTAATATTTATTCGTGTGTTTAATTTTAAAAACGTATACAGTAATTTAAATTAGTTGTGGAGGTTAAGGAACGACCTTATAGACTTTATCGTTATTTAAATATGACAAAAAATGGCCTTCGTCCACTTTTGTAACTAAACTTACCTAACGAAGATACCTAGAGAAGATTTTTCTTTCGCTGTTTGGTAACTAGTTGTGAAAGAAGATTCTTTTTTCCATTTTTGTAACTTTTAGTAACCAGTGAAGATTTTTTAAGAATGCGTTGGACTCAAAAATTTTGGATTGATTGACGATTAATCAATAGGCTTATTTTGATAACTTATCAGTGCAAAATATCTTAAATACTAATAATAGTTCATGTAAGTAGCAAAAAGCACAATTATTAAGTTTGCGCATAATATTAAATTAAGTAGTAATAATATAAAAATTAGTCCGTCCGACGACAAAACTTACGTTACCTACGACCCCCGGCACAAAAATCCCTTTATCTTATCAACAACTGAACCGATTTTGATAAAACATAGATATGTTTTATCAAAATTGGTTCAGTTGTTGCAGGTTTTCTAGCGATGGTTCTTAGATAAGAACCATCGCTAGAAAACCTGCTATCAATTAAAACGAACCGCGTCCTAATCTATTCACCAGTTATAGAGCTACGGTGCTATAAACAGATACACATAGCGTCAAAACTCATAACACCCTTTTTTGTGTCGGAGGTTAAAAACATTAAAGTCCTAAACGCCATCTCGTCAAGTCATAAAAGTTAATCCCTTAAAACAGTCAGGAATATAAAAAATATCCCCGCCGCCAGAAGTGACCATTTTCCATTAATATCAGTGCCACAACTGACTGAATCTTAAACCTGTTCCCGAGGTAGGAGTGTTCCCGTGATGATACGTTCCCGTTTGATCTAAAAAAGATTTTTATTAGCATATTATATTAAGTTTTATGTGTAATGTTTTATCCTAACTATCCTAATCCCAACTAATATTATAAATGCGAAAGTGAGTTTGTTTGTTTGTTACGCTTTCACGTTGTAACTACTGAACCTGATAACGTGTGTGCAAAATCATCATGAAATTTTGCACAGACGTTATCTGGGGTACGGAGAAGGACTTAGGGTAAATTTTATCCCGGGAAAAAGTACTGTGCTCCGAGGGATCGACATTGACGCGGGCGGAGCCCCGGGCGAAAGCTAACTAATATTATAAATGCGAAAGTGAGTTTGTTTTTTAAGCTTTCACGTTGTAACTTATGAACCGATCATCATGAAATTTTGCATACACGTTATCTGGGGTACGGAGAAGGACATAGGGTACATTTTATCCCGGGAAAAAATACTGTTCCCGAGGGATCGACATTGACGCGGGCGAAGCCGCGGGTGAAAGCTAGTTAATTTTAATGCTTTCGCAATTGTTACGTATTTAAATTAAAGACATAATAACCTTTAAATGTTCCTCCATTATAAAAATTGTAAAAAACCTCCATACCAAATCCAAATTGGTTCAATGGTTGAAGCGTGAAAAGAAGACAGATACAGTTACTTTCGCACTTATAATATTAGTATGGAAGTATGGATAGCTGTCTATACTAATATTATAAAGCTGAAGAGTTTGTTTGTTTGAACGCGCTAATCTCAGGAACTACTGAATCAAATTGGAAAATTCTTTTTTGGATAGTCCATATATTGAGGAAGGCTTTAGGCTATAAAACATTACGCTGCGACCAATAGGAGCGAAGCATCAATAAAAAATGTTTTGAAATCGGGGAAAAATTATTTATCTATACTAATTAATCATAATAACAGAAATTGCCGCGGACGAAGTCGCGGGCAACAGCTAGTTATATTATAATATACTTAAATATTCGTACTGGGTCCCCGAGTCTGATTATTAAGTTTATATTGTCTTCGCCCATGTAGAAGTGGGCCAAATGGGACTACACCCCGAAGAATCCTTTGTTTGAAGTTCGCTCATTTCAGGAATGATTCACAGAAAATTTACATTTTAGACATTTTTATGATAATGCCGAGCTTAAAAGCCCTGCTTAACACCCACAGATTGTTGTGAATTTGAACTATGAAACGTTATGTTTAAGTGATGCACCGACTAGTCAGGGAAGCTGACTATTCGGTAATGCTTATTCAAGATTCAAACGTTTATCGAGAAATATTTATTACATAAAAATAAGAACAGAAAATAAAAAATATAATTAAATATTTAATTTTTAGGGTTCCGTACCCAAAGGGTAAAAACGGGACCCTATTAATATTGCTCCGCTGTTCGTCTGTCTGTCTGTCCGTCTGTCACCAGGCTGTATCTCATAAACCGTGATAGTTAGACAGTTAAAAATTTCTCAGATGATTTATTTCTGTTGCCGCTGTAACAACAAATACTAAGGATCTCCTTATTTCTCAAAATAGGTAGTACTCCAAATACGAAACCTAACGCTCGAACATCACCGATGAAAGGCTAGGTCGACTTGTCACCCGATTAGTAGGCATTCTTTCAACAGATTAGTCGGCTAGTCAGCCAATCTCATACGGCACATCTCTAATGTTTACATAAATTAAGTATGGCAGACAATGATTTCCATATTCATTATTATTTTATACCATTTTGATATCGCCCAGACTGTAAATGTAGATAACTAATGGAGGCTTTAAAAGGATGCTTTTTATCCCACAGAGTATATATAAATATGATTTGCTTTTTTTGTTACAAAAAACAATATTTTTTTTACTTGTTTTAAACAAAATGTGTAGTTGTTTTGCGTTATAGAATATCAGAAAAAAAAAATAAGTTTGAAAGTTATTAAAAATAGTTTTATTAAATGATGTAACTATATATATATGTTTTTGCAATTTTTCCTTTATCTGTGCTATAAGACGTTGCTTTGTACCAAATTTCAAGATTCTGAGTTCACAGGAAGTACGGGGAGTGTAGGTTTTGATTCCCTTGCACGTGTTTATGATGTAACTAAAAATGTATGCCTTTTGCAACTTTTCCTTTATCTGTGTTATTAAGACAATGCTGACGTAAGTCAAAAAGCGCACACTCAGTATGTGTAGCGTAGGTTTATCCACTCTACTACTGTATAATATTGTGCCAAGATTTCAAAGCGACTGACAGTGTGACAACTACACCTAAGGGATTTGTTTGCGAGCTACGAAATGCTCGTAATACAGATGCTAGTGAATGCACTGCAGGTAGATTGCACATAGCAGTTCCATTCAAAATTGTATAGACGGTACTGCAGTCATCAAAGAGTCTCTTTAGCAGTGATCGGGATGAGCAGAGTATACTTAAATGTACAAGTATTTTTTTATGACAGACTAGCTCCGTGGCGCAGCGGTCAACACGCCAGCCTGCGACACGGAGTGACCGGGTTCGATCCTCGGCCAGGACAAGATGGAAAATGATCTTTTTCAGATTGGCCTGGGTCTTGGATGTGTATCTATATATGTATTTGTTATAAAATATAGTATCGTTGAGTTAGTATCCCATAACACAAGTCTCGAACTTGGGGCTAGCTCAATCTGTGTGATTTGTCCGTATATATTTATTTATTTATGATATAAGTCGGCAAACGAACAAACAGTTCACCTGATGGTAAGTGATCACGGCTGCTCATGGACAACTGCTACACCAGGGTGTGACATGAGCGTTACCGGCCTTTCAAGGAGTTGGAAGGAGGACATGGGAGAAGGAAATGGTAGGGAATGCTGGGACTCCGGATCTCTTACTCACTGACCGAAGCATAGAAGCGATAAAGCTTCTATGCCCAGTCATGCTACTAGCTAAATTTTGCCGGTAGCTTTACCACGCCTAAATGCATATTAAATTAACTAAAAACTACATCCATTTAAGAAGAATAGTGCTAAAAGAATCGACTATACGATTCTCAAACATTTACTTAACAATAATTAGTCAATAGGTTAAAAATAAAAATACAAAAAAGGTTAATTATTCATTAGAATCTTTACAATAGTCTTTCTACATTAGTCCTTTGACCATTAGTATTTGAAGGTTTTTCTTGCTGTCTCCTGCTATTATCTTCTTTTTAATGAGAAATTGCGTATTTACTTTTACGTATAGAAGGTCATGGGTCATCATTATCATAATTTCAGCCCTAAATCTAAAACAGCCTCCGTGGTCCAGTGGTTAAGGCGTTTGCCTGTTGACCCGGGGGTCGTGGGTTCGATTCCCACCGGAAGCATACTTTGTTTAGTTGTTTCCAGTTTGGTTAGGACATTGCAGGCTTGAATCACCTGATTGTCTGATAATAAAGATGGTTCCGTGCTTCGGATGGCACGTTAAGCCGGTGGTCCCGGCTGCCATCTGGTAGTCGTTAAAGGAACCACGTCAGAGGCCGAGAGGCGGTTCCGAAGAACTCAGTCACCAGGGTGTGCATGGTCGATTGACCGTAACACCTACTCGAAATGATGATGATGAGCCCTAAATAAGTCCAGTGCTGGGCAAAGCCCTCTCCCAAGGATTCTTCGTACCTTGGAAGGATATTTCCATACTTGGCAAAAATTACGATTAGCAGGCGGATCGTATTCTCCTTAGCTTCTTGTGTTTCCTACGCTGCTGCCCATCGGATTCGCTATTCCATTCGAATTCCATATATAACCATTCAAAGACTTCCTAATTGGCCATGGTAGATTGTGGCCAGAGGGTAGTCCATTTCGCAGTCTATTAGAGTTAGCTGTAGTGTAATTTCTCTCTCATAGTAGACGATATTGATTTAGTAATATCTCATTCAGTTTTTTAGGCTGGAGTATCACACGACTAAGTAGTTATAATAATAAGTTCATTATTGTCTTAAGAATTACAATTTTAGGACGTGGGTGGGGCCTCCCTTTTAAGTTATACAGCGTGATTTTGAACCCCCTAGCTATATTGAAATCTGGGAATCAGAATCCCTAATGGAATACAGAATTGCAAGAAAAAAAGGTAAAAACCAAAAAAAATTGACTTTCCATAGAAATTCGTCCAGCTGATCGGCGACTTTGTATGGGAAACCCTAATTTTTTGTTTGATTTTCAGCTTTTTTCTTGCAGTTCTATATCTCATTAGGGATTCTGATTCTGAGATTTCAATAAAGCTAGGAGGTTCAAAATCACGTTGTATAAACCTGTATTAGGAAGACCCGCTCTTAAGACAGTTAAAATAATTTGTAAATTGTATGTATGCGCAATAAGCGCACACACATAAAAAGATGCTTATAACAAAAATAAAATAAACTACAAATGATGTCACAATTATGCTAAATCTATTTACAAGCTTTTATTTAACTTGCAATGTATGTATGTAACTATATTTGTTCGGGTGGAATCTTGCAACTCAATTTTGCAGCAGATATCTTTCAACGATTAAACTGAAATTTTGTATACTTGTTTAGATGATAATAAATGGTTAGCTGTGTGACATCATTCTAAATCCAACATGGCGGAACAGCCAAGATGGCGGACTAGCTATTTTTGATGCACTCCGACATTATGAATATCAAATTATAGGGTTCGCTGAAAATAACTCGAACAGTAGAAAGCTTGATTTTAAAAAGCTTTTACCTTTTATTTTTTAGTCTTGCCGTTTAAAGCCCTCATTGATTGCAAAGCTCTAAAAATAATATTTTCGCCCATGACTAGGCTATTCAATTCCTACAGTTTATAGAGGCAGACATTCCTTAATTAGTATTTCTCAGAATCACTACAACTAAATCTGAATGATAGATCTCCCAATCAGTTATTCATGGAGACGAGTCGAGTGGCAATTAGGCCTAAACCAACAGATGTAGATAGGCAGTTCGATTCCATTATACATGATTTGTTTATGAAGGGCGCGGCTGAGATCCACTATCTTCTAGAAATGTTGTTACTGGAAATTAGGTTCTATATTTCTTTCGGATGTCGTATTTCGATTGATCAAACTTGGAAAGCTGTTATCTTCTAGTTCGTATTTGAGAATATCTCAAAATTTAACTGTGTGGTTTCTGGCAGAGTAGAATAAGACCACTCCTAGTCTTCCCATGGAGGTCGTAAGAGGCGAGGAAATACAAGCTAAACAAAGCTCATAAGCATCAATGAGACCTCTCCAACCCGTCTGGCCAGCGAGGAGAGTGTAGGCAAAATCCTCTGTCTGCTCTGGCCAAGTATTGCTCCGGTAGTACAGAGACGGTCATGCTTCTGCAGTGGAGACTAAAAAGACCTGGTGATGATGATGATATCTCAACATCAGGTCATCTATATCAAGTCTTGTCATCGGTATGTTTAGATGTGAACACACAAACCTAATACATGTTCATTGATGATATTTACATTTTTATGCTTCGGAAGGGACGTTAAGCCGTTGGTCCCGGCTAAGCTGCATATGTTAAATGTTGTCAGTACAAACATACATACATATTATCACTTCTTTATCCCTTACGAGATAGACAGAGTGTAAGGTCGTAAGACCCAAAGGATACGTTTAGCGTGTTGGTGGAGCATGTAGCTAAAAATCCCCTCAGAAAGCTTGAAAAATCTATCACCAGTTTTGGCCACTTACAAGGCCAAACGAACCAACCATTGGTGATATAAGCTTTTGTTAGTGTCGATTTATACAGGATGAAATTAAATTAATTAGCATACGTTTATGGAGTGACTCAGACCACGAATCTCAACAACTTTCATTATGGGACCAACTTTGACATCGTGAAAAAAATATCTGCTCTTTCATACAAAAGTGGAATCTACTTGGCCAAAATCTATGGAGCAGCAAATTTTTTTTTTTGCAATTTCGGAAGATTCGTGGTCTGAATCACTCCTTAAACGTCTGCTAATGAATTCAATTTCACCCGGTATCGTTAAAATCAAATATCAATTGATTAAATATCAAAGAATTTATATTTAAATCGATATTAGGAAAATTTTAATGTTTGTAAATTATTTACTTACAAATTAAATGTTATTTATTCACTTCATTTTAACTAAGTCAAACTTAATAGCATTTGAAATACCATTAATATGCCAACGTGTCTAAAAACAAACTTTCCAGAATTACCCATAAAACAGAAGTGGAATCGCATAAAATGGCGGCCAATGGCAAAACGAACAAAACCTTTAATTGAACTCTACTATTTCAACACATACGCTTTTATTCGCATTAAAAAGTAACCCGAAACCGACCGTAAAATATTAAGCATAATGGCTTATTATTCGTTCCACCGTGTAATCTTTCAAAGCTTTAATATTTTCGAAATTAACAATATAATTGGGCACTCGTTCGCGTTCGCACAAAGCCAGTACAGACATCTGGAACGCAAAAAAGGGCGGATATAGCAAACTGAGTTCAATAGAGACGCATGTCCCAAAGGCATAGTGAATAACCCTCCCAAAATGACTCCCAGACACTTGTATTTCCACAGCAAAATATACTCTACTCCTATCGGCGTAAAATCTGAAATTGCTCGGATAGGAAGTACAGATATGTCTTTGAGAATATTCAATAATGGTTGCATCTGAACATCCCTTACAAACGCATTCCTACTCGGTCTATTGTAATAAGGACGTAACTTTCCCAATTTGCAATTTGGAACTTTATGGCAATACATTGAGTGCTGTTGAATTTTAAAGAAAAGTCCCCTTTCTGCCTAGTTCACCGTATAATTAGAGTTACAAAATAGCTAGGTAAATATATTATTAGCTGGATTTGACTTTGTTGTGCGTTACGCCTCTGTATTTTATAGTTGTTAGCTCTCCCTAGCTCTCTGTAGGGTTGCCAGCTCTACCGGGATTCCGAAAAACTAAAACGTCCGGCTCACAAAAAAAAAAAAAAATTTTACTGTCGGGCGTTGTCGCTCTGATAAATCACTCATGCCTCTCAGGGCATGAGGCAGGCCTTAAACAGCTACCGTGGCGCAGTGGGGCACCGGTTCGATAACCGGTGCGGCTAATACTTGCTACATTTTCACCGGTATTAGTTCGCACCGAGGAGCTCGATAGCCTAGTTGGCGTAAGCATTACTAACGCTTACGCACGTAAAGCAACCCCGGGCGTAGGCCCCACTGGGATGGGTGACCGCAAGTGGCATAAAATATCTCAAGCTCCAAGCAGGGTATTAGTGTGTGATTCTGCTGATATATATAATAATAAGAATTTACAAAGGAGTTTTAGCGGCAGGCAAGAAACTAGCCGAAAGATCTATTAATAAGAAGATAGAAGAAATAAGAACTTTTATAATAAAATTAATAAAATGTCGCATATTTTGCTAATAAACCCTCCATCTTATTATAAAACGAAGACTAACTTTAGCACCTGGTTAACACCATAATCCGACCAAATAAAGTTGGCACTGTTCACTTTGAAATTTTGTCAACTGTCAGTGTCACTTTATTTTTAGCGCGCAATGGTTTAAACCTAGTACTAACTTTAGTCCGCGTTTTATAATAGACGGATAACCGTTATTAAAATTGGTGGTAACCCTAGTTGTTTGTTAAACTAATGTTTAGTTAGACGCAAGTTAACAATGTTGCTTTCGGTTGGTCTATACATCTGTTGAACACTTTTGTTGAATCCTCGACATGGTTATGTTACACCTCACAATACCATGTTATGAACATTGTAATGAATTAACTCTACGTTTGAAAGGAGTAACTAGTTACATGATTTGTTTTGAAAATCTAAAACCGACCTTTCAAATGATTACAAATGAATATTATAAAGATTTTACGAAAACACTTGTGCAAAATTATTCTAATTGGTATAAGGCCGTCTTACAAGATCATCTTAATTTTTTTTATTGTATATTTGCCGTGTGGTATCCGGCAGAGTAGAATAGGACCACTCCAAGTCTTCCCGTGAATGTCGTAGAAGGCGACTTAGGAAATACAAGCTGAACAAAGCTTATAAACATCTAAGAGACCTCTCCAACCCGTCTGGCCAGCGTGGAGAGTGTAGGCCAAGTTCTCTGGCTGCTCTGGCCAAGTATGGCCCTAGTAGTACAGAGAGGGTCGTGCTCCTGTAGTGGAGACTAAAAAGGATCTGATGATGATGATGATATTTGACGGTAAAAGAGCAGACGAGCCACCTGATGGAAAGTGGTCACCGTCGCCCATGGGCATCTGCAACACCAGAGGAGCTGCTAATTACTAGTTTTAAAAGCAGTTCTGTTGTTTTAGAATGTATCCATTAAAAAAATACGCAAACACCCAATTAATGTTTGCTCTTTATAATATTAATCATTATCAGGTCTTTTTAGTCCCCAATGCAGGAGCATGACCCTCTCTGTACTACCGGAGCCATTTAGCCAGAGCAGACAAAGGATTTGGCCTACACTCTCCTCGCTGGCCAGACGGGTTGGAGAGGTCTCATTGATGTTTAGCTTCTATTTACTAAGGCGCCTCTTACGACATCCATGGGAAGGCCTGGAGTGATCCTATTCTACTCTGCCGGAAACTACACGGCTATAATATTATTACTAAGTATAAATTTGACATTATTTATACAGGTTGATTTTAAATCTTAATTAACAAAAGGTTTCATACACTTAAACAATATTTAACTACTATTAACGTCTAAAACAAATTTGTTGTGTGTCCCTTCAGCCCGTTGAGGTCCGTAATGTCACTTGGTTTTAATACGTCCTTTTCCCCAAAATGTCACTTAACCAAAAATCCCTTCTCCAGAATGTCCCTTTACCAAAATATCCCTTCCCCAGAATGCCCCTTCCCCAAAATATCCCTTCCCCAGAATGCCCCTTCCCCAAAATGTCCCTTCCCCAATTTGTCCCTTCTCCAGAATATTATTTTTTCGTGCGAAAAAGGTACCCAAGAGTAGGTAGGTAGCACCCAATTATTCAATTTTGTTAATAAAAGGGTTAGGTACAGTTCTTCTTGGGAAAGAAACATTTGGAGGAAGGGACATTTTGGGGAAAAGGCAGTATGAGAATGGGACATTTTTAAAACCAGGGGCCATTTTGGGAAAGGGACATTATGGACCTCAACGTTTTAGGTAATCTCAACGGTTCTACGGAACCCTTAGTGAGCGATGTGACTCGCACTTGACTGATTTCATTTGAAATCAACAATCGTTGGACTCTTCGATTTTGCATAAAAATTGCAAACTCAAAAACAAAAAACAGAAGTATTTATAAAAATTCCGCCGCCATTTTCCGTTTTATCAACTTCCGTCATTCCTGTAACATTATTTGTGAAATATCTTCAATACTTTGTCGCCTCGAAATATAATTATACTTTATCGGGCTAAAACAAAGCTGAAAAATGTTAACGGACAATTCTATTGAAATTTCTGAACTGCGAAAGTAGGTCATTTCCTTTTTTTTTCGACTATAAATTTTAAAACAAAAATTCTATTTTTGCAAAAAAGCCTTTTAGCTTTTTTGCAAAAATAGAAGTTTTGTGTCAAGCTTTTAATATAAACGACACACTGCAAAATATATTACATTTTTTTTTACACCTAAAGTTTCGAAAACTTTACAGTTTTCATGGTCGCAGGTAGACTAAGTTGACATTTGTCTTTGCGTTATAAGAACTATACAAAACTACCGTCTACAATATTTATTGATAACGTTCCGGATGTACGCAGTATTGGCTCACGGTGTCTGAATCGTTGAACGTATTAAAGTGATTTGATTTAAATGTGTAACAATCGCGAAAACATCAGAAACCACACTGCAAAATGTTTTCCAAGCCAAATCAAAATGGCCCAAACACGATTGGTGTACCTTGCTTGGTTTAAGAGTTTCTATGGTCCCATCTGGCCAGCGCAATGATTCCTTAATATTATACTATCATCAAATTTACACATGCATGCAAAATTTCAACTCAATTTTTTTTTAACTAACCTATATTGTCCCACTGCTGGCCAAAGGTCTCCCCCATTTCCTTCCACTTGTCTCTGTCCAATGCAATTTCAGACCATCCACATTGAAAAACGTCGAGGTCGTCGCGCCATCGCTTTCGGTCTTCCCCTTCGACGTCGACCATCCTCAGGTATCCATTTCGTTATTTTGTTAGCCCACTTTTCAGGAGTCATTCTACAGATGTGGCCTGCCCAATCCCACTTCAGTTTAGCTGTTTTGTATCCCACATCGGCAATACCTGTATTAGTACGAAGAGTGGCATTTGGAACTCAATTATCATTCTTTATTAAATATAACTAGCGTTAATATTAAAATCGAAAATATGTGATGAAAAAATTTCGCCACAGGTAGGATTTGAACCTACAACCTTCGACATCTAGTCCGTCGATGCTCTCAACCACTGAGCTGCCGTAGCCTCCAATCACCGTGGCGAATTTGGTCATCACATATTATAGGTACACGCATTCGAAGCATGCGTAATCTCCATTACTACCCAATATTTAGAAGTGTGGTATCCAACTTAATTCATATCAGGTGAATTGAAAGTTGATTAAAGTGGAGAAATCTCTCTCAATTATATAATATAAAAAGCTAGCGTTAGTTTTAATTTTCTATTACTATTAAAACAGATTCTAATAAAACCATTAAGTACTTCTAATAGAAAAAATTTAAAAGCGATCTTGGTACTCACAAAACCGAACATAAAATTCCAATTAGAAAGACAATGAAGGCCACTTCAAATAATTCCAATTAAGCTAACAAAACAATTAACATGAGAGGTCTGGTATCTGAATAAAAACCATTCTAATATTATAAATGCGAAAATGAATTTGTATACTATAAAGAAAAAATATTTAAGGACGGCCTCCATGTCACAGTAGTGAGACTGCAACATGAGGGACTACGGGTTCGACTCCTGGCGCGGGCAAATATTTGTACGTCATTTTCACCGGTTATTTATGTGCGGTTCTAGACCTACCCTAGGTTTGTTTTATTTTTGTTTTTCGTGTGTGAAGTGGCCAACATTCGTGACAGATTTTTCAAGCTGCCTAAAGGTATTTGACATAGATTAACGACTGCCATCAATGATGACAGCTGGGACCAACTGCTTAACTACCTTCCGAAGCACGGAAGAGCTTAAGAATTGTTTGTACCACTTTCACCCATCATAATGGGGACTGAGCCCAGGGTTGAACTGTTTGTACCACTTGCGGTCACCCATCACAGAGAGGACTGCGCCCATGGTTGCTTAACTAACGTAAGCGCTATTAGTGCTCACGACCACTGGGCCATCGGGCTCCTCGCTCAAGGTTCCCAAGTTAGGTTAAAGTTAGGCAGGCGGCCGGCCGTAAACACTTTCGCCAAATTATTTTGCCGCATATAATGCTGTTTAGTGGCGGACTCTGCTCTCATGCTACAAGGCTAAGGATGTTACTTGGAAAACCCCATAATTGATATAGAGAAGAGTTGAGAGAAGAAAGAAGAGAAGAATAGGTGACCTCTGAGGTCTGGTGGTCATCATGCTAGGCCGTCACAGCGAAGGTCCTAGGTTTGATTCAAGGTCAGGTCAAGATGGAATCAGATCTTTTTTCAAATTGTCCTGGGTGTTTATCTATATAAGTATCGATTATAAAATATAGTATCGTTGAGTAAGTACCTCAGATCATTGTCATCATTTCGTGTAGGTGACACGGTCAATCGACCATGCACAACCTGGTGTCAGAGTTGTTCGGGACCACCTCTCGGCCTCTGACGTGGTTCCTTTAACGACTACCAGATGGCAGCCGAGACCGACGGCTTAATGTACCTTCCGAAGCACGGAATCATCTAAATTATCACCTTTGTTCGTTCGACACATCAATTGAGGAAATTATGTTACTCGTATCACAAGTGTGATTGGGACCTAAGTATATTTCGGGGAAGTACCACACACAGAAAATCGATGTTTGAGTAGAAGCTTTACCGCTTCTATGCTTCGTTCGGTAGGTCATTTTGCCCAGTTGTTAGCCCAGTGTTTAAGGCGTTTGCCTGCAGACCTGGTGGTCGTGGGTTCGACTCCCACGAGAACATATTTCGTTCAGTTGTTTCCAGTTTGGTTAGAATATTGCAGGCTTGAATCACGTGATTGTCTGTTAATTAAGATCATCATCATCATCATTTTGAGTAGGTGTCACGGTCAATCGACCATGCACACCCTGGTGTCAGAGTTCTTCGGAACCGCCTCTCGGCCTCTGACGTGGTTCTTTTAACGACTACACTTTAAGCCGTTGGTCCCGGCTGCCATCTGATAGTCATTAAAGGTCATCTGATAGTCATTAAATCTCATACATTGTACGGTGCAGCCGTACATTTTCGCTGGCTCATCATTTTGCGCTATGTGCGTCATTTTTATTGCAACAATTGTCAGTACACGTTTTGGCTAGCATACAGCTACGCGTACTCCCGATCGCCGCAATAGTGATCAAATTATCATTTCTATCATATATCATTAGTGTTTCCAATAGTATCAGTTTAGTGTAGCAGTTATCAGTATCCATAATCAGTGTAAATTAGTGTGAAAGACAATATATACATTTTATATTGAACCTGCCAGACTTTAATTTATCACCTCGTCAATCAATCAAGCATTCATATGTACGGGTGATTAGGGGCCCGTACATTGTGGTCCTTCGAGTGAACAGAACAGAACCTTGCAAGTGAACATAGTGCAGCAGTGAACATTACCACTGGACAGTGTCTGTGTTTCGTGAGTGAGGACTGAGCTATCCAAGCAGTATCAACATCAAGCATCAGCAGTATCAAGCACATCACTAGCTCATCAGGGCGGGAAACTCAACATCCAGCAGTATCAGAGAGGATCATACAAGTAAGATCTTTCCAATTTACTTATCATGTCCAGCATGGAGGATCTGTTAGCAACTCAACAGCAGATAGCAACATCAATTGAGCAGACATACACTAACTTCAAAAAAGACGGCTCCGACAGGAAAACCGTTGATTATATTAAACGCAGACTAGATACTTTAGATGGGTATTGGCGTGAATTCCAAACTAATCACGTCAATCTCTGTAGTTTTGGGATCAGGAATCATACATACTTCACCACTGATCACTATAATGTGGTGAAGGAGCGTTACGATATTGTGCGTGCAGCAATTGAAACTTATCAACCCGTAAGCAGGCCGACAACACCGGTACTGAAACCAGCAGCACTCCAGGTTCCAGGACCGTCGGGATCATTGTCCGTTTCCAAGGGCACCGAAAGCAAAACCGAGGACATGTTGAAAAAGCAGGCTAGCAATTTCCGAGCTTTTAAGCGAACTGTCTCGGCTATTAACCTCGATTCGGTGTCGGAAAAGTGGGAGTTAGAAGATCTGTTAAAAACATTGCAATCACGTTGGGCATTAATTGATTCCCTGCATTGGGAACTCGATAAAGAAGCAGACGGTTCGATTAATTCTGAATATGAATCGATGTTTTCTCACTATGAGCAAATTTATAACGATACTAAAAAATCTATTAATAGAAAACTCTGGCCAGCGTCGCACAGAGAAAAGGTTACTGAGAAGATGGTCATTCCCATTTTCTCGGGCCAATATAATCAGTGGTCCTCGTTCAAAGATCTTTTTATTGAAAGTATTCACAGCAATCCGCATATCACTAACGCACAAAAGATGCAATTTTTGAAGGCTAAGGTGAGAGGAGAGGCGGAGCGACTCATTCAGCACTTATCAATCAGCACGGATAATTACCCTATATGTTGGGATATCCTTAATCATAGGTACAACAACCGCAAATTGTTATTTACGTCGCACGCTAATACCTTACTATCACTGCCTTCCAGCCAAAAAACATCAATTGGTCATATTAAACGTATACATGACGTAGCATTAGAAAGTTTAAACGCTATAAAAAATCTAGGGGTCGACATTACATCTTGGGACCCACTAATTGTACATATTTTGTCACAAAAATTAGATCAGGACACCTATAATGAATATGTACAATCTGTTAAGCAACCACGTGAATTGCCAGTACTCAAAGAATTTTTAGCCTTCTTAGAAAGTAAATTCACTAGTTTAGAAACATTTGGTCGCAATACAAGTAACCAATATGCATCGAATAGTAGTAAACCCACTATTTAAAATCAAAAACAACATGTTTATAGACAGGCATATTCTTCTAATAGCACTAATAAATCATCATCGGATCAAAGTAAGAATAACTCATCATCTAATTTGCAATCAAAACGTTTTAAATGTGTAGTGTGTAGTAGCAATGATCACGCCATATTTCAGTGTCAGAAATTTTTGGATATGTCCCCTTTCAATAAAAAACGTTTTCTGAAAAATTCTAACATTTGTAACAATTGCCTTTATGATCACCGTGGTAAAGAATGTTATGAAAAAAGATGAAAAAAGATGTCGTAATTGCAATGAACGACACAATACCATTTTACACGAGGCATTTGCTAGCAACCAGACACCGTCGACATCAAACGGCGGGCCGGCCACACAGGCCACGCCACCGGTATCACGCGGCACCTACGTGTCCGCACAAGGTGATACATCGGAAATATTATTAGCAACTGCACTTATTAGGGTACAAAAAGCAGATGGTACATATCAACAACTACGAGCTCGACCAAGGGTCGCAAGCTTCGTTAATTTCGGAAAACGCAGCCCAACAGTTAGGCATTCCTTTTTTTTTTTTTTTTTTTTTTTTTATTTATACTTGATATTTAACAAAACAAAAAATACAGTATATTACAGTACAAAATAAACTTAGCTTAAGTTTTTCTATGCACTGAACATTCATCGCAGGGATTTAATACTTATTCTTACATTAAAGTTTACAACAGATACACTAAATAAAAATATACACAATAAAATTGGTAAGCACTTATCTACGCTACGAACGAGTGCTGCTCGTATTAAAACCGGTTAGTAGTTCATAAACAAGCGAGTGACAAAGCAAGCGAATGCTGATATACAGGCTGATTCAAAACGAGAATCTGACAGTGGCAAGTATTCGAACACTATGTGGTGTGTAATTTGTTAATAAAGTGAGTCTTGAGTTTTGTTTTAATATTATTTTTTGTTAATGTAGTTTTAAACTCCTTTGGCAACTGATTTATTAAAAATGGTATTTTGTATAATAATGTATTTTTGCCGTACGAATTGTTGTATTTAGGCAACCAAAGATTTGGGTTTTTCCTATTTCTAGTAATTATATTGTAGGAAACATTTTTTTCATAACAGGTTTTTTGTAATGTTTTATTATGGAAGTTGTCGACAAGCAGCACATATTTAATCTTGTCATACACTGGCATCAGATTGCAATGATAGAACATACCTTCATTGTCATCTTTATACTGACTTTTAATTTTGTTGGGTAATATACATTTTATTATTCGAAGTTGTAATTCATAAATTCGATGTATATGTGATTCGAATGTGCGACCGTAGCTGCTCAATCCATATGCAATAATGGATTCGCCTAAAGCTTTATACAGTACTAATGCGGTGTAGTAAGGTATTTTATTTTTTATAATATAAAATTTGGCCAGAATAGCTTTCAATTTGTCACAAACATAATTAATGTGGTCAGTCCATTTCATTTTATTATCAATAATTAAGCCCAAATAAGTATGTTTATTAACTACCAATATTCTAGAACAGCCGCATGCCGCGTTGTTGATGTTAGTATGTAAACAGGAGTGGTCATGAGCGATAAGTTCAAGTTCGGCGATTTGTCTATTATGGCTCGTGCTCACATGCATTAATTTAGTTTTTTGAATATTGATAACCAAACCAGAGTCATGAGACCATTTCAGCAGATTGGTAAAATCAATTTGAAGACGGCTTAAAGCCAATTTAATATCTCTGTCTGCTATGACTAGACAAGTATCATCTGCAAACTGAAAAATTTTTGAATGGTGAATTACATTGGGCAGTGTATTTACATAGGCTAGGTAATGTAAGGGACCGGCTACCGAGCCCTGTGCCGTTCCTCTTGTAACAGGTATTTGGTCACTCAAAGCATCCTGCACTCTAACTCGATATGATCTATTGTCCAAATAATCCTGGCACCATTTCCATACGTTGCCTCTGATTCCACTGTCATGAAGTCTGTCTAACAACAAATCGTGTCGCAATGTATCAAACGCTTTACTATTATCTATGAATAATACAAGAACCTGCATTTTATTATTTAAATGGTGATATATGTTATCCGTGAACTGAGACAATAGTTGAGAGGTATTTTTGCCAGCTTGAAATCCGAATTGTGTATCAGTTAATATATGATTATCTTTAAAAAATGTGTACATTTGTTGGGTAATATATTTTTCGGCTATTTTATCGATTATTGATAGAATTGTGATAGGCCTGTAGTTTTCATAATTAGATTTGCTCCCTTTTTTGTGTATAGGTCTGACTAGTCCACTTTTAAGCTCGTTTGGATATTTGCCTGTATATATAGACAAATTAATAAATCGCGCGATCAATGGGGCAATTTTATTAAATATTCTTATTGTGTCTATAGGTCTTATTTTGTCTAGCCCCGGGCCTTTATTAGGGTTTAAAGATCTAATGGTTTTTTCTAAATTAGTTGGTGTAGCTTTTTGAAATCTTATCGTAACGTCATGTGAATGTGTGTAGCTCTTGCTGTCTAATATATCTCGACAAAGTACCAAGGGGAAATTAACATCAGGCATAGGAAATAAACCAAGTAGTTGTAAGGGATCGCTTATCATTAATTGCGCTTCTATATATAGCGACTACTCGTTTCAAGCTAATGTGTGTATAATGAAAACATTAACTAAGCATTTACCGAACACATCATTCAATAAAATATCCAGCCCATTATTGGAGAATATTCAGCTAGCTGACCCCGAGTATTACATACAACGACCGGTGGACCTTCTGTTGGGTGCGGAGGTCTATGCGGAAATATTATTACAGGGCGTTTGTAAACCGAGCAGTACTTTACCTATTGCCCAACAGACTAGACTCGGGTGGATTTTAAGCGGTACAGTAAACAACACGTTACACTGTAACATCGTCATTAGTGAGATAGAGGACATCAGTAGGTTTTGGGAAATTGAGGATATCAATGAAGAGCAAAATATATCAGAAAAGGATCAAAGAATTATTGAATTTTACAAATCTACGACTATCAGACGCCAAAATGGACAATATGAGGTTAGGCTACCATTAAAATTAAATTTTGAAAAAATATTAGGACATTCTCACGGCAAGGCGATTGCGCAATTTAAACAATTAGAGCGGAAATTCGATCAGCAAAGGGAATTCGCACAACAATATAAATTATTTATGAACGAATATATCGCGCTTGGACATATGACACTTGTTCAAGGAATCGCAACCACACAATTATTTTTACCTCATCATGGCATTCATAAGGCCGAATCTCCATCAAATAAGTTTCGCGTTGTATTCAATGCCTCATCAAAAACATCTTCTGGGCACAGCCTTAATGATGTCATGGAACAAGGGCCCAATCTGCAGCAGGACTTGCAACGTCTAATCATTGAATGGAGGCAGTTTAAGTTCGCTTTCACTGCAGATTTGGAAAAAATGTTTCGTTACATTTGGCTAAATGAAACAGACCAAAACTTACAGCAAATCGTGTGGAGAGATAGTCCACACGAGCCGATTAAATCATACAAACTAGCTACCGTAACATACGGTACAAGAGCGGCTCCTTTTCTCGCGATGATGACCTTGCGTCAACTCGCACATGATGAGAAATTGAACTATCCCGATACGGAAGCAATCAGCGTCCTTGAAAGATCATTTTTCATGGACGACGCCCTTTACGGGTCCCATAATATTGAGCATGGGAAGAAGTTACAGAGAGATTTAATAAACTTGTTAAAAGCAGGCGGGTTTAATTTACGGAAATGGCGATCGAACTGTACAGAATTATTGGCAGGCGTAGAGTGTGAACAAAGCGATCAGCAAGAGTTTGACTTCAAGCAACCGGAGTCAGCCAAAACATTAGGTCTTAGTTGGCACCCATGTGAAGACACATTTATATTACAGTTTAAAGTAGAAATGCCTAAGTCTGTATCAATGACAAAACGAGCATTATTATTAGCAATATCAAAATTTTTCGACCCATTAGGTTGGATCTCCCCACTCACCACCAAGCTTAAAATATTATTTCAAAAAAGTTGGTTATTAAAAATTGATTGGGACGACTTGTTACCTGAACATATATATAGAGAGTGGGTAAAAATAACAGAAAAAATAAATAGCATCGAACCTTTCACTTTACCAAGGTGGCTAAACACACACCAAGGTGGAACGATAGAGTTGCATGGCTTTTGCGATGCCTCAACAAAGGCTTACGCATGTGTTATCTATTGTAAAATTTTCAATCAGGATAAAATATCAATCAATTTGGTGGCAGCTAAAGCAAAGTTAGTTAACACAAATAAATATACAGCTACAATACCGAGGTTAGAGTTATGTGCAGCACTCCTCTTATCAAAATTAATGAAAAAAGTTCGAGAGTGTTTAAAAGATTATAATATTAAAATCTTTTGTTGGGTAGACTCCATGGTTGTGCTGGGTTGGCTTAACGGGGAACCAAGTCGGTGGCAAATATTTGTCGCGAATAGAGTGACTCAAATTACAGCAATCATACCGCCCAACAAATGGAGGTATGTAAAGTCAGAAGACAACCCAGCCGACTGCGCGAGCAGGGGATTGGACGCAGTACAGCTCCATGATCATAAACTGTGGTGGCAGGGCCCGACGTGGCTCCCACAGTATCAGAAAAAAAAAGCATAGATATCATTTATACTACTAATCAAGATGAAAAAAAATATAAACACACTAACATGGTCGTAAAAGCCGATGGGGAAAATTCTATCATACAATATTTATTAGAAAAATTTAGTTCATATATTAAAATTAAACGAATATTGGCGTGGATATTACGATTTATAAATAAAAAGAGAAGCAAGCAAGCATTTTTATCATTATACGAATTAAATAAAGCAAATAAATTATTAATTAAACATGCACAGCAAGAAATATTTTCTGAAGAAATAAGCAGTCTACAAAAACAAAGCAAAATCAAATCAAGCAGTAAAATACTAAACCTAAATCCTTACCTTGACTCAGATGGCATCCTAAGAGTCGGCGGGAGACTCCAACACGCGTTGTTACATGATGATGTCAAGCATCCCATAATATTGCCTTCAGACAGTATCTTATCAGCATTAATCATCGATTATACTCATCATGTACTTACCTTCCACGGGGGAGCAAGGGTGACATCGGCGACACTGCGACAAAAATATTGGTTATTAGGTGGTAATCGAGCGGTTAAAAAGAGGTTACGTAATTGTGTTACGTGCCGAAAGCATAGCCCTATTAAACAGCAACAGCTGATGGGTGACTTACCACCAGCTCGATGTAATGCCGCCACACCCTTCTACAACACCGGCTGCGATTTAACAGGCCATATGTATATCAAAGCCAACAAGGGTCGTGGTATAAAAACAACGAAAGGATACGTAGTTGTCTTTATATGTATGGCAACTAAACTTGTTCATCTTGAACTAGTATCCGACCTAACATCATCGGCGTTCCTCGCAGCATTAAAGAGGATGGCAGCTAGGAGAGGCTGTCCGCGCCACATGTACAGCGACAACGGGACCAACTTTGTTGGCGCCAGCAAGATCTTAGAGCAAGAGTACGAACATTATCAAAAATTGTTTAACGACGAGCAGCTCTTAACAGATATCACCAACATGGAGGTACAATGGCATCCGAACGCGCCCTCCTGGGCCTCAGCAGGGGGTCTCTGGGAGGCCGCGGTAAGAAGTCTGAAACATCACTTGAAGAGGGTGATTGGTGATCAAAAACTCACATACGAGGAGTTTTATACAGTATTAACACAATTGGAAGCAGTTTTAAATTCTAGGCCTTTATGCCCTTTAACAGAGGATCCAGAGGATCTAGATTTTTTAACCCCATCGTCATTTATCAATATCAATACCAATCTAAACATTTTGGAAACAGAGTCAGATATGCGCACGCGGTGGTATCTGACTCAAAAAATAGTTCAAGATATTTGGCGGCGGTGGCGAAGTGAATACCTCACCCAACTGACAGCCCGCAGCAAGTGGAGATCAAAAACAAATAACCTACAACTAAACGACATAGTAACTATACATGACGACAATCTTCCGCCGGGAAAATGGGCAATGGGTAGAGTGACAGAGCTCCATTATGGAAAAGACGGCTTAGTACGGGTCGTTACATCAAAAACGGGTACATCAAACGTCCCATCATCAAATTATCACCATTGCCGGTCAACAAAGATACAGGGAAAGGTCAACAAACTGTACAAACGAATCAGGTTAGAAAGCGATCATTAAAAAATGGTTTAGTATCTTTGGTGACTGCGTTATTATTTTTTATGAATATAGTGACAACAACATACGGTTATTTTAATGTAACACAGCTTAATTCTAATCAGATACTTTACTTTGATCGTATTGCAAACATGCAATTAACGCGTGATGAGTGGAAGTTGGTTAGTTATTACAATATGGATCCCTACTGGCAAGGTATATCCGCTTGTGAGCAATACATATCATATTTAAACTCTATTTGTACTCAAATAAAAGAAAATACGCATTGTAAACTTATAGCAATTCAATTAGATCAAGAATTCTCAGAACTGAGTTACTATAATACTATGCTGCTAAGTCAGCACTCTAGTACGCGTGCGCGGGCCAGACAGCGTCGGCGCCGCGGGCTTATCGACGGAGTCGGGTATCTAGCTAATAGTCTCTTCGGAGTACTGGATGCTCGCTTCGCGGAGAAATATCAGTCAGACATTCAACTTACGCGCGATAACGAACATCATTTAGCATCCCTTATTAAAAATCAAACATCGATCATAGAAGCAGAGTTCAATGTTTTAAAACGTCATCAAGATTCTATAGATAAACAACACAAAATGTTAAACCAACTATCATTAAAATTAGATAATATTGCCTTAGAAACTAACAAAGAAATCAGATTGAATTATGTTATCAGCGACTTTAGTTTAGGAGCTTTAGCCGCAAGCAACATATTGCGACACCTTAAAACTATACAAACAACGCTATTAGATACTATTACAGACATTTATCACGGACGTTTCAATTTTCATTTGATATCTCCAGAGCAATTAAAAGAATAACTTAGCATAATTTCGAGTCATCTTTCTAAAGATCTCTCACTTCCGATCAACATACAAACAGATCTAAAAAACATTTATCATTTATTGAAAGTTGGACCTAGATTGTCCGATGATTATTTATTGTTCGAAATAAGGTTGCCTTTAGTAAGCCGAGACGCTTATGACATCATGCGCATCATACCCATACCGCACGTGTCAAACAATAGCATGGTCAGCGTTGCTCCCGTCTCGGAGTACGTGGCTATTAACTTACATAGAGATTCTTATTTACAATTATCTAAATATGATATACAATCATGTACACATGATGATATCGATAGTTTTATATGTTTTATTCAGAAACCAGTTTTTCATATCACCAGTAATGAAAAGTTTTGTTCGATACAACCGAACATTAAAAAATGTGAAATTAAAACTACTAAATGTACAAATCAATGGATCGAGACCCACAAGATCAACAAGTACTTTTTCTTCTGTTGCGATCGCTGTCCTATTCGTGTCTTATGTGATGATCAAGTAGGTTTATATCAATTAACAAAATCTGGAATCATAAGTATTGATCATGGATGTACTTTAAAGGCGGAAGGCCTTACAGTTTTTTCGCATTACGAAGGGAATAGTGCCTTCAATATTAATCAAACAATATCAACTTTCAAAATTGAGCCCATTAATCATATTTTAAATCTTTCTATTCCCACGGCCGAACTTGAGGGTTATGCCGAGTTGAACAGTTCCAAAGATTTACAACAGATCCACCAGCAGATCAAGAATATACAGAAAAATTCAGACATATCAGATCGAATGTCATATCATGATGTACATCATTACACAGCCTTTTATACCGTCCTTGGAATCTCGGTCATAGTTGCCCTAGCATTTTGGTGGGGAAGGATCCGGAGGATCAAGCAGCAGCGTCAGCAGCCAGTCAGCCCTCAAACAGAGCCTGACATACCCTCAAACACCACTGAAGTCGAGATGTACACCCTTCCTCGTCGCTCCCGGTCGCGGGCGACGACCGAACCTCATACCAGTAGTGAGCAGTGCAGAAATATCAATAGTGAAGTTCAGTGCGACTCTCAGTATAGTGAAATTTCGGAAAAAGTGTATAAAGTGGACAAGAGTACAACGCCTATAGTGAGAAAGGCCGAGTTCAAATAAGGACATTAGTAACTAGTTAGGATTGTAAATTCGCCTTGTAACCCATCATCCAGCATCTTTCTTCATCATACAGCATCTTTCTTCTGAGGCCGCGAGCATGTACGGTGCAGCCGTACATTTTCGCTGGCTCATCATTTTGCGCTATGTGCGTCATTTTTATTGCAACAATTGTCAGTACACGTTTTGGCTAGCATACAGCTACGCGTACTCCCGATCGCCGCAATAGTGATCAAATTATCATTTCTATCATATATCATTAGTGTTTCCAATAGTATCAGTTTAGTGTAGCAGTTATCAGTATCCATAATCAGTGTAAATTAGTGTGAAAGACAATATATACATTTTATATTGAACCTGCCAGACTTTAATTTATCACCTCGTCAATCAATCAAGCATTCATATGTACGGGTGATCAGGGGCCCGTACATACATACTTACGTAGTATCACGTCTTTTTTCCTTGCGGGGTAGACAGAGTCTAGGTCTATAAGACCCGAAGGCCACGTTTAGCATGTTGGTGGGCATCAGGTGAAAAACGGAATCAAAATAGTGATGGGGTGCTAGCCGCATCGCCTATTTACATGATTCCACGGAATTTTGTCCGTTCCTTCGTTCAGCTTTTACGATGCGCGGGAAGAGAAGCAGCTGGTACATTCTACGTTTTTTCTTTTCTCCCAGACCAGCATGGAAAAATAAAATCTGTTCCTTATTTATTGTATCCATCCAGCTTCAGATAGAGATATCCCTATCTCACTTTAACGTATAGCTGCGTCCCGCATTGAGGCTACTGTTGCAGCAATTTTTTTTTTGTATTTCATAGGACGGCAAGCGAGCGAGCTCACCTGATAGTAATTAAAATTGCACTTTATCAATAAGAAGAAGAAGAATAATGTTTATTGAAACACATTGACACACAACACAATATTAAATGAAAAACAAAAGAAAATACACAAAGAAAATGGAAAATAAAACATCTGTGCCATCAGTGTTATAAAAGGACTAGGGATACCCTAATTCAGCAATGATTTTAGCCGTATATAAGCAGGACGTATTCTAAAACACCGCTATTCGATTCCCAGTTATAACACCGATGCGGTTTCGCTGCGCCCTGCGGTTTCGTCCGATTCCCGATTTACGGTTAAATTCGATACGGGCGCAATTTTATTAGCGCTTATATTATACGTGACGTCATTACGGTAATTTTTCACAGCGCTTTTTGGTTTGATATCAGGTTGGAGTAATTGGTTTAATTTTTGATTTATGTTCAGTTAGGTTCTTTATTTAAAATCGAATTAAGGCTGGTTTTTGCGATTTATGATTTGAGAAGTTGATTGTTCAATTTGGATGTTGAATCCAATCGAATTATTTTATATTCAATCATAATTTATTGAATATAGAAAAACTTTAAACTTAATCGTTACAAATTAAGTTAGCGTGTTAAAGCGTAACGATGATTAAATAAAATACGACAAATAAAATACCCTTACAGATTTTTCTTGTAAAATACTCGGTTAAAAAAACGGTACTATAGACAAAGGTGATTTTTAGTTTTTTGAAAAAATATTACTTTTTCTGCTGATAATACCTTTTCTCAAATGTTATATGTATCGAAGTATAGTAAAATACTACTAGTACAGAACCTAGTAGTAGTACCAAGTACTTACACGGAACGTATACCTAGGTATTAGGTGACATTTTCATTTAAATACTCAAAACACTCGAAACTGTTCTTAACGCCGAAACGGCGCGGTAATCCTTTCGGACGACGCTAAGACGGTATGTAATGTGCACTATCATAAATATATTAGGTATAATAAAAATACTAGCTCTTTAACAATATACTCGAAACAAACTGTCCTTAATGCCGAAACGACATGGTAATCCTTCCGGACCTCGGCCGCTTAGTCGGTATGTAATGTGCACTATCATAAATATACTAGGTATTATATAAATACTAGCTCTTAATCAAAATACTCGAAAGCTATTCTTAATGCCACGGTAATCGGACGGCGTAGCGCTGAGACGATATAATATGCGCTATCATAAATATATTAGGTATAATATAAATACTAGCTCTTTAACAAAATACTCGAAACAAACTGTTCTTAATGCCGTAACGGCGTGGTAATCCTTCCGGACGGCGCTTAGTGAGTAATATGTAAGAAAATGCAGACTCACAACGAGGCAGCCCTATTCTGAACTATTTGCACAAAAAATCTCATTTCATCCTTTTTAGCCGACTTGGAAATAAGTTCTGGATTTACGGATATCTTTAGTTTTATTTAATACTAGCTTTCGCCCGCGGCTCCGCCCGCGTCAATGTCGATCCCTCCGGAATAGTACTTTTTTCCGGGATAAAAGGTAGCTTATGTCCTTCTCCGTACTCCAGAGAGCTCGTATGCAAAATTTCATGATGATCGGTTCAGTAGATACGGCGTGAAAGACAAATAAACAAACAAACAAATAAACAAACAAACAAACTCACTTTCGCATTTATAATATTAGTAAGGATAAGGATAAGGAAGTAAGGATAAGGATAAGGATGACGTACTGATAATAGCCAAAAGTTAGATGTTGCAGAAATACTACTACTTTGGAAAACGACAGATATGGCGTGTTGAATTATATATTTTGGTTAATTTATTATCATGGTGACCCATAAGGCAATAATCTTTGAAAAAACGAGTTCATACAAACTACTAAACCGATTTTGATGAAATTTAAATGGTGATCCCATTTAAATCTGGATGCAAGTCCTTTCAAATATAAAATAATATTTTTTCTAAACGATTCGTGAATGACAGAGTTATGAGGTAAAAAAGATAAAAACATAATTGATAACCTCCTCCTTTTCTGACGTCGGTTAAAAAAGGAAAAGAACTAAAACAGCCTTCCGTGAATAGTCTAGTTTTTCAAAAAATATAATAAGTCCTATTTTTTTCTTTTGTCAATTAAACAAAAAATACTAAAGTATACAAATATGACAGGTGCATCATAATGTGTACATTATGTAGAAAGTGCTAAAGATGTAATGTATAGACCCACCGTATAGTAATGGTTGTAAATTCAATTTATCCAAAAAGGTTCAGTATTTTTAGCGTGATTTAGTATCTAAATATATATAACTCAAAGGTGGCTGACTGACATAGTGATCTATCAACGCACAGCCCAAACCACTAGACGGATCGGGCTGAAATTTGGCATGCAGGTAGATGTTATGACGTTAGATATGTGCTAAGAAAGGATTTTGATCAATTTTCATCTATTTGGCTACCCCCAAGGGGATAAAATAGGTGATGAAAATTTGTATGAAACTTAACGCGAGCGAAGCTGCGTACAAAAGCTCGTAAAAACATATAGCTTACCTTTACCAGTCTACTAGATTAGTATTAATACTTGGTCCAAATTGAAAATTAATTACATTAAAAACATATTCTCTCAGTAATATTCAGCTGGTTCAGTTTAAATCTAAAACCATTAGTCTGAGCCCGAAAATCATATAAGAATATTGTTTTTGCTTAATCCATCATTTGTGTTTTATTGGTTTTACTCTAATTGGAAACTTATACGAAATATTGAATGGCTTAGACAGTCTTTCCCAAAGTGGGCGATGACGCCCCGTTTTGAGCGCTGGAGGCGTAGAGGGGGGCGGTAAGGGGCCCAGAAAAAATTAGGTGACGGGGGATTTGTAACTTTAGCTACTTCATATTTAAAAATACATTGAAATTGAAATCCTCCTACTACACAACATTCATATTTATATCCTTTTTTTATTGTATAAATACAAACATTTTTTTGTTTTATTTTATTTAAATAATTTTGAATAGACTCTTATTTTTGTAAAATTGCATTATTATTACTCTCTCTAGTAAGAATTGTCTCGTTTATTTTAGATATAGGTTTATTTGAACTTTAGGCGAGACAAATACGAGTATGTTATTGAGGTTTTTAAGGTGAAAAAAAGGGGCGCTACAAGATAACTGATCCCAAAGGGGACGTTAGACGAAATAAGTTTGGGAACCTCTGGCTCAGAGTGATTGTTATTAAATATATGATGCTCAGTTAATTTAAAACCATCAATAAAGTTAATTGAATCAAATAATTCTCAATGAAATGAGTTTCGGTATTAATTTTACAAATATAATCTTCATCTACACTTCTACACTAATGATATATAAAAAAATATATTTCAAAACGTGCAGTCATATTCATCCTTATTTTTTAAAGTAAAATTCTTCCTTTTAATTGCAAAAGCCATGATACGACTCCGTTACCCCTTTAATAAATGAGGGTCCATAAAACCAAAGCAATATCGCGACGCAATCTCAGAATAAGTACATAAACATTAGAAGATAAAAGCAAGAAAAGGCGTCGAAAGAAATTGTGTTTTATTCAGGGGCACCCATTTCACTGTCAGCGGGGAAAGTGTGGGCGGGGCGGAGCATGGGTATGCATTTGGCTAATTTAGCATCTGTGGAATGCCTTTTGGCAGCTGGAATCAACGGTTGCTTAAAAACAAGGAGGTTATCAATTCGGTCGTATTTTGTTTATACATGGTGAAATTTTGATCGTTCTGGACCCTTAAGGGGCTTAAGGTGACGCCGCGTTAAACTAGAATCTAAATATCAGCATGCTGCGCCCCGCACCCTACACCCCGCACGTTTTTTACGAGAGCGCTGCCGCGAAGCGCGTTCTCGGACAGAACGCGGCGCTTGGCGGGCACTGTCTGCATTGCTCGCGGCAAGAACAAAATGTCATAGAGACTATACGAATTACTTTTATTTCTTGATTATTAAAAATTATTTTGTGTAGGTTTTCTATTTTTTAGGGTTCAATGGGATAATATGTTATTAAAATTACAGACGTATAGCAAAAATTTTATTTATTTTATTTATGTATTTAAATTACAGACGTATAGCAAAAATTTTATTAAAAAACAATAATAATAAGGTGACATCAATTACAAAACACATTTTGTAACTGACAAGTTGCGGTCAACCGGAAGTGATAGATTTTATTTATGAAATCAAAAATACCTCATATTTCAATACTTCCAGATTTTTTTTTACAGTATTGTGTGCTAAAAGCACTTCAATACAGACGAAATTTCGACTGAACCGTGATAGTTACACACTATCACGGTTCATGAGATACAGCCTGTTGACAGACGGACAGCGGAGCGATATTAATAGGGTCCCGTTTTTACCCTTTGGGTGCGGAACCCTAAAAAAGGTAAAAAACAAAAAAGAATGGTCCTTCCATAAAAATTCGTCCGACTATTGGATAAATGTATCTCTTTTTGAACGTCATATTTTTATTTCTTATATATTTTTTTATATATGCGAAATTTAAATACTACTAGCGTTTCGGAACGACCACTGGTGAGAAGAATACGCCGAAAGAAACTCAATCCAGCCTTGGTCCCTATGTGCCTGAAGGGCTCTGAATACATTGTTAACATTAAATACAATTTTTCATACTATAGATTAATTTTAACATTTAATTGTTAACATTAAATAAATTTATATAAATTTCCACGCATTTTTATCAGTAATATAATCATCAATGCAGTAATAAGCCTTTTTTATTAACTGGTTTTTTACAATCGTTTTGAACTTAAGTAAAGGCAGACCTAATATTTCTGCAGGAATTTTATTATAGAAGCGTACTCCTAAACCCAAAAATGAATTCATAGTTTTCTGCAATCGCAATACTGGTGTAGCTAATTTATTTTTATTTCTCGTGTTTCGGTCATGGATATCACTATTTTTCTTATACAAATCAAGATTATAGCGCACAAACATAATATTCGCAAATATGCACTGAGAAGGTAAAGTTAAAATATTTATATCTTTAAACAATTCTCTAAGAGATTCTCTAGCACCAAGTTTATATATAGATCTAATAGCGCGTTTCTGCAGGACAAATATGGTGTTTACTTCTGCAGCGTTACCCCATAGTAAAATCGCATAAGACATAACACTATGAAAGTAACTGAAATATACCAAACGCGCAGTATCAACATCAGTCAGTTGTCTAATTCTCCTGACAGCATAAGCTGCAGAACTAAGTTTACCCGCTAACGTAGTAATATGGGCACCCCATTGAAGCCCGGCATCAAGAGTTATTCCAAGAAATGTTGTTTTATCAGTTAAATCTAGTGGTTCATTATCCATTACTATTTGTGTTGGAATTTTTGTAACATTTGGTAAGCAAAATTTAATACATTTCGTTTTCTTAGCGTTCAACAATAGATTGTTCGCTGTGAACTAATCCAGCACTTGAGCTAAAGTGCTATTAACCACGTCAAAAGAATTAGTTTGTCTATCAATTTTGAAGACAAGAGAAGTGTCATCGGCAAATAGTACAGCCTTACATGTATTGAAACAGTAAGTGTAAGACTTTGTATGGGAAACCTATTTTTTTTTCATTTGATAATTTTTAGGTTTTGTTTTAATGCAATTCTGTATGCCATTAGGGCTTCTGATACCAGGATTTCAATATAGTTCAGAAGTACAAAATCACGCGGTATAGATTAACATATTACAAGACCTAGGTCAATCCCAAAAAGATCATTATAAATAATATAAATAAATATATACGGAAATTCACACAGATTGAGCTAGCCCCAAAGTAAGTTCGAGACTTATGTTATGGGACACTAACTCAACGATACTATATTTTATAACAAATACATATAAAGATAAACATCCAAGACCCAGGCCAATCTGAAAAAGATCATTTTCCATCTTGTCCTGACCGGGGATCGACCCCGGGGCCCTCATGTCGCAGGCTGGCATGTTAACCACTGCCCCACGGAGGTCGCCATTGTCCATCTTGCCTGACCTGACAGCTTAGCACGATGACCACTAAGCCACAGAGGTTGACATAAATAAAACCTTATCCTTTTATTTAATACTCTGAAGTCTATATTAATCCAATATTTATTTCAAATTTCAGCTAGGCCAATATTGAAAAATAATGCAGTGCCAGGTTTTATTCCCTTAGAATTAAACAATCTACGATTTATTAGAAGACACAATAAGAAAGCACATAGACAACAAAAAAACCATCCATGGACACTTTTCCAATCCTGGCAAGTCATAAGACTTGGCAGTCAACATCATCATTATTTGACAGATTGATAGTGGCATAATGTCATGTGATTTAGCATGGGAATATTGCTTTAAAAATCTTACATTCGGGATTTTTCTTAAACTAATACAATATTGAAAAAAAGATAAAAAACATCAGCAAATATTTACATATAAGGTATTTTCTCATCATGGATGAGGAAAGCGGGAGATCGTGCACTGTGGCGTGCCCTTGGGGAGGCCTACGTCCAGCAGTGGACTGCAATAGGCTAATTGATTGATTGATTAAAGGTATTTTCGATTGCAAAAAAAAAAACCTGTCACTTCCGATTGACCGCAAGTTGCGAATTCCGCATCCATGTCTGGACTACTACGAAATATAAATTTATATTGGCACGTAGGTATATATATCTCGAAATAAAATAATAATACCCAAGTAAACAATAATTTGTCCGTGTAGTAATAAAGGTACCACCGCTCAAAATAGTTCTCTAAATCCGAAGGTGACTCTTCAGTTTTTTGTTCCGACGATTGTTTCCTAAAATGTATGTAATATTTTCATGATGTACTCACCATTTTAACGTCAAATATCAACATTAGTCCCAAATAAAAATATTATTATTATATTATTTTTTAACCTTCCCATGCTGTTCTGTTCAACTATAGCTACATACTAATCAAGCACTTTAGAATGATTACGTAGGCTCTTCATGGTGTATAGAAAATGTGCAATTTATTTCAATCTCAATAAAAAAAATACATTTGCCGCGATGATGATTGTAGGTACCTACTTACCAAGTAAAGAAATTCACTATGAAAGCGCTCTTACGTACCTACGAAATCAGAACCTACATAAACATTATGCTTGACGTGCTGTTGACTGTACTTTCATTACCTATGTATGTAATGTAAATCGTAGACAGGTATGTACTTGTTCTGCAATAGATAAATATCGGTGTACATTTATATAAATTGTGGAATATTACGTATAGGTCTGTTGGTAGACACCTACTCAGACTTTGAGAAAAATATACTATCATCGAAATAATCCTTTCTCTGCAAAATTCAATCTTACGAGCCTTTCTTTTTCTTTTAGGAACTTTTTATTTTTTCCCATTTCCAACGAAATAAATAATATAAAATCGCGCGGGAGTAGTGGAGGTGCGGAGTTGCGGACGCAATTTGGCACAGAACCGTCGCTGACACTAGTCAGCAGCGGTCTGCGCGGGCACAGCGGGGCCCACGGAGGAGATATAGAGTGGAGACGGCGTAAGCTACTGTGCACTGTGATTCCAACTAGGTCCTGACGTCATCACGTTAACATCAAGAGTAGGCGTGGCCTATTAGTCTGCTGTTGTAGCTGTCAATGTTCGTACGTGGTTCGTTCTGTGCACACAGTGAGATTTTCGGACTTTTCTTGTTTTTTACGAAGAAAATCATGAAGTGTTGTATTATATCATGTAAAAACTACTCCGATAAACGTTCAGATGCTATGGAAGGAATCACATTTCATTTGTAAGTATTTTAATTCGTAATTTACTTAAATTATTCTAGAAGAATCTTTTGGCGACGTTCCGTGCTACTCATCGTTAGATGGCACCACTTTGCGTAATGGGACGTAAGAACTATAAAAATATATTAAAGCTAATTATCGTAATAACTAATAACCATAAGTACTGAAATTTGTTCTAAATTTATGCCTAAAGACTTTTACCTTGACAAAAAGATTATGTTTATGTAGTTTCATAATTCTCTTTTAGTAGCAGTAGGTGTTAGGGACATCTAGTGACGGATAGATAAACTAAAAAGAAAGATCAACATCGAACTTATTAAGTAGTTGGGCTATTCGCCGCTAGATGGATATAAAGGAGGGAGTGAGACAGAGCAAGTAGAGTGAGACAGATAATACTCCCCTCACCCCCTGTAAGTGCCACGCATTGTTTCATAGAAAATATTCCTTAGGGCAACTCCTCTCTATATCTGCTCCGTGGCGGGGCCGATCTCTCATAGAAAACCCGCGTAAACCGAAAGGGCGTATGCGACAAATTGTTTTTGACGTATAACTTAAAAACTATAAATATGTTTCATATAACCAAATCACAAATTATAGTGTTAGTTTCAATGAATATATGTAGAAATTTTGGGAGTTTAAATCGCTCCTCAATGTCCATAAAATTGAAATCTCTAGTTTTAAGGACGTCTTTTTGATTAATTATTTTGTGTTATAAAAGTTGTCCAATCGTGTAATGCAAATCAAAATATAAAGTCAAAGACATGCTGAATCCAGTCAGTAAATTTCATTTTGTTCGCTTTGGTCATTGCTGAGATAAATCGGTATCCTTGCAACCAAAATCTTCGAGGCGTCGTCTTAACCGTTTGTAGCGGTTGAATCTGGCGATACCGCTTGGCCTGTCACAAGTCTCATTTTAAACTCGTGTCTGCCATTTCCGGGTTAATTTTCACTTTTAATTTAATAATTCAATAATTATAACCAAATTTCATATTTTTTTTAGGTATCCATCTAGCTCATTTAGTTATACATATTATAGACGTAAAAAAATTGGTAGTTGTCGCTGAAAATATCAAGTAATTCGCGACGAAACTTTTTCTGGATATAGCTTTTTTGTTATTTTATTTTGCTAGGTTTTAAATAGTATTTTAAAAATATTTTGATGTAACCATTTATTTTGATCTTTGAACTGTACTTCATATTTTTTTCAAGCTAGTACTCCATGAAAAATAAGGGGTTTAACGGTATTCTTCTGATGCACAGCGCCTTAAAGGGGTGATTCAGTGCATCGATATGAACAACTTTTCCTATGGGACCAACGCTGGGAACTCAAAAAATATAACGGGTGTTACGTAATAATAAAGGGGCATGATCAGTCCATAATATTAAACAACTTTACCCATGGGACAAACTTCGAAACATGAAAAGAAAATATCGATCTCCGATACAAAATAAGCAATCAGCTGATCAACTTTCTATGGAAGTTCAAACCTTTTTTTGTGTTTCGATGTATGTTACCTGGGGATAGTTGTTTAATATCATGGACTGATCATGCCCCTTGAATATTATATCGTAGTGTTGTAACACCCGGTATAAACAAAATAAAACCGAACTGACAACCTCCTCTTGAAGTACCATAATTTAAAAACCATAATTTCCAAACCAAACTTCACTTCTACCAGGACTTCGTGTTTATTTTCCATTTGCAATGAAGTCTTCCTCAAAGGCAAGATAAACTTCCAGATTATACCTCAGTATTCCACAAGAAGTTTATCTTGTAGCCGCGAAATACTTATGAACAAATCTAAGAGGCTAAGGAGAAAAGAAATAAGTAAAAAGTAAAAACTTATATCTACTTCATCACTTTATGTTTCGAGTTATTTTCAGCGAGCCATTCAATTTGATATCCATATTGTATCAAAAATAGCTGGTCCATGAGATACAGCCTGGTGACAGACGGACGGACAGACAGACAGACAGATAGAAAGACAGACAGACGGACAGCGGAGCGATATTTATAGGGTTCCGTTTTTACCCTTTGGGTACGGAACCCTTGAAATATTATTTTACTTCATAAACGGAAAATGTAGCTTGGATGGTTACCCTACGTAACCAACCAAGCTACATTCTCCGTTTCCACGTTATGTTTCCACATATACCTATAATCAATTCATCGAACAAAAACGAAATATGTGCGAGCAATAATTTCGTATTACATATTTATATAACAATAATCCGATTGTCCAACTACCTGCGTCCTCTCTCAATCCATTCTATCATAACGAGGGTTGTGGTGTGCAGAATAAAGATATTACAGAAGGATAGCCATGTAGCCTTTGATAAAATTTAGTTAAAAAAACCAAAAACACGCTTTCATCAAATTATTAAAAAAAAAAGGGAATTGTCATCGGTCCTTGATAAGTCTGCAAATTTTTAGTTAAATGTGACCATTTAAAGTGGGTCCAAAATAGAGTTCAAGGAAGTCTGTTGCAAACTAACAAAACAAGCATGTAAAAAGACGGACAGGTCATTCATTACACAGCCGTATGGTTTCCGGCAGAGTAGAATAGGACCACTCCTAGTCTTCCCATTAAGGTCGTAAGAGGCGACTTATGCAATACGAGCTAAACAAGACTCATAAACATCAATGAGACTTCTCCAACCAGTCTGGCCAGCGAGGAGAGTGTAGGCCAAATCCTCTGTCTTCTTTTGCCAAGTATGGTATCTCGGGTAAGAGAGGGTCATGCTCCTACAGTGGAGACCGATGACCTCATCGGTCTCCACTGTAGGAGCATGTCTCTTTGTCTATATTAATATCTATTTTAGATAAATAAGACGAACTCGACAAATTCCAAAAGAACTGGAATATTTAGCCGAAGACCGAACAGAATGGAAGAAATGGAGGGAGGCCTTTGTCCAGCAGTGGGACAGTGGTTAACGGCTTGAAATGAAATGAAAATGAAATTTTAGATATAACTCAAAATAAGGGCAAATTGAATAGCAAAAATAATAAACATAAACATGAATTCATAAATTTATGCCAAAATTAATCGAAGTTAATAACATATCGATAAGAACTACATACATAGCCGTTTTTTTAAATTATTCCACCTAATCTCTTCCCGCGCAGATCATAAAAGCCGATCGAGGGAACGGGCAAAATTCCAAGGAATCATTTTAATACGCGTAAGGAACTGTAGGTGTGTGATGACCTCGCGCACCTACAGTTCCTAGTCGCAAGCCGCAACTAGTAGAAACACTTTACACATGTTATTCTTCCGTAACCTTACTATTTTATGATTGTGTTGCGGCTTTGCGTCGCGTTTGCCCAACGGCGTAATTTTAGACAATACTGCCCATTGATTGTCTGTCCAGAGTACAGCTCTGGTTCGTTTAGTTTCGGAACTCTTGGAAGCTAGACATACACAATCGAAAAATATACAGTGGTTGCGACTTTGCGTCGCGTTTGCCTAATAGCGTTATTTTAGGCTTGCTTGCTTTTACATACATAGTATCACGTCTTTTTCCCTTGCGGGGTAGACAGAGCCTAGGTCTGGAAAGACCCGAAGGCCACGTTTAGCATGTTGGTGGGCAATAGGTGATAAACGGAATAAAAATTGTGATGGGTTGCTAGCCGCATCATGTTTTGTTTTCCTTTTACGTACTGGAAGCATTTGGAAGCAATTGCAGTTTTTTAATAATTTACTGTTGGTTTTAACGTCGATTGGTGTTTTGTAGTTGACGGGGCGGGAATCGAACGGATTACCTCGGGACGAAGGCGTGTTCCAGGTTCCTTGCGCGCTGGCTTCTCCACGTCCGATCACTGGATTTCTGGGGTTGAAGCACTAACACTTTCACCACCGAGTGAATGTCCACTATTAGTTATCGTTTTCCCTAGATAAGAAATTTTTATATTCGCGAGCGCGTGCGCGGGGCTTTTGCGTTGCTCGGGCCGAACGCCATCTTGAGGTAAGTGGGGTGAGTAGGTAGGTGTGAAAGAGAGGGAATGAGTGTGTGAGGGAGAGTGTGCGTGATTTAAGCGGGATATCCTTACTTCCTTATCCTTATCCTTACTAATATTATAAATGCGAAAGTGAGTTTGTTTGTTTGTTTATTTGTTTAATTGTTACGCTTTCACGCCGTAACTACTGAACCGATCATCATGAAATTTTGCATACAAGTTCTCTGGAGTACGGAGAAGGACATAGGCTACCCTTTATCTCGGGAAAAAGTACTATTCCCGGGGGATCGCCATTGACGCGGGCGGAGCCGCGGGCGAAAGCTAGTTACAATATACATATATAAATGTAATAATGTTAATTTGGCGTAGACAGTAGTTGTTTAACTCTCTTAACACTTGAACCGTATAAACTAATTCTTACCATGTTTTTTTATTTAAGATTCTGGAGCATTTGGCGCATTTCCTTACCTGCGAACAAAAAAAAAAACCTACATATTAATAACAGGTACAATAGTACTCCACCAATTCTTTTCACATAAGCTTCGATCAAATATAATGATTCGCGCTCGAAAAGTGGCAGCGGCAAAACAGCGCACTAATCGAGTTTGGAGCTGTTTTGTCCCCAGTTTTAATAAACCGTGCTAGCACTCACACGTCTCGAGAAGTCGAGATGACGAAGGTCAGTGAAAAGATGCAAAAACTACGCGTCAAAAGTGAAAAAGAAAGATGGAGTGTCATACTTTCAGTATGTACCGTTTTTGTTGTTGTTTGTAAGTATGCATGATGTTTTGGCTCGTGGACATTATTTAGGCGTCATTTTGTATGAGACTGTGTATCTACCATTATATTTGATAGAAGTACATAGGTATACATTTGTTTTAAATAACCAACCATCACTACTAGGCAAAGCTCTAGCTAACACTTTCCACGCGTCTCTATTCGATCTTCGCAATTTTGTCAAGCAGTGGTTATAAATAAAAATAATAATAATATAATAATAATAAATAAATTTAATTTGTAATTATAAATAACTATGACGAGATTCCTCCTCTCTGCTTTGCAGTGCCCAACAGGGTCCTTAAATGATTGTAGGATCATATAATACTGTAAACAGTCTGCATGTATTTAAGGAGCAATAAAGTATTGAGTATTAGTTGTGTTGTGGTAGAGCCACGCTACCCGCAATCTTCATTTTTGCTATTAGAATGAATAGGTCGGCTCGCCCGGGGAAGTACCACACTCTCACAGAAAATCGACGTTTGAGTAGAAGCTTTACCGCTTCTAAGCGTCGTTCGGTGAGTGAGAGAGCCGGAGGCCCATTTTTCTTTTCTACCAGACTAAAATGAGAGAAAACCTACATATATTAACAACACAAACTGTCCTAATTAATTAAACAATGTTTGAACGTAGATACATATGCTTAAAGCAATGCTACTTAAAGTGTCACTCACAGATCCCTAAAGACACAAGCCAAACTTCATAAGAGCTAGATTTTTCAACGTCCGTCGTGTTGACGAACACTAAAGTGTCTATCACGAAAACGACGTCACGTACGGTATTAACGTGACATACAGTCAAGGCGTTCAGAGTGTTTGCCATACGCCGCCCATTAGGCAATATGAGTTTGCTGTCTCTCCGCCTTGCACACACAGGCAACGCCCATAGTCGAGGTCCGTCTCTCCTGGGGCCCTTTGGTGCTGTTGTCTATATAGGCTGAGGGCACTCTGCCCTCGCCTCAAACGCCCGGTGAAGTAGCAGAAGCTCACTTAGAGCTAGCTGCATAGTCCTTCCAAAAAAAAGAGTGTTTGGCGGCCTCCGTGACACGCTACTCTAACTTTGAACAAATACGACGAACAACGTTTTGATGACTTCAATACACATTAAGGTTTATAAATCTTAAATCAAAATAGTTAATAATAAGGAAGCCGCAATGGATTTTAAAGTGACGATCAAAACGCTTTACACCGTAATTGTCAAAAAATTGCCAGATGCGGCTGGGGTTCATTTCTAGAATGGATTTAATAAATATACTGAAACCGGCTAGCATGCATGCATGCATGTACTTAATGTTAAAGCGAAAGAGGTTTGTTAAGATCGTAGCAAGTGGAGATCCATGATATCTGTCTAATCCACGGGAAATTGGCGTAATAATGTGTATGTATTTATAATGCTGCTTGTAATATAGGCTCTGCAAGTCACTAAGGCTGCTATGTGCAGACCATCTGGAAAGAATGGAATGGACACCAGAGCTCCCAAAAACATATGAAAAAATATCATAAAAACAATGGACCCTACACCAGAAAAACTCAAGGAACGCCAAGAAAGCGGTGGAAGGATTGTCTGAAGAAAGACCTGAAAAGATTAGCCAAGAAAATGTCTTGGAAAGAGCAAGAGACAAAGTGAAATTGAAGAAGATCGTAGGGGAGGCCAAGACTCATAATGGTAGTAATAGGGCCCAGGAAATAAGTATCACTTCATAGCATAAAACAAAGTCGCTTTCCGCTGTCTGTCTGTCCGTTTTTTCCTTTTTTTATGACATAGGGCGGCGAAGGAGCATGCGGGTCACCTCATGGTAAGTGATCACCGCTGCGTCTAGACTACTGCAACGCCTGAGGTGTGACAAGAGCGTTGCCGGCCTTTTTAGATAACATAGACTCGTTATGCGTGGTAAACTTAGGCCGAACGATAAACAACGCAACGGATTTTGATGCTGTTTTTTTAATAGATAGAGCGATTCAAGAGGAAGGTTTATATGTACATTGCAACTGTACTAAGCCGAGGTCCGGGTCGCTAGTTTATAATATAGAAACGATTCATCATCATCATTTCGAGTAGGTGTCACGGTCAATCGACCATGCACACCCTGGTGTCAGATTTGTTCGGAACCGCCTCTCGGCCTCCGACGTGGTTCCTTTAACGACTACCAGAAGGCAGCCGGGACCAACGGCTTAACGTGCCTTCCGCAGCACGGAATCATCTTTATTATCAGACAGTCAGGTGATTCAAGCCTGCAATGTCCTAATCAAACTGGAAGCAACTAAACAAAGTATGCTTCCCGTAGGAATGGAACCCACAACCCCCGGGTCTATAGGCAAACGTCTTAACCACTAAACCATGGAAGCAGTTAGATAGAAACTATTAAACCAAAGTGACACTTTAAAACCTTATTTGTTCTCCGTATTCCTCGTTATTTACTTATCCAATTTAAAAATACTTTTACGGACTCGCCGGTGTTTTAAAAGGCATATTTGTCCATAAACTTAAGCTTTTTACGAGGTTCAGACAAACAGGTAAACTTTAAAAATAAAGCCTTTAAAATAGCGCACAAGAAACAATAAAATTTAACACCGTGCATTGTGAAGTTAATTTAAGTCTCTTTCCAATAGCCACATATATTCAAAAATATAGTAGGTATAAAAAAGATAAGCATAAACGCCCGCGTTAGGTATACAGCGTGATTTTGAACCCCCTAGCTATATTGAAATCTGGGAATCAGAATCCCTAATGGAATACAGAATTGTAAGAAAAAAAGGCAAAAAACTAAAAAAAAAATTAACCTTTTCATAGAAATTCCTCCAGCTGATCGGCGACTTCGTATGGGAAACCTAATTTTCTTTTTCGTTTTTTACCTTTTTTTCTTACAATTCTGTGTTCCATTAGGGATTCTGATTCCCAAATTTCAATAAAGCTAGGGGGTTCATAATCACGTTGTATATAACCGAACGACAATATTGCGCCTATTTGAAAACCCTTAATTTCCTCAAAAATATTTATATAAGCATTTCTTTTGAATTCTCAGAATACTTTTACGATTTTTGAACATTTATTTTAATCAAATCGAGATTAGTGCGGTCACCATCATTTCTTAGTGCTACAGTACTACTGCAGTGCGATATAATTTCATGGTTAATCTCGAGAGGGTCAAAATCAATGGGCCGTCAAATATAATGGTTGTTATTGATATTACTTCAACAATGAATGAGACTGCATCATTGGGCACTTAATAAAGACAACGGCACTCTTTTTGCGTCACCTAATCTGCCTATGAGTAGCGAAACAGTAATTGTGATACAGTTTACTTTATGGAATTGTAGCAAGATCATGTGGTCTGCTGCGTATAATTTTTGTCAGGCTCATCACAAAGATGGCGCCAAAGGTTTATTCGCAACTATGTATCCACCATATTATAATAAAATAAAATCACGTATTCACGAGAATCTTATTTCAGATGAAAAATATATTTTTGGCTTATTTTCAAACAATATCCTTCAGTTTTACTTCGTTTTACAAAGTTTAGGCTAACGCCATCTAGTGACGGGCGGAAAAGTCTGTAACTATTGCACTGCAGCGCCCTCTCCGCCGCTCATATTGGCAGTTAGTGGAACTAACTACCTACCGTCAACCGGCTTGCTGCTGCCACTATTTTTGTATGAGGTTGGCCATCTATAAATAAATAAATAAATATAAATATAAATATATACGGACAAATCACACAGATTGAGCTAGCCCCAAAGTAAGTTCGAGACTTGTGTTATGGGATACTAACTCAACGATACTATATTTTATAACAAATACATATATAGATACACATCCAAGACCCAGGCCAATCTGAAAAAGATCATTTTCCATCTTGACCTGGCCGGGGATTGAACCCGGTCACTCCGTGTCGCAGGCAGGCGTGTTGACCGCTGCGCCATGGAGCTAGTCGAATCTATACTTTGGTATTATATTATTTTTAGCAAGAAATCAACATCAGGTCTTTTTTAGTCTCCACTACAGGAGTACAACCCTCTCTGTACTACTAGAGCCATACTTGACCAGAGCAGTCAGAGGACTTGGCCTACACTCTCCACGCTGGCCAGACGGGTTGGAGAGGTCTCACAGATGTTTATAAGCTTTGTTTAGCTTGTATTTCCTAAGTCGCCTTCTACGACATCCACGGGAAGACTTGGAGTGGTCCTATTGTACTCTGCCGGATACCACACGGCAAGAAATAATAATTTTCAACCCAACCGAAATGATTTTCAAAGACAGTGTGTCCCAAAATCACCAGCTAAAATTCGCGCTCGTCCCTACAAATTGCTCAGTAGCTAAATGCAATATATTGCAGCCAACAGGGACAAAGGGCCCCAAAAACCCCCTGTTTGTTTAGAACCTAAATCAACTGAGGTTTATTCGTTCATTGTTTATTTTTCATTACAACATGTGTGCGTATTGTTGTATATTAAAATTTGAAGATGCCGAAATCTTGCAATGGGCACTTGGACCCCTGCTGGCGTTTTGTGGGTTAATTGTGGGGGATTTGTATTCATACGTGGGTAGATAAATACTATGCATTGTGTTATATGTATGCTTAGTTTTATGTACTAAATAAAATTATAATTATATATATAATTGCTATTCTATGACTTTAATGGCGCGTAAAATATTATATAACTGCTGACATGCTGACAGATGCTGTCTAAAATTACTTTTTGACTAATAATGGTAATATAATACTTGTAATAATTGACATTAGTATTAAAGTAATCTTAATAAATACTAGACAAATACGTTTGAAATATATATTTAGACCAAATGTTAAAAATATTAATGCGAAAGTGAGTTTATTTGTGACGCCTTCCCGCCGTATTTACTGAATCGATCGTCATTAAATTTTGCATACCCGTTGTCTGGGGTACGGAGAAGGACATAGTGTACATTTTTAATCCGGGAAAAAGCACTGTTCCCGATGGATCGACATTGACGCGGGCGGAGCCACGGGTGAGAGCTAATCCTGTATTAGGTCAACATGTTCAGTTCAGGGTCACAAAGATCGTGGGTTTGAGTCTCTGTGACCCTGAACATGACGAAGATGAGTTGAATCGTGTACAGAAGGTGCTCAATAACAACGGCAGCCGAGACTGAGTTTTTAGGGTTCCCTGTAGCAAATGACTTACACTAGGCAACTTTTTGTTTGTTGGACTTGGAACAGATCATAGATGCCTAATATTTTCTGGACGTAAATTAAATCGTCGCTTCTAATAAAGATAGGTAAACAAATACATATCCGCATATACAAAATTAATGTATTTGATTTGCAGCGTCAATACTTGTGTGTATAAGTTTGCCACACACGACCGCAATCGATGCTGACAAAGCTGACGTCACTGGGGGACAAATACTGGGGTCCTCATATTTTATTGAAGTATTGTTTGTGAAATGATTACTGAATAAGCCCCCGGTTTTGTGTGAAAAACCATTTATTCGATTCATTAATTTGGTATGCATCAATTAATGATGGTAACTTCTGAAGTTAGGGTCAATTCAGACTAGGCGAAAAACGCTTGAGGACTTTTATAGTAGTAATTAAATATCAACCTTATTCCATTCAATCAAAGCTGAAAATAGTATGCAACATTATAATCTCATTTATTTTAATTTTAATAAATACGCTAAGTAAATCTCACAACAGCCGCACTATGACAGTTTATTTAAGTTATTCCACATATTTTTCATAAACATGGGTATTTATAACACCAAATTACGCAGATTTCACATTATAAAGTCCACTAGAAGCAATTAGCAAAACAATCCAAAACAAAAGCAGTCTGTCCAAATTCTAGCCAAGAATTCCAATAAGCATCCTATCCTAACTAATATTATAAATGCGAAAATGAGTTTGTTTGTTACGCTTTCACGTTGTAGCTACTAAACCGATCATCATGAAATTTTGCATACAAGTTTTCTGGAGTACGGAGAAGGACATAAGCTAGCTACCTTTTATCCCGGGAAAAAGTACTGTTCCAGAGGGATCGACATTAACGCGCGCCGCGGGCGAAAGCTAGTATTGCATATTTTTTCGTGTTGCTATGCAAAGACCATTCAAAAATAAACACACTGGTAATAAATTTATTTAAAAATAAAAACTCTTTTAGGTATAAAAGTTATAGTCACCTTTTTAGATGCAAGCAAGCTCGTGTCTTCAGTGCGGGTGGCGCAAGTACTTTGTTTGGTGGCAATAAGTAATAACAGAAGTTTTTGTTTATGATGTTATTAATATATTACAGTTAAGACAACCCTATATACATATGCGTTTTTATTTTTGTATATCACCTCTTCGAATTTAGATCATTCTGTGCAAACATTCCAAAGCGGCAATGCGGCAAGTGTTTTCTATAAAAAAAAATATGGGTTGGTAATTTCATCGACTCCAATATTATCGTTCACACAAATCCTATCTCGCGAGGAAGGAATCCGCTTCCATCCAGTTTTACGCCCCTATCCAAACAGCCATGTGCGTAAAGTTTTCATAGCAGATGCTCGACAATATTTGAGGACGTTTTTATTTAGTTTTCATTTTCCGCGTCACCAACGAACTGATAACAGTGGTTATATCGTTATAACTCGTTATTTTTACAGCTGCTTTTTTATTGTCGCTCACTGTGTAGTTTTTATATTTACTTGTTGATGTTGACATAAAATGGACAAACTATATCAATTCATAAGTATACAAGTAAAATTGTTTTGAGTCTGTAATTTAGGTTCGAAAGTCCAAGGTGCGAAGTGCTGAGGTGCGAGCGAACTTAGGCGCGAAGAGCTAAGGCGCGGCTGAACTGAGGTGCGAAGAGCTGAGGCGCGAATGAACCTAGATGCGAACAGCTCAGGTGCAAATGAACCCAGGTGCGAACAACTCAGGTGCGAATGAACTTTATCGTTTTGGACCACCACTACAAGTTGAGCGAGTTAGTCAGAGCTAGCATTCTGATCATTATGCCACGTGTCACAAATCGATAACTAAAATTTTGATCGTTCTGGACCCTTAAAAGGCTGATTCAGCCCGTCGATATAAACGACTTTTCCTTTGGTATCAATATTCACAGAATATTTAATTATATATTCACTTCAAAAATAAATAATTAAATAATAATAAAATTAATATCAAAGGGGGGCTCCCATACAACAGACATGATTTTTTTGCCGTTTTTATAGATCGGAACACTTGGTGCGCGAGTCCGACTCGCACTTGGCCGGTTTTTTTTAAAGATCTCAGCACATTTTAAATAGAAAAAGTTGAGTTCTGAGGTAACAAATATAAAAAAAATATATAACCAAATTGATAACCTCCTCCTTTTTTGAAGTCGGTTATAGTTATAATGTACTCGTAGTGAAGTTCAATGAATTAAATCGATCACAAAATAGCCCCAAAACCACTGGACCGTGATAGTCCTAAACCATTTATCAAGCGGTTACTGACTCGAAATGAACAATAGTCTATCAAATTATTGCACAGGGCTCAAATGTTTCCATATCACTGAATATTGCATCACTTGCTTTATTAATTCATTGTATTTCGTGTTGAAATCCGATATTGGAAAATACCGCGTGGTTTTGAATCTCTGAACTATACTGAAATCCTGGAATCAGATTCTCTAATGGAATACAGAATTGCAAGAAAAAAAAAGGTAAAAACGAAAAAGACTTTTGACCTTCCATAGAAATTCGTGCAGCGATCGACGCCTTTGTATGGGAAGCCTAATTTCTTTTATCGATTTTTACTTTTTTTTCTTGCAATTCTGTATTCCATTAGGGATTCTAATTCCAAGATTTCAGTATAGTTCAGAAAATATTTATTGTATTAGTATATATGTTCATCAAATTCTATCATCAGGTCTTTTTAGTGTCCACTGCAGGAGCATGACTCTCTCTGTACTACCGGAGCCATACTTGGCCAGAGCAGACAGAGTATTTGGCCTACACTCTCCTCTAGGCTAGACGGGTTAGAGAGGTCTCATTGATGTTTATGAGCTTTGTTTAGCTTGTATTTCCTAAGTCGCCTCTTACGACATCCATGGGAAGACTTGTAGTGGTCCTATTCTACTCTGCCGGAAACCACACGGCTAATTATTTCCATAATATTAACACTATCTTTGTCAACTACAAGTATACTCAAAGTGAACTAATGAAATATGCGGTATTATAAAAATTCTGGTAGCAAATTGAAATTTGTGCTCCTGTGAAATGTTTGTTTATCGTGTGTGTCTATATGTATGTCTATATAGACTATTATTTGGCAAGCTCCGCGGCGCAGTGGTTGACACGCCAGCCTGTGACACGACCCTGGGTTCGATCCCCGGTCACGTCATGATGGAAAACTAACTTTTTCAGATTGGTCTTGGATGTTATCTACATAAGTATCTATTATAAAATACTCGTATAGTATGGTTGAGTTAGTATCCTACGACACAAGTTCACAACTTGCTGCGGGGCTAGCTCAATGTGTGTGATATGTCCTTATATATTTATTTATTTATGTAATAATGGCAGCAGGAACCAACGAGAGTGACTTTAAATAAAAGGAGAAACACGAGATTTTTTACGCCATTTATGATTACTTAACCCTGCGAGAACTACGCCTAAGGCTATTCTTTTTTAAACTTTCGCGCTTTAAACACATAATTATGTATATAAACGGGACTTAACACGAACCTTTTTATTATTTGTTTCCGTTGACGTAACTCCATTGAAACGTCAACGGAAACAAATAATAAAAAGGTTCGTGTTAAGTCCCGTTTATATACATAATTACGCCTAAGGCTGCTCAGAATGCCATTCATCATCGTCATTACAGCCGCAAAAGTCCACTGCTGGACAAGGGCCTGTCCCAAGGATTCTTTGTTCCATGGGAGGATATTACCATACTCACCACAGTTGACAGGCGGGTTGGCGAGCGTAGTTTTTTGGCTTCTTGTGCTTCCGACGCTGCTGCCCATCGAAAACATTTTCAAGCTGGGGAAGGATAGGAATTTGTTGGATTTGGGAAGGGAATATTGGGATACTACTCATGAATGGGGGAAAAGCAAGAAATTCAATTCAATTCGAATATGACATTTAAATAAACCAATGTATACTCAGTCCACATACCTAATTTCTAAGGTTTTCAAAAATTGTGAGTTGTTGTCCTTGGAGAAAATGCGCTGTGCAGTTTGTTGCCGCTTCTTCTGCACTCCGCTTTGGAAGCGGCATTAAACTTAGCCATAAGTAAATTTTTGACGTCAACAATTGTTGAGAAGTGAAATATGACAATTAATAAGTGTTCAAAGAAACCTATATTGAATAAACGTTTTGAATTTTGAATTTTGAGTAGCAGCTCGGGAGGCCGGGCGCGCGTACCTGATACCATACCTGCAACCTCCGGACAGGCAGCTTCTTCAGGGATGTCATCCTTAACTGCCTGTCCTGATGCGTACTTAAAACCGCTAATAATACATTCGGCCATCAAGGTATCAAAATTAATGCATGAGGAGCAAAAGCCAGTAATACAACAAATAACCTTTTTTAAACTGTTATTGATTTTAGACGTTACAACGTCACACATTATCGTAATCACCGACCGTGACGCAGCTGCGTATGCTCAACAAAATGGCAAAATTAACCACCAGTTAGTTTAACCGTTTGGTTAGGGGTGGGCGAGGGTAGTTTAAGGTTATGAAGTTTACACGGTAACCACATTCCATCAGGTGCACCGGGGGTGAGGGTAATGGCCAGTCCATTGTATAAAAGATTTTGAGTCTTATTATTATTAGACAAAATCTTTAAACATCAAGACGCACACGCATCAGCTTAAAGCTGCTAGTGTGATCTACAATTAATAATAATAATTATACAACGAGGACTAACTTAAATAAATAAATTAATTCTTCATTCAAATAATACGAACACATTTTACAATACATTATAAATACATTAAGGGACATATGAACTAAGGGTGCCTGAGCTAGGATGAAAATCATCCTGTATTTCAGGCAACTTAGTACCTGGTTTAAACCATAATCCGTCCAAAACGAATTGACAATGACAGTCGAACGTTAAAGTGATAAGTGTCGACTTATTTGGTCGGATAATGGTTTAATCCAGGTACAAAAGTTAGTCCTTGTTTTATAGACGGAATAAGTTTAAATTTTTTAAGTCAGTATTTTTTTTTTTTCAGATTTCTTTAGATTAGCGTGGGCAAGTCCATTTCAAAAGAATTAAATTTATAAATTATAATACATATTATGATAAATAAACGTATATCTTTTGAAATTGGTTATAAAGTTCCACCCCTATAGCTTTAGTTTAACTACACGAATTTTTAAAACATAATTGCAAAATATTAAAGAATAAAAGAGCTTATGTTAACGAGTTATTTCTTCTCCAATGTTATATTGATAGCACAACGAAAAAATACAAAAATGTAGAAAGTAAAGCTTCAATTACGCAAACAAAACACTTAATTTTATCCTAAAAACTAAGATGACTCGGCTGATCCCTTTAATACAACAAAATGCCGGCAAAATCTCTATTTTTCTACAAAAATACCCGCGTAATTTTAGTGTAGTACCTAGTACTTTACACAAATGTACAATGAATACCCTACAAAAGGGTACAAAAGGCCCCAGACCGCAAAATACCTTAAAGATGATAAGAAAAAATACCGATAATCGACCCGCAACCCACTCGCTCGCTAGGGTTACCACAGACTCAGTTTTTACGAAGACACTGAAAGGGTTAAGATAAACAGATGTACTTGTAAAATCAATGATCAAATTATACTATGACACTTCGAAATATGCAGTAATCTGATGCTAATCCTATTATTATTAATTATTATCATTATGCGCCTACATTGGAGCGTCCTTGATGTCACAAAAGGTGGTATGTTAGTGCATTTGTTTTTTAAATATATTTATTGTTTGTTTTATAAATTAGTAAAGTTTTTGTATGAATATTTTATATTATTTTGACGATTTAAGAATTTTTATGTACCTACATGTAGATTTATTTCAAATATTCACATGCTTGATGTAAGCAAAATAGTTTAAGGACACAAAAATATTGTAACAGCTAATGTAGTCTATTTTAAGTGAATAAATTAACATTATCATTTTTTTCCGAGCGATAGTACTCATAATGAAAAATACGTAGATTAGTGCTAGTATTTATTCTGTGCCTAGATGCAAAACTCAAATGTTTGTAAGCACCGCGTGTGTAAGAAGCAAAGTTTATTGCATGCAATTCCTTGAGACATCAAGGAGTGGCTGAGTATCACAAAGTTATTGCAAGTTCCTTCATAAACCGCGCCGCGCCGCGGTACAAGCTAATCTCTTCGCTGTTTATAAAACTCTTCTATTTTTCAAATTTTCATAACATCTCGAAATTGCTCTACCAATTTGAATTAAATATTGACAGTCTATGCTTTAAATGTGAAGTATATGTATTTTAACTTCAAAAAAAGTAGGATGGTTATTCGGTTGTATTTTTTTTAATGTTTCGACGTGTTTCAAATATTCTTTTTTTAAGGTTACGCTTTCAAGTTGGTCTTATTTAAATTTTCTTTACAATCATTGATTAAAGTCGGTTCCGTCTTCTAAGGGTAAAAACAGGACCCCATTAATATCGCTACGCTGTCCGTCTGTCTGTCTGTCACCAGGCTATCTCATGAACCGTGATAGTTAGACAGACGAATTTTTCACAGATGATGTTCTGTTAAAGGCAAAAGGTAGACGCTTGAAATATTTACACAATATTTAGTTATATATTCACTTATAAAAATAAAATTAACATTAAATAGGCTTCCATACAACAGACATATTTTTTGCTGTTTTTATCGATAACGGTACGCAACCCTTCGTGGGCGAGTCCGACTTGCACTTGACCGGTTCTTTTCATCTAAAGACCGGTCAGTTTTTTTTCGTGTCACATTTACAGAATGGTTTTATCATTAATATTGACAGCCCTGTCACTGAAGAACCTAATTACAGCGATACGTATAATTTGAGGACGTAAAATTACGAACAGACTACATTTCATGGTAATTTACCATATGTACCGCTTCGCACGTTTAAGTGATAGTTGCGGTAATATTCCACCATTAGGCTGACGCCTTTCTGATGTTTACGAGCGGATTTAGAAAACAATAAAACTTTACGCTGCATTTTCATTTTTCACTGTTCAGCATATGAGGTCTATTTAAATTAAGCGCAGATATTTTAAGGGCAGGCACCCATAAGCTAGAAAAATGTTTGAGATGCAAATTTAAAAAATTAACACGCTACTTTTTGAGATATCATCTTGCCTTGAATATTTAGAAAAATAGATGAAAAAAACACCCTGTGTACAAAAAAGCATTTTTTGGTGGCGATGCAACTAGTATTAACTTTTATCAATCTTTGATTGTGTGCAATAAATTTAAATAAAGAAGATAATAGAAAACACTTAGAATGTACCAGCTGCTTCTCTTCTCGCGTAGACATTTTCAATGTGTAGGAAATCATGACAATAGATGAGACCGCTAGCAAACCCAATCACTGTTTTGGTACTGTCTCTCATGTTTTTAAAAACATCGAATGGCCATTACGTCTATGATTTTGCTGCGATTATATTATTTATATAGACTGGTCGTTCAGGGACAGATAGAAGGAAAGAGATCTCGCGGCCGATCACCAATTCGCTGGTCTGACATAATTAAAAAAGCTACCAAGTCAACCATGGTCCAATGTACGCGAAACGTAATAAATCGAAAGAAATGGAAGTACATCGCGGAGAGCGCAATCCTCGAAAAAGCACGCCCACCAAACACCTCTCCATGTACCACGTCTGCGCAACCACGACCACTCTGACAAGAGTGAACGACTAAGAAGAGATATTATTTATATAATGCTTTGAACACAATACAAAAACCTTTAAAGCTTGATAAGTTTTACCTCACGTAATTTGAAAGAATTCTAATCAAAATTTGATTAACGCTATCAAACAAACCATTTCTCAAACGACTGGTGACAAACACTCATAAACACTACAATGGTTCACTGAAAAACTGATATAAAAGCATCAATGAAACGTTATTATATTAGTAACATTCACTTGTACGTTCACACTGTTTTTTATGAAAAAATAAAATGTCAAAGCATGTAAAGTTACATTGTCATAACCCTTATTCTTGTAATTAGTAATGCTATTTTATTTATGAAAGAAGTTAAAAACCCAAAGCAACAATCTTGCAAGCAATGCACTTGAAGGTTTTACACGCTTTTTATTAGCTTCACGTATATGTTTGCTTGTTTGTTTGTTTGTAACCGAGTATCTTTGTACTCGATGTTGACACACAAAACGGTCAGATTTTATAAAAAAATATTTAGACTTATCAAGAACCGATGACAATATATTAATTTGATAAAAAAGTGTTTTTAGTTTTTTTTAACAATTCATTTTTTTATACTACTTATCAGGCTAACAAGCCACATCAGGGATGCCACTGGCGTGTTGCCAACCCTGAAGAACCCCATGTTGTAGTAGTAGATAGATATGAAGTCAAAAATACAATATTTTCAACGAATACACTAATAATAAAGAACTATTAAACCCTTCATTTCTCAGTCACAATGTATACCATAATTTTAAGAAACATCTTTGTCTAGTGAAAATCGATAAATGATATTATGTGCTTTAAAAACAAAAAGATACATTTATGTACATTTATTACAAGTGAATATGAAAGACTAGATTTTGCCTGCAGCTCCGCCTGCGTTAGTGTCGATCCCTCAGGAACAGTAGAATTTCCCGGAATGAAAGGTAGCCTATGTCCTTCCCCGGCTCTTAAACTACCTCCATGCCAATTTTCATCTAAATTGGTTCAATGCAAAGACTGACAGACAGAGTTAATTTCGCATTTATAATATTACTAGCTTTCGCCCGCGGCTCCGCCCGCGTCAATGTCGATCCCTCGGGAATAGTGCCTTTTCCCGGGATAAAAGGTAGCCTATGTCCTTCTCCGTACTCCAGAGAACTTGCATGCAAAATTTCATGATGATCGGTTCAGTAGTTACGGCGTGAAAGCGTAACAAACAAAGAAACAAACAAACAAAGAAACAAACAAACAAAGAAACAAACAAACAAATTCACTTTCACATTTATAATATTAGTAAGGATAAGGATATATTAAATTAGAATTATAGGTAGATGTATAGCAAAAATTCTACAACCGATCTTATCTACAATCACGAATCAAGGCATATCTTTTAGATACATGAAGTGTTCAAGATAATAGTCTTACACAATAAGACTAATGGTTGCACGCGGCGTTACGCGTTCATTTCCCTAAAAACTCAGACAATGGTACGGATTACAGAAAGTAGGCAATCAATTATGTAATATAACAATGGTTTGCCAGGTATATAGGGTTGTCGCACACTAAAGTGACGACTATGGTGCCTTGAAATGATTTTTTATGCGCCTGCCCAAAAAGGAGAGTTTTGTTTTTAGATTTTAATAAATAAACATTCACTTTATTGCACCATTAAAACTAAACATAGAAAAAAAACACTTAAAAGAGAAAAATAATGGGTACAAAGATAATTAGTGTATGTTTGAAATGATGTATGTACATACAAATGTATATGAGTTTTTTCAAGTTTTGAATTGACTATGTAGCTAGCTCCAAGTGACTCTGCCCTCGCCTCAAACACGTTGAGGCGAGGGCAGAGTCCCATCAGCCTATAAAGACAACATCACCAAAACCCCAGGAGGGACGGGCCTCGGCTTTGGGCGCTACCTGTGTGCGCAAGGCTTGGAGAGACAGCAAATTCTCTTATTGCCTGATGGGCCGCGTATACGTGCATGCATAGCCTAAAGGGCCAATCTGAGAAACTGTAGCAAAAGCCTTTGGAAACCAGCAATTCTCATCTTTTGCCTTATGCACCAGCGACGTTGCCAGAAGGGCCTATCCTGGGTGCAAGTCACCCGGGACCGCCGGGCGGTCATTAGTAATCGTAATTAATCCTACTCTACGCACTATGTTCCAGTGACGAGTGCAAGGAGGTCGGATAGTGAGCAAATCCGACTTTAGTAAGCGACCGCCCTTAAATATCTGACTATTGCGCTTTGATATTCAATTGAATCGAATTGTACTCTATTGGAAATTTACCAATTAATTAGTAACTGTGGAATTATGGCGACGGGCTTTGTTCCTTTTCAATTGTGAATTGTATTAGGAAGTGTTTTGAAAAGGGATTCAAATTAACAAATAAAGAAACTTGTTACGCTGATTTCAATTGAGTTTGATTTTGCCGTTTGATGTTGTAACTTTGTTTCGAGTTAATTTTATTCTCACTAACAATAATTTCATCAGCTTTTAGTACTATACTGTTTTAAATGGTCGACCGAGAACTGATATTTATTTATTTTTCTTTTGATTATGTTTCTTTTATGACTTCTTTATGAGAAACAGCGCCAAATGTAGGGTAACAGTAAATGGACAAGATATACAATCTGTCGAAGAGTACATTTACTTAGGACAAATAGTCTCCTTTAAAGAACGGCAGGACAAGGAAATCGCACGTCGGATCGACAATGCGTGAAAGAGTTTTTGGTCAATGAAGGAACTATTTAAAGGGAAATACCAACTTGCTTTAAAAAGAGACTCCTTAACATATGTATCATGTTCATCCTAACCTAGGGTGCCCAGAAATGGTCCCTGATTTAATAGCAATAGTTCAAACTGCAGATTTGCCAAAAAAGCGATGGAGCTCAGTATGTTAGGAATTAAAAGGACAGACCGTGTCAGAAACACAACACTGCGCACCTTGACACAAGTAGTAGATGTGGAACGAAATCTGCTGGGTTGAAGTGGGACTGGGCCACGTTTGCTGAATGGTGCCGGAAGGATGGGCTTATAGAATAACCTCATGGGTACCCACTGACGGGAAACGATCAAGAGGCAAACCAAAAACAAGATGGACAGACGACTTGACTGCTTTTGATAAAACTTGGAGAGAGATGTCGCCATGAGTAGAATTTTAACTTCAAAGCAACGACATGTAAACCGTCGATTTCTTCGACACATTTTTCAATTTCAGTTTTAATTTCAATATTTTATACCGAGCATTGTCTTTTCTATTATTTAATAAATCAAAGACATTATACAACGGATAACATTCAAATGTTAAGCAAAAACCACGAGAGTTTGTCTGGATGTACTGTTATCTACATACAATCCAAATACTTAAATAAGCACTTAACTTACGTAACATTAAGATCGTTAATAAATAATGTTTCCTCTTTTAAGACGTTTCGCAAACGATTTCCTTTATCTCCCTTTTATTTTCAAAGAGGTCATTGTGTTTCTGAACGAGAAATAAACTAGACCTTAGATTTTCTGGGTCATTCCTAAATAAAACCGAGTACAAAGGAATAAATATCGAAGATACTTTCACAAAGAAGATCTTGTCTATTCAGATTTTTTATATAACTGTTGTCGAATAACTTCAATTGTTATGTAGATTTAGAGGGCCGAGGTAGGTGAGAACTTTGTCACGAAAAAGATACAATATTTTACAGGCTTATTTGTCAACTAACGCTACTTATTCTTTTATTTCTTTTACTCCTAAATCAAATCATATAAAAAATCTAAAACTTTATCATCATCATCATGACAGCTCCGTGGCGCAGTGGTTAACACGCCAGCCTGCGACACGGAGTGCCCGGGTTCGATCCCCGGCCAGGTCAAGATGGAAAATGATCTTTTTTCAGATTGGCCTGGGTCTTGGATGTTTATCTATTTATGTATTTGTTATAAAATATAGTATCATTGAGTAAGTATCCCATAACACAAGTCTCGAACTTACTTTGGGGCTAGCTCAATCTGTGTGATTTTTCCGTATATATTTATTTATTTCTTTTACTCCTAAATCAGAGTCGTTTCTTTTCCGTGTGTGTAAGTAGCAAACACTGATGTCAGATTTTCTGACATAGCTTAATGACTGCCGTCAATGATCACAGCTGGGACTAACGGCTTAACGTGCCTTCCAAAGCACGGAGGAGCTCGAAATATTTTAATGCTATTTGCGGTCACCCATCTAAGTAGGGTCTGTGCCCAGGGTTGCTTAACATGCGTAACCGCGTTTTAATGATCATGATCACAAAGCCATCCAGCTCCGATTCTAACGTAGTTTATAAGTTTTACGGTAAAGCCAAATTTACCATTTAGCTACCCCATAAAGGATTAAACGTAAATATGTATGTTTGTTAATAACTCTTAAATAGCAATGTATCTCATAAAGGCCTGCGTTGGACAGTCACCAATATCGGAAAACGTAACCGATTAGTGCATCTAGGTTATCTGGCGATATTAGGCAGCCCGCCAAACGCCACGCTATTACCCTAACAGACCACGTACCGTCAGCATCCACCCTATTATATTTTTTTTTTATGGTATAGTACAGCAAACTAGCAAGCGAGTCACCTGATGGTAAGCAATCAACGCTGCCCATGGACAACTGCAACTGCAGTAACAGGAGCATTGCCGGCCTTTCAACGAGTTGGGAGAGGAAATGGGGGAAAGAATGGGCTATATAGGACGATATACACGGTGAAATCTTGATCGTTCTGGACCCTTAAAGGGGTGATTTAGCCTGTCGATATGAACAACTTTTCCTATGGGACCAATGTTGGGAACTCAAACTAAATGGGCAGTGCCATACAAAAAAATTCGGCTGCCCGGTAGATTTGTATGGGAACGTCATAAAAAATTTTGAGTTCCCAGCATTGGTCTAATAGGAAAAGTTCTTTATATCAACGGGCATCCCTTTAAGGGGTCCAGAACAATCAAAATTTCACCGCGTATACAAAGTTATATATATTTATATATATCATTTGCATTTGCTGTTCATAGTTAAAGGGACATACCCGTAAGAAATCGAACCACGAGCTATATTAGATCACTAAATACGAAATTCAAAGAACAGTCTTATAATCAATACTACCTGGGGCGGAGTAGCCAAAACACACCTTCTAGAAGCAGAAAGAGCCCAAAGATCTATACTAAAGGTAGCTGCAGGTCTTCCCTTTCGTCACCCAACTGATGAGCTATACAAACATTGGGACGTTCTCACAGTTAGACAATCCTTTATTCTATTCACTACACTAACGCAACACTCCCTAATGCAGTATGACCCAAACAAACTTAAAAATAAACGGCGGAACAGAACAGTTTGCGTAATCCCCCCACACAAAACAACTACCGCTACCTACTTCTTCTCCTACCTCGGACCTTACCTCTACAACAAACTTAACAAACACCTAAATATATACCCTCTCCCCAAATATAGTTGCAAAAAATCAATCAGGACCTACCTAAAAACATTAGATTACACCGCTACCGAAAAGCTGCTAGAACATATCATTTGACCCCCAACCACTCTCTGCAATCGTCCAACCTCACCTCACCACACTTGATAACCCCATCCACCCACCCATTCATAATCAACCACTTTCATACACACTTTTATACACACTTCCATACACACACATGCACACATCTCAAACACGCACACATTACAAACTTCATAGTTAGTCATAGTCAGTAAAATATAAAATTCTTAATATGTATAAATATAAACTAGTACGTAAGTAAAGCCATACTAATTAAAAAAGGAAATAATATCATAAGATTAGAAATAAATACATTCAATATAAGCAAACATACATATGGTTACCACATTAGTTGTTTAAGCGCCAATGACTGTAACAAGTACTCCAAGGGAGGAGCCTAGTTACCTGTAGTACAGGTCTCTTAGGAGACCTATTTCAGGAACTAGTCTCTTCACAAGGCTTGCAAGTTCTTGTCATAGGTTAGTCTTATAATATAAATCTCTAGTTACTAAGAACTTTCGCAATGTGAAGAGAAAATAAAGTTATTTTATTATTATTATTTTATTATTTATTATTAATCAATATAAAATTCGACATTCCCATACAAATTGCATGGGCGGCTACACACTTTTGTATGGAAATGCCGAATTTCTTTCTTGTTTTTCGGCTGTTATTTTAATTTCGTTATACTATAATTATCTAGTATAGACAATGGTTAGATTTATTTTGTTAGAAGCTTGGCTCGCGTCAACGTCGTTCCCTCGGGAACTTTTTCCTTGATAAGAGTTAGCGCATGTCCTTCTTCGTTCTCCAGAGAACTTTTATGCAAAATTTCATGACGATTGGTTCAGTAATTACGGCGTGAAAGCGTGACAAACAAAGTCACTTTCGCATTTATAATATTAGTAAGGATTATATAGTGTAATAAGGATTATATAGTGTAACTAGCTTTCGCCCGCGGCTCCGTCCGCGTTAATGTCGATCCCTCGGGAATAGTACTATTTCCCAGGATAAAAGTTAGCCTATGTCCGTCTCCGTACTTCAGAGAACTTGTATGCAAAATTTCATGATGATCGGTTCAGTAGTTACGGCGTGAAAGGGTAACAAAAAAACAAACAAACAAATAAACAAACAAACAAACTCACTTTCGCATTTATAATATTAGTAGGAAGTAAGGATAAGGATTAGATTATACACGGTGAAATTTTGATCGTTCTGGACCCTTAAAGGGGTGATTTAGCCTGTCAATATGAACAACTTTTCCTATGGGACCAATGTTGGGAACAAAGAAAAAATGGGCAGTTCCATACAAAAAAATTCGGCCGCTCGGTCAATTTGTATGGGAATGTCAAAACATTTTTTGAGTTCCCACCATTGGTCCCATAGGAAAATTTGTTTATATCAACGGGCTGAATCATCCCTTTAAGGGTCCAGAACGATCAAAATTTCACAGTGTACGTATTAAAACCTTAAATCTAACATTTTAAGCTGAAAAAAGAAATAATTGGAGCTCAGAGCTAGACTAATTAAACGAGCCGGGTTGTGAATTACTTCAATATTTTTCTGTTTCACGTTAAGCCGTTTAATCCGAATAAAAGCACAATCAAATAAAAGCTCAGCCCATTACGACTTCAATCGGATTGTCAGCTTTTTGCGATTCATATTCGCAAAGCCGATAATCGCTTGTATCATTTGTGATATTATAATCCTTTGACGCCATTTTGTTTCTTACTCGTTTCCAATTAGGTATATTTGTTTAATAATAAAGTTTTGAAGCGGCTTATTTATTGTTTGTTTTTCTCGTGTGTGTGTGGCCAACACTGGTGTCAGATTTTTCTTTGCTACCTAAAGGCATCTGATATAGCTTAACGACTGCCATCAATGATGACAGCCGGGACCAACGGCTTAACGTGCTTTCCGAAGCACGGAGGAGGTCGAGATATTTTTATGCCACTTGCTGTCACCCATCCCAGTGGGGACTGCGCCCGGGGTTGCTTAACACTACCAATGATCAATAGGCCATCTGGCTAGTTATTCAGGATTCTTTATAAATAACTCATCATCATCATTTCGAGTAGGTGTCACGGTCAATCGACCATGCACACCCTGGTGTCAGAGTTCTTCGAAACCGCCTCTCGGCCTCTGTCGTGGTTCCTTAAACGACTACCAGATGGCAGCCGGGACCAACGGCTTAACGTGCCTTCCGAAGCACGGAATCATCTTTATTATCAGACAATCAGGTGATTCAAGCCTGCAATGTCCTAACCAAACTGGAAACAACTAAACAAAGAATGCTTCCGGTGGGAATCGAACCCACGACCCCCGGGTCAACAGGCAAACGCCTTAACCACTGGACCACGGAGGCTGTTAATAAATAACTGATATTTGGCGAGCTCCGTGGCGCAGTGGTTAACACGCCAGCCTGCGACATAAGGGTGTCAGATCAAGATGAAATATGACTTTTTCAGATTGGCCTGGGTCTTGGATGTTTATCTATATATGTATTTGTTATAAAATATAGCATCCTTGAATTAGTATCCCATAACACAAGTCTCGAAGCCCTTCAGGCACATAGGGACCAAGTCTGGATTGAGTATCTTTCGGCGTATTCTTCTCACTAGTGGTAATTCCGAAACGCTAGTAGTATTTCGATTTTGCATATAAAAAAAAAAATATAAGAAATAAAAATATGGCGTTCAAAAAGATATACATGTATCTAATTTTGAATAAAAACATTTGACTTTGACTTTGAAATTAATTTGGGGCTAACTCAATCTGTGTGATTTGTCCGTATATATTTATTTATCAATTTGTAGACCTCAGCAGCTACGTAATTTTGCATCAACGTCAGTAAGTCAAAAGGGCCGAAACTTAATCAAATATTTACCTTCAGAATCGAACCCAAGACGTTCCCCACAAAAGCAGATGGGTCCACATGCTTTGAAATATTCAGAACGGACGGGTGTAGTTTATGTGCCGACCGTACAACAATGTGTTTTGGAGACATAGTCGTCTAATATACTGACTCATGTCCCTTACGGCTGATTGAATGGAGTTAAGTCTGAAAATACGGTATATCCATACCAGCTGTTGTCAGCGACTTTGCACTTAGAAATCGTGTTTATATTTATATTTATTTATTGACATACACATAATTGTTGCTACAAATAAAAACATACATACATAGTATCACGTCTTTTTCCCTTGCGGGGTAGACAGAGTCGTCTATAAGACCTGAAGGCCACGTTTAGCATGTTGGTGGGCATTACGTGAAAACCGGAATCAAAATAGTGATGGGTTGCTAGCTGCATCGCCTATTAACATGATTCCTCAGATTTTACCCTATCCCTCGATCGGCTTTTACGATCAGCGCGGGAAGAGAAGCAGCTGGTTCATTCTACGATTTTTTTTTTCTCCCAGACCAGCATGGAACAAATAAAAACACATGTAGGACCCTGACAGGGGTTTTATGTGACACAAGAATGACTAAGTAGTTTGGTTAAAGTCGGTTTTTTATGAAATGTTTTCTAGACTAGATTTAGATTTACTGAACTAGAAACATCACAGTACCTTAGTGACTAATTATTTCTAAAACTTTTTTTTCTGCTCTCTATCTACTATAGAAGACCTATGTGAGCGTCCCGTATGTTTTAATCTTCCAGTCCTAATCACCTGCCATATTTAAAACGGCGTCGAAGAAAGAAGAAACAGGCCACGAATATTCTTTAAAACCGGTATTCCGACCCACATGTGCTCTGATTGCTCCACACTCCGTCGATATCTGCGAACTGAGAATTTTGGATATGGCATTTCTTATTTCTAATATGCAGAGTATTTTTCTCAAATCTTTACTCTTAGACATCATCATTTTGTGTAGGTGACACGGTCAATCAACCATGCACACCCTAGTGTCAGAGTTCTTCGGAACCGCCTCTCGGCCTCTGGCTTAACGTGACCTCCGAAGCACGGAATCATCTTTATTATCAGACAATCAGGTGATTCAAGCCTGCAATGTCCTAACCAAACTAGAAACAACTTAACAAAGTATGCTTTCAGTGGGAATCGAACCCACGACCCCCGGGTCTACAGGCAAACGCCTTAACCACTGGACCACCTAGACATGTTTGTGGCCCAGTAGTTAAATGACTCACCTGATTGTCTGAAAATAAAGATGATTCCATGCTTCGGAAGGCACGGAAAAAAAACGTAAAGTGGGTCCCGGCCGCCATCTGGTAGTCGTTAAAGGAACCACGTCAGAGGCCGACAGGCGGTTCCGAAGAACTCTGAAACCAGGGTGTGCATGGTCGATTGACCGTGTCACCTACACGAAACGATGATGATGATGATGACTACCTAGAGCAGAAATAAACTCAAAAGCCCGTATGTTATGCCACATCCAAACCTTTACTCATCCTTGCTCCTACTAAGGATTCCTTTGGATGTTTGCCCTATTGTGCTCTCGTCGGCAAATAGTAGGTCTTGGAGTCGGATTGGAACGGAAAAAAACGCCGCTTTGTGGTATAAGTATTGGAAAGAACGATTTACCGCACAATGGCTGACGCTTCCACAGTGTCGCGTTGACCAATAGCTGTTTTGTTGTGTATTATGTGGAAAAGGCTGGTGAAATTTTTATTTGTATTATACGTTGTCACTTTTTCATCATCATCAGGTCTTTTTAGTCTCCACTGCAGGAGCATGATCCTCTCTGTACTACCGGAGCCATACTTGGCCAGGACAGACAGAGGATTTGGCCTACACTCTCCTCGCTGGCCAGACGGGTTGGAGAGGTCTCATTCGTCTCAGTCGCCTCTTACGACCTCCATGGGAAAACTAGGAGTGGTCCTATTCTACTCTGCGCGAAAACCACACGGCTATTGTCACTTTTTCAGATTTTTATTTAGTTTCACCTTTCTGGTCTCTCTGTCTGTAGTCAAATATTCCGACATACATTTGTCGTTCCCGCAGGAACTTTACTCTTTTCGGGATGAAAGCTGATAGCCTATGTGGTAATCTAGGTAACTTATCTGTATGCAAAATTTCATCAAAATCCGATTCAATTCAATAGATACAGTCCTATGACAGACAGACGGACGGAGATCTGCTTAGTAATAGGCTTCCTTTGGCACCCTTTAGGCACAGAACCCTAAAAATGGAACATGAAAACAACAGAACGCCATAATTATTCCGATTGTGGTCGCGTCAAGATGGCAGAAATAACGAGATTACAAACAAAACGGCTGTTCTGTTAACTAGACAAGGCATTCAGACACGCCGGGAACAGAGACGGGAATCGGGATATTTCCCGGAATTATTTAATGAAAACATCACCTCCTATAAATAACCCATCTGTGTAATTCTCGCTCCTATTACTGAATATAGACAGCTCCGTGGCGCAGTGGTTAACACGCCAGCCTGCGACACGAGGGTGCCCGGGTACGATCCCCGGCCAGGTCAAGATGGAAAATGATCTTTTTCAGATTGGCCTGGGTCTTGGATGTTTATTTATATATGTATTTGTTATAAAATATAGTATCGTTGAGTTAGTATCCCATAACACAAGTCTTGAACTTACCTTGGGGCTAGCTCAATCTGTGTGATTTGTCCGTATATATTTATTTATAAATAACCCATCTGTGTAATTCTCGCTCCTATTACTGAATATGAATTCCCTTTATTCAACAAACTCAACCATCACTTTACCTATATATATATATTAACATCTTTTATATATATTAACATCCAAGACCCAGGCCAATCTGAAAAAGATCATTTTTAGGGTTCCGTACCCAAAGGGTTAAAACGGGACCCTATTAATATCGCCCCGCATGAACCGTGATAGTTAAAATTTTCACAGATGATATATTTCTGTTGCCGCTATAACAGAAAATATAAAAAAATAGAATAAAATAAATATTTATAGGGGCTCCCATACAACAAATGTGATTTTTTTTGCTTGTTTTTGCTCGATATTGATGACGGCAACAGGTAAACGCTTGAAATATTCCCAGAATAACTAGTTATATATTTACTTGAAAAAATAAATAATTAAATGAAGATAAAATTAATATTAAAGCTTCTACACAACAGACATGATTTTTTTGCCGTTTTTATAGATAACGGTACGGAACCCTTCATGCGCGGGTCCGACTCGCACTTGGCCTTGACTTTGTCCCATCAACCCGGGACTTCCGGAGTGGCAGACTGGCATGATGAGCACTACCGCCATAGAGCTCCTCAATAAAAATAAATAGATCAACGTTAAAAACATTACTTTCTTTTTAGATAGGATAAAAAGTGAAAATGAGACAGCCATGGCAGACATTTCAATATTACGAACAAAAAGCTCTCGCTGTTTAACTAGACAAATGGCATTACACGCGGGAACGCGAGCCATCGCGTCGTTTTCATAAAATAGTTTCAGGAACTATCCCGGAATCGTTTTATGAAAACAACGGCCCGCATAAATAAATAATGTTTCTGTGAAATTTAGTTTAGAATATTATTCTCTTTTTCATGAAGCTAAGATTTTCATAACATTCATGCAACGTGATTTTGAACCCCCTAGCTATATTTAAATCTGGGAATCAGAATCCCTAATAGAACACAGAACAGCAAGAAAAAAAGGTAAAAAACGAAAAAGAAAATCATGTTTCCCATACAAAGTCGCTGATCAGCTGGACGAATTTCTATGAAAGGTTAAATTTATTTTTTCGTTTTTTACCTTTTTTCCTTACAATTCTGTATTTCATTAGGGATTCTGATTCCCAATATAGCTAGGGGGTTCAAAATCACGCTGTATAAATACGATGTATAATATAACAAGGTAGAGAATTTTTAGATATAGGATGGCAAGAAGAGGAAACCCGCCTGGCCAGCGAGGAGAGTGTAGGCCAAATCCTTTGTCTGCTTTGGCCAAGCATGGCTCCGGTAGTACAAAGAGGGTCATGCTCCTGCAGTGGAGACTACAAAGACCTGATGATGATGATGATGAAGAAGAGGAAAAGGAAGACCAAGAAGAGCATATTTGGATGAGATAAAGGAAAAGGCTGGAGTTGTGTCATATGGAGAGGTGAAGATAGACATGCAGAGTACTCCACCGACAAGAAGACAGTTCTTAAATTAGATGGCAAACGTGCAAGCGGGTCACCTGATAGTAAGCGATCACCGCTGCCCATGGACAACTGCAACACCAGGGTGTGACAGGAGCGTTGCCGGCTTTCAAGTAGTTGATGGAGTACATGGCAGGGGGGAAGAAATATGGGGAAAGATGGGCCTCCAGCTCTCTCACTCACCGAACGAAGCGTAGAAGCGGTAAAGCTTCTACTCAAACGTTGATTTTCTGTTAGAGTGTGGTACTTCCCCGGACGAGCAGGCCCATTCATGCTGCTAACAAAAAAGAGTAAGAATAATCGCTGGTTCTATGCTGGTCTGGGAGAAAAGAAAGAATGTAGAATACCAGCTCCTTCTCATCGCGCGCAAACCGTAAAAGATGGTCGACGGAATGAGCCAAAATTAAAAAATATCTCACTAGTACATAATCCTACAGGCTATTAAACTAACAATTCTTGTATATTTCTTCTAGATTTCTACAAAAAAATATATAATAATGAGGCCATCGGAAATAGCTACAACGATTTCGATTTTTGTGTGCTAGCCTAGCTATCGATTTTCCACCTTAACAAACTAGGAGCTTGTTCAGGTCTATCTAGCTAAGTCTCAACCCTGGGTACTTCTCCGAGCGATCCCGTATAATCCCGTTACATAGAATCCCGTTAGGAAATACATGATGATTACGATTAGTACACGTTTCATACCAATACCTCCATTCCGGTCTGAGGTAAAAGAAAAAAAATAAAGTACCATCTGCTTCTCTTCCAACGCATTGTCAAAGCTGGTGGAGGGGATAATCGAGAGAAGAATCATGATAAAGGCTTTGCGGCTAGCAACCTATCAATATTTTGATTCCCTTTTCCACCTTCACGCTAATTGCGGTATTCAGAGCTTTTGGCTCAAGACTCCATCTATCCCGTAACGGACAATAAAAGTAACCAAATGGTTACTTTAATTTCTTTAGCAATTTCAGCTCAAAACTTACTTCAATAACTAGAATATACTGTTTCTATTTTGCAAGTTATTCGATAGCAATCTCATTAAATCTAGGACGAAGATATTCTTTTGAGAAACATTTTTATTCAGCTAAGATACGAATACACTTTTTTAACATCAAAGATTTTATAGCTTCTAAGCAAATAGATAGAAGAATTATAGTTTGCATTTTAAGAAATGTATTTATTAGAATTTAAATAGATAGTTGATGGCTTGAGAGATTATTGAACAACTATCCCCATTACAAGATTTATGATCATTTTAGAAACAAGAAGTCCACAAATGGACAAAACCCTCAAGGAATACCAAAGTGACTGAATGGAAGCAGCCTGCATTCAGCGACCTTGGTAAGCCATCCATACGCCTGGTTCAACATCATCAGGTCTTTTTAGTCTCCACTGAAGGGGCATGACCCTCTCTGTACTAACGGAGCCATACTTGGCATACGCCTGGTTGGTGGGTCAAATATTAAGGGAAATACTCTTTCATTTATCAAAAACCGACTTTAATCAAACCAATTTTGATGAAATTGAAATGGAACCAACTTTAAAACATATCCTTTCAAACAAAAAAGATTTTTTCAAATCGGTTCTTAATAGACGAAGTTGATCATCATCATCTCAGCCGCAAGAAGTCCACTGCTGGACATAGGCCTCAAGGATTTCCAATATGACCGGTTAGAAGCGGCCTGCATCCAGCGTCTTCCTGCGACCTTGGTCAGGTCGTCCGACCACCTGTTCGGTGGGTGTCCAACGCTGCGCTTGCCAGTACGTGGTCGCCATTCGACGGAGTTCTGAGGAAATAATCATTAAAAAAAAACAACCGAATTGATAACCTCCTCCTTTTATTTGAAGTCGGTTAATAAAAGCAAGAGACCTTAATAAAATTACTTTAGTGTTGCAACAAGGCTCAAAATCCCCTATAAATATGATACTCGTTTAAGAGTTCGACCGTCGTCATACGCGGATCTAAATATCGATTTACCATTTCGCAAATATAGTATACTAAATAGCAATCGAGATAAGGAACACGTGAATGACCGTAAACAACCAGTATCAACATGGTTCTCCATGGTACAGTCGACTGTTAGTGCAATGGAATTATCAGAAATTATTTTCATGTTTATTCTTCGAATATCATTAGGGCAAGCATTTGGAGAAAAAGCGACTGAAGCGTGCAGAAACTACGCTCAGACTATGCTGGAGTGCCGGAATATTCTACATCCTGAAGCAAGAGTCCGAGTTCCTATTGATTATCTTCTATACCCACATATGGTATTGATTGGATTCAGACATGATCGAACACACCAACCTGCGTGGAAGTGTGGGGGATCTTTGGTAAGTGAGACCTGGGTTCTAACGGCAGCTCACTGCGCAAGCGACCCTATTGAAGGACCAGCTAGTGTCATGAGGATCGGAACAGCTACGTTTGAATTCGATGAAGTCGATGATCTTGCCCAAGAGAGAGATGTTGCTGAAATCAACACGCATCCCGATTATCAGCCTCCGTCTAAATATAATGATTTAGCGTTGATGAAAGCGGAACCGATCTTTATGCTGTCAAGAGATATAAGAATTGCTTGTCTTCAGCTTGATGATGATATTGGGTCTGTTAATCTAACTGCAATAGGATTTGGAGTGACATCGGCTGGAGATAGTTTTGGAAGTCAAACGTTGATGAGTGTTGATATGGACATAGTGGATAATTCTATTTGTAATAGATCTATGAAGGCTTTGATTAAAAAGAAGATTTTGGCTAAAGGAATAGTTGAAGATCAACTATGTGCTGGCGATTATGAACACGGCGGAAAAGATACGTGTCAAGGGGATTCAGGTGGACCACTGCAAGTTATGGATGGAAGAGTGGACTGTATAAGGACGTTTCCTTTACATAAAATAGTGGGGGTGACTTCGTTTGGAAGGGATTGTGGAAGAAAGTGGGCTCCTGGAGTATATACTCGAGTTTCGAGGTATATCGGGTGGATTGAAAGTATAGTTTGGCCATAGATGTATAGAATCAAGATTGAAAAATTTGTAACACCTATGTTTATCTAATATTAAGGCAATTTCTACATTATTTTTATTTCACTTGCTTAGTAATTTTCTTCGCTTAAAAATTTACGAGAGTAAGGCGTCTTTAGTGTGTCATGCGATGAGTTACAAGTTAAGCAGCGACACGTTATAATCTAAAATATATGGCAAAGTAACCTCTCCGTTAACATAAAACGCTCTACACGTCGTCCAACGCACTGCGTAACGCAACGCACGACGCGCCGCCCAACGCCACGCTTGAACGAGTCCTAAGTTTTACACTTTTTGTTTATCTGAGAGCGAAAATATTTCATGGCGATAGATCTATTTATTAGGTGTTACAAATTGATGATTAATATAAACTTTGGTGACAAAAAATATAGTCCCCGTTTTATTTGTTTGTTGTTTTAAAGAAAGTATAATTAAGAATTAATGTAGCCAATAGGTTTCGGTACCTAACCGTACATATTTCTTGAAGTTGCATTCCGATTTCCATACTTTATGATGAGATTTTGTAAGATACAATAAATATCAACAAGGAGGAGTTTCTATAATTGGTACCTTATGTATTTTTGAATATATTTGTGACGTTCCACGGGTAAAGGCTTTATTGACGATGGTGACATTTAGAAAAACAATTCATACAATTTTACTAAGCTTAAATAAATATAATGTCGTAAGTGCCAAGTATGGCTCCGGTAGTACAGATCTCTGTACTACCGGATGGTCATGCTCCTGCAGTGGAGACTAAAAAGACCTGATGATGATGACGAAGTGCCATTGTCCATTAGGTACTTTTACCCGTAGAACGTCAATGTATACATTTTACAATACCAATATGCAATTTGTATGACTCCATGTTGATCAATTGCAAAAATGGCAGCTATCCTCAATAAATTTTTTTTAATTCTTCCTGACGGCTAGTAATCATATATTTACGACCTTGACAGTCCCTGAATAAGTAACACCCTAGTAACTACCAAAGTAACGTTTGACATGACAGTCTAAACCATTATTCAAATTAGTCGTATCAGGGTGAACGCACCACAGAACATAAAAGATAAAGGCAAAATCTTCCACTTACCGTTCTGAGATACGGGTACATTCGCGTATAAAGGATAACGCCACTCACCTGAAACGAAAAGAGCTTTTTAAGTTCTTATATTAATGGGCGTAGCCAGGATATCATGAAAAATTTAGAAAGGTTTTATTTTCACGACAATTTTACAGTAACTTTTGTATAAGGAGCTCGGTCGGCTCAGTGGACGTAAAAATTATACATATACGTAGAAATAAAAATGTAAGGTTTATTATTCATTAACCCTGTATACCGCCGTATTTTGAACCTCTGAACTATACTGAAATCCTGGAATCAGGATAGCAAGAAAAAGGTAAAAACGGAAAAAAAATATCTTCCATAGAAATTCGTTCAGTTGATCGGCGACTTTGAATGGGAAGCCTAATTTTCTTTTATTTTTACCTCTTGTTCTCGTAATTCTGTATTCCACTAGGGATTCTGATTTCAGTATAGTTCAGAGATTTAAAATCACACGGTATAACCCAGGTATGGTCCACATTGCGTATTTTAAGTTGAACAAAAAATATTCAAGATCCTCCGTATTTCGGAAGACGTTGGTTCTGGCTGTCATCATAGCCTTTAGGCAGCTTGAAAACTCTGACGTCTGGCTAACACTGGTGACTAGAGAATACAATCCCGGGATCCCGAGATTCGGGATCCCGGGATCCCGACCGATTTCTGGCCCCGAAAATCCTGGGACTGTACTTGGCTAATCTCGGGATTTTCGGGATTGCCACAAACAAGTCTAGTTTGTATTCCGTAGTCCGTTGCGCCTTGAAAATAACCTTGCCTAGATTATTTTGATACATTACGACAAAAAGCAAAGCGTACAATACGTAGGTACCCACTATTTACTACACAGGTACAGTCCTAATAATATGTTTGTCTTAGAATTTAGAAGACACTTCCCCACTCGGAATACTTTAATAGAATACTCTTAAGGTAATTCCCCAACGAACCACAACAGGGGAATCACCCGATCATCTCATATCATAATATTGTTGTTGGTATTTCCCGTCGGGGATTCCCTGTACGAAAGTATAAATATACAAATCAGGTTTTATTTTTTTCATTTATTGTTCTGTCAGTGTCGGGTTACGTAGGCTACGTCATTAAAATTTAAAAGTCAATTAACTGAAATTAAGTATTTCAAATGGCGGGAGACTTTGTTAAACATAAAAAAGACAGTGATACGACGTATATATACATTTGTGTTGTGCAAAGACATTAGACATTTTTTTTTAGTTACTCGTGTTTTTTTATTTTAGCCCAATTAGAAACCACATAGTCTAATCCCGGGATAGGCCCGGGATCCCGGGAAAAGGCTTCAAAAATCCCGTAAGCCCGGGATTGAAAAACATGCTCGGGATTGTATTCTCAACTGGTGACTCACCAGTCTTTTTGGTGAATTTGCGATATCAGCTATGTTTTCGGTGCCAAGTGAAGAATTATTTTAAGATTTTTAAAGACTATGTAATTTTTTTTTATTGTTTGAAGTCATCATTTAATTTATCTCAAAACCATGTGAAATCTATACAGAAATAAAACAAAATATATATACTAAAACAATTAACCTAAAACTAAAAACCTACAAATATAAAAACTAAAATATACTATTAAAAGGAGACCCTTTAGGCAAGGTTCCGAAGATACTGGCAGAATTCCCCCTGTGAATTACATGATAATGTCAGTTAGAGAGACCGCGCCCCCTGCCCATGCGTGGGTACGGTCTAGCTTATGTCGATGTGCTTGCCGCGGGGACGAGTAAAAAACAATGTTGTAAAAGGGTATTTGTTATTTCTGTAAGGTCGTTGAATTCAGTTGGAAAAATATGTTATAAGCTAGTTGATATCAAAATTAAAAAATATATATATTTTTCTTTTTTTTTTTTACTTTTTTTTAAATGTTGTATTTGTCTCCCATCTCACCTGATGGTACTGGATTACTATGGGTAAAATACTTTTTAAATCGGTTCAATTGTGTTTTTGAGTTGATCCATTACAAACAAACACACAAACAAATATATAATCACATCTTTCCTCTTTATAATGTTACTAGCGGCCCGCCCCGGCTTCGCACGGGCAGATATATGTATTTTACCTATAGCCTATGTTCATCAGGCAGGGATAATGTAGAATTCTAAAATTTATCAAATTGGTTTCAGAGCCTTTTCAATGCAAACAAACAAATAATCAATTCTTTCCTATTTACAATATTAATCATACTTAAACAATATTTGTTAGAAATAAATTATGAGGGGATTCGGATCGAAGCGAGAAGAGTGAGGTGAAAAAAATATAAAATATGACTTATCTTCTACTATTCAGGAAATATTGCACAATATTTCCTCCATAATAGCATAGTGAAATATTATAAAATTTTAACTTCCGGAGTTTTAATATGCGCTGACATATTTATATTTTCGTGTCGGAATGCGACCTAAATATGAAATGGTCTTTTGAAACACGTATTTTTGTGGTAAGCATGTTAGTTAGTTATAATGGCGTTTTATTTATTAAACTTGAGTGAGTAATGCATTTTTCAATTTCAATTTATTTATATGCATTTCATATTGTACAATACATCAGCTTTTATAATATAGTCACTGCACTGTAATTTAAATAGGTACAATATGAACCCTGTCGCAGAAATAAAGATGGAACGGCAAGCGAGCTTTAAAAAATAATTTTTAGTCATAATTTTTGAACGCATTCATATCAATTAAACAAATAAATTAGCCGTGTGGTTTCCGGCAGAGTTAGAATAGGACCACTTCTAGTCTTCCCATGGAGGTCATAAAAGGCAACTTATGAAATACAAGCTAAACAAAGCTCATAAACCTGTCTGGCCAGCGAGGAGAGTGTAGGCCAAATCCTCTGTCTGCTCTGGCCAAGTATGGCTCCGGTAGTACAGAGAGGGTCATGCTCCTGCAGTGAAGACTAAAAACACCTGATGATGATGATGAAACAATAACTGTCAGTCATTCTCAAACAAGCATTCTAACAACATCGAAAAAACTGGAAGCGTAGTTCTCTTGGAATTATTATATTGTGTGTTTCACAAGCCGTTATCATCACCAGCAGACTAGCTGCATCATCAGACCAGGTCAGGAATCTACGCTGAAGGATTTAAGGTAAGACAATCTCATGTATAGTAATTCTTTAATAGTCCGCCTTTAAATCATACATTTATGGCTAGCTCCATGGCGCAGCGGTCGACACGCAAGCCTGCGACACGAGAGTGCACGGGTTGGATCCCCGGCCAGGTCAAGATGGAGAATGATCTTTTTCAGATTGGCCTGGGTCTTGGATGTATATCTATATATGTATTTGTTTTAAAATATAGTATCGTTGAGTTAGTATCCCGTGACACAAGTCTCGAACTTACGTTGGGGCAAGCTCAATCTGTGTCATTTGTCCGTATATATTTATTATTATTTATTATCCACCTGCATTCCACTGTTGTCATGTAAAATTATCGTCCGTAAAATGACTTTACAGACAACCCTCTTTTGTAACCTATATTGTTCCACAGCTGGGCAAAGGTCTCTCCCATTTCTCTCCACTTGTCTCCGTCCAATCCAGTTTTGGACCAACCATGCTGAAAACCTTAACTTTAAAGAAAAAACCGGCCTATTTCAAGATTTTGTGTTCCTGCGAAGTACCCTGTAGGGTGCGTATGTCGATAAAACACGAAAATTTGCAACATAACCAGCTGTATCTTTTGATTGCGTCGGCTTAGAAGTTTGATTTTTTCACAGCTCCAAGGGACAGCAGACCTTGTATACCGGAGTATTTGATATGAATGTCAGCTTGGTACGTCTACGCATTCCTGAGAAAAAGGGTCTTGACAGACAGACAGGCAGACAGATGACAGACGGACAACCGAGTGATCCAATAAGGGTTCCGTATTTCCTTTTGAGGTACGGAACCCTAAAAATATATCAGGTTTAAACGGAAGCTTGGAAAATCTGACACCAATGTTGGCCACTGACACACACGAAAGAGAAGCAGACTAGGTGAGATAACGTACAATAATCACGTGTAGAAAATCATAAACACACCTGCAGTGAGCCAAGATTATGCGGTCGGATACGAGACTACCACGCCTGGCCGCTTATCCGCTAAATCCTGGGCTTACGGCCGCGGCCTGTTTGATAGCGGACCATAAAGTATTGCTAATTATAGCTTTAATTGGTAACAAGACCCACTATGCTCATTTTTTATGTTAAAGGTCGGCAAACGAACAAAAGAGTCTCCAGATGTACTCTTAATAAGTTAAGAAATAAATAAATTATGAATTTCTGCGCCGAGATTGAATTGTGCGGTAGCTCAGATGGCAGAGCATAGGTCGTACATAGACCTAGGTGGCCAGTTCAAGTCCTGCCCGCATGAAATTTTTTCACCATATATTATTTCTTAATTTATTAAGAGTATATATCAAAATAGCATTGTGAATGCAAAATAAAAACACTTAGAAAAATGCCCATGAACAACTGTAACGCCAGGGTGTAAAAGAAGCTAGCTTGAAAATGCTTCCGTTGGGCAGCAGCGCCAGAAGCAAAAAAGCCAAAAAAACTGCGCTCGCCAACTCGCCTGCCAAGCATAGTGCGTATGGCAATAACCTCTGATGGAACGTCGATCCACGGTCAGGTCATGATGGAAAACGATGTTTTTCAATTGACCTGGGTCTTGGATGTTTATCTATATAAGTATCTATTAAAAAATAAAGTATCGTTGAGTTAGTATCCTACGACACAAGTTCACAACTTACTGTGGGGCTAGGTCAATTTGAGTAATATTTACCTATATATTTATATAGTGTGTTTAATAAAAGTAAATAAAAATAGCATTGTCAATGCAAAATAAAACACAAAAATATAGTATTTTATAAAGCTAAACAATCATTTTGACATGTGTAAACATGTCAACGATAAACCGTACAGTTATCAAAAAGGCCAAAGCCCGAGGGATGATATCAAGCATATCGCGGTTCCCTATTCTCTGCTCAGTTTTTATCCCACTGAGGCTGTACATGTGACATAATATTGCATTATAATATCATAATGTTATGACATCTTGTACATTTTAATGTTCCTGACATTTTAATTTTACACAAAGTGGGTATGTATAATGTTAATGTGTGCATAGATTGATCTTTTTATTATCCTTATCCTTACTAATATTATAAATGCGAAAATGAGTTTGTTTGTTACGCTTTCACGCCGTAACTATTAAACCGATCATTATGGAATTTTACATACAAGTTCTCTGGAGTACGGAGAAGGATATAGGTGGATATAGGCTACCTTTCATACCAGAAAAACTACTGTGCCTGAGTGAACGACGTTGACGCTAACGAAGCTGCGAGCGAAAGCTAGTGTTTATGTATTTGTCTGTTACGCTTTCAAGTTTAAACAACTGCAGTAAAAGTAAAATTTTGCAGAGGGTATCCTGTTAAATAAATAAAAATAAATAAATATATACGGACAAATTACACAGATTGAGCTAGCCCCATGGTAAGTTCGAGACTTGTGTTATGGGATACTGACTCAGCGATACTATATTTTATAACAAATACATATATAGATAAACATCCAAGACCCAGGCCAATCTGAAAAAGATCATTTTCCATCTTGACCTGGCCGGGGATCGAACCCGGGCACTCCGTGTCGCAGTCTGGCGTGTTGACCGCTGCGCCACGGAGCTAGCCTTTTGAAGTACGGATTCCTAAAAACTACTAAGGTCAGGGGTGTCACCCTCAACTGCCTGCCCGGTGTTTGCAGGTATGGCATCGGGTACGCCCACCCGAGCTGCTACTTGCTTTCCCCCATTCGTCAGAGTGAGTAGCACCCCAATACCTTTCATTCCCTTTCCAAATCCAACAAATTCCTACCCTTCCCCAGCTTAAAAATGCTTCTGATGGGCAGCAGCGGCGGAAGCAGAAGTAGCCAAAAATTTGCGCTTGCCAACCCGCCTGCCAAGCGTGGTGGGTTTGGTAATATCCTCCTATGGAACGAGGAATCCTTGGAAGAGGCCTTTGTCCAGCAGTGGACATTTACGGCTGGAATGATGATGATGATGATGGTGATCATTTTTATAACAACACAATTGAAACAGCTGACATAATCAAAAACAAATGAGTAACTCTCAAAAAACAAACTTGAAATTGTATAAAAGATTAAAAAGCAAGTCTTTCCTTTGTAATTTAGAACTTATGAGAAATAAGCTATTTAAGTTAGTACTAAGTTTAAAAGTCATCTTATAACACAAAAAACACAATTTGGAACTTACACGAACGAAATGCGTAATATTCATTTAAACTTTCGCTAGGGAGGACTCCGAAGACGGATTTGAGACGAAAAAAACCATGTTCACAATGAGATACCAGAAAATATAAGAAAAATCTAATAAAAAAAATATTTTATATAGATCTAAACCTTAGACCTATTCGTACAACTGTTAAAGATTTCACAAGAAAATAAATGATAGTTTTCTGAAATTTTTAATGATAAATATTTTTTTTTAATAATTAAGTAATTGTAATATTTGAAAAAGCATTAAATGTACGTACAACAAAATAGAACCATAAATGTGTAAAAAAAATTGTCACAATTTCAAATGGAATTACCTATTAATTAAATGATTGAAATTCAAAGGATTCATCATCTCTCATATGAAAAATTTGATTTGAAGAAAACTACTCAACTAATTTAGGAGAAATTTATGTAGGATGAATTCGGAATTCGGAAGGGTATAATAAACAAAACAAATCTGTTCATAAAATACGGAGTATATGGCGTAACAAACATACAAAAATAATATATTTTTAGGGTTTCGTACCCAAAGGATAAAACCAGGACCCTATTAATTTCGCTCCGCTGTCCGTCTGTCACCAGGCTGTATCTCATGAACCGTGATAGTTAGACAGTTGAAATTTTCACAGATAATTTATTTCTGTTGCCGCTATAACAACAAATACAATTAAATAAATATTTAACGGGGCTCCCATACAACAAACATATTTTTTTGCTTGTTTCTGCTCGATATTCATAACGGCAACAGGTAGACGCTTGAAATATTCACAAAATATTTCGTTACATATTCACTTTAAAAATAAATAGTTAAATTAAAATAAAATAAGTATTAAAGGGGGGGGGGGGGGGGGTTTCTAGTTAACAGTACGGACCCTTCATGCGCGAGTCCGACTCGCACTTAGCCGGTTTTTTTTATGCTTTTTTCTAACTTATTGTAAATTTTATAATGTGTTAAGTTTACTGTTGTCCGTAAATACATGCAAAATGTCACTTTAGTTGAATTTATCAAACACGAAATCATACTAAAAACGTGAGTATGAAAAATTCAATTTACTCGAAATTATCTATAGAAAACGTCAATTTCTATTAAATTTATATTTTATATAGATCTAAACCTTAGACCTATTCGTACAACTGTTAAAGATTTCACAAGAAAATAAATGATAGTTTTCTGAAATTTTAATGATATATATATTTTTTTAATAATTAGATAAGTAATTGTAATATTTGAAAAAGCATTAAATGTACGTACAACAAAATAGAACCATAAATGTGTAAAAAAAATTGTCACAATTTCAACTGGAATTACCTATTAATTAAATGATTGAAATTCAAAGGATTCATCATCTCTCATATGAAAAATTTGATTTGAAGAAAACTACTCGACTAATTTAGGAGAAATTTATGTAGGATGAATTCGGAATTCGGAAGGGTATAATAAACAAAACAAATCTGTTATAAAATACGGAGTATATGGCGTAACAAACATACAAAAATAATATATTTTTAGGGTTTCGTACCCAAAGGATAAAACCAGGACCCTATTAATTTCGCTCCGCTGTCCGTCTGTCACCAGGCTGTATCTCATGAACCGTGATAGTTAGACAGTTGAAATTTTCACAGATAATTTATTTCTGTTGCCGCTATAACAACAAATACAATTAAATAAATATTTAACGGGGCTCCCATACAACAAACATATTTTTTTGCTTGTTTCTGCTCGATATTCATAACGGCAACAGGTAGACGCTTGAAATATTCACAAAATATTTAGTTACATATTCACTTTAAAAATAAATAGTTAAATAAAAATAAAATAAGTATTAAAGGGGGGGGGGGGGGGGGTTTCTAGTTAACAGTACGGACCCTTCGTGCGCGAGTCCGACTCGCACTTAGCCGGTTTTTTTTATGCTTTTTTCTAACTTATTGTAAATTTTATAATGTGTTAAGTTTACTGTTGTCCGTAAATACATGCAAAATGTCACTTTAGTTGAATTTATCAAACACGAAATCATACTAAAAATGTGAGTATGAAAAATTCAATTTACTCGAAATTATCTATAGAAAACGTCAATTTAATAGGTAAAGACTCATTATAATGTTTTCATACAATTATTATAAAAATAACCTCGAATATTTATGAGACGTGACACGATGAGATATTCAACTATGAACACGCTCTCGCCGTAAGCCTTAAGAATCTAGCCCCTTTTATCAAGGACAATTTTGGTCCATTTTTTATAATTGCCAATCTGCCCCGGGCAGACAGACATCCACCGAAACGATTAGAAAAATTGAGGAATTTAATTATTTTTACACAACGCCCGGGGACTGAGATCCGAGTTTTTTGATTGTCATTTACTCAAACTTTTTCCTTCGACAATATTGGAAAGATATCGGGTTGACGGCTGCCTTTTATTTAAATATGATATTCTTGTTAAAAGTTCCGGGTGACGGAATAAATCGAAAATTAATAAAATGTTAAAGTTTCCCGTGATAAAGTCAATAGACTAAAACACGGCAAATATATATAAAAAATATTTTTTTATGAAAAATCTAAAATAAAATTTGCATCTAAAACATTTCTTTGACCTGTAGGTCCTTAAAATATTTTCACTTAATATATATGGACCTTATTTATTTTATATTTGATAATATAAGTAGATTTTTTGCAAGAATGGTTAAATACATTATAAACATTACATACAATTTTGTATTCAACACAAAAATACTTTTCGTATGATACCGATATATTTCGAAAATCATTTCAATCGGCAATCCCGACAAAATAGCAGGCATAAAACATAGCTTAATTTGAAAATTTACGAACTTTTAGTATTTATAAATCATCATCATCATCACATCTTTTTAGTCTCCACTACTGGAACACAACCCACTCTGTACTACTGGAGCCATACTTGGCCAGAGCAGACAGAGGACTTAGCCTACACTCTCCACGCTGGCCAGACGGGTTGAAATGAAGAGGTTTCAGAGATGTTTATAGCTTTGTTTAGCTTGTATTTCCTAAGTCGCCTTCTACGACATCCACGGGTAGCCTTGGAATGGTCCTATTCTACTCTGCTGTATACCACACGGCTTATTTATAAATGTAAACTGCGTATTAAATACGTTTGTTTAAATACCAAAAATAAAATCAATCGCTTAAAACTCATTGAATTCTGTGATCCCCGATATAGGTTTTCGTCATGAGATTACACTAATGATAAAATAAAGAAAATTGAAAAGGAGGATTGAGACAAGACCTGTCTTTAAAGGCTTAGGCACAAAATGTTCAATTCGTGAAATGTCTTTATCGCAAATGGTTTAATTTTGCACAACAATTGCTTTAGCTTGTAGTTTGTCATAATTTTCAATTATGAATTAGGGTGAAATAGGTTTGTTCTGTAAAGAAACGTTGGATTTTTATATTATTCCAAACTAGCGACCCGCCCCCGCTTCGCACGGGTGCGATAAATTATACATATAAACCTTCCTCTTACATTACTCTACCTATTAAAAAAACCGCATTTAATTCCGTTGCATAGTTTTAAATATCTAAGTATGCTAAGAATATTGCTAACAAAGTGGCTCCCCGGGAACAGCGGGAAGCGACTTTGTTTTATACTATGTATTGATAGAAACTTGTTACAAAATAGTTTTTAAATTGATTCACCGTTTAATTGATTGAGCTCATCATGATATGAGTGAAAACGAGGGTTTCGTCTTAAAATCCGATAACTATAATTTCGTGTACTGATACGATGATATCGCCAAGTTGAATATAGCATCACATGGAAATCGAGTAGCTAAGGTGTGGAATGAACTGCCTGCGTCTATATTCCCAAACAAGTACAGTCCCGGGACATTCAAAAGTAGAATAAATGGGTATCTCTTGGATAGGCATGTAACATCCTCGTCTTCATCGTCACTTACCATCAGGTGAGATGGGAGACAAATGCCTAATTCAATATTTAGTAAAAAAAAAAAAAAAAACAGTTTGAAATTTTTAGTGGAAAATATTAGCATACGACTTATTAGGGCCTATGCCGTACAAAGGATAAAGTAGACTAATTGGGAATAAAATATAAATTAATAGACTAGTTAATGTTTTACTATGGTCCTAAAAAAAGCTAAAAAGAATTATGAAAAGTCTCAAATAGACAATGCGAAAAATAACCAAAAGCGCCTGTGGCAAATCATTAAAAATATAAACGGCTTAGAAAGCACGCAAGACCACTCTCAGTCACTAGTGAACGAAAGCAGACCTAAAGATAGTGTCAACAAAGTAAACTCCTTCTTTGCAAACGTGGGTAAGAACCTGGCTAACCAAGTCACTTCACCAAATACTTCCGGCTTATACAGCCACCCCTTACCCACACCCCCCCACAGCTTGATGATGGCCCCGGTCCTGGAGGAGGAAGTCCTGCAGATCATCTCCGGACTTAAGGACAAATGTGCGGTGGGCTTAGACCAAGTATCCAGTAGAGTAATAAAAAGATACGCTCTACTACTGGTCGAGCCGATCACCCACATTTGTAACTTAGCTATCACGCAGGGCGTCTTCCCTTCGGCCTTTAAAATAGCGCTCATCAAGCCAATACATAAAAACGGTGACAAGGAACTAGTTGACAACTATAGGCCTATATCAATCCTATCAGCTTTATCCAAGATCCTAGAGCGGATTATGAACAACCGTCTGACCAAATTCTTGGAACTCAACAACCTTTTATCAACACGTCAATATGGTTTCCGTGCCGGTAGATCAACCAATGACGTAGTACAGGACCTTATCCACTCTATCATATCAGCGATGGAAACCAAGAAGAAGTGTTTGGTAATATTCCTAGACCTTAAAAAGGCATTTGACACGGTCTCAATCCCACGCCTTTTAATCAAGTTGGAACGCATAGGAGTCAGAGGACTAGCCTTGACACTTTTTAGAGACTTCCTGTGTCACAGGACGCAACGCACCAGGATAGGGAACTGGACAAGCGACGCAGAATACATCTCCTGTGGCGTACCACAGGGAAGCTGTATATCTTCCACCCTCTTCCTGGTCTATATAGACAGCCTGTGCCGACTCCAACTTGATGGTGGGAAAGTTTTTACATTTGCCGACGATACCGCACTCTTGTTTACTGGTGACACATGGGAGGACACTTTCAATAAAGCCCAATCAGGCCTCAACCAAACAAGCAATTGGCTAGCAAACAATCTACTGACCTTAAATACCTGCAAAACAAAATTTATTTCCTTTGGCATGAAATCCAATCTCCTACCACCACCAACCCTCAAAATAACTGCTCATGTATGCAACCAACAAGCCCAAAACTGTAGCTGCCCCCAGCTTGACAGAGTAGAAAATCTGAAATATCTCGGAGTCATTATAGATCAAACACTCTCTTTTAAAGCACATATAGACACATTAGCATCTAGATTACGTAAATTGATTTATATTTTCAGAACTCTAAGACACATATCGAACCGGAAAATAATTGCAATGGTGTACAACGCTCTATGCCAGTCCCTTGTGAGCTATTGCATTGTTTCTTGGGGCGGAGCCGCAAAAACACACCTGCTACAAGTTGAAAGGGCACAAAGATCCATTCTCAAGGTAGCAGCGGGCTTCCCCTATCGATATCCGACCAATGACCTGTATAAATACTGGGATGTACTAACCGTAAGACAGACTTACATCTTGCACACCACCTTAAAACAACACTCCCAAATACAATTTGATCCGAACAAATTCAAAAACAAGCGTCGGAAAAGAACTATCTGTATACTTCCCCCCTACAAGACAGCTACCGCCTCCTCCTTCTTCCCCTTCCTTGGTCCACTTCTCTATAATAGATTAAATAAACAACTAAACATATACCCTCTCTATAAATATAGCTGTAAAAAATCAATAATAACTTACCTAAAAACACTAAACTACGAAGAAACAGAAAACCTAATTGAAATAAACATATAATGCTACCATCCCTTATTGCAAAACAATGCTATCGATCACCAATTACCCACGCACAAACACAAAAACACACACTCACATACTTACTCACTTACTTACTTACATACTCACACACACACACTACAGACAAATGCACTCATAACAACTAACGAAACAGTCATGCTAGTTATAAGTAGAATATTGCACAATCTCTTTCAAATAGAATAGAAATAGGCTAAAGTATAGAAATAATGTTTGCTTACCTACATCTGCAACGACAACAATAATTGTCTAGAGGGAGGGGCCTAGTCACCTGTAACACAGGTCCATAAGGACCTATAACAGGAACTAGTCTCTTCACAATGTAGTCTACATTGTTACAACTTAAGTTGAGGATAATTAGATAACATTATATAAGTTTTACTTACCTTATACTTTCATTGTGAAGAGAAAATAAACGTTTTTTTCGCTTTATTGTACCAAAGCAAAACAAGTAAAAAGTGTTATGTATGGTACAATAAAGATTTAATTAATGAATAAAAAGTGGAAAAAGCAGTGTTGAATAGACCTTTTGCGAGTTATACATTCTGCGCCTGTACCTTCTTAAGCAGTTTTAGTTTATTTGAACTAGCAATATTCGTAAAATAAGGCTCCAAGAAGATCTCTCAATTGGATGGAGATGATTTCAATACTCTTTTTATTTTTTGAATAAGCTCATTGTTTACAGTTTTGTAAACTTTGTCAAATCATTTTACATTTTCCGTCGCATTGAAGCATGTCCTAGAATCGAAGCCGTAATGTTATATTATTCAAGCTATACAGGATATTTAATCTCTTCATCATCGATCTCATAGTTTCTTTTACAACTTTTCTCTATAATGCGATGAAAAATATTTCCCTTTGACCCCATCCCAATGAGTACACACTGTATACAAAATTAGCATAATTTTTAAGATGCTGATCTTAAAAATATCGCCAAATTAGTGTACACAGCCTATGCTCCCATAGCCTTAGTACTCCGGAGTAGAATACGAATCTAATGACATGACACTTGAAACGCAGTCAAGCCGTTTATGTTTCAGCAGACAACAATTGATAACAGATATATAAGCATTACGTCTCTTTTTACTCTATACTATATAGAGTAAAAAGAGACGTAATAATCGAATAAGCCTTAAATCTTTAAGATTTTGGCAATTGTCCTAACGAGCCCCGAACACGTGTAGAGGCGGCACCCGCATACTTCTACGTGCCATCTAATAGAATTCCGAAGATCAAGTGCTAATGAAATAACTCGGTTTAATCACCCGGCTATTGTCCGTTTTCGCCCGGGTGGTTATCCTGTACTATTGGAACTCGATCCTTTTACGTTAAATCACTTACTTCGCTGTCCATAAAGAGACACAACGGTAAAAGAATTAAAATGTTCATATATGATTACTTTGTTTAGCTTGTATTTTCTAAGACGCCTTTTACGACCTCCATGCGAAAGCTAGAAATAAGTACAAGACATGGATATTTCAATGATAACAATTAGATATACTAAAAATTAAAATATTTTAATTTATAGGATAATTTAATTTAATTTATAGAATGATATGTTGAATGGATAAAATATAATTGAAATGCATGTAGATTTTGTGGTAGAATAAAGATTATTTTTGTTTATTTTATTTTATTACTAGCTTTCGCCCGCGGCTCCGCCCTCGTCAATGTCGATCCCTCGGGAATAGTACTTTTTCCCGGGAGAAAAGGTAGCCTATGTCCTTCTCCGTACTCCAGAGAACATGTATGCAAAATTTCATGATGATCGGTTCAGTAGTTACGGCGTGAAAGCGTAACAAACAAACAAACAAACTCACTTTCGCATTTATAATATTAGTAAGGATAAGGATATTCCATTGCACCACCAATCGAAACGATGCATTCAACCTACCACGCAATATCTTGCAATCAGCTTTCGATTTTTGCTTGTGACTAATCCTATCGAGTTCCAGTATTAGGGGTTTGCCTGAAGAAGGCAACCGAATTGTCTTGGAAATCCAACTTTTCAATCAACCGCAGTTGTTCGTTGACTCCATTTAAATGCTTTGGGAATGAAGTAGTCCACTTCTCTGGTAGTCTCAAGGCAGTTATTGACAATGAAGACAATTACAATACATCATCATCATTTCGAGTAGGTGTCATGGTCAATCGACCATGCACACTCTGGTGTCAGAGTTCTTCGGAACCTTCTTTCGGCCTCTGACGAGGTTGCTTTAACGACTACCAGATGGCAGCCGGGACCAACGGCTTAACGTGCCTTCCGAAGCACAGAATCATCTTTATTATCAGACAGTCAGGTGATTCAAGCCTGCAATGTCCTATCCAAACTGGAAACAACAAAACAAAGTATGCTTCCCGTGGGAATCGAACCCACGACCCCCCCGTCTACAGACAAACACCTTAACCACTGGACCACGAAGGCAGTGTAACTTAACATGTTGATGTCACTTGTTGAAGAAAATAAACATACATACATACATACATAGTATCACGTCTTTTTCCATTGCGAGGTAGACAGAGCCTAGGCATGTAAGATCTGAAGGCCACGTTTAGCATGTTGGTGGGCATTAGGTGGAAAACAGAATCAACATAGTGATGGGTTGCTAGCCGCATCGCCTATTAACATGATTCCTGACATTTTACCCATTTCCTCGATCGGCATTTACGATCTGCACGGGAAGAGAAGCATCTGGCGCATTCTACGTTTTTTCTTTTCTCCCAGACCAGAATGAATTGAAATAAACATATTTTAATTCTTTTGAAAATACCTGCCTGCCCGTTTAAAGAGTAAATTATCCTTACTAATATTATAAATGCGAAAGTGAGTTTGTTTGTTTGTTTGTTACGCTTTCACGCCGTAACTACTGAACCGATCATCATGAAATTTTGCATACAAGTTCTCTGGAGTACGGAGAAGGACATAGGCTACCTTTTATCCGGGGAAAAAGTACTATTCCCGAGGGATCGACATTGACGCGGGCGGAGCCGCGGGCGAAAGCTAGTATGTTCATAAACCTTATGCTTATGTTATGGAAAATTATCAGTTAAGCTGAGCAGGTCAGTTGTTGCAACCCCAAGGGACCAACAAAAGCATTCGCTAATTTAATTTGCATATTTAAACCGATCCCTGTAGGTTTAGTATGACCTTTTGGCGTCCAATCCACTTGACCAGACGCTGTGTTGGACTTGCGGTCTGTAATAGCGAGGATATAGATATGGAGCTCAGGTAACTCGAATGAAGAAGGCATTTTTATTCAGTCCTATAGATTGGTTTTGAATTTATATATATTCTGCATAATTCCCCAGAAAGATTAAAAACTATCTTGCCTTGTACTTTTTTTTTATAAAAATTTTGTTTATCATTGTTTATCATTACTGACCATTAAGCTTGCGTCGTAGTTCGATGAGCAAAAACACAAAAATACTTTCACAAAACTTGCAAACCCCCAGACAAATATATGTGAAAAATGAATTCCAGTTATTTAGCTATAAGCTAAAAAAGCTGCTTTAGAAGCAAAATAAAAAAAATCGACACGCCCGTTTCCGAAATATCTGGTTCTGAAAATTTAATTTTAGAAAAACAGACGAAGAAACACCTGTGTATAAATAAACACTTATTGGCCAACAACTTTTTACTATTATCTAATCTGTTATGGATACTAAGTCACTTACGTCGACAATCAAAACAGCTGATTTATCAATGTTAATAAAAAAATAAAGCTAAAACATAAATAGATTTCTAATTCTTTCAGAAAAAATGCTTTATAATATGATTTTAAATCTGTTATAAGAGGGGTCAGTTTTATAAGCCCCCGACTGTACATACATATATCTACACATCATTACCCTTTTTAATTTGCACCTGCGGTTCATAAAGCGAAGGACTATTGTATAAGTTACGGATTAGTTAAATGTTTAATTAAATATTGGGACCTTGGATTATATCAATAAAGCTGTTATAACTTAAAACTAGCACTTTGAACACTGATACTGATAAAAAAATGGGTAATATTGATACAAGTTAGTTGATGGAATCATGAGACCGGATATGAGCCGTGTGGTTTCCGGCAGAGGAGAATAGGGCCACTCCAAGTCTTCCCATGGAGGTCGTAAGAGGCGACTTAGGAAATACAAACTAAACAAAGCTCATAAACATCAATGAGATCTCTCCAACCCGTCTGGCCAGCGACGAGAGTGTAGGCCAAATCCTCTGTCTGCTCCGGCCAAGTACGGCTCCGGTAGTACACAGAGGGTCATGCTCCTGCAGTGGCGACTAAAAACACCTGATGATGATGATGATGATGATGATGACCGGATATTTCGATACATCTAAAGTTTAGAAGTTGGCTAATAAGAAAAACACTTTTCCGAAAAAACTCTTTACTTTGATTAAGAAATTTAAGTGTATGGGATGAGATGTAATAAACCCAGTTTGAAATATAAATAAATAAAAAAAAAACATTTATTTCAGATATCAAAGATCCATATATCGCAATTGGTAGAAATGTCACAAAATATTAAATTAAATCACACTAACAAAATTTCACTAAAAATAAATTAAATTGAAATTAAATTGAATCAAATTAAAATTAAATCAAAATCGATAAAACAAATATGTGACAGTTTTCTTTTTTAAACTTTCCCGCTATAAAGCAATAGTTATGTATTTTATTTTACCGTCTATACTATGGGGAGTGTTCCGAAGAACTTTTTGAATTGGTGCCACCGTCACCTTTCTACCACCGCACCGCTCGCCACAGGAGTAAAGTCCATCCCCACATCCTTGACACTTGGGTCTCCAAAAATGTCAGAGCGTCACGTGGTTTTTTTTCCTCGTACAGCAAGATTGTGGAATGGTCTCCCTCCCGAGGTTTTCCCTGTGTGCTATGACTTGAGGTCCTTCATAAGGCGTGTTTACAGGTATCTTAAGAGTCGGCAACGCATCAGCAGCTCCTCTGGTGTTGCAGATGTCCATGGGCGACGGTGACCACTTTCCATCAGGTGGCTCGTCTGCTCGTTTGCCGTCGGATATACATAAAAAAAAAAATATATATAAACAGGAAGAAGCACGAACCTTGCTCAATTCCACGCAATGGGGTCACCCAGGGTTGCTTTTCTCAACTTTTACTGACAGTGATTTTTGACGTAGCAAAAACAACCTTATAAAAGTAGTTTAAGTAAAATGATAAAGAGTTTACGTATTTGTTGGCATTTACCGAAATAATAGATATCTATCTCCCTCCACAATTACCTAAAAGGCCGTACCACATATGATCTATATGCTATGACATTTATTGTATTACAAAACCTATTATAAGATGAAAAAGCTCCAGTGCCTACGCATTCTTTTAGTATCGCGTTATTTCTTTTGTGTTTCGCGAATACTGAAAGGCGTAGGCACTGTTTTCTGTTACCTTCGATATCTGACGCATGAACCGCCACGACAAGGTAAGTATGTAATTATTGAGGCTCACAAAATTTCATGGGAATCGGTTGAGAAATGACTCAATCATGAGCTATATCAAATGTATGCTTTCATGGCAGAAAAGAAAAAACGTAGAATGTGCCAGCTGCTTCTCTTCCCGCGCAGATGGAAGAAACCGGTCAAGGGAATGGGCAAAAATCTCAAGAATCATGACAAAAGGCGATGCGGCTAGCTACACATCACTATTTTGATTTCTTTTTCCACCTTATGCCTAACAACATGCTAAACGTGGCTTTTGGGCTCTGTCTACCCCGCAAGGGAAAAAGACATGATTCTATGTATGTATCAAATGTATGATGAACCCAACGTCATCAAGGTCATCAAAATTGGACCGCTGCGTTGGACAGGACATGTAGTGAGAATGGACGAGAACAGAATGCCCAAACGTCTCATGGAAAGTCAGCCAGAAGGTCGTAGAAGCCGAGGCAGACCAAAGCTGAAATGGCTGGATGGTGCTGAAAGACCTTAAAAATATCACGTCAAAAACTGGAAACAAAAAGCCCGAAATACATCCGATTGGAAAAAAATTATTATCTAGGTCCAGGCCCACTCGATGGTTGTAGTGCCTTGGCCTTGGATGATGATGGTTGAGAAATGCGTCCGTAGAGGAGAAGAACCCGTGAGACAGCGAAATGCACGCACGATTTTTGGCCCCAGCTGTAGCATAGATGTTTCGCTCCCGCGGACCAAAAGACCACAGTAACTTAAACTTAAGTCACAGAATAAGTACTGGTACAGTTCAGAAGTCGCAAAGGTATTAAAAATCAACTCAATGTAGTCAGCGGTACGGTGTAATTTATCTTGCGTCAGAACGTAGTACCTTTTTATTTAGATACCGACATAATCTATTGTAAGCCAATTTTATTCTTAAAGCTCTGAACAAACGATTCATAATTCGTTGAAGTCGAGAAACACATGTGACCAAACCCGTCGTTCCTACCGGATTTGCCTGATTTCGATAACAACTCGGAGAGCGAGACAGGCCCGCTTAGGGGCACCTATTAAGACCTAACTTGAAGAAGTATGCACAGTATACAAATAGCATCACGTCTCTATCCCTTGCGTGGTAGACAGAGCCCAGATCTCTATGACCTGAAGGCCCTGCTTAGCATGTAGGTAGGCATTAGGTAGAAAACGGAATCAAAATAGTGATGGGTAGCTAGCCGCAGCGCCTATTAACATAATTCCTCAGATTTTACCCATTCCCTCGATCGGCTTTTACGATCTGCGCGGAAAGAGAAGCAGCTGGCACATTCTACTTTTTTCTTTTCTCCCAGACCAGTATGGCAGAGCATCTGTATACAAATATATGACTTAATCGGTCAAGGCGTGGAGCGATTGGCTGTGACAGATGGACAGATACACGAATGATCTTATAAGGTTCCGATTTTGTCACTTAAATATAATAAACAAATCAAATTAAATTTTAAAACTGAATGCGTTCGGTCACACTGCGATTGAAATGACGCAGTTGGCAAACTGTACTGATAACGAATATCCGTTAAAACGCTGGAGCAATGAATTTAATAAACAATTTAGCTGAGCCAGTTACGGCCAAACCACTGGGTTCAAATGCGACATCGATTGGCTAGGGTTGGCGATCGTTATTTTTTTATGAGAGAATAACGACAAGTCACAAAAATGAAATGATAATAAAAAAAAAATAAGAGGAGCCCGATAGTCTAGAGGGCGTGACCATTATATACTTACGCATGTAAAGCAACCCCGGGTGCAGGCCCCACTAGGATGGGTGACCGCAGATGGCATAAAAAATATTTGAGCGCCTCCGTGCTTTAGAAGGCACGGAACTGTTGATCGCAAGCTATGTCAGATGCCTTTAGGCAGCTTGAAAATCTGACACCAGTGTTGCCCACTTCCACTCACGAAAAACAAACAGTTTAATAATTTCTTATGAGTATTTATTTATACCAAAGTTAAGTAACCTTAGTTAAATAAGGTTATATCTTTGAATGTTGGATTCTACGTTTATGCCACAATGTTTATACTATCGATATTGTGATGCCACTTGCGGTCATCCATCCCAGCAGAGACCGCGCCCGGCGTTGCTTAACATGCGTAATGCTAATAAAGCTCACGCCCACTAGGCCATCGTCTTATTTTACTTTCAATAAAACACAAACTTTTTCTTTTTCTTACGCGTCTTTGCCTTAGGCTTTGTCTACTCTGTAAGGGATAAACACGTAATAATATGTTTGTAGTAAAACAAAAATTGGATGTGTCAACCCTATCGACATCAGAGCAAAATGCACAATCTCTATAATAGACCAAATCGGATAACAATCGGATTAATTTACGAAGCTACGTGAAAGCTCTAATCATTATTAGAAGCCTTTTAAAAGCTTAGTAAAGCTTTCCATCCAATTGTTCGACCCATATGAAGTGGGATAACATTAATCTTAGATAAAACAAAAGCTTTAAAAATACATACATATTATCACGTCTGTATCGTTATCATGTGTAGTTTTTATGGGCAACTTAAAAAAAAATCTCTTTGGGTAAAAAAACAAAACGCCTTAACAAATTGTCCGTTGACTTGATCATTATACATACAAGCATACATAGTATCACGTCTTTTTCCGTTGCGGGTTAGACAGAGCCTAGAACCATAAGACCTTAATGCTACATTTAGTATGGCGGAGGGCGTGTAGATGGAGAATGGAATCAAAATAATGATGGGTTGCTAGCCGCATCGCTTATTGACATGATTCCGTAGGTTTTAGCCCATATATATTTTATAAGCTTTCGCCCGCGGCTCCGCCCGCGTCAATGTCGATCCCTCGGGATTGGTACTTTTTCCCAGGATAAAAGGGATAGCCTATGTCCTTCTCCGTACTCCAGAGAACTTGTATGCAAAATTTCATGATGATCGGTTCAGTAGTTACGGCGTGAAAGCGTAACAAACAAACAAACAAACAAATAAACAAACAAACTCACTTTCGCATTTATAATATTAGTAAGGATTTATATTTGTAAGTCAGCTAAAACAGGTGCTATCTAAATATATATAACTCAAAGGTGACTGACTCATATAGTGATCTACCAACGTACAGCCCAAACCACTGGACGGATCAGGCTGAAATTTGGCATGCACGTAGATGTTATGACGTAGGCTAATAGGAGAAGTAGGATTTTGATCAATTCTACCCCCAAGGGGATAAAATAGGGGATGAAAGTTTGTATGAAACTATACTTCGTAACGCGAGCGAAGCCGCGGGCAAAAGCTAGTTATATCATAAAAACTTCACCAGAATCAAAACACGAGTATCCGCAATCCGCAGCGGAGTGCAAAATCTATAAAGGGTTTAAAACAGCTTTTACGTTTTCAGTAAAAATGGCGGTTCCATTGAAATGATGGCAAACAACTGCGATGTGGCGCCGATAGTTTTAATAAAAGCTTTTCAAAGTAGTTAAATAAGCTTTGTATAAATGATAGCTTTGGTATACAGCGTGTAAAACTACCCTTGATAGGATAGAGAGAGGGGTGACTCAGCCCGTCAAAGTGAACACAACTCGTCCCATAGGACCAATAGTGGGAAGGAACTAAAAAAATCGAGTTAGCCGACTGCGGCGAATTCCATAAAGGAGGGTTATGTGTTTAACCTGTTATATGTTTACGTATGTTCGTTCCTCAACGGCAACCGATGTTGACTAGTCTATCTGCATTAAAATCTTTTTGATGGCAAGGAAAAGAGAAACCAAAAGACCCTACTTTTTCTTACGATTTTGTGTTCTATAAGCGATCCAGTTTCTGAGATGAAAATATTGCTAAGTGGTTTTTAGAATCAGCCATCTCAGTTAAAATGAACACAACTCGTTCTATAGGACCAATAGTGGGAAGGAACCAAAAAAATCTACTTTTTCATACAAGAGTGTTTGCCGGCGCGACAATTTGTATACAAATTTTATTGTCTACATCTTCACTAACGTGGAAAGATTTGAGTGTTTATTTGTTTGTATTGAATAGGCTCCAAAACTACTGGACCGATTAGAAAACATCATTCAACATTGGAATCCTACATTATCCCTGATGAACATAGGCTATGTATTAAATACCTACATCTACCCGTGCGAAGCCGGGGCGGGCAATTTTATAAATATGACATTTCGCTCTTTATCCGATGACGACCCAGACAAGAAATACCTGGTGAAGGATGATTAGGAGAGCCAACTCCAAATGGAAATGAGATAAGGCCTCATCGTCATCATTTCGTGTAGGTGACACGGTCAATCGACCATGCACACCCTGGTGTCAGAGTTGTTCGAAACCGCCTCTCGCACTCTGACGTGGTTCCTTTAACGACTACCAGATGGCAGCCGAGACCAAAGGCTTAACGTGCCTTCCGAAGCACGGAATCATCTTAATTATCAGACAATCGGTGAATCAAACCTGCAATGTCCTTACCAAACTGGAAACAACTAAACAAAGTATGCTTCCCGAGGGAGTCGAACCCTCGACCCCCCGGTTCTACAGGCGATCACCTTAACCACTGGACTACGGAGGCAGTCCTGAAGAAGAGAGAGAGATTTTACATTTCGCTTTCTATGGACATCGCATCACCCACTCAATGATTTCTTGTAAGCTTAGCTCTTTCAAAAGTCGTGCTTTGACACCTAATAATCATCATACTCATTACCTATTATTTAATTATTATTAGAGGCCGAGAGGCGGTTCCGTAGAACTCTGACACCAGGGTGTGCATGGTCGATTGACAGTGTCACCTACACGAAATGATGATGATGATCATTATTTCAGTCATAAGACGTAGCTTTTGAAATCTTAAAGACAAGTTAGTGTACAACGATTTGATAGTCACTTCAAAATACATTACGTTTTATATATCTTAAATAAAAACAGTCAACCACACGAAAGCCGCAATGTATTTTGAAGTGACTATCAAAATGGTGCACACTAAGCTAGCAAATAGGCCGGCTGGGCTCTGTCTACTACGTGACTCTCTAAGACGTGACAGTATTTTTGTATTCACATTATCTCTGAGATCTAAAGGACGAATAAAATGGCACTAGAATAAAACCAGAATCGGTTTTAAAATAGGTTTTTGTTCAATCGAATCGGTTTTTACGTCAAATTGAATATTAAAGGCTTTTTGGCGCAGTCGCCAGAAAATTAGTTAGGGATAACTTTACGCGGCGCCATTTTGGAATGAATTCGTAGTTTTAGATAACACTTATTGAAAAGAATTTCTAGATTGAATTATTTCGATAGCTTTATGTATATACTAGTGGCTCTGTGTTTGTGCCAAGATCCGCCATTGCGAAAAAAATTAATCTTCAAATAAATATGCTAACCTGTTGGAAGGGGTGTACTGCCTGCGAAAACTAGGGGGTTAGGTGGGTGATTTTTGGGCCAAAATGTAGAGGGTTGTAAGCAATTTCAAGTGTCGGTAAACCTTTTTTTTTTTCAAAATCCATGATGGCCGATATACAAGGCCAATTCCCGTCATACTAAGCGAGCCCGGAGGGCTCCTCCCACCTCCTCTTCCCAAAGTGTGCTGCAGTGAGGCCGCAGGCCGAACTGTTGGACACTTGGGCCGCGAGGACGAAGCCCGAGCCGTTGAGGATTCGGCACAAAGTATAGATATATACACGGTGAAATTTTGATCGTTCTGGACCCTTAAAGGGATGATTCAGCCCGTTGATATAAACAACTTTTCCTATGGGACCAATGCTGGGAACTCAAAAATTTTTTGCCTTTCCCATACGAATTGACCGGGCGGCCGAATTTTTTGTATGGAACTGCCCATTTTTTTTTGTTTCTAGCACTGGTCCTATAGGAAAAGTTGTTCATATCGATGGGCTGAATCACCCCTTTAAGGGTACAGAACGATCAAAATTTCACGTGTATAACAGCTCAAACTGGGAGGTTTGTAGCCTAACTAAAGTATTAGAAGCGGCGCGCATACAATAAATCAGCGACACGTGTGACTGACGACCGCGCTGATCGATGTTTCTGTCAGATTCGTTGCTCTGTGGAACAAGTGGTTGTTCAACTAATACGATTTTGCAGCTTCTTACCGACTTTGAAAGAGGAAGTTATTACTGTTATGTTCGCAAAATAATGACGATTACCTTACTTATACAATACTAGCTTTTGCCCGCGGCTCCGCCCGCGTCAGTATCGATCCCTCGGGAATAGTCGTTTTCCTCATCATCATCAAGATGATGAAATGATGAGTAGTTTGCCTGGGATAAAAGGTAGCCTAAGTCCTCTCTCGGCTCACCGAACGAAGCATATAAGCGGTAAAGCTTCTATTCAAACGTCGATTTTCTATGAGAGTGTGTTACTTCCCCAGACGAGCCAGCCCATTTATGCTACTAGCAAAAATATTTTATCCGGTAGCATGATTTTATCGTACCTAGAAGTAGAGTTTTTGGATTTATTTATCACCATCAACAAAAAAGAAACATTGGAAGCTGCGCAATGTATTCCAGCTTCAAATGCTCAAGTTTCTAGGCATCCGAACTTATTCGAGCGCCGCAGTGCTACGTGTTAATTAGTCATGTAACTTTCCTGTTTATATATTTCAATTCTCCTGCACATCTGAAAATTTCAAGCAAGCGGGACTTGAACATCGCAGATTCAAATCCTGCCCGCTTGAAATTTTTTCACAATATTTTATTTCTTAGTTTAATAAGAGTTAGTACATTTTAAATCCCACTGCTGGGCAAAGGCCTCCCTCTCTTCTTTCCACTCCTCTCTGTTCCGAGCTTTGGTTGGCCAGTCTTTACAGTACGCATCCAAGTCGTCCCGCCATCTCCGCCGAGGTCTTCCGGTGTCCATTTGTTGGGGTCCATGCCGACAGAAATCCAGCCCAAAGTTCCGATGGCATCCGGCTGACGTGCCCGGCCCAATCCCATTTCAGCTTAGCGGCTGCGACGGCTACATCGGTAACTTTAGTGATGGAACGTAGCATGGTGTTGCGGACTCGATCCGTTCTTTTGATGTTTATCATGCTGCGTTCCATGGCCCTTTGGCAAACCCCGAGTCCGGACTTTTGAGCTTCTTAGATAGTTAATAGATTCAGGTGTTACTTTGCGGAAGTCAAAGCTACATTTACTTTGAGACAATTTACTTTGCGTGCTTCCGCCACCAGTGGTACTGGTGGCGGAAGCACGCAAAGTAAATTGTCTCAAAGTAAATTTTGAGCTTTTGCCAAAGACTAAGTCTAAAAATAGCATTGTGAATGCAAAATAACACTTAAAAATAAAGAATCCATATACCAAACTCAGAGTTTATCATGTACAACAAACGTACCGACAAGCTTGATAACCATTGCACCATAGTCACTTATGAACTATTTAAACTTAACGTAAAAAAGTGCACTGAAAATGAATGGAAATGATTTTCGTAATGAAACGGATATCCTTTGATAGCGCCGTGCAAATGTTTTGTGTGTGAATTGTTCATTCTATTCGTTCAAATCGTTCAATTTGCTGTGAACTAGTTCTGGGAGAAATAATATTGTGTTTATTGGAATTTAGCGACCGATAAAAAGCAAAATTCCGCTTTCCACCTTACGCCTAACAAGCCAGATATGGCTTTTGGGTCTCAAAGGCCTGGGCTCTGTTTACCCCGCAAGGGAAAAAGACGTGATGAGATGTACGTATAAGGAAGGAAGGAAACTTAACTACATTCGATCCGCACTTCCGAACACCATTTGTTCCGGGATGGAAGATATCCTTGTATGTATGTCTTTTTCAGCCATGACAATAAATACGTAAAAGTTTATAACGATCGGTACAGCAGATACAGTAAGAAAATAACAGACAGCCAGACAAAGAAGTACGAATTTTAGACCAAATTAAGCGATATGAGAAATCATGCCTTTTAACAAGTTCTGTGGCATAGTGGTCATCAGGCCAGACTGCCTCACCGGAAGTCCCGGGTTCGATCGATCCCCTGTCAGGTCAAGATTAAAATGATCTTTTTCAGATTGGCCTGGATCTTGGATGTTTATCTATATATGTATTTGCTATAAAATACAGTATTGTTGAGTTTGTATCCCATAACACAAGTCTCGAACTTACATTGGAGCTAGCTCAATCTGTGTGATTTGTCAATATATTTATTATGCCTCGAGTTTCGTAGAACATATTTTAGCTTCGAGTTTGAGATTACATCTATCTAGTAAAAAAACACATATAAAAAAGTGCAATGGGAAATGATTTTCGTAATAAAAATGATATCCTTTGAAAGCGCCGGAACAAAATGTTTTTGTGCAACCCGATCGTTTGTGAATCGTTCATTTCATTCGTTCAAATCGTTTAATTTGTTCAAACTAGTTCGGAGAGAAATAATATGCGGTGTCGAGTTGTAGTGTGAAATATAATTTTATTCAAATTTGAATATCATGTATCTCTTTTCTGAGTTGAAATATAATCTGACTAGCTATTGCCCGCGACTTCGTCCGCGACAATTTCTGTTACTATAGACATTTTTTAGTTCGTTTAAAGAGGAATCATTCTTTAATACACATTTTTTGGGTAACTTGAACCGTTTACGCATCGCACGCGTCGGATGTCCTCAACTATGAATAATTTTTCCCCGTTTTCAAAACATTTTTTATTGATGCTTCGCTCCTATTGGTCGCAGCATGATGTTTAGCCTAAAGCCTTCCTTAATAAATGGATTATCCAACACAAAAAGAATTTTCCAATTTGAACCAGTAGTTTCTGAGATTAGCGCGTTCAAACAAACAAACTCTTCAGCTTTATAATATAAGAATAGATATAGATTACATTACTCTTTTAACTCTCAGGGGTGACATCTTCAGCGGCTTGACCGGTAGTTGGAGGTCGGGTCAATGGCCTCCCCAGCTGCTACTTGTCCCCATCCATCCGTGTGAGTAGTATCCCAATACCTTAATTCTCCTCCTCCGTGGTTCAGAGGTTAAGGCCTGTAACCCGGGGGTCGTGGGTTCGATTCCCACGAGAAGCATACTTTGTTTAGTTGCTTCCAGTCTGGTTAGGACATTGCAGGCTTGAATCACCTGATTGTCTGATAATAAAGATGATCCCGTGCTTCGGAAGGCACGTTAAGCCGTTTGCCCCGGCTGCAATCTGGTAGTCGTTACAGGAACCACGTCAGAGGCCGAGAGGCGGTTCCCAAGAACTCTGACACCAGTGTGTGCATGGTCGATTGACCGTGACACCTACTCGAAATGATGATGATAAATTCTACTCCCAGATCCATCAAATTCCTATCCTTTCCCAGCTTTAAAATCGTATCGAGCAGCAGCGTCGGAAGCACAAGAAGCCAAGTAAACTGCGCTCGCCAACCCGCCTGCCAAGCGTGGTGAGTATGCAATATGCTGGATGTAACAAAGAATCCTTAGGAGAGGATTAAGAAATCACTACTGGACAAAGGTCCAGTGGACGTGATAGTATTTATGTATATATTAGACCAGCGAAACGAACGCCACCTTTTTTATTCTCTTACTAGAAGTAACCCGATCGAATAAACAAAACAAGTACCATTTTTTATACACATGAACCTTGCTTGATTTTAGTGTGTGTAAGTGGCTAACACCGGCCTCAGATTTTTCAAGCTGCCTAAAAGCATCTGACATACATCAATGATAATACAGGCAAATGCCTACTTTAATATTTAGTAAAAAAAACCGAGACCAAAGGCTTAACGTGAATGAATGTTTGAATGAATGAATGAATGAATAAATATAGCGAGCTCCTCTTGCATGAGCCGTAAAAACATAACACTCCTCCTTAAGGCAGTCGAGCAAAAACAGCCCACACAAATACCGATACAAAACTGCACTAAAATAAAACAAAACGCTATTAACATCAAAAATTCGCGACGCTCGCAAACTTATAAAAACGCGTTTTGTGAAACAAAGGGGCAATATTGGGCCTTCAAAAAAATAAGGCGGGCTGCTCACGTCCCCGACTTAATATTTCAAGGCGCGTGACCTCCTGTGACAGGGGTCGGGATAACAAATTAAAAATAGAACAGAATTAAAAATGGAAAAAACTTTCACAATTAACGTTCGGAAATCACAAGCAAAAGTGGTCGCAAATGAGTATATCGGAGTGTGAGGCGTCTCAGCCCTCTCGTAATCTTATGTTGATTTACCTCTTATACTAGCTTTCGCCCGCAGCTCCGCCCGCGTCAATGTCGATCCCTCAGGAATAGTACTTTTGCCCGGGATAAAAGGTAGCATATGTCCTTCTCCGTACTCCGGAGAACTTGTATAAAATTTCATGATCATCGGTTCAGTAGTTACGGTGTGAAAGCGTAACAAACAAACAAACAAACAAACTCACTTTCGCATTTATAATATTAGTAAGGAAGTAAGGATAAGTAAGGATTTTACCCCGACTTTAGCTGTATTTATTATATCAATGAGTTTTTTAAAATTCTAAATATTTTTTATTATAAAAAGTTGATACAAAAGAAGTTCCTTTGAAGAACCAATTTAGTACCAGGCCTGTCTCACTCCCCGTGTAGGTATCGAAAATATACCTACGCGCGGCGACACCTTCAAAGGTGAAATCCGAACAAATCCGGTAGAACGACGCCTTAGTCATATGTGTTCACCGACTTCAACGAATTATGAATCGTATGTTCAGAGCTAAAAGTATAAAATTGGCTTGCTGTAGGTATCTCAACTAAAATATCACCCCTGAGAGCTAAAAAACGTTCTGACGCGAGCTAAATTACACTGTATCGCTAACCGCATTAAGTTGATATTTCTTTGAATACCTTTGCAGAGTGCGACTTCTTAACGTTTGGATTCAAGTTTGTATGAGTATCTCTGTCAAATACTTTGTATTGACCTTGGGTCCACCATCAAACAACGTTTCTGGCCGCGCGGGCTCGTCACATCGCAGGCGACGACGTGCGAGTAACCCTCACTGCCAGAGGCATTGTCGAGACCCCTAACAGTCACCCCGATGATGGTCTTCATTACAGACCGGCACTAGTCGGCAATTCCGACGAAAAAATTGAGTAAAACCGTGATTGAATGAATATTAAGAAACAGTTGATTTGCACGTAAATATTTATTACCAATCCAAACACTGATGGGATGCAGCATAACGACTTCAACAATAAGGCAGCCGTAGTGAGCAAAACAACACCAAGTTCTCTGGATGAGGTCGAAACATGTCGGCCTATAGCTAACTTGGTACGTGAGTAACCCATAATTTGCATATTAATATTTATATATACCAAGCTATTAGCCGTGTGGTTTCTGGCAGAGTAAGATAGGACCACTCCTGGTCTTCCCATGGAGGTCGTAAGAGGCGACTTAGGAAATACAAGCTAAACAAAGCTCATAAATCTCTCCAACCCGTCTGGCCAGCGCAGAAAGTGTAGGCCAAATCTTCTGTCCGCTCACCAAGTATGCCTCCGGGAGACCAGAGAGGGTTATGAACCTGCAATGAAGACTAAAAAAGACCTGATGATGATGAATAAAGTTGGAACGATTGAAAATTCAGGTAACGCCTAAATAGATTAGCATAGTTATTAAAGTGAAGTACCTACACATCAGTTGTTCTTCTGTCCTCTCCTTGTTTTCAGATGGAACTATGTTCGGGATATTTTGTAAAAACTCGATGGATATCCTTGTAGAGTAGTTTAAGAGGGTTTCTTCAGCTTTATTTGGACATTTTACACGTTGACATAATTCTGTATTTTGTCATAATAAATACTAACTATAATAAACATATTTTATAAAGGTTTTCAAGAATATAAGCTGAAGTAGTCTTATTAAACAAAGAAATAAGATAAAGTGAAAAAAAAGACGAGCAGGAATCGAATCGCGGATTGGTCTTTGTACAACCAGCTACCGTGCTTCAATCATGAACGTTGAGTAACTGCCTCCGTGGTACAGTGGTTAAGGCGTTTGCTTATAGACCAGGGGGTCGTGGGTTCGATTCCTGACAGTCCGGATTGACCGGGTTCGATCCCTGGCCAGGTCAAGATGGAAAATGATCTTTTTCAGATTGGCCTGGGTCTTGGATGTTTATCTAAATATGTATTTGTTATAAAATATAGTATCGTTGAGTTAGTATCCCATAACACAAGTCTCGAACTTACCTTGGGGCTAGCTCAATCTGTGTGATTCGTCCGTATATATTTATTTATTATTTATTTATTTATACTTTTAGGTAGATATTTGTACTTATTTTGTTTAATGTGTTCATCAAATAGAAACGTTTTTGGGAATAGTTCCACCCAGATATTTTAGATTCTATCTGACAAAAGGTAAAGCTTTGGCGAAATCACGACTTGGCTTGCAGAGATCCGTGCGACCGTTGCCAAAATATGATTGTACAGCATCTGCTTTGTGTCGAGACTTGCTCCGATTGCTGTTTATTTTGGATTCATTTGGACATCGCTCTTTACTAAACATAGACAATTCTAACTTATATTATTTATGAGAAAGTGAATTTATTTGTTAGTTTGTTTGTTACACTTTTACGCTTTAACTACTGAAACGACGACAGTGACATTTTGCGTATACACATTATCTGGGGTATGGAGAAAGACATACATAGGTATTGTACCAGAGCCGGGGGCAAAAGGTAGTATGATACAAAAGTATAGAGTACCCACAGACAACAAGAGTACCCCATGCAAAGAGTAAGTACTAATAATTTTGTTAAAAATTTACGGTCCCTTGGAGCTATGGTAATATGAAACTTCTAGGTTAACGAGATCAAAAGATATAGCCGATTATTTTTGTTCATTTTGCCAATTTGCTTGAACTCGCATGGGTACTTGCTGTAGTCCTAGAATCATAAAGTTCGGCATTACGTAAGGCGTCCTAGACGAATAAAGAAAAAAAAAACCGTAAATTTGCAGTTAAAACTAAAAAAATACAACTTTTGTACGGACCCCTCAATGCGTTTCTTAACGTCGCACTTGGCCAATATTTTATTTCAGATTTTGTTCTAGACAACATTCTCCCTTTTCGATAGATCCCCGATCGCAACCCAGAAACATCAAATTTGTTGTTCAGAATATACTGGAAGATTATTAATCAATTAATTTCGCTATCGATACTGTTATCCGATAGTCATTATTGGAAATATAATTTGCGAAGACTGACAATTGAGGTGAAGGAGGTCGGGACTCAATTAGCCACCAACTTTTGATAAAATTCTTCTTCGTCTTAGCGTGTCTATCTATACTAATATTATAAAGCTGAAGAGTTTGTTTGTTTGAACGCGCTTATCTCAGGAACTACTGGTTCAAATTGAAAAATTATTTTTGTGTTGGATAGTCCATTTATTGAGGAAGACTTTGGGCTTTCAAAAATCACGCTGCGACCAATAGGAGCGAAGCATCAAAAAAATGTTTTTAAAACGGGGGAAAATTATTAATCTATACTAATAAAAAAAACTAATTAATCATAACAGAAATTACCGCAGACGTAGTCGCGGGCAACAGTTAGTGTTATATAATTTTCTGGGTACATTCTTGTTCGTTTCGTGACGATAGATCAAAGATGTCGCTAAAAACTGAGTTAGGTGGGGAGTCTCCAGCAATAGTCTATGAGACTGCGGTGCCATTCAGTCTATGGCCCACCTTATGTCGTGTCCCAATTGCCCCACTTCTTGTATAAATGAATCATTCAGCATACGTTATTGCTATTATGTGTATAGAACCATTTGACCAGATCTTTGCATCGCCCAACTTGGGTTTTCAGGTGGTTAAGATATTTCCAGATTGGCCAGGCCAAATCGTGGCCAAAAGGTAACATAAATGGAATTTTGGTTAGCTATAAATATGAATTAATTAATATTGGTCAGGTCAAGGTAGTAGGCTGGATATGGAATAACCCAAGGAGGGGTTTAAGTGCTAAATTCATTTATGTATGTAACTAATACTTCGTATCGGTGAAGTTATATCGATAATATGTTACTGCTCCGAAACGTAGCAACCGATACTTGTTCCGAACCAAGCCTTAATTAATTTCAAAGTCTTGTTATCCAATACTATTCCATGTTAGCACGTGATATTTTCACGATACCTGTTCCAGACATACCTGTTCCAAACACAAACTGTGCTATTTCCATTCGAAATTCTATTTTATTTTATTGTAGTTTACCGATATCGGAATGATTTTTCTGAACGACGAAAATGACTTCCAGTACGTACATGATTTCGAGGTTTTTTCATTACAGAGATTGCGTTGTATTTTTGATGAGTGTACAAAGAAAACAATTTGCTAATGGAATAGAGTCCGCCTTTATTTTATACTAGCTTTCGCCCGCGGCTCCGCCCGCGTCAATGTCGATCCCTCGGGAACAGTACTTTTTCCCGGGATAAAATACCTTTTATACCTTTTATATATTCTCTGGAGTACGGAGAAGGACATAGGCTACCGCCTATGTCCTTCTCCGTACTCCAGAGAACTTGTATGCAAAATTTCATGATGATCGGTTCAGTAGTTACGGCGTGAAAGCGTAACAAACAAACAAACAAACTCACTTTCGCATTTATAATATTAGTTAGGATTAAGGTTAATTGGTTTATACCTCAACGTTTTTTGTTAATACTGGAATAGTCTATAACTTATATTTTTGAAGTAAAAACTTCTAAAATCGCGTTGGACATTTTTTGAGATGAGAAAAAACCATTGAACTCGCTATATTGTTACCGTTACCGTAACCGATCCCTATATTAACCGAATGTTGAAGTTTTCACTTCTGTTGGCACTACCGGAAATATGACGTAATAACTTCTTATAAATCGATGAACGAAACTTAAAAAAAAGACACGTTCCGTGTGCAAGCGACAGCACTGAACAAGCGATAGTGAGGCACGATCGGCCTGAGCATTCGGCTTGTAACGCATCTATCTCTCTTCCACAGTTATCACATAAAATTATCGTTCGTAAACCGACTTTACAGACAACCATGGGTTATGTTCACCAAGCTTTATAATGTTATTCTAAAGTAGTTACTTTTATTTCACAGTTTAATTGATATATAATAGACATAGTGACATTTTTGTAAAACAGCCCGAAAGGTATCATTAACGTACTTTACCCGGGTGACATAGGCTATACCAATTTTCTTTAAGCGGCGGTGTTTTTATTTTTCTTTGAGAATTTAATTAGATACTAGCAGTGCCCGCGACTTCATTCGCGTAGATTTTATATTTGTATGGGAGCCACGTCTTATCGTGACAGGAGATAAAATGAGTATCCTGTGTCCTGTATACCTAATTGTATATCTACTAAGTTTCATAAAATTCAGTTAATTCGTTTAAGAGTTATAGAGAAACATACATATACATATACATACATACAGAAGAATTTAAAAATCGTCAATTTTGTTTCAGTACCATGTATAGAGCTTATAAACACGATATCTCTGAAAACAAAGTAACTTAGCTCCATGACCAATCCTTACAGATTTATTATTAGTATATTGATTCGTATAGAAAATACTTACTATTCCGTCCATCAAAACAAAAACCAGGTGGGTCTATGCCTTTGTTTATTCAGAAACATAACAATTTTCGTTTATTTAGAAACAACTAAAGCCGTTTCATAGAATTCATTTCAATTTCCTATTTTCCCGTCAGCAGCTTTTGTTTCGTCTTTCTCCTGTCGCTTTTTGTGAGTGGAAATAATGTGACGTATGAAATGTGTCTATAGATGACGTAATTTTATTGACTGATTTATCCTTTAACTACGAAAAAAAACGTCCAAGTGCGAGTTGGACTCGCGAACTAAGGGTTCCGTACATTATATAAAATAAGTTTGAAATTATTGAAAATATTTTTATTATATGATGTAACTCAAATTTTACGTCGGTAAAAGTTATAAAATTAAATAAAACCCAAAGTTTTTTGTCCAGCAGGTAGGTATTATTTATAATATCACACACAGTCTTACAATTGTACTTGTCTCAGACCACTAAACACTGACGGTGGGGCTGGCCCATAAGCTAAAAGTTGCTCAGCGAGCTATGGAGAGGGCTATGCTTGGAGCCTCTCTGAGGGATAAGATCAGTAAGGAAGTAATCCGTCAGAGAACCAAAGTAACCGACATAGTTTCTCGAATAAGCAAGCTGAAGTGGCAGTGGGCTGGCCACATCTGTCGCAAACCTGACAATCGCTGGAGTAAGAGAGTTCTGCAGTGGAGTCCGCGTTTAGGTAGGCGAAGTGCGGGACGCCCCCAGGCTAGATGGAGCAACGATTTGCGCGGGCGGCTGGCAGCAATTGGATGAGCATAGCTGGGGATCGAGCAAACTGGCGCACCTTGGGAGAGGCCTACGTCCAACAGTGGACTGCCGCAGGCTGCTAATGATGATGATGATGATCTGATGAATCCAAGAAGGCAGATCTGACTAGCTCCGTGGCGCAGCGGTCAACACGCCAGCCTGCGACACGGAGTGACCGGGTTCGATCCCCGGCCAGGTCAAGATGGAAAATGATCTTTTTCAGATTGGCCTGGGTCTTGGATGTTTATCTATATATGTATTTGTTATAAAATATAGTATCGTTGAGTTAGTATCCCATAACACAAGTCTCGAACTTACTTTGGGGCTAGCTCAATCTGTGTGATTTGTCCGTATATATTTATATATTTATTTATTAGATCATCGCGTGTCCTCTCGTACATCTTACATGCCGCCCCACCACCCCTGCCCGTACCTCTGTTGCTCAATCGAGAAAAAAGTTGCCAGCGTACGTTTATTAAAAAAAATTATACATTTATCGGTACTCAGGTTACATTATTAATAATCATCGACAAATGTGATTATTACATTTTTTTTCATTCATTAGACAAATTTCATTATTACCTAGACTTTCGGTAATCATTAATAATTTTCAATTAATCACTCTTACCGTAACATATTTATATACATATGACGGCGTTGTGAGTTAACAAACATACAGTCGCATTAAGGACCCCTTTATTTGAAGTCGGTTAAAAACCTAGTGTGGTCTAGTAGTAATACGCCCATCAAACTAGATTAACAAACTGCACTGTACTGTATAGCCCGGCGCTAGCTACTCTGACCTTCGATCAAATATTATGGTAGATACACAGTCTCACACAAAATGAAGCCTTGATAATGTCCCCGTATCAAAGATTTATTCATAAAATAGGCCTTTTCAGGCACTTTTTCACGTCAATTTACATTTTAATTTTTCAAAAAATCGTGGATCAAACATTGGCAAAAACTGTATATACTGAAAGTATAAGTATAACTCCGTCTTTGTTTTTTTACTTTTCATGCGTACCACCTAGTGTTTGCATCTTTTCACTGTACCTTCGTCATCGCGAGACGAGTGAATGCTAGCGCGGTTTATTGAAACTGTGACAAAAAAGCTCCGAAACTCGATTAGTGCGCTGTTTTGCCGGTGCCACTTTTCGAGCGCGAATCGTGTATCTACTATTATATTTGATCGAAGACTCCGACCCAACAAAGTCAAAGGAAGGTATAAACAGATTTGAATCATTGAGTTCCCAAACTCACCGTTTGCACCTAACTGAGTAACAAGTTGCGAATTCGGACAACAGAATTAGTAATATTGTGATGCAAATGGCGGCCGCATTTACATAGTACTGTAACGATGTTTGCTGCAGTGTGCGGAAAACGCTGATTGGGTTATTGGTTTAGTCACAGATATAGATGTACGAGTATAGTCGGAGGCAGATAAATCAAAATCTAATCAAAATCAAAACGTTTATTCAGAAAATAGGCCTTTGCAGGCTTTTTCACGTCAAATCACATTTTAAAGGATCTAATTTAGTAATATTTATATTATTAATTAATGTACAAAAGTCATCATGCAACGAGATATTTTATAACGGAAAAGTAAAGCTCAAGACCGAGCTCAGTGGCGTGCTATGGGAGAGACCTATGTCCAGCAGTGGACGAGTGTAGGATGATGTTGATGATAATGAGATATTTTTTAGTTATCACTGCCTTCCGGCGACAACGACAAAAGCGCGCGGACTGTCTTAGTAGCCTTGATCTTGACGCTTGGTCGGGGTTCAGACACGCGAAGTATCATCATCAAGTCTTTTTAGTCTCCATTGCAGGAGCCTGACGCTCTCTGTACTACCGAAGCCATACTTGGCACTTGGCACACACACTCTCCTCGCTGGCCAGACGGGTGGGAGAGTTCTCATTGATGTTTATGAGATTTGTTTAACTTGTATTTCCTAAGTTGCCTCTTACGACATCCATGGGAAGACTTGGGGTGGTCATATTCTAGTCTACCGAAAACCACAAGGCGCGAAGTATAAGTAGGTGCATTTTCGTCATCTTAATATTATACATCCATAACTGTGAGTTTAGTCGTATTTTGTATTCAGTGCATAGATAGTTTAAAGAGTAGTAGTTACATCATAGTAAAAAGATAACCAATACAAGTTCTGGAATTAAGATTTTCGAGAGCTATTTCGACATAAGTAATGTGTCACAAGTGAATGAAGCCATGTTTTTTTTTTAAAGTTTTGAGCATGAGAATATCATTTTCTAGGCATTTTGACAGTAATATTACTATACAAATTTGACCGCATTTACATAGTGCCGTAACGATGATTGTGCTGCAGTGTGTGGAAAATGCTTATTGGATTAGTCCTATTTGTCTCGTTAGCTGAATAAATCGGTTATAGTGAAAGTAGGTAACGAAAAGTAAGCATGAAATTTTATGATTTTTAATTTTTTTTCGCAACATATGAAATCCATAAGAAGAGAGGGACAGACCTATTTTAAACACCACCAAAAGTACCCTTCTGGACTAACCATTGAAAATATTTATGTACATGACTGAAGACATAATTGAGCAGTTGTGGACCTCCACAGATATTTCCATTGATTGAATTCGTGCTTAATATATGAAGTGCATTTAAATAAAAAAATTAAAAAAAAAACTATTTGTTACATTGCCTTTCTTACATATACCAATGAGTATATGTAAAGAAGGAATACATTTTTGTTTGAAAAAATCGCTAATTTTGTAGAGTCACCTGTCAAAACCTAATCAATAGGTATAATGCTACACTGCGGTGTGAGAGTATGCCTAATAAGTTCGATGGGAATTTGCAAAACGGATTGCATTTCAGAACGAAATAGATTGGAAATAATCGGCGATTCTGTTCGGTAATTACGAACTGAAGTAGATTACATTTCTGCTACCGAATGATGTTAAATTTATATTGCACTGCAGATTGATGGTAATCATCATCATCATCTCAAGAAGTCCGCAGCTGGACATAGGCCTCTCCCAAGGATTCTTTGTTCCATGGGAGATTAAAGCCATAGTCACTACGCTTGGCAGGCGGATTGGCGAGCGCAGTTTTTTTGGCTTCTCGTGCTGCCGACCCTGCTGTCCATTGAAAGCATTTTAAAGCTGGGGAAGGATAGGAATTTGTTGGATTTTGGGAAGGGAATAAAGGGATACTACTCGCTTGGATGAGTGCTTAAAAACCGGCCACGTGCGAGTAGGACTCACGCACGAAGGATTCCGTACCATTATAGTTTATAACTATTAAAAAAGTAAATATTATATTATGTAACTAAAAATTTATGCTCATCGCAATTTTTCCTTTACCTGTGGTATAAGATGTTGCTTTGTACCAAATTATAAGATTCTGAGATAACAGAAATTTGCGGCATAATCGGCTGTACTTTTGAATGCGTTGGCTTAGCAGTTTGATTTTTTCACAGATCAAAAGAACAGTAGACCTGAGTATTCGACATCAATCTCAGCTTGATAAAAAGATCCTTGACAGATAGACAGAGTGACTACAAAGTATTCCTATTAGGGTTCCGTTTTTTCCTTTTGACGTACGGAACCCTAAAAATGGATAAAAACATACTGACTGAATTCTTCAAAAAGTGCAATCTATTCAATACATTTCTGCATTGCGCTGACATTTTGAAAGAATTCAAAACGACCACGTTTCAAATTTTATTTGGAGCGCGTCCTCAAACCCGAGCCTGGCAAACCCGGAGTATCAAACAAATAAAACATACGGACTGGAATAACAACGAGGCACGCTACGTTTATGTATGGCTCTAGTAGTACAGAGAGGGTCGGGCTCCTGTAGTGGAGACTAAAAAGGACCTGATGATGATGATGACGCTACGTTTCTTCAGCGCCTATTAAACCATCCTGAATTCCGACACCGCAATACGTTAGACACGAATAGAAATATATCCAATCGTATCGCACGTATTGCGGCGTCCCTCTCGTCATTGTCTAAATTCAGGATGGTATAATACCCCCTTTATGCTACTCTACTTTACATCTGGGAACCAAGAAGGCTGCAATAGTTCGATCCGGGTTAAAGGAAAGAGGAGTCAGTCCCTGAAGACCGACCTTATTGTGTCGTCGTTCTCATACATATATATAATCACGCCTGTTTCCCATGGGAGTAGGCAGACACTGTGGATCTCCACTTGCTACAATCCTGACATATATCTCTAGCTTCGTCTACACTCATTACTCTCCTCATACATGCTCTACGGTTGTCGTCGTTCTCGGTAATCGAATATCCTGTCGTGCTTAGAATCTCCAAAAAAAAATAGAGTGGTTGCAATAAACGCTTCCAATAGATAAGATAGAACAAAAATATATTAATATATTTGCTACTAGCTGTTGCCCGCGGCTCCGCCCGCGTTAATGTCGTTCCCTTGGGAACAGTAGAAATGATAAAAATTCCATACAAACCCCTGCCCTTTGCTTTTTCCCCGTAAGGGGGAATTTAATACATTTCACCTGCATAGACCTTTAGCCCTTAAGGAGGGGATTTTGCCCATTTCACCTACACAGATATTTTTTTATTGTAATAGAGAACTTCTTATTGTCATATTTCTAAGTAAATAAAAAAAATCCATACAAACTTTACCCCACCTATTCTACCCCTTCAAGGGGAAATTTCGACCATTTTAACTACACAGATCTTTTTAATTTCAACGTAAACATATATACTTATTTTTATACTTCTATGTCCAGAAATGAGAAAATTTCCATACAATCCCCCCCCCCCCCTTATTTTATTCCCCCTTTCTAAGTAAAAAAAAAAATCCATACAAACTTTACCCCACCTATTCTACCCCTTCAAGGGGAAATTTCAACCATTTTAACTACACAGATCTTTTTAATTTCAACGTAAACATATATACTTATTTTTATACTTCTATGTCTAGAAATGAGAAAATTTCCATACATTCCCCCCCCCCCCCCCCTTATCCCTTAAGGGGGAATTTTGTACATTTCACTTACACAGATCTTTTTTAATTGTAACCTAGAACGTATATACTTATTTTCATACCTCTAAGTCTAGAAATGGAAAAATTCCATACAACTTTACCCCCTATTTACCCCTACAAGGGAGAATGTTGTCTGGTTCACCTAAAAATCTTTTTTAATTTTAATTGAGAACTTGCGTACCTACTTTCAAACTTCTAAGTTCAGAAATGAGAAAATTCCATATAACTTCAACCCCTTTGATTTTCTAAAAATCCTTTCTTAGTGCTCATTTACATCATAAAAAGAATCCCTGTGCCAAATTTCAAGTTTCTGCGCACAGTAGTTTCAGCTGTGCGTTGATATATAAGTCAGGTTTGCCTTTGGCCCGCAGCTCCGCCCGCATAAGTGTCGATTTCTCAGGAACAGTAGAATTATTAGTTGAACCCGGAATACATTAGTTCACGACTTTCAATGAAACAGCTTAATATTGAATTTCAATTGAATAACTTCAAAAACGGAAAGTTTCATACTAACTTTGCATCCCCGTTATATCCCCTTAAGGGATGATTTTTGAGAAAAATTGTTTTACTCGTGTTTCATGCCTTTCAGTAAATAACCTTCATGCTGAATTTCATTCGACTAACTTCAAAAATGGCAAAGTTTCATGCTTACTTTGCACCCCTATTTTACCCCCTTAAGGGATGATTTTTGAGTAAAATATTTTACTCGTGTTTCATACCTTTCAGTAAAGAACCTTCATGCTGAATTTCATTCGAATAACTTCAAAAACAACAAAGTTTCAAGTTTCATACTGACTTTGCAACCCGTTTTTCCCCCTAAGGAGATAAATTTCCAAAAATCCTTTCTTAGTGCTCCCCTACGTTATAAAAGAAACCCCTGTGCAAAATTTCAAGTTCCTAACCCTTATAATTTAGGCCCTCCGTTGATATGTCAGTCAGTCAGTCAGCTTCTCCTTTTTTTTTTAGTATGGTTTACTATGGATAGTATGGATAGGTATAATGCTGTCGTATAATGATGATGAATTGACTTTGGATTTTAATTTTCTTATGTCACTTATTATTTTATTTTATTTTTGCTACATGTTTGCAGGCAAACTCATGCCTTGAGTTCATTCAAATGACGATAACTTTTTTTTTAATGAACCGATTTTGATGAAACAAACTTTAAATGTTAAACTGAGTTAAAACAAATCAATTGGTGAAAGTTTGAAGTCAATCGGTTCAGTATTTTCGGAGATAATCGTGATCATACATACAGACAGACAGACAGACAGACAGACAGACAGACAGACAGACAGACAAGAAATTCCAAAAAATTTTTTTTGCTTTCTATTATTCTTTTTAAGTGTCCCTCTATCCATTTCAGTCAAAAATTCGAAATGTACAGACAAAATAATTTTATTGTTTTATTATATGTATAGATTACCATGTTTGACGAAGTTCAATAAGTACACAGAATATTTTTAAAAAATAGTTTTCAGTTAAAATTGTCATGGATGACATCCTCAACTGCCTGTTCGGTGGTTGCAGGCATCGGGTACGCGCGCCCAGCCTCCCGAGCTGCTACATACTATTTTCCCATTCATCCGAGTAAGAAGTATCTCAATACCTTTCATTCCCTTCCCAAATCCAACAACTTCCTATTCTTACCCAGCTTAAAAATGCTTGCGAAGGACAGCAACGTCGGAAGCACAAGAAGCCAAAAAATCTGCGCTCCCCAACCCGCCTGCCAAGCCTGGTGAGTATGGTAATATCCTCCCATACAACAAGGAGTAAACCTTGTCCCGCAGTGGACTTTTTGTGGCTGTAATGATGATGATGAAATTGAATAGCCAAATTGACCCTTTTAAAGCGACTGGAATATACGTAAGTGGAAACGAAAATAAAATCTTATACTCCAGGACCAATTTACTTAAACAAAACAATTCAAATAGCGTTTCTAATGCAAATTATATACCGTATGTGTTGGTGTTAAGTAAACACAGAGTAAAACGCTGCGCCTGCATCCCACAGAGCGTTTTTGAATAATAATCGTCCAATATTCCAAAATTTTATTTCTTTATTGCATATTTGCACAAATAAAAGAATTTTCAATTTCCTAAAAATATTTACACTATTATTTTAATATACGAGGTACTCATTATAGTAGTGCGACATTTGCCCTAAAGAATACTATGGTAAATATAATATGGGCACAGGTCGAAACTTGTCGGCTTATTCAAATCACTTAGTTGGCGGAAAAATAGGCGAGATACACATATGCACTGAATACTTCTGTATTAAGTCCTGCTATACTTTAATTACTTCCATGGGCGACGGTGACCACTTTCCACGAGGTGGCTCGTCTGCTCGTTTGCCGTCAAAGTTACATAAAAAAAGGTTTCGTACCATTATCTACATATAATAAGTTTAAAATTGTATTATATGATGTAACTAAAAAATTATGCTTTACGCATTTTTCCTTTATCTGACCCTGTAGGTTTTGATTCCCTTACGAATGTCGAAAATGTGCGGCATAAACGGCTGTATCATTTGACTGCGTTAACTTAGAAGTTTAATTTTTTACAGATCAACGGGACAGTAGACTTGAGTATTTGATATACATTTCAGCTTGATACCTCCACGTGTTGATGAGAAAAAGGTTCTTGATAGACACACAGACAGACGGACAACAAAGTGAACCAATAAAGGTACGTTTTTTCCTTTTGAGGTGCGGAACCTAAATATAGTACAGTACTAAATATAGAAGTAAAGCCCATCCCCACATGGGTCTCCAAAAAAGGCAGAGGTCCACTTGGTATTTTCCTTCGTACAGCTGGATTGTGGAATGGACTCCCTCCCGAGGCTTTCCCTGTGTGCTATGACTTGGGGTCCTTCAAAAGACGTGTTTACAGGTATCATAAGAGTCGGCAACGCATCAGCACCTCCTCTGGTGTTGCAGATGTCCATGGGCGACGGTGACCACTTTCCCTTCCTCTCCGACAGCGGTCGAGTGTGGTCGCGTACCAAGTCAAAGCATATTATTTTTAAAATATTTTATTCCAGTACCAAATTAATATAGATCATAGTTACTAGTAAATAAAGTTCAAATAATATCGACGTGCTCCGAATGTTACTCTGACTTTAACTATTTACGCATTGACAAAGATCAGCGATAAGGATTTGCCGATTCATTCATCGCTATAGTATATGCAAGAAAGTGACATAAAATGTTGCGTTCACCGGACGGAATAAAATCTTCTTCTCTAACTAACTTGGCGCTATTTAGTAGCGAAGACCATGTGAACAAAAGAAGAAGAAAGAACTCGGACAATGACACAAGCATTCGTGACGATATTAAGACAATGCTTGTTTCTTGGAAAAATGATCAAGATAAAAAAGATGATATTTTAAACCAAAATCTTAATGATATGAAAATGCAAATGGCTGAACTAATAAAATCCAACATAAATCTGCAAAAGACCATAGAGGAAAATGTTCGTGATCACAATGATCTTAAAAAGGAGGTGCATATGTTGTCAGAACAAAACACACAGGCATTATCAAAGATATCAATACTGGAAGAACAAGTTGATTATTTGCAAAGAAAAGCAAAACAAAATACTTTAGAAATCACAAATCTGCCCAATTGCCCAATTGATATAACTAAAACATTAAATTACTTTCACCAAAGGCTAAACATTAAAATAGATGAACCATCCCAAGTCATTAAAAATGTATTCATCGCTAAAACTGATAAGAAAGCCAGTATTGTTATAGAATATCAGGATACAAAGTGCAAAGACGAAGTTATGAGGTCTGTTAAAATTCAAAACAAGAAAAGCTCTGAAAAGCTTAATACCGGCCATATTGGACTTGACTGTGAAAAACAACTGATTTACGTAACTGATTCACTCACACCACTTACTAAACAAATTCATTTCCATTGCCGTAATCTTGTGAAGACTGGGACCTTCAAATACTGCTGGATATCACGTGGGAGAGTAATGCTTCGTAAAAATGATGGACATCCGGCCATTGTAGTAAAGTCACTAAATCAGCTTAAGGACCTTAATGGCACCCAGTCCTCCTTGGATTGACTATATGATGGACTTATATCGTGTCGTGTCATGAATCTTAATCTTTATTATTTTACTTTTTTTCCTCCTATCTCTCACACGCCAAATAAAACTAGTTATGTGCCCAATTATCAATATAAGCACAGTCAAAACGTAAGTACCAATATACATTTAACATATATGAAATGTGAAATACACCCATTCAATATTTTCTTGACTATTATTAATATATATTTGTTGCATGTACTTCCGCAATATGGGATCTTTCGCTTCTTGTTAATGTTTCGTGCTGGTGTTTACGGTACGCCTTGTTCAAATTATGATCCTTCCCAGATAAGAGTCTCAATCTCGATATATATTTTTAGTATTCTATGTTTTATATATATATTATATAATGACTGATATATTGAGAAATATTTTGCCAGATATTGACAAAATCGTCAATACTGACAAAGCAATCTTGATTGAGGATCCTAATAAATGTGGGGAGGTCATTAAACTATCGCAACATGCGTTTACTATGCTTACACTAAACATAAGAAGCATTAATTATAACTTTTGCGACTTCGAAATACTTCTGGCTAAAATATGTCTTGATCTCGACATAATAATTCTTACAGAGTGTTATCTGGCAAGTGCTGGAGATTTACCTGTAATGCCTGGTTACAATTCATACTCTACAAAGAAAATAATAAATAAGAATGGCGGCGTAGTTATTTATGTCAAAGATACCCTAACAGAGATTAAAGTAAGTGAACCTCTAATAAGTGAAGCAGAATGTCTTCTTATAGAAATAGGCAATCACACACTTTTGGCGGCTATCTATAGATCACCTAGCTTTAAATCAACAGAAAAATTCTTAACAAGTTTTGACCAAATATTAAACAAAAACAAGACCTTTAGTAACATTGTTGTAATGGGGGATATAAACATTGATATTAAAGAAGATAATAAGGAGCCAAAATCAGTAGAATATCTAAACTTACTTGCTGCACATGGTCTAGCACCAACACATCTTATACCAACCAGAAATAACAACTGTTTGGATCACAGTTTCATAAAGACTCAAAACGAAAACATGACTGCAGTTTCCGTATCAACTATAACTGATCATTATATCGTTATAACAAGCCTTAATTACTTCCACAAAAGAGAGACTGTACGATCAAAGCACAAAATAAAAAAAGTAGACTATACAGCAGTTATTAGCGAATTGCAAATCATAGACTGGCAAACTTATCTGTTCTCAACGACTGACCCCAATATGGCAACTCAAATGTTTTTGACTAAGTTATCAGAAAGCATAAACCGACACACCAAGGTTTCTACTCTTCCCATAAGAAAACACATAATTAAGCCATGGGTAACACCTGGACTACTTCGTTGCTTAAAATTCAGAGATACTTTACATAAAAAACTTAAAAAAGATCCTCACAATGTGAACCTTAACCAAACATACAAACGTTACCGAAATCATTGCAATAAAATTTTGAAAACCCTAAAAAGAAAGTACGAACGTCAACTCATTCAAAAAAATAAAAATGACATTAAAAAAACATGGCAAACAGTCAAGGAAATCTGTAACATAAAACAAAACAAAAACTCTCCAACTGAAATACTAAACAGCACAAGTGATCCTAAAAAAGCTATATCTGAAATTAATAAATATTTTGCAAATATCGGTCGCAATCTTGCTAATGATATCCTTCAACGGTTAGGTATATCGGAAACAGACATTGTTAAACTTCATAGTAATTGTAAAAATAATCCATTAAATTCACTGGTTCTCCTTCCTACAGATGAACATGAAGTCTATAAAATAATTACATCCTTACGCAATACCCAGTCCTCCGGATGGGATGGCATTACAGCTTCTCTATTCAAAAAAGCGTCTTACATACTATGTACACCGATAGCTTATCTTTGTAATTTATGCATGATGTCAGGTATATTTCCCACAGCACTTAAAAAGTCTATAGTAATTCCGATTTACAAGTCCGGGGATAGAAACAGTATCAGCAACTATCGACCAATATCTCTATTGCCTACTATTTCAAAAATACTGGAAAAAATTATAAATAGCAGATTATTAGGATTCTTGGAAAAATATAACTTACTATCCCCTAACCAATATGGCTTCAGAGCTAAACGTTCTACGGCAGATGCAATGTTAAAACTTGTTACTCATGTATACGATCACTTAGATAAATCCGACAAGTGCCTTGGAATATTTTTAGATCTAGCCAAGGCATTCGATACTGTTTCAATTCCATTACTACTGAAAAAACTCGAATGCATTGGAGTTCGAGGGAATTCTCTTAACTTATTTCGAAGCTACCTAACTGATCGACAACAAACCACCACCGTTGATTCCCATACTAGCACAGAGGAAGAGATATCTTACGGAGTGCCGCAAGGCAGTGTTCTTGGGCCAACCCTATTTTTAATATATATTGATGATCTGTGCAGGAAAGTCATCAAAAATGCACAAATTATCACTTTTGCGGATGATACTGTGATCTTATTTCATGATAAAACATGGGAAGGAGTAAAATCTTTATCTGAGAATGGATTCTGTGAAATAATGAAGTGGCTAGATTATAACTTATTAACACTTAACTTGAATAAAACAAATTTTATGACTTTTAGCATAAAAAATAGTAAACATCCAAATCTTGACTTTCAACTCAAAGCCCACTTCTGTAATCGGATGGCACATACTACATGTAACTGTACTAATATTAATCGCTCGAGTTTTCTAAAATATTTGGGTGTTATGATTGATCAGAACTTAAATTGGAAGGCACATATACGCCTACTAACAGGACGAGTAAGACAACTTATTTACCTATTCAAAAAACTAAGACACATCGGAGATGACGCAGTTCTAAAAAGTGTATATTTTAGTCTAGGTCAATCAATCCTTAACTATGGCATCATAGTATGGGGTGGCGCCAACAAAACAGTAATGATTGATATTGAAAGAGCTCAAAGAGCGGTACTCAAAGTGATGTATTTTAAAACATGCCGATACCCTACTACCAAACTCTTTAAAGATGCTAATGTGCTTAGTGTTAGAAAACTCTATATAAAATCACTACTATTATATCAACATAAAACACCTTCAAATAGAAACAGTAGAAAGAAACGACGTAAAGATTTAGTTTATAATATTCCTCTTTGTAAAACTACCTTCTTTAAAAATTCGGTTAACTGGCGAGGGCCCTATCTTTACAACAAAATTAGTAAAAAAATAATTATGGCGAATAAAATATTATTTTCTCTAAAAAACCGCGTTGACAATTACCTGAAAACTCTCACTTATACCGAAACCGAAAATCTCCTTACTATTCCCTCTTGAAAACTTATCATAATAGTAGGGATTTAAAATCAAGATTTTATATGACAAGTGTATGTGTATATGCGTATGTATGTATGCATATATATATATATATATATATATATATATATATATATATATATATATATATATATATATATGTATGTGTGAATATATTAATGTATATTTGTATGATTATATATGTATATATATAGCCTATATAAGAATAAAGCTTAAGGCAAGGGAAGTGCCTCAAACTATCTACAGAGACCTAATTTTATCTAAATCGGTTCAGTGGTTAGAGCGTTAAGAGGTCATGGACTGACACTCGGAGTAACTCTCGCAACTATAAGTAGGGATGCCTTAGAAGGTATTTCGAAGCCAATTGTTAATTACCTACGGCAGAGGTCTATGTAGTCTAAAATATTAATTGAAAAAGAAAATATAACAAATATACTTACACAAAAATATTGGTACTTGCTATTATGACTTGTTTAATTTGCTTAGTTGAATTTTAATTATAAATGCTATTTGTTAGTTAATCTATACAGTATGTCTAGTAAATGCAAAAAAAAAAAAAAAAAAAAAATGTTCTTTGTAGTTCAAATAAAGCAATACTGCTCGATCGCATCTGATGTTTTTACATATACTGCAACTTGTTTACGTCGGACGAGGAATGCTGCCCTGCCGTCATACAGTGCAAACTAGTACGGAGGGTAGAAATAATTGTTTTGACCGAACTTATTGTCAGTTGTATAAAATAATGTGCTATTATTAAATATAATTTTGTTTGCTTAGATTAGATACATCACATTATTCTCTAAAAACCTGTGCTCATATAGAACTAAGTGTATGTTTATCATTTATGGTGTATGTGCCTATTTACAACATTGGTGACGTATTCGTAATGAGTATTTTGTAAGTGAATCAAAGTTGTTAAAGATAACAAAAATACATATTTTCTGTGTTTCTGTGATGGAATCGTATAGGTACTCAATGAAGTTTGGATTGTTGGCTATGATGATAAGTATATAGGTAACCCACGAATAAGTTTAGTCGGCAATTCCGACAAAATGATGATGAGTGGTTTCCACATTCTAAGAGATGGGCGTATATTTTGCATGCCAAGTAGGTCTAGCACAGGTTACTTATTAATGTGGTTCTAGATATAAGTATTTTTTATCGTATTGTATTACTCTCATAAAGGGTATCTTATTGAGAGTAAAATAACATTATTAGATAAGTATGTAAGGTCAACTTAAAATGTGAAGTTAAATAAAGATTTATTTATTATTATTTATTATTTATTATACTTTCCATCAGATGGCTCGTTTGCTCATTTGCCGTCAAATATACATAAAAAAATATATATACAATACTAAAACGTTTAACGAACTGGCACTTCACAAATATTTTCTTTCAACATTAAAGATCGCCGCCAACAAGCGTTAGGAATTCCAAATTTAAAACTTGAAAATTGAAAACAATAAGTTTTGTGGTTATTTATGGTGGCAACTCCAGAGTTTCCAATTTTATTTGCGCTTCAACACCCAGACAAATTGGAGTTTGAGCTTTAATATTATTGTTGTTGTAATACTAATCCTAAGTGTTATGCAAAAGTGAGTATATGTGTTTATTACAATTTAAAGCCTTTACTGCAAAAGAGACCATTTATTCGCATTCAAAATCTTTTTTTCGGGTCAAAATGGTTATTTTGGCTTTTTAATATACAGTTTTTGACCAGTAGATTGCCATAGAAATTCCTTTGTAGTTTGTCCCATAAAGAACTTCGATTGTGCAGGTGGGGGGGATTATTGGGGTACGTCATGACGTCATTGATACCGTGGTACCGCAATCACAACATCATTGCTGTATAAACCCCACTTAGTTCTGTCTTATCGGCATCTTCCCACACCAGCTCGGAGTCTGTTGAGGGATTTACAAACCATCCAAGGGAGATCGCTTCCAGCTTTGCAATCGTAAGCTTGGATGGGGTTGGCCGGTATTTGCTATACCATCGTGCCAGTCACACTTTAGAGGCTTCTCTAGGATGTAGGTCAGGCTGCCTAAGAAAACTATTTCGAGTTTTTAGACACGAGAGTGGTCGTGTTATCCGTGGTGGTAGGTGTTCATCATCGTGTTTGCTTAAATTTCTCCACTACACAAGTGACATTGCGTCTTACGTACGTTGGTGCTATACCTGGCAAAGTGACAGGTGTAAAAGAGGAATGGGTTTCAGATTGGCAGTAATGATTCGGCAAGAGGCATTAAATAAATTACTGACTCAGAGAAAGAGATAGAGAACATCCATAAATTTCGAGGACGAAATAGCGGAAAATTCTAGTTACACTTATATTTAGGAATGATTTCATTGTTTGTTTTAATTGAATAGGCTCCGAAACTACTACGTATTATTTTATCTATTCAATTTTGGCACGCAAATGTATAGGATAATATTTTATATTATATTATACGTATTTCCGTGACGTCATCAAAGGGCCCAATGGACGCCCAGCGCTGGCCGATGTGTACGGCCAGCATAATATGCTGAATTAGACCCCTTTTAGAGCACCAAATTAGAACTATGATTTTTTTAGTTTTCTTTGCTTAATTGAAAAGCTTTGTGTGTGTGTGCTTGTTTTTGTATCTTTCTTTCCTTTTCCTTGTGTCATAATCATCAGGTCTTTTTAGTCTCCACTACAGGAGCACGACCCTCTCTGTACTACTCCATACTTGGCCAGAGCAGCCAGAGGATTTGGCCTACACTCTCCTCGCTGGCCAGACGGGTTGGAGAGGTCTCATCGATGTTTATAAGCTTTATTTAGCTTGTATTTCCTAAGTCGCCTTCTACGACATCCACGGGAAGACTTGGAGTGGTCCTATTCTAGTCTGCCGGAAACCACACGGCCAATCTTTCTTGTGTGTATTGTAATTTTTCTGTGTGCTCTTAAATAAAATTACTTACTTACTTAACCAGTTTGAAAAATTCTTTCACTATTAGTCCTATCCTAAATTATCCCTGATTAACATAGCCTATAGAATATAGATAGATTTAGAAGCCGGGTCGCTAGTATAACCATAAAAGTTAACTCTGGCACTTAACATGTGGAACAAGAAACATTGCTCACATTGAGTTGCTGCAGCTCCAAATTGAATTTACGTTGGACAAGCCTAACGAACGACCCGCTGTTTGAACTCCCAACTGTCGACGTAAAAGAACCCAGTGTTTACTACATTATCTGCGCTTTGGCGCGAAAAAGAATTGCGTTATCTGTTATTTCGTCGTCGGAATACAGTTCTATTTTTGTTTTGCGCGCCAAATAATTCGTTACGAATTTCACCTTTATTTTTGCTAGGATATTTATTATTGTGGATAATTTATGGGTTTAATATTTATTTATGTGGACTTATGAAGAATAAATACGTGTTTAATATAACAATGGGTACGGGTAAGTAATAAATTTTGCTTTTCGCAATCTACGCAATGCCGCGACAATGGAAAACCATTCGATTATTTCTGCTAAAATTAATAGGTTCCCGTTTTATGTGTACATTGTATGGAATGTCATCCACACACTTTGTTATCAGATTTGGACAGAAATTTGATGAAAAAAGTTGAAACGAAAACTTCATTTTGTTATAAAAGCTATAACAATGAAAAGTTTCGTCAAAATCCGTCCAGTTTTTTGCACTCCATGCATCACATGTCCTTTTTAGGGTTCCATACCCAAAGGGTAAAATCGGGACTCTATTAATATAGCTCCGCTGTCTGTCTGTCCGTCCGCCTGTTAACAGGCTGTATCTCATAAACCGTGATAGTTAGAGAGTTGAAATTTTCACAGATGATGTATTTCTGTTGCCGCTATAACAAGAAGTATAACATTGTTGTCATTTGAATAAAATAAATATTTAAGGGGGCTCCCATACAACAGACCGCTGATTTTTTCCCGTTTTTATAGATAATGGTACGGAACCCTTCGTGCACGAATCCGATTCGCACTTGGCCGGTTTTTATTTTGGTTTTTAGGTAAAACTGCTGAATAATAGCCTCACATTTATCTTTCCATTTTGCCTATCTTTAAAAAAAAATAATTTATAATGCAAATAAGAAAAAGATATTATTAAGAAGTAGGATTATCCTAACTAATATTATAAATGTAAAAGTGAGTTTGTTTGTTACCCTTTCACATTGTAACTACTGAACCGATCATCATGAAATTTTTAACACACGTTATCTGGTGTACGAAGAAGGAGATAGGGTACTTTTTATCCCGAGAAAAAGTTGTACTGTTCCCGAGGATTCGACATAGACGCGGGCGGAGCCTCGGGCGAAAGCTAGTATAATAATAAATTGCACTCTAACTTTCATTCGTTCCATCTTCTCGCCACCAATCTGCTGGGTGCTAAAGCGCTAATAAAATAAGAAACTCCGAAGTTGCCACCATAAATAACCTCACAACTTATTGTCTTCAATTTTCAAGTTTTAAATTCGGAATTTCGAACGATTGTTGGCTAATCTTTTATCTTGAAAGAAAATACTTATTTGTAGAGAATAGAGAGAGATAAAAAAAATGAGAGAAATAGAGAAAGAGATAGATATAGCATGTAAGATTTTCCCATTATGCATTTGTTTCGTTACCTTCTTTTAACCCATATCCCCCTTCACACACTCAATCCATCTTTTCTCTGGTGTACCTCTACTCTTATTCCCTTACTTTCATATCCAACACCTTCCTAGTATGGGTCTCTTCTCTTGGCAAAACATGCCCATAAAATCCCAATCTACATATTCTCAACTAAAGTAAAGAATTTATTTCTTAACATTTTTTTTCTTATGTTATAGGACGGCAAACGAGCAAGCGGGTCACCTGATGGTAAGTGACCACCGCTGCCCATGGGCAACTGCAACACCAGGGTGTGACAGGTGCATTGTCGGCTTTTCAAGGAGTTGGGGGAAGGAAATGCGGAGGGGAGAGGGAAGGATGGGCCTCCGGCTCTCTCACTCACCGATCGAAGGATAGAAGCGGTAAAGTTTCTACTCAGACGTCGATTTTCTGTGACTTTGCATTTCTCTGTCCATTTTAGCAAAACATTGCAAAAAGCAGTCTCTAATTAAAAGCGACTTGCTCATGCATGACAAACAAAACAAAATGTAAGTAAGAAAATCGAGCTCGAATTTAGGGTGTGCTCATCGATTCGCGATGCGATTACGAAAAAAAAAATTGTATGACCAGTGATCGGAATCAGCGAAGTTTATTTACCTACACTTTAAGGATATTGCGCTTATTTGATAGAACGGACAGCATTATATGGTTTTGTAAAATACGACAAATAGTTAAATACTACAATAATAAACACTAACAATAACCATAATTATCTTTTCGAGTAGGTGACACGGTCAATCGACCATGCACACCCTGGTGTCAGCGTTCTTCGGGACCGCCTCTCTGCCTCTGACTTGGTTCCTTTAACGACTACCAGATGGTAGCCGGGACTAACGGCTTAACGTGCCTTCCGAAGCACGGAATCATCTTTATTATCAGACAATCAAGTGATTCAAGCCTACAATGTCCTAACCAAACTGGAAACAACTAAACAAAGTATGCTTCCCGAGGGAATCAAACCCACGACCCCCGGGTCTACAGGTAAACGCCTTAACCACTGGACCACGGAGGCAGTGGCACTAAAACTAATGACACCTACTTATAAACATAAATATATACAAATTATGTAGTCCCCGCAAACCGATGACCCGTGGCAACGCGCCCAAAAGGCTGGCAGCATTGCCACGTTGGATGGCAATGCTTATCCTCTGAGCCAGGTAATGATGACTGAGATGGACCCCATGGACCCATGGTTTCTACCCCAAAAGGCTCAAATATGAAGCTATCTCCGATACCTACATACTTACGCCGTTAGAGGCTTTTCGCTGCGGCTGCTGCTGTACCGGCCTTTAACTTGGTGATCTGATGATGAGACGGCGCTAGGGTATCTACGCATGTAGCATCCCATTATGGGACCCATACCAAAGGCCGCCCCAATCACTACGGCACCAGAGTAAACTTCAAGGAGGAGTTTTTGACGTGATGACCTCTTATACAGCGATGAACACCGGCTGCACGCACAAAAAAGTGTCATGTTCGTATGCAAGCGAGAGCGCGGAACAAGCGAGAGTGCTGAACAAGCGGGAGCGCGGAATAAGCGAGAGCGCGGAAGAAGCGAGAGCGCGGAACAAGCGAGAGCGTGGAACAGGCGATAGAGAAACACGATCTGCCTAAGTATTCGTCCTGTGGCGCATCTATCTCTTCCATTACTATCATGTAAAATTATCGTCCATAAACCGACTTTACAGACAACCAATTTTGTTTAAGGCACGTTTAGCCGTTGGTCTCGGCTGCCATCACAAGATGACGGTTGTTTTACAAGTGTTATTTTGCATATACAATGCTATACTTGTGATTTTGATATACTCAAATAAATGAAGCAGAGGTTGGATCATGCGTTAGCTCAGTTGACAGAGCATAGGTCGTATATAGAAAAAGGTCGCTGGTTACCCCGCCCGGATGAAATTTTTTCACCATATTTTATTTCTTAATTTAATAAGAGTATATCAAAGAAAAAATATTTTTCCTGCAGACTCATAATTAAGATTGCTGTTGAGTTAAATTAATAATTATTAATTGTTTCCACATACGTATGAGTTGAAACTATAAAAAGCTATCTTGAATATTATTTCTTAACGTGTTGCTAACCTTTTTAATATTTGCCAACATGTGCCTAAAAATATTTTGTCGCTATAGCGCGCCATATCCGAAAGTAGCTATAGAAAAGACAATATTCTTTTATATCCCAATGTAGCCTCCGATAAATAAAAGCCACCAGCCATTCCCAGTCACATTTGCAACCAATAAGGCCCATACCGTTCGAAATTCCTTATATTAGTTTCCTAAACTATCGTTTTCGCGTCGACTTTAACCCCGCACCGAGCGACTCATAAATACAACCATCCCATCTGTTTGCATACATCCATTGCAGTTATTCTTCTATTGGGAACGTACACAAACGTTGTTAACCAGTGATGTATAGCATGCAAGGTTAAGATCCGCGAAGGATTTGTGTATATTGGATGGATTTCAAGATAGGATTGATTCATGATCACAAATTACCTTGGGATGTTGTTTGGCGCATCTCCTTGGACTAAACATGTCCGGTTTAGATAGACCTCTATCCCATAGTGGAATACATTGAATTTTTGGATACAAAAGGGCTGTGGTAGGTCGAGTTACGTTGGTTTAGTGAAACTAGACGTGTGTCCAGGAATTACTTGCGTCGTATCGGGGATTTCTTACGATCCCTGTAGTAGTATGAATGGGCCTTTGTTCTGCTTAGCAATAAATCCATCAAGAGTTCAGTTCCAGTTGATTCCGTCCCGGTGTATACGGTTTCAAAACGTGCATTCGTTTTTGATAGTAACTTTGTATGGGATATAAATTTTCGAATGTTGCCTTGGAAATTTATTTTCAGCTTATCAAGTAAAGAAAAATACCAAGCTAACAGTGAGGACTATTGTTATAGTAATCATGTAGATATGTAATAAAAAATGTAATCATAATTAGAAAAGAAAAAAAAAGAAGAAAAATAGTCATAAAATTAAAAAAGCCTTTCAGGTGAGTAGGCGACCAGCACTGTTGAAAAGAGTTTCTTTTGGCGTTTCTTCTCTGCAGTGGTCGGTTTCGAAACGCTAGTAGTCTGTAGCTTTTGCACTTAATAATATAAATATTACTAAATAAGTTCCTTTAAAATGTGCCTGCAAAGGCCTATTTTCTGAATAAACGTTTTGGTTTCTGAGTATTTATTTATTTATATTAGGGAAACATACAGTTACTAGCTTTCGCCCGCGGCTCCGCCCGCGTCATTGTCGATACCTCGGAATTAGTACTCTCGGGATAAAAGGTAGCCTATGTCCTTCTCAGTACACCAGAGAACTTGTATGCAAAATTTCATGATGATCGGTTCAGTAGTTACGGCGTGAAAGCGTTAAAAACAAACAAACAAACTCACTTTCGCATTTATAATATTAGTAAGGATTATAGTTTAACAAAGTAAAAGATATATAAATAATACTTAAACTAATTAAGTTTCCTCACTTGACTTATACAAACTATCGAACAGAACAAAAAGCTTTCAGTAAAATTAATCGATCATCATTATAGTATAGCATATAGTTACAGAACAGCATATTAGTATCTATGTTTTACTATATATTAATATGAAACTTATGTTAAAAAAAATACACATACATTCTTAAAAGCAACATCGACAAACGCCTCATACAAATAATTTCCACTTTTTATTTAAACTCCAAATAAAACAAAAAGCATTCTCGGAATGCGGGAATCGAACTCACTACCATAAACTTGGAGATAATCGACTAACACCGAACACTCGACAGCTGTTAATAATATCGTTAATCGTTTCTCGATTAACATTACTCGTGATTTAAATCGATTTAAGATACGATGCCACTAAAGATGTGAGATAAATAGGAAAATAAAACGCGCCAATTGCGAGTGTCGATAATAATAATTTATGGTCAGCTACTCGCCTAATGCCAACTATCCTTAATATATATAATATGAGAACATATCACACAAATTGAGCTAGCCCCATTATAAGTTGTGAACTTGTGTCGTAGGATACTAACTCAACGATACTATATTTTATAATTGATACTTATATAGACAAACATTAGCCGTGTTGTTTCCGGCAGAGTAGAATAGGACCACTCCAAGTCTTCCCATGGATGTCGTAAGCGGTGACTTAGGAAATACAAGCTAAACAAAGCTCATAAACATCAATGAGACCTCTCCAACACGTCTGGCCAGCGAGGAGAGTGTAGGCCAAATCCTCTGTCTGCTCTGGCCAAATATGGCTCCGGTAGTACAGAGAGGGTCATGCTCCTGCAGTGGAGACTAAAAAGACCTGATGATTATGATAGATAAACATCCAAGACTCAGGTCAATCTGAAAAATATCGTTTTCCATCATGACCTGACTGGGGATCGAACCCGAACACCCTCGTGTCGCAGACTGGCGTGTTAACCACTGCGCCACGGAGCTCGCCAAATGCCAAGATACATTTGATCTCGATTTTTTAAAGTTATTACAGTCTTCGTACAGGTATTCCATTACTACTTCTAAATTACTACAACAAACATACATACATAGTATCACGTCTTTCTCCCTTGCTGGGTAGACAGAGCCTAAATCTATAAGACCTTATGTCCACATTTAGCATGTTGGAGGGCGTGTAGATGAAAAACGGAATCAAAATAGTAAAGAGTTAGTAGCCACATCGCCATTGATATGGTTTCGCAGATTTTTGCCCACTCCCTCGATCGGCTTTTACGATCTGCGCAGGAAGAGAAGCAGCTGGCACCTACGTTTTTCCCAGACCAGCATGGAAGGATTACTACAAGAACTTCTATTAATGAACAAAAAACCATAAAACACCAAGTAAGTTGTTAAAACAATACTATCCCGTTATTATCCAAAGGAAATCTAAACCAAAAATACTAAATCATCTGAAACTAAACTCGATACAGTCGCGAACAAAAAACCAACAAGCCAGGTCACAGTGCAGGCGTCGACAAATCGACAAAAGTACAAATAAAGTAACTTAAGACTCGAGAAAATTAAGTCCTATAGACTGTACCGGGCAAACACAATCAAGAGCGGAAATACCCGACTGTACTACAGAGGAACCTCTTTTGTGGCGAAAAAATCCAATACGCTATACATTGCCGATGTAAACGCACAATATTTTTAAGAATGTCTATCAAAAACAGCAATGTACGTCAAATAGGGTGAAAGCGTCAATAGATGACGGCTACCAGTAGTTGAACAAGTATGGGTACGGAATCTAATATAAAGGTGAGAACAATGTGTATGAAATTTTTAGTTGCAGTGTCAAGCATGTAGGTTTGATTCTGAGTAGGTGGCAACTTATGATAGAATGCTTTTAACGTAGTTGTGTGTCTAACAATGGATCGTTAGGATCCTTTCAATAGTTAGTTTATGATATTGAGTACATCTATAAAATATTGTTTATGGTTTTGTGTCATAGATCATCATCATTTCGAGTAGATGTCACGGTCAATCGACCATGCACACTCTGGTGTCAGAGTTCTTCGGAACTGCCTCTGACGTGGTTCCTTTAACGATTCAACGTCTACCAGATGGCAGCCGGGACAACCGGCTTAACGTGCCTTCCGAAGCAATGAATCATCTTTATTATCAGACAATCAGGTGATTCAAGCCTATGTCCTAACCAAACTGGAAACAACTAAAAAAAGTGCTTCCGGTGGGAATCGAACCACGACCCCCGGGTCAACAGGCAAACCTTAACCACTAGACCACGGAGGCTGTTGTGTTATAGATATAATAGTAAGTAGTTTTAAACTCACGTAGTTTTTTTTCTCGTATAGCAGGATTGTGGAACGGACTCCCGAGGTTTTCCCTGTGTGCTATGACTTCGGGTTCTTCAAAAGGCGTGTTTACAGGCATCTTAAGAGTCGGCAACGCCGCCCATAGACATCAGCACCATCCAGAGGAGGGTGCTGATTCCTCTGGTGTTGCAGATGTCTATGAGCGACGGTGACCACTTCCCATCAGGTGGCTCGTCTACTCGTTTGGCGTCAAATATATATATTAAAAAAAAAAAAACAAAAAACAATAAACAATTAATGAAGAATAAGCAAATATGTATTATTAAGTAAATTATATACATAAAATGGCTCCGGTAGTACAGAGAGGGTCGTGCTCCTGTAGTGGAGACTAAAAAGGACCTGATGATGATGATGATACATAAAATTAAAATCTTTAAAATATTTTCACTTATGTGAAGTCAAAATTAAAAGTATTATTTTTATACAAAACGAGAAAGAAAGTCTTTGACATCCTAAATGTTAATTGATTAAATCTTAAAAGTCAATTTATTTCTACTATAGAAAAGCAATAGCTCAATGACAGCTAAAATGCATTAATTCCGGCTAGCTTTACGGGATTGTTTAACAAGAATCCAAACATACAAACGTTTATATTCATAAGTAGAATACTAAAACCACCAAACCAGTTGCTCTCCCAGCATTTCTATAACAACATATCTATTAATATCAAATATTTGTGGGCGACGAAATTTATTACGATACCATCAATATAAATAGGCGCCATTACCCCAGCGTTATTGAAACATAGTGCATTTGTCACGTAAATTTATATCCGTTTGACTGTATTCAAATTTGGGACCTTTCTTTGAGTTTCGACGCCTACGTAGATATTGAGAGGTCGTAAAAGGGTTCATATTGAAACGCATAAAATTTTAGGTTATAAACATTCAAACGACAAACATCTTTGGTAATAATCATTTGGCGTTTTATGTGTGATAAACATTGTCTAAAAATAAAACTGTTAATAAGCAACACATACACATAGCTAGGATGAACCATGATCGGTGAACCAGAAGGGTTATGGAGTTGCGACCATGGGCCAACAGCTGAGGTCGGGGACACCCTGCCAGGACGGTTAATGTCGCGTGGACGACATTAAACGTCACATAGACCGAAACTGGATCTAGGTGGCATGGGAGAGACAAAAATGGAAAAATATGGAGGAGGTCTTTTTCTTATAGGCATTTGTCTCCCATCTCACCTGACGATGAAGAGGAGAATGTCACATGCCTATACAAGAGATACCCATTTATTCTACTTTTGAATGTCCCGGGACTGTACTTGTCTGGGAATATAGTCGCATGCAATTCATCCCACACCTTAGCTCGAACCAAAAGGGAACTGTCAAAGCGTTTAATTCGACTCTTTGGTATTCTAACGATAAAAGGGTGAAATTTATGTCTGCGTCTCGTAGTCCGATGGAGGAAAGGGTGCTACTAGCTTAAAGAGCGCTTTCGCACACTCGTCTATGTCCTGAAAAGGATAACATAAAGGCTGCTATGGATGGAAGGACTTTTAATAAGGGAGTTGACTGTATTTATCGATTTGTGTGAGTAGGACTAAAACCATTTACATTAATCGTCCAATATTGATTCCGTCTAGGGTTACTATCTAACAGGCATTCGCCCGCATTTGACAGGCATTTTACAATATAGACAGACGTGCGGCCGGCGCTAAGCTGAGACAGGTATTTCTGAATTTCTCGGGTCTCGATAGCTCAAATACATACTTCAGTCATGCAAGCGGGCTGGTGCCGGTCGGATGAAACTGACTCTACTGCGCTCGCACTGCGTCCATATGTGAATTTGCAGGCAGCTATTTTTAACAACAGACAGGCATTTTTGAAAATTCTGGCGGTTTATGCATCCTCAACAGGCATCCTCCCTGCCAAGGATGGTAACCCTAATTCCGTCAGTACGTCAAATAGACAGATATTAAACAGAAATACATAGTTACTATGATTTCTGTTTAATTATGTATTTCTCGTTAATATCTGCCTTTAACAAGTGCTTGACAGCAGACAACGGTGCGTAATAAGACAGATTATGTTAAGTGATATTATGTTATTGAACGTGCTCCTAAGAATATTAAGTACATTATTAATAAAGACTTATCTGGAGAGCCTGTATTGTGTAGCAGTAAGTGGAACTTATGTTTTTTATCCCAAGGGCGGCTTACCTGTAACAAGAAAATAAAAAAGTTAATCATCATCATCATTTCTTGTAGGTGACACGGTCTATCGACCCTGCACACCCTGGTGTCAGAGTTCTTCGGAACCTCTCGGCCGCTGACGTGGTTCCTTTAACGACTACCAGATGGCAACCGGGACCAACGGCTTAACGTGCCTTCCGAAGCACGGAATTATCTTTATTATCAGATAATCAGGTGATTCAAGCCTGCAATGTCCTAACCAAACTGGAAGCAACTAAACAAAGTATGCTTCCTGTGGGAATCGAAAAGCTACTCAATGTTTACAATAAAGAACAGCACTACCACGGTACAAAGAAATAGTTGTCAGTAAAGTCGGTTTACGAACGATAATTTTACGTACTCGCTTGCACACAGAACGTGACACTTTTTCGTGCGTGCAGCCGAGGTTCTAATAATATGCTTACACGCATCCTCACTCATATCCTAAATTTCGAATTTGTAGTAGGTATTATAAAGATTCATCATCATCATCAGGTCCTTTATTTAGTCTCCACTACAGGAGCACAACCCTCTCTGTACTACTAGAGCCATACTTGGCCAGAGCAGTCAGAGGACTTGGCCTACACTCTCCACGCTGGCCAGACGGGAGGTCTCACAGATGTTTATAAGCTTTGTTTAGCTTGTATTTCCGAAGTTGCCTTCTACGACATCCACGGGAAGACTTAGAGTGGTCCTATTCTACGCTTCCGGATACCACACGGTTATAAAGATTAAGTTATAAAAAAAATCGATTTTTGTAGTCTACAAAGCTAGTAATAAATATAAGAAAGATATATATTTCAGTAAGGTAGAAAACCTCCTATGTAATATATCTCTAATATGAGCTACTTTTTGCTCAAGGCTCCGCAACATTTATCAACATACTCGCGTGTTATACAGGGTGATCTATTACTCGTCCGGCGAGCCCACGATAAATACTGCCCACACGCACGTTATTTATTATCTCGAACACCCTGTATTACCTGTACGGGGGTGATAGATTAATCAGAACATATTTGATGGTTTGCTGATTATTTAGTTACATTTTGTTATAGAAATATTTAAATACATACATACATACATATGAGAGGGTCATGCTTCTGCAGTGGAAACTAAAACCTGATGATGATGATGATGATGATACATACATACATAGTATCACGGCTTGACCTTATGGCCACATTTAGCATGTTGGAGGGCGTGTAGATGGAAAACGGAACCAAATAGTGATGGGTTTCTAGCCGCATCGCCTATTGACATAATTCCGCAGATTTTAGCCCAATCCCTCGATCGGATTTTACGATCTGCGCAGGAAGAGAAACGGCTGGCATATTCTACGTTTTTTCTTTTCTCCCAGACGAGTGAAATATTTAAAAATTCCCATATACAAAAAGTCGAAAAAAAGACCTGATGATGATGTTATATATATTTTTTTAAATTGGAATTATAGGTATTTGTCTTTATAACCGCTACACAATCTAGCTTATTAACATAAGAAATCTAATATAACGCAAAACGTAAAAACATATAGTTTATGTGTAAAGTAAATATAAATACATATAAACCTTTTGGACTTATACACAAAGGATATCTTAATCTGCAAACGGCGAACAGTTTTCAATGGGTAAATTCATCCAAACAGAAAAAGGCAAGTTTTTCTTAGCAGAAGGTGAACCCCAGCATTAAGAGATGTGAAAGGACCGGAATCAAAACCGCACAAGGATTTACATCCCAGATTTACAACAAGACAATAAAAAAAAAACTAAAAAACTCGACTTCTCTTACAATACATCTATAGCCTATGTATGTCCATCGGGAGGATTTTAGCGATTCCTCATACGTGTAAATCCTTTAAGGCATTTAAAAGTTTAGTACATTATTAGCATTAACCTACATACATAGAAGACCTCGACAAACAATACACTCTCTAGTTGGCAGTTGTTTAAAAAAGCATCTCTTGCAATGTGAACAATTTTAGCGCAAGTTGTGACTATATAGATCTAACGGACCAGGTACGGTTGTAACATTAAAAGACATTACGACTCGAAAAGAATAAGAAGTAGACGGTTGTAACAGGCCAATGGTTTTGGCTGATTTTGTATTTAGGTTACCATTATCTTCCTCCTTCTCATCCGAGCATTAATGCTGTGATATAATATGTCGAAAATTTTTGCAGCCGACTGCCTGACGCCAACCATTTTTTGGTATTTTCATAATCGCAAACTAATAAAATGAAGTACAAGTATTGGCCCGCGCCGGGTATAGAAACCGGTACAACTCATGTCTAACCACTACGCCACAAAGGTCGTCAGTTTACCGTTAAGTTGACATATGAAACCAATTTATCAAAAATTACAGACTAAAATATTTCTGTCGTAGTTTACAATATTTGGATTATTGGATAGAAAACATTTGGATCGGATGTAGATCCGCAAACGATATATCCACAGCCCTATCCTTCTCTAGAAAATATAGCTTGCTATTTAATGTAGAAAAAACTGGAAAGTTACGCTTTGTTTGCCATTAATCTTTGAATGAAAAGATCCAGTCATTTTCAGATTTTAATGTATAGAGTTTTCATAGAATATTATATTCTACCTTTTATATTTTCTATCATTTTGCAGAGTAATCATTTAATTTATGATTCTGTAATATATGAATGGGTAAATACTAATGCAGAAGATTCTGACATTTGACTTATTTAATGAAATGTTAGTGGGATTAGTTGAAAAGTACCCTTTCTAGTAAAAAAGGAATTAACCAAATCCATGCGTTTTCTAGCTAGTCGTGGTAGAGACACGTTACCGGCAAAATGAATTGCTGGTAGCATGAATGGGCGCTCGTCCGAGGAAGTACCACACTCTCACAGAAAATCGACGTCTGAGTAGAAGCTTTACCGCTTCTATGCTTCGATCGGTGAGTGAGAGAGCCGGAGGCCCATCCTTCCCCATCCCTTCCCCATTTCCTTTCCCCAACTCCTTGAAAGGCCGACAACGCACCTGCCACACCCTGGTGTTGCAGTTGTCCATGGGCGGCGGTGGTCACTTACGATCAGGTGACCCGCTATAAAAAAAAATATATGAAATGGGGAACACAAATATAAAATAATATTATAAAATATAAAAAGATTCCAATTGAGAACCTCTATGAAGTCAGTTGCAAACACTTTTTAAAGAACAATCGATAATAATTTTATGTTCGTTCTGAAAAGTAAAATATATTTGTTGCCAAACAACAAACTAATTTCGTTCATTAATTCATTCAAGTCTCGCTCAATATGCGTCGTCATAAATTGTGAACTCAACTAGCTGAACTGATTTATTGAGCTAGATACAATATATTGAGTACTGCTAATATTTACTGGCTTTCGAAGCTCGATAGCCCAGAAATATTTACTTTTTAGCTGCATCCGACCAAAGTTATGGTAGTTAATGAAGAGCCCACAGGAATAGCTTTTCTTCATGTAAAAAAAGGTATTCTATGACCTTTTTCTTTTTTTTATTGATGCGGCGTAAAAGCACGGCAGAGAAATAAATGTGAGTTGGTTATGTACAGTCGGGGGCTGATAAAATTGACCCCTCTACAATCTAAAATCTGTTTTAGCGGACCATTTTTATCTGCACCCGACTTGTTCATTCATTCATTCTAATCTCGTTTAACTATTGATTGTTCAATATGCGTCGTCATAAATTGTAAACTCAATCATAATTGTGATTTATTGAACTACGAGTACATACTAATTAATATAAATGCACAGCATACAGTTTGCATGTTTAGATGTTTGTGACTCTTTCACGCCAAAACGGTTGAATGGATTTTGTCAAAATTTTACTCACAGATAGGTTTACTGACTTACTAGGTTACCTAGATTAAAACCAAGGCTTTCCTTTAGTCGTGAAAAATACACTACTCCCGCGGGATCGATACTTTGTTATTATGTTGAACTTAAGCGCAACCACCAAATGTTGTACATGTTCATTAATTCATTCCAGTCTCGTTCAGCTACTGCTAGTTCAATATGCGTCGTCATAAATTGTAAACTCAATTAGATGAACTGATTTATTGAACAAGATACAATATATCGTGAACTATGTTCATATATGTTTACTGTTATTTTTAGAGCTCGATCGCTTAGCAAACTTTGTTAACTAAGAATGTTCTAATTATCGATCTCAAATACATTTTTTCTTTGAATATTTTTCAAACCCTACTTGTTTTTGAAAAATAAACAAAGTAAAAATATTAGGGTTCCGTACCTTAAAAGGCAAGAACGGAACCCTTATAGGATCACTTCGTTGTCCGTCTGTCTGTCTGTCGGTCAAGACCCTTTTTCTCGGGAAAGCGTAGAGGTATCATCAAATTCACGTCAAATACATAGGTCTACTGTCCCTTAGAGCTGTAAAAAAATCACTTCTAAGTCAACGCAATCAAAAGATATAACAAATTTTCGACTTTCGTCGGGAATCAAAACCTAAAGGCTACTTACCGTGTACTCAGAATCTTTAAATTTGGTACAAAGCAAAGTCTTATAGATAAAGGAAAAATTGCGAAAAGCATACATTTTTATAAAATATAATAAATTATTTTAAATTAATTATAGATATTGTCCCACTGCTGGGCAAAGGTCTCCCCCATTTCCTTCCACTTGGGACAATATAGGTTAGATAAAAAAAAAAATTATATATAATGGTACTGAACCCTTAGTGCGCGAGTCCGACTCGCACTTGGTCGGATTATTTTTCGTCGACAGACAGACATTCATACAAAGTGATTTTATAAGGGTTCCGTTTTTTTTCCTTTAGAGGTAAGGAACCTTAAAAAAGACTAAAGTCGCCCTTCTTTTGGCTTTCTTCTATTGACTAAATTACATGTAATATCAAAATATTCCATCTTTTCTCAAAATGTTTGACTTATTATTTGTCGCAGAAACTTAATATCACTTGACAAGATATATTACATTATACGACAAGTACCAGATAAATAATCGTCTACACCAGTGTTTCTCAAAGTGGTATATAGCGAGACCCCCAAAAGATCAATGAGGGTCCATGACCGGGACTTAAATGAGGATCTATCGAATCTTTTGGACGGGAACATGGTCAACACGAGCAAAAATATTTGGCAAATGGTCGAGGAGACAAAACGGTATTACAGGGTAGACAGAACTTTGGACAATAAGACACAAACGCCACGTGAAGGATGGGTGGTATAGGTGGAAAACAAAATAAAAATAGTGATGGGTTGCTAGCCACATCGCCTACTGACCTAATTTTTTTTAGATTTTCACCCATTCCCCGGCCGGCTTCTACCATCTGCACGGGAAGAGAAGCAGTTGGTACATACGTTTTTTCTTCCTGACTAGCAATACCAGCATGAAAGTAAACTATACGTTACTGATATTATTGTGATATGTCCCTATTTATTTATTTAACGTAATTTTTGGGAAAATTAATTTAGTTTACCTATGAGATGAGTTTGGAACAAAAATATTTAAAAAAATAGATGCCCATGATGCCCAGTTAAAAATACTTAGCTGCATAGTTTGGGAACCTCTGATCTAGAGTCAGCCACAGGTCTGCTTGAATTTTGTATGGTCTAATAATAAATAACTTAGATACATTTAACTGAGTAACAAGCCAGCTGGTATTTCTGCGGGTTTAATAAGAAAATGATTTAGATAATCTGATAAACTCATAATAAATGTATAAATCAAATACATGTACAAATAAAAAAACGTTTTCAGATCAGTTCACCCGTTTCAGAGCTACAGTGACACGAGGACATACACACACAATAGCGGTGAAACCCCAACATTTTATATTTTCAACCCCCGACGCAAATAGAGGGGCTATTTGTGTCGGGGGTTGAAAATATAATATGTTGGAATTATTGACAGATCATTAACTACGTACGTACTTCGTACGTATACGTAATGGAACGTCTTTATCACATAAACTAGCTTTTGCGCCCGCAACTTCGTCCGCGTAGAAGTCGTTATAATAGGAGTAGATTGGACCAAGCGATCACGTTGTCCTATACAAACTTTGCCTCCCTTTTTCACCTCCTTAGCGGAATTCCAAATAATCCTTTTTCGGATGCCTACGTCATACAAAGAACAGACCCTCCGAGTTTCGGGTGTCTACGATCAGTGGTTTAGGCTGTGCGTTGATCCGTCAGTCAGTCATTCAGGCATTTTATATGTATAGATAATGTTATATAGGAAGGTTTTTATTCGCTACTGTAAGGAAACATCTCTTTAAAACTGTTGTTCTATGCCCGCCCAGCCAGCAATTAAGCTGCAAGAGCGTAGGATAGAGGTCCACCACGCAGCGTGCGTAACTTAGCTCACGAACACGCGACTTTTCGTTTTTGTTTTTTAATTAACCTATATTGTCCCACTGCTAGGCAAAGGTCTCCCCCATTTCCCTCCAAACATCCCTACCCCGTGCCACTTCAGACCACCTCTTTCCATGGCTCGTGATATCATCACACCAACGCTTTCTTTTTCTATATCCATCTTCCGGAGTCCATTTTGTAACTATAGTAGCCCATCGGTCTGGATGCATTCGGCAAATGCATTCTGGATGCATTTCGAAACTTATAAAAGAAAATATGTGATATAAGTTTTGTTCATTTGGTAAGTAGGTACTTATTAAAAGATCCTATTACATCTTCAATCATCAATCAATCTGTATGACTGCATATTGAATATTTTGCTATTGTTATAATAAAATTTGTTATCTAATAATAACCTCTTATTAGATATAAAATTACATGAGTTAAATTAAGGTTAGAGTTAAAAGTGAGTGGACTAACAAACTGATTTACAGTTTGGCGATAATGATATTATAAAAACTAGTATGTGACCTACGGATAAATACATTTACAAAAAGATGCTGTAGAAGTGGTTACTTTTAGCGCAGCTACCACCTCCACGTTAAATCACGAGTCTGTTCTCAACATCCGTTCCGTAAAACAAAGAAAAAAGAAGAAAAAAAAGTTGGTTGAGAATATTTAGTCGATTGAAAAAACATCACATAGTTTCCTCGATATTTAAATTTTCCAATTCGAAAAAACTAAGCTAAAATCGCTACCGAAAAAATCCGTGTTCCTTTCTTTACGGTTCGCTGTTGCCATATTTTCGGCTTCATATAGCCCGAATTGACAACATTACGTGATTGGGAGAATCAAAAACTGCGACCGAAATCTGTGCGCCACAATATTCAGAGTTTATAGGGAACAGAGAACTCCGTTGAGAAAAATAAAATCATGTACAGAACAATACCTTGGAATGGTTTACGGAACACATTGTATCATTGTTGTAACTCAATCTTGTCTTGAAAGAGAAGGTATTATGAGATGAACCTGTCTATTATTTAGTAATTGAGGATGCAACTGGAAACGCCTGGACGAGAGAAAGAGAGAGAGAGAGAGAGATGGCAAGTAGTCTAAATATTTTTAGATAACAGTACGGCAGTGTTTGTCACAAAAAAATGCTGTACGAGGATGTGTAGCGAGACTTTAAAACTTAACTGATTCCACCAAATTTAAGGCAGTGCAAAGACCTGCCTAAAGGCATCTGAAATTGCTGAATGAATGTCATCATTGATGAAAGCTGGGACCAACGGCTTAACGTGTCTTCTGAAGCACGGAATAGCTCAAGATATTTTTATGCCACTTGTGGTCACCCGTCTCAGAACATACCTCGCCCGGGGTTGCATTTCATGGCTGTCAAGCTTATGAAACGACGTTCAGTGAAGATACGCAGCGGGCTCTTTTCAGAGAGACACTGTGTGACTGATAAATATCACAAAATCAGTGCATTATACACATTTCCCGCTCATCCGTTTTCACTGGAGCTGTGCAAAGCCGGGTATCAAAAGCAAGCGATTCTATTAATGGTTTTTTTCATCTTTCACCGCCTCACTCTATTGCACAGCTTTAGTGAAATAGTAACCTAAGAATCGTAGAGTTACTCTTCTATATTTTTTGTATTTGTATTCGCAATACGATGGTTTATCGCGCCGGCTGCATAAACAGGCACTTACGATGCGGTCAATTGTTCGTTTTGTGTATGTTCGCAAATGTTCGAGTTTTGTGTTAGTTTTACTCATAACAGACAGATATTTCTTTTTAAGCTATCTGAAATTAATTATATCCAACGCATTCCCGCGACCTTGGTCAGATTTTTCGTTCACTTAGTCGTTAGATGTCCAATACTGCACTTGCTGGTTCGTTTTTCCCCATCGCCCATTGGCTCTGCGCGCGGTGCCATACCCTTTACCGCTATAAAGAGCTTATCGAGCCGATGTTATTTTTGAGTGGTACTTCTGTGTGTTTTATATTTTATGTCGCGGGTCCACGATGGTTTATCGCGGCTGCATAAATAGGCACTTACGACGCGATCAATTGTTCGTTCTGTTTATGTCGCAAATGTTCGGGTTTGCTCGTTTATGAGCAAAAGCCGAGTGCTCAGTATCTAAGTTTTTATTTTTACCCTCATTTTTCCTGGCTGTTTTAGTCCCATTGCTGGGCAAAAGTCTCCCCTTCATTTCTGTCCCTATTCCTAGCTTTCTTCTTTCACACGTTCAGTTTTTAATCTTTATATTGTAATTCATCCGACCACCTTGTTCTGAGTCTTTCTCTTCTTCTTTTCCGTCTGTCGGAGTCCATAAAGTAGCTATATTTTTTTATGATATTGGTGATCACCGCTGCCCATGGACAACTGCAACACCAGTGTGTGACAGGTGCGTTGTCGGCCTTTCAAGAGGAGTTGGGGGAAGGAAAAGGGGAGGGGATGGGGAAGGATGGGCCTCTTGCTCTCTCACTCGCCGAACGAAGCATAGAAGCGGTAAAGCTTATACTCAGACGTCGATTTTCTGCGAGAATATGGTACTTCCCCGGACGAGCCGGACCATTCATGCTACTAGCAATTCATTTTGCACATCAAAAATGGGCCCATCTGTCCTTGTGTACACGACGTAACCTGCCCAGTCCCACTTTAGCTTGCCCGACTTTCTGCCAACATCTATCACGTTTGTAATGGAAGGTAAGGTGGAGTTTTTGACTAATAATAATCAAAATCTAATATGTAAAGGCCGATCAGAGGTCATCCTCAACTGCTTGTCCGATGGTAGCAGGTATGGCATCCGAGAGAGTAGTATCCCATTCCTTCAATCCCTTCCCAAATGCCTATCCATCCCTAGCTTGAAAATGCTGGGCAGCAGCGTCAAAGCACAAGAAGCCAAAGAAACTGCGCTGCCAAACGTTATGAGTATGGCATTATCCCCACAGAACGAACAATCCTTTAGAGAGGTTTTAGTTCAGCAGTGATCTTCATATGGCTGTGATGATGAAGATGTAAAGGGCTGACAATATATATAATATAAAAATAAACTTAAATGGATCCTTTTGTCACTAATTGCAAGACAGAAGCCAAGGCTCCGTCGATAAACTTTTTGGCTCCATACCAGAAGGCCTTAGTTAAGAAAATAGAGCAAAATCGAATGTTCACAGATGATATATACGATGGCTGTACGGATTTATGTCTGTGCCATGTTTTGGGGGTATAATTGTCTTAAATTTGATTTAGTATAAATTGTTCCAAATAAGACATTATTATTTCTTTCTTGTTCTTTTATTTACAAGTTTTTTAAATTTAACGCCGTTGGTCATATGAAGAAGTAAAATATGTGTCTACAATTGGATTGGTATTTCGATATTATTATTGGTATATCTTCATTATCATTATTACGACAGTAAGAGGTCCACCCGTCCGTGCCTCGGAAGGCACGTTAAGCCGGTGGTCCCGGCTGCCATCTGGTAGTCGTTAAAGGAACCACGTCAGAGGCCGAAAGGCGGTTCCAAAGAACTCTGACACCAGGGTGTGCATGGTCGATTGACCGTGACACCTACTCGAAATGATGATGATCCCTTTCGGGGCAGACAGAGCCTAAGGTCATAACATCCAAACATGTTTTAACATGTTTAGCGTGTTGGTTGGTATAGATGGAAAACGGAATCAAAATAGTGATGGATTATTAGCCGCATCACCTATTGACATAACTCCTTAGATTTTCACCCATTCCCTCGGCCGGCTTTAGAGGTCTGCGCTTCCCGCGCAAAAAAATAAGCAGCTAGTACATTTTATGTTTTTTCTTTTCTCCCAGACCAGCATGGAAGAAAAAACATCATACACCAACCATTTTGGATATGAAACTGGTCTTTGGTCCAACGGGATGCGGATGGCAAGAAACGAGTATGGGTTCGAATCCCGCGGTGACTTATTCTCTTTTATATGTTGAAGTTTATATATAATTTTTTAATGTTTATTCAAAAATTCAAAATTCGAAATAATTTATTTGCACAAAACAGGGTATATAAGATGTTCTTTACAAAAGAAAGAAGAGAACAGCCTATTTTGCTATCTTGTAATAGCATGCAAATTTAAGTACATAGAAATACATAGTCAAAAATAGTTAATTAAATTAAAATTGTCAAATTAGAATCGTTAACTCAATTAAATTTACAATTATTTGTTCCAATGTCATATTATTAGTAATTGTCTGTCATTTTAAAAATTCTTTTATTGAGTAAAAGCATTTGTCCAGGAGCCATTTATTTAATTGTCTATTAAAATTGTTTTTAGACAAGTTTAAAATAAGTAAGATAGTTCCAGTTCTCGGTCGCCCAGGTAATATTCTCTTAAAGTGTGTAATACGCGGTGCGTGTGTACACAGATTTAGGTCGACGAAAGCCATGTTCACTCCCTCGGGACATTTGCATAGAATGTCGCAGTTCTTACACAAACAAACTTGGACAGTTTTTTACAAATAGATGAAACTTTATGGCTCGAATCGGCGTGTGGCGTAAGCGGGTTTTAGATTTTATACAACTAGCGACACGACCCGGCTTCGCCCGGGTGCAGTGTATCTACTTATTCTTCTTTATTATTATTTCTTTATTATTATTTATTATTATTATTATTATTTCTTTATTATCACAATACTCACAGTACTTACAGTTTCCCAACGCGTACTGTGAGTTAGGGAAAATCACAAAGACATATGAGATAAACACATGACACAGACATTAACAAAAAACACTTCTTTATCGAAAAAAAATATCGACGTTTGGTACATAAGCAATCAGAGCATTGAGTAGTGCCACAGCCTGGCTGGTAGGCGCGTGCTGCGCGGTGTGGGAGCGCGCCGCGGTCGGCACGAGCAGCGGACGGTTACGTAACTGCTTGAACACAGACGGGGCATAAAAACGACACCTAGCCAGAGCTAATGGGTTGTCAATTTTCCCATTTAGGAGCAAATAATAATGCGTTAGTATGGCACATTTGCGCCTAAGCTCTAAGGAGTTCAAACCTACCATTCCTGATACAAACAGAGACGGATATAAAAAAGGATAAAAACCATAAAGCTTTTTATATAACGATCGAGCAAATCTCTTCTGCACACGTTCCAGCATTATGTTGTATTTGGCTTCGTGCGGAGACCAGACTACAGAATTATATTCCAGAATGCTGCGGACGAAAGAAAAATACAACGTAGTTATAACATCTCGATCCTGAAACTGATAAGACTGTCTCATTACAAAACCTAAAGCTTTATATGCGCGCTTGCAAGCTTCGGTAATATGGTCGTTCATCGTCATCTTGGAGTCGAGAGTAACACCTAGATCTCGTATTTGTGTGACACGTTGCAAGGGTGCACCGGCAATAGTGTATGGGTGAATTATGGGAGAATGTGATCGAGTAAATGTGATGACTTTGCATTTGGAGATATTAAAATCTAACGAATTCTCCTCAGCCCATTGGACCACTCTATCTATGTCGCGCTGCAAAGCATCACAATCCTGATCTGAACCAATACCTACAAAAAGCTTAAGGTCATCCGCAAACATAAGACACTGTGCCTCTATGATCACCTCGGGCAAGTCGTTCATCATCAAAAGGAACTGAGTTGGGCCAAGCGTACTCCCCTGACTTACCCCAGAAGAGGTCAAATAGGGGTCCGAATGAAAGCCAGACAACTGTACATACTGCATCCTGTTCGAAATGAACTTTTTTTTTGAAAAATAATTTTCAAAAAAAAAGTTGAAGTTTCGGAGTAAAGCCTATGATTGATAACTTTGCCAAAAGTTTGCTAATATGGACTCGATCGAAAGCTTTTTTAAAGTCAAAATATGCAGCATCTACTTGCTGATCCTCATCCATGTGAGTGGCCACATAATCGACAAAATTAATAAGGTTGGTGGTTGTCGACCTCCCAGCCCTAAACCCATGCTGACAGTCACTAAGGAGTGGTTGTACCTGCTGAATTATTTGGCGGTCCAAGATGGATTCAAAAATCTTGTCTAAGGCTGAAAGAACAGCAATGGGTCTGTGGTTTTCGATCTGACTTTTTGAGCCTTCCTTAGGTATCGGTATGACTTTTGATATTTTCCACAGGGCAGGATATGTAGCTGTTTGCAAGGATAAATTAAACAAATGCAAAAGAGGTTGCTTAAACAACTCGATACAATCCTTTATCAAGAATGAAGGGATACCGTCAGGACCAATGGAGGAGTGGCTTTTCAGACGTTTAACTGCAGTAATAACATCCTCCACAGTTACACTATGAATATGGATGCGAGAAGAGCTAGGTGGCGATTGTTTATTTAGCTTCGTATTAATCGGCTGATCTGAAAAAAAAACGGACTGAAAAAAATTTGCAAAAGAGTTTGCCGCTTTTAAACCACTAACACTTTCACCTTTGTATTCAAAAGAGTTGCTGTGATTTTTTGAGGAACGCTCACTTTTAATAAACCTCCAAAAATTCTTAGGATCCTTTTTTATATCCGTTTCTATCTGTTGTAAATAATTACTATATTCAGATTTAATTAATTCTTTTACTTTCCATCTATAAAATTTAAACAACTCCCTATCGTATTCATGTCCTAATTGTTTATATTTTTTTAGGTGGTAGTATTTTTGTCGTATTTTATTTATAATATTTATTGTATACCATGTAGGATAATGATACTTGCGAGTGTGCTTATTCTGTGTATTTTTTCCTGGTACACAACTCGAAAAGCAGGAATATAAGTTATTGTAAAAAATATCTAGTGCGTCGTCCACATTTATAGACCTTAAAACATCTTGCCAATCTATGTGCATAATTGACTCGTATAACACATGAAAGTTGGCTTTCTTAAAATTCCATTGCGGAAACCAATTATTATCATACGATTCGTAATCGTGTGTGGGTAGCGTCTCGAACACTGCATCGTCGCCTGACCGCGGAACGCGTAGCCATAAGCCTAGTGCCGGGTGATGCGGGTCCGCCCGGACTACAGGTTCGATGTCATAATACATTTGCACACATTCATCACTTAAAGAGCTCAATACCAGGTCTAATATGTTGCCATGGTCGTTTCTTAGATTGTTAAACTGTTTTATTTTACAATAAGCCAGTAGATATGAAAATTGTAACAATACATTCTCACTGCACGAATTAAGATTAAAATCTCCAATTATTAATAAATCAGATTTTGAATATTTGGCAGCTGTGTTTTCTAATACTGCAAAGGTTTTCAAATATTTTATGTCTGGACTACCCGGGGGAATATACACGACACATAGGATAATAGTTATATGCTTTAAATGCACACGAGCAATGAGAACTTCGATGTCTTCCGAGCATCCGTCGATGTCAGTAATCCGTTCTAATAAATATTGTGAACGCACAGCCAGTAAAATACCACCCCAACCCACATCGAGTGGCCTGTCCTTACGTAACACATTATAACCGAGAGGAAAAATTTCAGAGTCATGAATACTACTAATAAGGAATGTTTCTGTGAATACAAATATATCAGATTCATCGCTCATAATTCCTTCTTTGCATTTCTTCAATTTAGTGCGGAGCCCCCTTACATTCTGATAAAAAATTGAAAAGCACTTAAGTTGGTTTGGTTTTCTCATTTTCTTTGCGAAACCCACTTCGCCAAGGCTTTACGTGGACGCCCTCAGCCCACATCTCAGGAGTCATGTACTTATCTACATTCTTTGTGGGTACAGATAACTTAAATGACGCATAATCCCCGCGGGATTTTAGTGCCTCAGCTGTACAGATGTCCTCCGGGAAAGACGTTTTCAAATGCTTTAATACTTGATCAGCTGTAGTTCCTATCTTAACGTAGAACAAATGCAGATATGATTTTCTATCCGCTGCAATAATTACATTGTTGGGACTCGACCTGGCCGTACCACGAACAACATTGCGAAACGAGTTTCGATTACGCGGACGCCTCACTGATGTCCAGTCATCCTCATTTTCGCAGAGATCCGTCGCTTCTGTCGACAAAAGTGGAGACACCGGAGCAAGCTGCACATTGCCTGCCACGGGAAAAGATAACGGCATAGTCGAAGTCGCATTATCGTTTGTCATCACCGCAGTTTGCGTAACAGGCGCAGGTAGAGGGCACGTAGTAGTGGCGCTGTCCTTAGTCGACGTCGCGTTGTCATCTACGGGTCTCCTTTGCAGTTTGCGCGTGACGATAGCTGACGACGCACGGAGGCGGGCCGCTCTCATTGGTCGGGGGCCCTCTTCCAACGTCGAGATACCCTCAACTTCGCTGTTGGAAATTGGTTGAGACTCAGCTTGTACCAATTTTTTAATAAGGCTATTTTGTTCTTGCACTATCTTCTCGAGCGACGACACTTTGTTTAACAACGAGTGCACCACTTTAGTTAAGTCGCGTATAGCTGTATCAGAAGATTTAGCCGACATATCGATTATTAATCGCGGATTTACACAGAGCTTTGCGTATAAGCTGTTGCCTCGTCAACAGTGCGCGCTTATATCTTTCGGCTTTCGGTGCGGCTCAAGGCTTCTTTTCGAGACGTAATGTCTTTCAACTACAACAATTTTGCCCAGTATGTGGCCACGCCTCCTCTACATCCTTTTGTGTGCAGTGAGTCGCATTTAGGGCACGTCAAAAGGTGGCTCATAGACTGAACATCGACATAATCGCATGTGCTATTGCCGGAAATACCCCACTAACCCGGCATTTCCCTTGTATACAGGGTGAAATTGAATTTATTGGCAAACGTTTAAGGAGTGACTCAGACCACGAATCTGAACAACTATTATTATGGGATCAACTTCAAGATCATGAAAAAAATATCTGCTCTTTCATACAAAAGTGGAAATCTACTTGGCCAAAATCTATGGAACAGCTGTTTTTTTATTTGCGATTTCGGAGTTGGTCCGATTCGTTGTCTGAGTCATTAAACGTTTGCTAATGAATTCAATTTCGTCCTGTATACTAGCTAGCTATTGCTCAAGGCTCCGCCCGCGTTAATGTCGTTCCCTCGGGAACAGTAGAACAGGATGAAAGGTACCCTATGTCCTTCACAAATTTATCCCGGAAAAAAGTACTTTTCCCGACGGATCGACACTGACGCGGGCGGAGCCGCGGGCGAAACCTAGTATTAGAATAAATTAAACACGGCCGACATGAGCATAGATTTAAACCCTTCAAGTATCACATTCATACAAGCCATTGACTTTAAATACACTTCGCACATGTATTGGATGGTTTAAAAGTGCATAAAATGTTTGAGTGCATCATAAAATATAGTGAGCGAGCAAAGAGATTGGAACATAGTTTATAGCGATGGTGGACGTACACTGTCGCAAAAATTTTCAATTTTTACCAAAACATCTACTAAATAATATGCTAAGTAAAAAAAAACCGGCCAAGTACGAGTCGGACTCGCGCACGAAGGATTCCGTACCGTTTTCTATAAAAACGGCAAAAAATCATGTCTGTTGTATGGAGCCCCCTTAAATATTTGTTTTATTTTAATTTCATTATTAATTATTAAAGTGAATATATATCTAAATTATTCTGTGAATATTTGAAGCGTCTACCTGTTATAGATATCGAGCAAAAACTAGGAAAAAAATTACTATTAAACATTTATTTTATTTTGTTAATAGTATTTGTTGTTATAGCGGCAAGAGAAATATATAATTGAGAAAATTTCAACTGTCTAACTATCACGGTTCATGAGATACATAGTGAGATAATTAAGATAGATAATTTCATTATTAATTATTAAAGTGAATATATATCTAAATTATTCTGTGAGTATTTGAAGCGTCTACCTGTTATAGATATCGAGCAAAAACTAGCAAAAAAATTACTATTAAATATTTATTTTATTTTGTTTATAGTATTTGTTGTTATAGCGGCAAGAGAAATATATAATTGAGAAAATTTCAACTGTCTAACTATCACGGTTCATGAGATACATAATGAGATAATTAAGATAGATAATTTCATTATTAATTATTAAAGTGAATATATATCTAAATTATTCTGTGAGTATTTGAAGCGTCTACCTGTTATAGATATCGAGCAAAAACTAGCAAAAAAATTACTATTAAATATTTATTTTATTTTGTTAATAGTATTTGTTGTTAAAGCGGCAAGAGAAATATATAATTGAGAAAATTTCAACTGTCTAACTATCACGGTTCATGAGATACAGCCTGGTTACAGACGCAGAATGACGGACAGCGGAGTGATATTAATAGGGTCCCGTTTTTACCCTTTGGGTACGGAACCCTAAAAACGATAAAAACCTAACTACTGACCAATTCCAAAGAGGCTTAGTAATTTCGACGACTATGTCCCGGGTTCGATACCCGGTCAGATCAAGATGGAAAATGATCTTTTTCAGATTGGCTTGGTTCTTTGGTTATTTAGTTGTTATGTGTATCTTTATACAGGAAACCCAGTCCGACCCATAAAGGGGTGATTCAGCCCGTCGATATGAACAACTTTTCCTTTGGGGTCAAAGCTGGGAACTCAATAAATAATGGACATTTCCACGCAAAAATGTTAAATTTGTGTAAAAAACCTCAAAAACATTAGCTTTTCAGAGGGATCTACATTACGCGTGCGAAGCATCAGGCAAAAACTTGTCCACTATACAGTATTGGCCGTCCGTAATCATCGGACCCAAACGCGATGACCGTATGATGTACTTATCAGCTCCATCTTCGATTCTGTTTAATTTTCCGCTACGTTACCCCATTTTCAGACAAGCTCTCTCATGCCCAGTGATGTGCCGGAGAGAAATTCATATTTGCGGGAAATTTACAATAATTCTCGAGAATTTCTCAATAATTCCTGCCTTGAGAGAAAGAATTGACACCAAGATCATAGCAATGTAGTAATCGGTACAGGATGTATAATTTCGTTTATATTCTCCGAATTCTGAATTCCAATAAATTTATCCCATGAAAATCCTAACAAACACTACAAATGCGAAAGTGAGTTTGTTTGTTTGTTACGCTTTCACGTTGTAACTACTGAACCGATCATCATGAAATTTTGCATACACATTATCTGGGGTACGGAGAAGGACATAGGGTACATTGTGGAGAAAGACATTTTATTCCGGGAAAGCTGTTCCCGAGGGATGGACATTGACGCGGGAGGAGCCTCGGGCGAAAGCTAGTACTATATATTTTCCATTTCAATAATGTACTTTCTAAAAAAGAGTGTAAAAGCACGCAAGGGCCTTTGAGGAGCTTTAGAAATAACTCCTTTGAAGAGTTTGTTAAAAAATTGTGTTTTGCAACATCAAAAATAAGAAAGTTACAAAGAGGATGCTGTTCTTGGAAATAGTAAAAAACGTGGAATTTATTAACTGCTTGTCTTCCCACGCAGTCGTAAAAGTCGGTCTAGGGAATGAGCGAAAATAGGATGAATCATGTTAATGTTTGTTTGTTTTTCGTAAGTGGCCATTACTGGTGTCAGAACTTTAAAGCTGCCTTAAGGCATCTGACTTAGCTTTACGACTGCCATCAATGATGACAACCAGGACCAACGGCTTAACGTGTCTATCGAAGCACGGAATCATCTTTATTATCAAACAATAAGGTAATTCAAGCCTGCAATGTCCTAACTAAACTGGAATCAACTGAACAAAGTAGGCTTTCTGTGCGAATCGAACCCACGACCCCCGGGTCTACAGGCAAACGCCTTAACCACTGGACCACGAAGGCAGTTATTAACATGCATACGGAATCACCCTGAGAGGATAAGGACATTATACTGTTTCTGAATACATCCGACAAAACCATCACAACAATGCAACCGGGACCACTTTCAAAGAGACTGTTTCGGTATAGAAATACTAAAGCGTTGAAACCTCCAACTAACATCCACATATCTCGAAACGCAGAACTTCTTATCTACTTCTCATCATTAATTTAAGGCGCGGTTCCCTGGCGCAGTTCGTCCGTCGCTCTCTCGGCGATAACGAGTCGGAGACGCTTCGTCATCTGCGGCCACTCGCGGTTTGGACCCTCACCAGGGCACGGAATGCTTGCGAGTTAAGATGTTATTTAGTTATCGCGATTGGCGACTAATCTTAGAGACTTGTTGTCCGTAAATACACGCCTTTTAAAAATGTTGTATACGACGTCAAAATAATTCAGTGTTCGATGCTTAACAGTTACTGACGCCCTAACTTAGGCCATCTGTAACTGTAAAGCAGTTAAAGTTAACTGTAAAGCTGGAGTTAGGCCGCCTAACCTTAGCTACTATTGGCTACGGAACAGAACGAATATTTCATATAGAAACATTTATACAAACATTAGATTTATATAAATGTTTCTATTTGTAAAATAAGTTTGAACAAAAAGTGTCTTATAATGACATCATATAATTAATTAATGCTTTTTAATAATAAATAGCCGTGTGGTATCCGGCAGAGTAGAATAGGACCACTCCAAGTCTTCCCGTGACTTAGGAAATACAAGCTAAACAAAGCTTATAAACATCTAAGACACCTCTCCAAACCGTCTGGCCAGCGTGGAGAGTGTAGGCCAAGTCCTCTAGGTGCTCTGGCCAAGTATGGCCCTAGTAGTACAGAGAGGGTCGTGCTCCTGTAGTGGAGACTAAAAAGGACCTGATGATGATGAATAATAAATAGTTCACCATGCGTGTAATCTAAAATACACTGGCAAATTGCAGAAATAACTTCGCGATTATTTACAACAAGCCATAAATCACGCTTTTGTCATATCAGCGGGACCTAACCCTAGCTTTCCTCCTCATCCGAGCGTATTCCCGTTCGTATCCTCAGCTGCGAAGAGTCTAAGCCCTGTTTCCGCATTCATGTAAAAATATTTTACGGAGTTTTTAAAGCCTGGCTGACTCTGACCCTCCTTGAGTAGCTCCAAAACCGCAGACAAACAGACCTATGGAAATAAAGTCCAAGTATTTGTCTGCCTGGAATTGTACCCGGCTCTAATTTAGCGGCGAAGCGTGTTTATCACAGCGCCACGGAGACCGTCCATTACAGTAAACACCTCGCGTTTATTCAGTCATAAATCGCGTGTTTCAGTCGCGTCAGCGAGACCTCACCCTAACCTCTGTCGACGCGTAATGGATACATTTAACAACTCCGAATTTATGCAAGAGTCCTAACATAAATTCGCTGCGACTGCACAACGCGATCGCACCACTAATTTTAATGTCCACCGTATTTTTAGTGCCAAATTTGGATGATAAAGAGTTCGGTCTGCTCAGTCTGAAGAATTACGTTAATTATTTTAACTGTAAAGGAATTTATTTGTATACTAGCTTTCCCCTAAGGCTCTGACCGTTAATAAAGATTCTCTTTGGGAACAAGGACTACTTTTCTGGATATAAGTATCCTTCTTCTTATCTTTTCACGACTTAACTGCTACACCAATCATCATAAAATTATATATACAGCTTCTCTTCAGCACTGAGAAGGACAAGTTACTGTTCTCGCTAACAAAAGTAATTTTACCATTTAATTTATCATTTATCTTGTATTCTCATACAATTCATGCGATGCGATGGATGTTAATAATAATAAATATATGTGTAATACAAATCACACAGATTGAGCTAGCCCCAAAGTAAGTTCGAGACTTGTGTTATGGGATACTAACTCAACGATACTATATTTTATAACAAATACATATATAGATACACATCCAAGACCCAGATCAATCTGAAAAAGATCATTTTCCATCTTGACCTGGCCGGGGATCGAACCCGGTCACTCCGTGTCGCAGGCTGGCGTGTTGACCGCTGTGCCACGGAGCTAGTAATGTCCTAGTATCCTAACTAAACATACAGACACCGGTGGCTTAGTGATGAAGTCCAATTAATAGCGCTGAAAATCAGCGCTACCTAAGACGCTGAGGCATTCCTTTGGTTCATTTAATTTTGAGTTGAGAACTGTGAAAACAGATCGGAATTTTTTCCAGAGAATTTTTTCTTCTTTCTCTCAAGTGCAGTAATTATTTGAGAAATTCTCGGGAATTTCCCGCAAGTTTCCGTGAGAAGGAATTCATGAGAACAGAGAATTTCTCTCCGGCTCCTAACGCAATAATGTAGAAAGAATTATAATCGTAATTTTAAAACATCTGTTTTAAATCTATATTTAAAACATACGCCGTTTCAAATATAATTTGTGAATTTAATTAATCCTTAAGTTTAGTTTTACTTCGCCGGTCTCACACCAAGTTTACTTTAATTTACCAGAAAATAAATTAATACTTCGAGAAATGGGTTTAAATTATTAAGGGATCGTTTTGAACAATACGATTGGAATTAAAGCTATTAAAAGTTTAATCTTTGTAAAGAACACGTCTATGTTCCTTACGGATAGACAGAGGCACAGAATAAGTACACAGAAGTCGCACTCTGCAAAGGTATTCAAAGAAATATCAACTCAATGTAGTTAGCGATACGGTGTAATTTAGCTCGCGTCAGAACGCAGCACCTTTTAGTTTATTTACCTACAGAATCTATTGCAAGCCAATTTTATTCTTATAGCTCTATTTACAGATATGATTTTATTTACAAATCGAAGAGGTAATATGATAGGACACTTGTAGCGACACGATCAGTTTATGAAAAATATTATAGAAGGCAAAAAAGAGGGAAGAAGAGGGAGAGGAAAGCCCAGGCACAGTTATTTTAAACAGAAAGGAAAAAGTGGAAAGGGTTTCGTACCAGGATATGAAAAGACTGGTGGAAAATAGAGTAAGATGGAGGGAGCTCCACCGACAAGAGCGTTGCTCTTAAATTTTGATGATGACACTCCTCTACATATTATATAACTACAGTATATGTGCGAAATTTCATACTCTTACGCGTGATTTTCGAAAAAAGTGGTACAAAGTTATTGTTTCATGTATTATATAATATATAGATGCTTTTTTGTGGCTGAGATGATGATGATGATGAACATTTATTGTAACAATTAGATAGGCTTCAGGCAGCTTCGGAATATTGATTGAAAAATAGCAAGTCCTACCCTAATAAAAATAGCCAGTATTCTTGCCAACATATATGGGCAAGAATTTTTAGATTTTTAAGTTCAATTTTATTTTAGTACGAGCTGTTGCCCGTGACTTCGTCCGCGGCAATTTCTGTTCTTATGATTACGTAATTACTTTTTTATTAGTATAGATTAGTGATGTAACGAATATTCGCATTCGCATTCGCATTCGCGGATATTCGCATATTTTTGCATATTCGCATTCGCATTCGCATTCGCGAATTTATTGCGAAAGTTTTTGGGAATTTTTTTTTTTAATTTTTTTTTTATTGTTGTTTGATATACCTAATAAAACAAAATCTATACATTAACTATGTTTTAATTCAAGAAAATTATTTAACCTCGTCATCACATAATCAGTCTTCTCTTTATCATTTGGTTGGTAACATTTATTTATTAACTTTGAGAAATCGAAACAAAAATCAAATCGAACGCGCTTCGCCTCGTTCGAACGGAACTGCTATCAAGGTCACCAAGCGATAGTGAATTGGCGCCAAATTTAAACAAATTCTGAATATTCGCATTCGCATTCGCATTCGCGAATGTCGGTAGCAAATATTCGCATTCGCATTCGCATTCGCGAATGTCCAAAATATGACATTCGTTACATCACTAGTATAGATGAGTAATTTTCCCCCGTTTTCAAAACATTTTTTATTGATGCTTCGCTCCTATTGATCGCAGCGTGATGTTTTATATCCTAAAGCCTTCCTCAATAAATGGACTATCCAACACAAAAAGAATTTTCCAATTTGAACCAGTAGTTCCTGAGATTAGCGCGTTCAAACAAACAAACTCTTCAGCTTTATAATATTAATATAAGTATAGATGTAATTTTATTTGGTTAGATTATTAGTTTTATTTTTAGTTGCTAAAATATTCATCATATTTTAGCAATACAGCTAGCTATATCTTTAGTAATTTCCAACGCTACAGTCGCCTTTTATTACAACTTAATATATCAACGCTCTCACGCAATAGACAGTCAGAATTACTTCGTTAGGTACTTCATAATCATTAGTTGAGACTTAATTACTGGATTCCTGGATAAGAGATGATTACAAGCCCACTTCAATTTTAAGTGAAAGGAGCTCCTTGAACGACCTTTTCAGTACGCGATTATTTTGAAATGTACTACAATTTTCCTTATGATTAAGTAATAACCTACAACCATAACCCCGTGTGGTATACGGCAGAGTAAAATATGAATCACTCCAAGTCTTCCCATGAAGGTCGTAAGAGGCGACTTAGGAAATACAAGCTAAACAAAGCTCATAAACATCAACGAGACCTCTCCAACCCGTCTGGCCAGCGAGGAGAGTGTAGGCAGGTAGGAAATCCTCTGTCTGCTCTGGCCAAGTATGGCTCCGGTAGTACAGAGAGGGTCATGCTTCTGCAGTGGAGACTAAAAAGACCTGATGATGATTACTAAAATAAAGATACTTTATCAGTTAAAAGTATAACGATCCATACTTATTATAGCTTACGTATAAGGCAGGCGGCCGTAAATAACCACGATACGAGCACCAAAGCACCCAATCCAGCGTAACGCCGAGCCGTCACCTTTTGTAACACTGATGGCACCGATCTTTTATTTTTATTGTTATATACTTTTAATTCATGACTATATTGTATTTATCTAATTGTTACAATAAATGTTCATAATCATCGTCATCTCAGCCACAAGAATTCCACTGCTGAAAGCGTACATCCAGCGTATTCCTGCTATTCTATTGTAAAGCTGAGTATGCATCCAGGAACAATAAATAATAAATAAATATATACGGACAAATCACACAGATTGAGCTAGCCCCAAAGTAAGTTCAAGACTTGTGTTATGGGATACTAACTCAACGATACTATATTTTATAACAAATACATATATAGATACACATCCAAGACCCAGGCCAATTTGAAAAAGATCATTTTCCATCTTGACCTGGCCGGGGATCGAACCCGGTCACTCCGTGTCGCAGGCAGGCGTGTTGACCGCTGCGCCACGGAGCTAGTCGAGGAACACGCGGAGATGAAAGGGACGTTGTACCTACATGTTCGAAGAGTAATGAAACGCAGTCTGTTGAGCGATCTTGGCAAATCCAGGGGGCAATTCCTCACGAGGAGGACATTTTTTAAATCAGAATTAAATGATATTTAAGGATATATTCTCATTTCTGATGTTTCCTCCTTTAGATCCGTCATCTGCTAAACCGGCGTTTGGGTTTGGCAGATAACTGCGTCTGTCCCGTTAGTCTGAACATTCGTAATTGAAAGCAGCAAGAGTGATGAGTCCACCTACCCTCCGGTCAAGAGTATGCTCGACCTCATATGAGCAAATTAATGTAACACCCAGAAAACCAATTTTTAGGCTCGCGCTGCGGTTTAGCCTGACATGTGACGAGGGCCCGCTGTTAAGTTTACAAACATACACACATACATTAAGTTCAGGCAACTTCGAAACATTTATTAATTGAAAAATAGCAAGTCGAACCCTGATAAAAATAGCCAGCATTCTTGCCAACATCCCATATGGGCAAGAATTTTTAGATTTTTAAGTTCAGTTTTATTTTAGTATGTAATTTTATGGTAGGTTAGCTTATTCGTTTTATTTTTATGGTTTACTTATAATTAAATAAAAGTACCATTAAAAAAATATTAACTATCATCTTTCATGAAAATAAATGAAAGTTAAAAACTTTTTAAAAACTACCTTTTATGTAAATCACTTTATTTTTCTAGTTATTATCAGCGAGCCCTTTAATTTTATATCCGTATTGTCGGAGTGCATCAAAAATAGCTATGTCTCCATCTCGGGTATTCCGCCATGTTGGATTAAGAATGACGACTTATTTCTACTGACGATTTTTTTATAGATTTAACTAAATTTAAATTTTTAGTTAGGTTTAGTTTTAGCTATTAGTAATTAGTTATTCAACGTTATTAGAATACTAAGATTTTCTTAATAATTGTAATTGGGAAACTTGAATCTTAATGTATAATAATAATACTAATAATCATGAATTTGATATTTCGCAGCTCACATAGTGAGAGTCCTCATCCATTCGCGGTTTAACAGATTAGCTCTTTGAAGTAGCAGTGGGCGGAAAACCGATGACGAAAGGGGCAGAACGGTTCTCGAATGGCGATTGCGTACCAGAAAACGCAGCGTCGAACATCCACCGAACAGATGGATGCAAACTGCTTCCAACCGGTCGTATTGGAAGTCCTTTGGGGACGCGTATGTCCAGCAGTGGACTTCATACGGCTGTTAAGATGATGATGTAAGTGATACGGGCTTCAGAAAGCGCCTAAGTCGTTTAGCAGCTTAAAAACAAATACTATTCCAAACAAACAAATAGAAGAAGTTAGTTTTTCGTCCCGTCCGTGTGTCACGTTAGTTCATCTGAAAACCGCGGCCTCCGTTTTTGCACACCAATAAATTATGCAAGGTATTGTTTTCGGATGCCTATCTCCATCTCCAGGGTCCGTTTCGTCGAGTTGCGATTTATTCCCCATTGTAGGAGAAGAATTAAAAGGCTGACCCTAACAGCTGTGATATAAACGCACTATAAAAACTAAGGAGCTCGAAAGCAAAGTGGGCGTAGGCTTTGTTAGAGCTAATAAAATATCTCGAGTTCCTTCCTGCTGCGGAATGCACGTTGAGCCGTTGATGATAATCGTCGATGATCACTCTTTTGTAGGAGAATTAAAAGGCTCCTAACAGGCATTTTCTGAGACCAAAGGTTAGGTGTTTGCCTGTATGTACTAAATGTATGATTCGGTTTAACGAACCCAACCGATTTCAATAAATGATACATCATTATATTTCATGATAGCCCGTCTGTCATTGGGTACATACAATTCTGAAATGAATGGCGAAATGTAAGTGGCTTTTTAAAATTAAAGCCATAACAAAAAAAAACCATAAAAAATTATTGAAAAATTTAAAATACGACTGAATTTAAGTATGTAAGTTCTGAACTTAAATTAATATTAAGTCGTATTTTATATTTTTCAAAATTTTGTTTTCTTTAACTTATATAAGCTTAGTTTAACTTTTAGGCGAGCTCCGTGACGCACGTGGTCAACACACCAGCCTGCGACACGAGGGTGCCCGGGTTCGATCCCCGGTCAGGTCATGATGGAAAAGGCTCTTTTTCAGATTGACCTGGGTCTTGGTTATTTATATAAATAAGTATCTATTATAAAATATAGTATCGTTGTGTTATTATCCTACGACACAAGTTCACTAGGTATTGTACAGCTAGTTCAATTTGTGTGATATGTCTTTATATATTTATTTTATGCACAAGTTACCGGTAGTATAAGTAAGATCTTGTGTCCGTTAATCTACCACACATGAAGAAGGACAATGAATAAATGTTATTAGATTATGATAATAAGACTAATAATCATGAATTTGATATGTCGCAGAGGTCGCAGCTCACATAATGTCCTCATCCATTCATCTTTACTAATATTATAAATGCGAAAGTGAGTTTGTTTGTTTGTTTTTTTATTTGTTTGTTTGTTTGTTACGCTTTCACGATGTAACTACTGAGCCGATCATCATGAAATTTTGCATACAAGTTCTCTGGAGTACGGAGAAGGACATAGGCTACCTTTTATCCCGGGAAAAAGTACTATTCCCGAAGGATCGACATTAACGCGGGCGGAGCCGCGGGCGAAAGCTAGTTCATTAATAAAGCGCAAATTTGTGAACGTAAGCGATCTTACCGTTTCACATCCGCCGTAATTTGGCGGTGGCTTTATTCGCTATTGTAAGAGTATTTAACGTTTAAATTACCGAACTCATAGCTTTGGGTTAATAAATAAAGTCTTTTGTAAGAATTATCTTGAGTGATTTATGCTTAACTGTTTAACAAGTTTTGGGTATATGGAAGAGGATCTTTGAGACAATCTTCCGCTGTTTGGTTTTGACTGGAAATGTTCTGATTTCAATTCTCATATAGATGCAGCATGAATTTATCTCTTACGAAGTATACAGTGTGATTGCAAGACAAATAAATAAATATATACGGACAAATCACACAGATTGACGCTAGCCCCAAAGTAAGTTCAAGACTTGTGTTATGGGATACTAACTCAACGATACTATATTTTATAACAAATACATATATAGATACACATTCAAGACCCAGGCCAATCTGAAAAAGATAATTTTCCATCTTGACCTGGCCGGGGATCGAACTCGGTCACTCCCTGTTGCAGGCAGGCGTGTTGACCGCTGCGCCACGAAGCTAGTCAAAACAACTTTTTTAATCCTTTTACCCCCCGATTGACGTAGGCTTTATTTATTTGGCAAGCTAGCACAGCTCTGACTCTTCTTTTTTAAAAAAATAAAAATTAGTATGGCGACCTCATATGAATATAGTTTTTTTCTCTTAAATATCCCATAATCTCGTAAAGTCAAAATCTAAATTTTTGTTCATCTACGAGTATGATCAACATAATATTTTATTTTATTTTCCTGCATTTTATATTACTTTAATGAATCCTATATAATTTTTTCTCAATATACATAGTAACAAAACAATACAATGTATCGATCGAAGTGAAGAAACTGAGAACAAATACTTTAGTTTTATTCCCGAATTTGTCTCAAAATACACTAAAAGTGTGGTATACACGCGCGGGTAGGGATAAACGACGCGTGTACTAAAACATAGAACACAGAACTAATAGAATCTAGATGAACCAACTAAACGTACCTAAGCAATACAACGGTGATTTCATTTATGCTACTTTTGTCTTATTATAAAAACCGGCCAAGTGCGAGTCGGACTCGCGCACGAATAGTTCCATACCATTATCTATAAAAACGGAAAAAAAACCATGTCCGTTGTATGGGTATTTTTTTTGTTATTTTATTATTATTTTTTTTTAATTTAATAATTAACAAAATATTCTGTGAATATTTCGAGCATCTACCTATTGACGTTATCAATATCGAGCAAAAACAAGCAAACAAATCACGTTTGTTGTATGAGAGCCCCCTTAAATATTTATTTTATTTTATTTTTTAGTATTTGTTGTTATAGCGGCAACAAAAATACATCATCTGTGAAAATTTTAACTGTCTATCTACTACGGCTAATGAGATACAGCCTGGTGACAGACGGATAGGCAGACAGACGGACAGACAGACGGACAGTGGAGCGATATTATTATGGTCCCGTTTTTACGCTTTTGGTAAGGAACCCCTAAAAACACGGTTTCACTCACGTTTATTCAGTTGGAATCGCCAACTAGTTTCGGTCTGTCACGAAGACCATCATCAGGGCGAGTGTTAGGTTAGCACTGTACTTTGGAAGAAGCGAAACCGCCATGTCGCCATCCCTAACACTCGCCCTAATGATGGTCTTCGTAATAGACCAAAACTAGTTGGTCTCTCTTCCGTCTTTATCACGCAAAATTATCGTGCGTCGCGACCTTACAGACAACCAATTTTCTAGCAGATAAAACAGACTTTCAAATTGATTGTGCGCGTAAGCATCGGAGAGGTGAGAGAACCGAATTCGTCAAAGAGAAAAGACCACAAAGTACGTAAAAGACGTACGAAGCCGGGGTGGTTCGCTACGAATTAATAATTACACTTCTTTGTTTGCGCAGTTCTGTAAATAAGCCAACAAATTTTAAGGCTATTGAATTCATCATTATATTTTTCAAATAGGTGTCACGGTCAATCGACCATGCACACCCTGGTGTCAGAGTTCTTCGGAACCGCCTCTCGGCCTATGACGTGGTTTCTTTATGGAATACCCGATGGCAGCCGGGATTGTTAAGACGTTAAACGTGCCTTCCGAAACTCAGAATCATCTTAATTATCAGACAATCAGGTGATTCAAGTCTGCAATGTTCTAACCAAACTGGAAACAACTAAACAAAATATGCTTCCCGTGGGAATCGAACCCACGACCCCCGGGTCGGTACTATTAAATTGAATATACAGGAATCACTTCCAGGTAGCCTAGTATTATTTCCGTGTTCCGGAGACATTATTATCCGGCGCAGTTTGAGTGCGACGAATGATATTGCAAGCACAATGCTGTTATAAAGGTTTAAGGCCGCCTGACAACTTGCGATTTTCATATCTGCGATTTTTAATTTCCAACAGACATGACAGGTGTTACGCCGTTAACAAGGCTGATGGATTAAAAATTCTTTAAATAACTTAGATTAAGGAAGTTTTACTACCCTGAGCTACCAAGACAGAAATTATCAGTTAGAACCTCAATTTTGGGTTCATATGATCGATATCACCGATTTAAATCTCCTTTGAACAAGAGGCCTTTTTTTGTCACACACACGACAGCAGGCCACATTTCGCAAAAGATATTAAAAAACATGAATAAAATTTTTAAGAAAGTTACGTCATGTGTACCAACCGTATATTCGCATCCGGGTTTGATAGTCCACATATCTCCGCACCAAACTCCATTATGAGTTGTCTAAGGTTTATTTGAGGAGTCATCATCATCATCATTTCAGTCTTGAGAAGTCTTCTGCCGAACAGTTGCCACTTCCAAATATTCCACGTTGCATGGGAGGATATTGCCATGCTCGCCACGATTGGCAGTCGGGTTGGTAAGGGCAATTGGTTTCCATCCATCGGAAAGCAACTTTAAGCTGGGTAAGGATAATCATTTGTTGAATCTGTGAAGGAAATGATGGTATTGGAAAATTAAGTACTAGGATGAATCGGGGGAAAGCAAGTAGAAGCTCAGGGCCGGGCGCGCGTACCCTGCAATCGCCGGACAGGCAGTTAAGGATAACCCGTGACCTAATTTTTAAATAAAATTTAAGGAATATTTTATAGTGATAATAAAATAAAAAATCGCTCGAATGTAGCCACCCTAAGCTGCAAGTGATGCTGCACCGGGACACTCGGAGTTGTTGTTTTGTGTCCCGAGCGTTTAAAAGAGATTTTTCTCCATTTTTAATGAGTACTGGATAAATTATTCGATTTTCTATAAAAGCTCTCTTGAACTATTTTTCCCGCAGGTTTATGCTAATTTATTTTCAAATTGATATGATTCTACGAATACGTGTTTCATACATACAATACAAAGTATCACGTCTGTTTCCCTTGCGGGGTAGACAGAGTTCAGGTCTATTAAGCCTAACCACGTTTACCATTTTGGTGGGCGTTAGGTGGAAAACGGAATTAAATAAGTGATGGGTTGCTAGCCGCATCGCCTACTAATATGATTCGTCAGATTTTTACCCATTCCCTCTCGGCTTTTACGATCTGGCCGTGAAGAGAAGCAGCTGGTGCATTTTTTTCTTTTCTCTTCGACCAGCATAGAAGAAATGTGTTATACAGGGTGCAACACCCGGTATAACACATTTCTTCAAACAACTATCCCCAGGTAACATACATCGAAAGAAAAAAAAAAGGTTTTTACCTTCCATAGAAAGTCGATCAGCTGATTGCTTATTTTGTATCGGAGATCGAATTTTTTTTTTCATTTTTCGAAGTTTGTCCCGTGGGGAAAGTTGTCTAATATTATTTCATAGTTTTGTAACACCCGGTATATCAATATATATTTAACTCCTTCACTGATGGAAGGCGTTCAAGAGGGAACCCAAGAACGAGATGGCGATGAGCTGTTTGCTTTCAATGAGGGATGGCAAAACATAGCAATGAATAGAACTAGGTGGAAAACAGAAGAGGAGGCTTTTGCCGCAGAAGTAAGAAATAATTAACTCCTACTCTACTACTTTTGTACTATTCATCTGAGTGACTAGTATCCTAATACCTAAATTTCCTTACCAGATCCAACAAATTCCTATCCTTTCCCAGCTTAATAATGCTTCCGAAGGTCAGCAGCGCCGAAAACAGAAGCCATAGAAACTGCGCTCGCCAACCCGCCTGCCAAACGTGGTGAGTATGGCAATATCCTCACGTTGAACCAAGAATCCTTGGGAGAGGTCTTTGTCCAGCAGTGGACTTATAACGAAGATGAGGATGGCGATGTTATCATGTCTTATACTTAACCCGTTTTTATCTGCAACTTCACTCTAATTAGTAATTAGAGTACTTGAGCGAAGTCGCAGATAAAATGAATCATCCATCTTATTGATACCCATCATCATCATCATTACGTGTAGGTATCACGGTCAACCATGCACACTCTGGTGTCAAAGTTCTTTGGAACCGCCTCTCGATATACCCATGTATTCTTAGTTTATTAAATTATGTCTTGCTGCACCATAGCCTATGTTGTTTATTTTCCATCTACCCTAAGGTTGACTGGAAGAGATCGCTTAGCGATAAGTCCGCCTTTGGACCAAATGTATGTTTTTGTTTTCCGATTATGTTTGTTTTTGGAGCAATAAAGAATCTCTCATTCAATTTTTTCATCAGAATCAACGGCTCAACGTGCCTCAAACTCGTGGTAAGAACTCCAACAATCAAATTGTTACATGTTGGTGTAAGTCTCGTGCTCAGACAACGTGTCCTACTCATTACGATTAAATACCTTGTAACTGCCTCTAATAGGATTTCAGTGAGCCATTACGAGAGGGTACCTTAATGAATTGGTTTTTAATAAGGCCCAGTACTGTTTAGGTACTTGCTGGTAAAAGTGAGGTACTCGACGGACCAGTCTCTCCCTCACCTTTCTCACCTCACCAAGTAATGCATCGAATGGAACCCGAGATCAGCGGCTATGCCAACATTTATACTGTTTTTATTATGGCATAGGACACGAAACCAACGAGCAAGCGAGTCACCTGATGGTAAGCGATCAGCGCTGCCCATGGACAACCACTGGCTCTCTCACTCACCGAACGAAGCATAGAAGCGGTAAAGCTTCTACTCAAACGTCCATTTTCTGTGAGAGTGTGGTACTTCCCCGGATCCGCGGGCCCATTCATGCTATTAGCAAAAATGAATTTTGCCGGTAGCGTGACTCTACCACAATTATAAATTGTAATATGATTAGGCAAAATTGCTAACGGCGGCTGCCTGTTTGACCACACTCCATGGTTATCTCCAGAACCACATAATAAAATAACCTATAAAAATAAATTAGAAGTATTTGCACTGCCGGGAATCGAACCCGGACCCTCTTGTAGCAGGCGTATAAACCACTGTGCCACGATGGACGGAGTCGCAGGCAAAAATAAAGCAGTGTGATTGTAGATGTGTAACCGCACTATAAGTTGCTCAACACATCTCTCGACCACGTAAACTTGCAGCGAATGCAATCGGCCGACCGATGCACCAATATTTGCATTCTCGACTTGGCGACGACATGACGAGGGTACAGAATTGACAACAACTATCACTAAGCGGGAACGCCACCAGCCTTTGAGTGCAAACTACATTTTATCACGCCTTTGTCCTTTACGGGGTAAACAGAGCCTATGGCCAAAAGACGGTAAGGATCCAAAACCCACGTGTAGCGTGTAGGTGAAAAAAGGAATTTTAATAGTGATGGGTTGATAAGGCTGGCATGTTTTATAACAAAAGCCTTTAAAAAATAAAGAGTATAAAATAAAATAAAATAAATTAGATGGGTTGCTGCATCGCCTACTCACATGATTCCTTAGATTTTCGCCTTCTACAATCTGCGCGGGAACAGAAGCAACTGGTTGTTTCTACGTATTTTTATTTGTCCCAGACCAGCATGGAAGGAAGACCCATAAAAGTTTGTAATAAAAAGTAAAATACATATAGGAGTTTGTTTGTTTGTTATTAATTTCTTTATTGTACAAACACCTTAACACTAAATAACATAAATAAAATAGTTATATGTAGAAAAGAGTATAATTACCTATAATATTCTTGCCCTTTGCTGTAGAAACTTTGGGTCCCTGGGGCACTGAAGCCAAAAAAATCTATAAAGAATTGACAACGCGTCTCCGATGAGACGCATAGTCAATTCTTTATAGAATTTTGGAAAGGTGCTGGCAATGTTTTTTGCACAACGTATCGGACTCGCTATGCAACGGGGAAATGCTGCCAGCATTTCGGGTACTTTGCCTCGATGCGGTGCGTTGGAAGAAGTTTTTTATTTGTAAGTTATTTATATTTTTTTATATTTATGCTGTTATTAATGTAAATATTACGTTGAATTGATTTTTGTAACAAAATAAAATACACGAGAAAAAGAGTTACCGAATTCCGATCTGTACTCTCGTTAATTTGTATCGTGGGTGTCTCAGTCGCATGCGATTGGATAAATAGAAAATAACTTGTGGATTTAGCATTGAGGTAGAAAAGTGGTTTTGTTTTTACTGGTGTAAGTATAGCCTTGTTGTTCCTATCAAACTACTTCGTTTTATGTTCGAAACATAATTTTGACTTTTTTATTTATTCATACCGTTTTTATGTGTTAATACACAGTAACGGTAAAAAATACACAAAAATGGTTGTGTTTAAGGTCGGTTTATGGCCGATAATTTTTACATGGTATCTCCACCGTTAGATAGAGAGATAGATGCGTCACAAGCCAAACAATTAGGCCGATCGCGCATCTCTATCTCTTGTTCAGAGTGTGGCGGACACTGGAGTTCCCAGGTTCGATCCCCGGTCAGGTCAGGATGGAAAATTATCTTTTTTAGACTGGCCAGGATCTTGGATGCCTTTTTATAATTTATTTGTTATAAACATAGTATTGAGTTAGTATTCCATTACACAAGTCTCTAACTTACCTTGGGGCTAGCTCATCCTGTGGGAGCTGTCCGTATATATTTTATATTTATTTATTAAATGAGAAAGAGATCTATCTCTTTATGGATAGGCTTTATTATTGGGTATTATTCAACTGTGACACGAGGCGAGGGTGTGGGTTCAATCCCCGGTCAGGTCATGATGGAAAACGATCTTTTTCAGATTGACCTGGGTCTTGAATGTTTATCTACATAAGTATCTTTTATAAAATATAATATAGTATCCTACGACATAAGTTCACAACTTACTGTGGAGCTAGCTCATTTTGTGTGATATGTCCTTATATGTTTATTTATTACCTATTTGTTTATGGACGTCATATATCTAAACCTTTCAGCCTCACAGAGACCAATACAATTTTATACCTACCCATGTTTTCAATTAAGCGGCCACAAAGTGGTCAGTCCCGAATTATTTCGGGTCTGCTGGCCGTAATTGCTCCAAATTAAATGCTATTTCTATTTGCCGGTTTAGCGTTTCCGATAGTTTGACAATTGTGACCCGACGGCCAGGTTAATGGTATAGGTTCGATCTCGTTTACACAGAACTGTAACATGTTACAAGAGTTTCGTGAAAAGGCATTTTCTTCTTTCTGTTATTGTTGCTACGCGTGGATTTGTACAAATGTTGGTATTGAGGATCTAGCTAGAAGGTGTACATTGTGTACGCTTCGAGTGTAGACGAAAGAATTAGCCTGACGCTGGTTGACAAACAGCCATTCCTCGGAGTGGGGAGGTTCTTACGTCACTTGTTTAAATACCAATCGAAACAGACCGTAATCTTTCGGTTAATGTTGTTAGGCGCTGATTTGTATACAAGAGTATCTAGAACGTTTAAATTGTTAAAAGGATCTAGAACGTTTAAATTGTGTACGCTTCGAGAGTAGACAAAAAAATGATTGCCTGACGCTTGTTGACAAACAGCCGTTCCTCGGAGTGGGGAGGTTCTTACGTCACTTGTTTAAATACCAAAATAAACAAGTGCACGTGTGACATGCCGTAATCTTCCTGTTAATGTTGCTGATTTGTATACAAGTGTAGGTAATAAGAATCTTGAACGTTTATGTTGTGTACGCTTCGAGAGTAGACGAAAGAATGAATGCCTGACGCTGGTTGACAAACAGCCATTCCTCGGAGTGGGGAGGTTCTTACGTCACTTGTTTAAATACCAAAATAAACAAGTGCACGTGTGACATGCCGTAATCTTCCTGTTAATGTTGCTGATTTGTATACAAGTGTAGGTAATAAAAATCTTGAACGTTTATGTTGTGTACGCTTCGAGAGTAGACGAAAGAATGAATGCCTGACGCTGGTTGACAAACAGCCATTCCTCGGAGTGGGGAGGTTCTTACGTCACTTGTTTAAATACCAATCAAGTGCAGGTTTGACATGCCATAATTTTTCTGTTAATGTTGCTGCATGACGATTTGTATACAAATGTATGTATCTAGAAATTACTCCGACGTTTTTAAATAATCTAGAATTTACAGGTTAGGGATGAAAAATTAATCCTGGTCCCATCTCTGGGACTTCTCCCAGCTAGTACTTATTTGTGTAAAATCCTTACTTCCTTATCCTTACTAATATTATAAATGCGAAAGCGAGTTTGTTTGTTTATTTATTTGTTTGTTTGTTACGCTTTCACCCTAACTACTGAACAGATCATCATGAAATTTTGCAAACAAGTTCTCTGGAGTACGAAGAAGGACATAGGCAACCTTTTATCCCGGAAAAAAGTACTGTTCCTGAGGGATCGACATTGACGCGGGCGGAGCCGCGGGCGAATGCTAGTAATTTATAAGAAACAGGTACTTAATGGTTTCCAAGCACCAACAAGTAAACATAATTGTGGCTCATGCAATTATCGTTAAAACACAATAATTTCCTATCTGATTAACAAACATAGACAATATCAGGCGACGCCACAGGACGTAAGTAGTAAGGCTTTAATTAATTTTGGCGCCCTGCGGTGCTGTTTCGGTTTTTGCTGCAGTTTGCGATGTTTATTCATGATGTTATTGCAAGTTTACGGTTTATGAGATACTAGTGAAACTTCCCGGTTTCCCACGCTTTTGAGATATAGCATACTGGCGGGCCGCACGGCTTCGCACGGAAAGATATAGGTATTTATTCTATAGCCTATGTTCAACAGGGATAAATTGGGATACTAATAGTGAAATATTTTTTTAAATCGATCAAGTTATAATCAAGTAGTTATCGGAGCCTATTCAATGCAAACAAACAAACAAATCTTTCCTCTTTATAATATTAGTGAAATGTTGATAGTGTTTTGCTTTGGCGACTTTGCTCGTATTTATATTATTTATAACTGCCTTATTCTACATTCCTTTATGAATAGCAGAATAGTGTCCGAGAAGGCGCGTCTGGCTGTCCATGATGGAGTGTTGCTGCCAACTCTGATGTATGGTAGTGAAAGTTGGGTATGGCAGAAAAAGAATGAAAGCAGAATAAATGCAGTTGAAATGCGAGCGTTAAGAAGTAGGTATATGTGGAGTAAGTATGAAAGATCGTTTACGAAATGATGTAATAAGGGATCGGTGTGGAGTGACAGACGATATAGTGACAAAAATTGAGAAAGGATGTTGAGATGGTTTGGACATGTAGAGAGGATGGATGAAATGAGACTTACGAAAGGTATATATACGGTACATGTGGTTGGGACAGTCGGTCAGGGCCGGCCTCGACGAACGTATCGTGACCAAATTGCAAACGTTCTTGCAAAAGGAGAAATAAGGAGTACCTAAAACCGGCGACATGCATGAAAAGAGTGATGGATGTAGATGAAGCGAAATAGGTTTTTAAGGATCGTAGCAAGTGGAGATCTATAGTCTCTGCCTACCCCCATGGGAAAGAGGCGTGATAATATGTATGTATGTTTACCTGCCTTATAATATAACATTAGCCGACTGACAAACAAATAGCAGAGGCTTTGCTAATGCGTCCTGTAGACACCTTTTGCTACGGTACCCTAAACACAGACGAAGCTCACTCAGTAGATTCCCATTGTAAAACTAGCTTTCGCCCACGGCTCCGCTCGCGTTACTGTCGATACCTCAGGAACAGTATTTTTCCAGGGATAAAAGGTAGCCCATGTCCTTCTCCGTACTCCAGAGAACTTGTATGTAAAATTTCATGATGATCAGTTGAGTAGTTACGGCGTGAAAGCCTAACAAACAAACAAGCAAAATATAAGTAAGGATAAGGATATTATTATTATTATTAAGTATGGATATGGATAATAAATTTCAACAATCATTAGAAAATTCATGTTAAAAACGATTCAAACAAGCGGCAACGGGTTAAAAAGTAATATAATACTTAAATATAAAATATAAATTATTTATGTTTAATTTCCTGTAGTTACACTTCACTTGTAAGATATAGTCAAGTAGTTATTATACAATAAAAATTACTTTTACCCCGGCACTTAAACACACTCAATTAAAATAAAAATCTACAGTAAAAATATAATAATCTATCTATACATATAATAAAACAGTAAAATTATTGTCTGTACATTTCGAATTTTTGACTGAAATGGATAAAGGGACACTTAAAAAGAATAATAGAAAGCAAAAAAAATTTTTTGGAATTTCTTGTCTGTCTGTCTGTCTGTCTGTCTGTCTGTCTGTCTGTCTGTCTGTCTGTATGTATGATCACGATTATCTCCGAAAATACTGAACCGATTTACTTCAAACTTTCAGCAATTGCTTTGTTTTAACTCAGTTTAACATTTAAAGTTTGATTCATCAAAATCGGTTCATTAAAAAAAAAGTTATCGTCATTTGAATGAACTCAAGGCATGAGTTTGCCTGCAAACATATAGCAAAAAAAAATAAAACAGTAAGTGACATAAGAAAATTAAAATCCAAAGTCAATTCATCATCATTATACGACAGCATTATACCTATCCATAGTAATCCATACTAAAAAAAAAGGAGAAGCTGACTGACTGACTGACATATCAACGCAGGGCCTAAACTATAAGGGTTAGGAACTTGAAATTTTGCACAGGGGTTCCTTTTATAACGTAGGGGAGCACTAAGAAAGGATTTTTGGAAATTCATCTCCTTAGGGGGGAAAACGGGTTGCAAAGTGAGTATGAAACTTTGTTGTTTTTGAAGTTATTCAAATGAAATTCAGCATGAAGGTTCTTTACTGAAAGGTATGAAACACGAGTTAAATATTTTACTCAAAAATCATCCCTTAAGGGGGTAAAATAGGGGTGCAAAGTAAGCATGAATGTTTGCCATTTTTGAAGTTAGTCGAATGAAATTCAGCATGATGGTTCTTTACTAAAAGGCATGAAACACGAGTAAAATGTTTTTCTCAAAAATCATCCCTTAAGGGGATATAACGGGGATGCAAAGTTAGTATGAAACTTTCCGTTTTTGAAGTTATTCAATTGAAATTCAATATTAAGGTGTTTCATTGAAAGTCGTCATAAACGAATGTATTCCGGGTAATTCTACTGTTCTTGAGAAATCGACACTTACGCGGGCGGAGCCGCGGGCCAAAGGCAAACCTGACTTATATATTAACGCACAGCCGAAACTACTGTGCGCAGAAACTTGAAATTTGGCACAGGGATTTTTTTTTATGATGTAAATGAGCACTAAGAAAGGATTTTTAGAAAATCAAAGGGGTTGAAGTTTTATGGAATTTTCTCATTTCTGGACTTAGAAGTTTGAAAGTAGGTACGGAAGTTCTCAATTAAAATTAAAAAAGATCTGTTTAGGTGAACCAGACAACATTCTCACTTGAAGGGGTAAATAGGGGGTAAAGTTTGTATAGATTTTTCCATTTCTAGACTTAGAGGTATGAAAATAAGTATATACGTTCTAGGTTACAATTAAAAAAGATCTGTGTAGGTGAAGTGTACAAAATTCCCCCTTAAGGGATAAAGGGGGGGGGGGGGGGATTGTATGGAAATTTTCTCATTTCTGGACATAGAAGTATAAAAATAAGTATATATGTTTATATTACAATTAAAAAGATCTGTGTAGTTAAAATGGTCGAAATTTCCCCTTGAAGGGGTAGAATAGGTGGGGTAAACTTTGTATGGATTTTTTTTATTTACTTAGAAATATAACAATAAGAAGTTCTCCATTACAATAAAAAAATACCTGTGTAGATGAAATGGGCAAAATCCCCTCCTTAAGGGCTAAAGATCTATGCAGGTGAAATGTATTAAATTCCCCCTTAAGGAGAAAAAGCAAAGGGACAGGGGTTTGTATGGAATTTTTATCATTTCTACTGTTCCCAAGGGAACGACATTAACGCGGGCGGAGCCGCGGGCAACAGCTAGTATTAAATATAATAAAAGTAACCAATCACTATAGTTAAACAAAGATTAGCCGTGTGGTTTCCGGCAAAATAAAATAGGACCCCTCCAAGTCTTCCTGGATTCCTGGATGGATGTCGAAAGAGGCGACTTAGGAAATACAGAATAGAATAGAATAGAATAGTCTTTATTTGCCTTTGTATAGGGTATACAGAAGATGGTCTACAAATAATGATCTCCTACACAGCCATTAAATTATAGCATGCAAATACTTACAATTATAGAATAAAAAAAACAGGAATTGTTTGCCTACAGGTATTACAATTTTTACTAATAACAATATTAAGAATTAAACTATTGTATTTTATAAATAAGGAGTCATATTGTTTTATGTCAATATTTACAGATTCTATTATATATTAATAATTGTAACATTTATTGAAATTGAGAAATTCCTGCGTTGTATAAAACCCGTGCTCATTTAGCCACTCGAATAGGTTTTTTTTGAATGCATTAAATGTCATATTTTTTATCGAATCAGGTATTTTATTATATATAGCTATACACATACAATAGCAATTTTTTTTAAAACGTACAGTCTTAGGAACTATGTCCAACACTAGACGATTGCCGTTTCTGCTATTTTTAGTATACACGTCTTTTGCTTCTTTGAATAAGTTGTAGTTTAGTTTGACAAATTTTGCAACTTCGAAGATATACAGACAAGGCAGAGGAAGCACTCTTAATGATTTAAATAAAGGCTTACAAGATGTATCAGGTGTAACACCACATATTGATTTTACACATCTCTTTTGGGCAATGAAGGCCTGCTGTATATCTGTACTATTACCCCAGATTATAAGGCCATATCGTAATACCGACTCGACATAGGCAAAATATGCAGTAAGGGCTGTACTTTTTGAGACCGTCTTAGCTAATTTGTAAAGTGCAAAGGAAAATCTATTGATTTTATTACAAACATTTGCTATATGTTTTTTCCAATCCAGCTTATTATCAACAGATAGGCCTAAAAATTTACCAGTATTTAAATCTTTTAGATTATGTCCGTTATAATTAATATTCAAATTTTCCGTCAAATTATTAAAATTTATAAAATATGTCTTGTCAATATTAATTTGTAAATTATTATTTGTAAGCCATTTAATTATTATATTTAAGGTAGTATTTATGTCATTTTCATGTTCGGTTATGTATTTTTTGCTATCAGTTGTTACTATAATTGAGATATCGTCAGCAAAGAGGATGCTTTTATGTTCGGTAATGTTAGGCAGGTCGTTTATGTAAACAAGGAAGAGTAATGGTCCAAGTACGCTTCCCTGTGGAACGCCCAATTTGTTTTCTTTATACTCAGACCTGTAATTCTTTGTGTGTCGTTTATTTTCTAGCTGAGTTATCTCAACAGATTGTGCTCTTTTTCTTAAATATGTTTCAATCCAATTTAAAGCATTTCCTCTAACGCCATAACGCTCTAACTTTGCTAACAATAACGGATGAAAGACCAGATCAAATGCCTTCGTCATATCAAAAAATAGAACTGTGGTATTTTTTTTCTCATTCATGTTTTTAAGAGTAGTATGGACTAAGTCAAAAATTGCTAGTGTAGTGGATTTCTTTTTTTGAAATCCATACTGACTTTTACTCAGTAAGTTGTATTTGTTGAAAAAAGACGTTAACTTATCATACATAATTTTTTCATAGATTTTTGAGAAGATTGGATTTATTGTTATTGGGCGATAATTATTAAATATAGTTCTTTTCCCCTTCTTATACAATGGTTTGACTATTGACAATTTGAGTCTGTTAGGAAAAACACCAGTTTCCATAGATATGTTTATTAAATATGCTAATACTGTACTAATTACCTCGTTGCATGCTTTTAATACGCGAGTACAGACTTCGTCATAACCTTCTGAGTTTGTGTTGTTTAATGACATGATGACTTTTCTAACATCATGTTCGTCAATTGGAGAGAGATATATCGAATTATTTGTATGAGGTAAGTGATTATTAAAATTTATATTATTATTAGCAGTGTTTAATGTATTATTATTACGTATATCATTATGTGTATTAATGAAAAATTTATTGAATGTATTAGCTATATCTTGGGGATTATTAATGATATTATCATTTAATTCCATTTTATCTATGATATTATCACTTTTATGACTATTATTAGTTTCATCTTGTATAACTTTCCACGTGGCTTTGCATATGTTCTTACTATTTTTAATATATTTATTATTTGTTTTCTTTTTTGCATTAAATATACACTTTTTTAGTAGTTTAGAGTATTGTTTGTATTTATTTTTATCATATTTTTTCTTGCTTTTATAATAATTGCGTCTTAGAGTCCTACTGGTCATACAGCTTTTTTTAATACCTCTTGATATCCAGTTCAAATGTTGCCTAGTGTGTACCCGAATTCTTGTTATAGGAAAACATAATTTATATAATAAACAAAACCAGTCATGAAATTTATCAAATGCTACAATTGGATTGGATTCATCATACACGTCTTGAAAAGACAACAAAGGTATCATTGATGTTTACAAGCTAAACAAAGCTCGTAAACATCAATGATACCTCTCCAACCCGTCTGGCCAGCGAGAAGAGTGTAGGCCAAATCCTCTGTCTGCTCTGGCCAAAAATGGCTTCGATAGTACAAAGAGGGTCATGCTCCTGGAGTGGAGACTAAAAAGACCTGATGATGATGATGATGATAGCTAAAGAAACATAAATTTATTCCGTTACAATTTACGGCCAACTTGCCTAACTGTGATCACTTCTTAGACATGTCTTTATTTACTAAATGTAAGTGTTTTTGACCTGAGTATTTGATATGAATTTACCTTGTTACCTCCACGCGTTCGTGACAAAAAGAGTCTTGACAGATAGGGGCAAAATAAGGACAGGGAGTTATTTTCAACCCCTCGTCCCTCTTGTAAGCATTGGTATAATTTTTACAAAATATGTTTGTTTATTTTGAAAATATTGCTGACATCATCACCATGCAGACCTCCCACCTTCTGTTTCAGCAAAAATAAGCCAAGCCCAGACCTCCACCCCCCATTCTCTGCTTACGTAATATTTGAATGGCCCACAGACAATATAACCTATATTGTCTGTGGAATCAGCCTCCGTGGCGTATGCCTGTTGACCCGGGTCGTGGGTTCGATTCCCACCGGGAGCATACTTTGTTTAGTTGTTTCCAGTCTGGTTAGGACATTGCAGGCTTGAATCACCTGATTGTCTGATAATAAAGATGATTCCGTGCTTCGGAAGGCACGTTAAGCCGGTGGTCCCGGCTGCCATCTGGTAGTCGTTAAAGGAACCACGTCAGAGGCCGAGAGGCGGTTCCGAAGAACTCTGACACCAGGGTGTGCATGGTCGATTGACCGTGATACCTACTCGAAATGATGATGATGTGACAGACCGCCAAAAAGTGATCCTTTAAGGGTTACGTTTTTCCTTTTGAGGTACGGTACCCTAAAACTGGTTTTGCCTTACTCTTTCTAATACAATAAAATTTGAATAATATTTCCTTAATTCATTTTGATATCAAACTTTTTTTTGTTTAAAAACGCTTTATACAATTTATTGCACTCTAGTTCATCTTGCGAAAGTAATTACTCTGGTAGACTCATTATATTAGTAGATTAGAAAACTTACTGCTTTATAGTAGCAGCAAAGTAGCCTAATTTATTTAAGTTAATGACTGGATTAACTTTAGTTAAAGTCAAGCTTTAATATTTTTAAATCCACGGATTTGTTTTATTATTTGAGCATAATGACTTTCATCCAGACTTAGATATTTGAAACTTGAACCTATTTAATAAAAAAAGTGCCGAAAAATTCATTTCTTAATAATAGAATTTATAATGCACTAGCTGTTGCCCGCGGCTCCGCCCGCGTTAATGTCGTTCCCTTGGGAACAGTAGAAATGATAAAAATTCCATACAAACCCCTGCCCCTTTGCTTTTTCCCCTTAAGGGGGAATTTAATACATTTCACCTGCATAGATCTTTAGCCCTTAAGGAGGGGATTTTGCCCATTTCACCTACACAGATATTTTTTTATTGTAATGGAGAACTTCTTATTGTCATATTTCTAAGTAAATAAAAAAAAAACCATACAAACTTTACCCCACCTATTCTACCCCGGGAAACCCGGGGAAATTTCGACCATTTTAACTACACAGATCTTTTTAATTGTAATGTAAACATATATACTTATTTTTATACTTCTACGTCCAGAAATAAGAAAATTTCCATACAATCCCCCCCCCCCCCCCCCCTTTATCCCTTAAGGGGGAAATTTTGTACATTTCACCTACACAGATCTTTTTTAATTGTAACCAACAACGTATATACTTATTTACACACCTCTAAATCTAGAAATGGAAAAATTCCATACAGACTTTACCCCCTATTTACCCCTTTAAGTGAGAATGTTGTCTGGTTCACCTAAACAGATCTTTTTAATTTTAATTGAGAACTTGCGTACCTACTTTCAAACTTCTAAGTCTAAAAATGAGAAAAGTCCATAAAACTTCAACCCCTTTGATTTTCTAAAAATCCTTTCTTAGTGCTCATTTACATCATAAAAAGAATCCCTGTGACAAATTTCAAGTTTCTGCGCACAGTAGTTTCGGCTGTGCGTTGATATATAAGTCAGGTTTGCCTTTGGCCCGCGGCTCCGCCCGCGTAAGTGTCGATTTCTCAGGAACAGTAGAATTACCCGGAATACATTAGTTTATTACTTTCAATGAAACACCTTAATATTGAATTTCAATTGAATAACTTCAAAAACGGAAAGTTTCATACTAACTTTGCATCCCCGTTATATCCCCTTAAGGGATGATTTTTGATAAAAATATTTTACTCGTGTTTCATGCCTTTTAGTAAAGAACCTTCATGCTGAATTTCATTCGACTAACTTCAAAAATGGCAAAGTTTCATGCTTACTTTGCACCCCTATTTTACCCTCTTAAGGGATGATTTTTGAGTAAAATATTTTACTCGTGTTTCATATCTTTCAGTAAAGAACCTTCATGCTGAATTTCATTCGAATAACTTCAAAAACAACAAAGTTTCATACTAACTTTGCAACCCGTTTTTCCCCCTAAGGAGATGAATTTCCAAAAATCCTTTCTTAGTGCTCCCCTACGTTATAAAAGGAACCCTTGTGCAAAATTTCAAGTTCCTAACCCTTATAGTTTAGGCCCTGCGTTGATATGTCAGTCAGTCAGCTTCTTTTTTTTTTTAGTATGGATTACTATGGATAGTATGGATAGGTATAATGCTGTCGTATAATGATGATGAATTGACTTTGAATTTTAATTTTCTTATGTCACTTATTATTTTATTTTATTTTTGCTATATGTTTGCAGGCAAACTCATGCCTTGAGTTCATTCAAATGACGATAACTTTTTTTTTAATGAACCGATTTTGATAAAACAAACTTTAAATGTTAAACTGAGTTAAAACAAAGCAATTGGTGAAAGTTTGAAGTAAATCGGTTCAGTATTTTCGGAGATAATCGTGATCATACATACAGACAGACAGACAAGAAAGTCCAAAAATTTTTTTTGCTTTCTGTTATTCTTTTTAAGTGACCCTCTATCCATTTCAGTCATTAATTCGAAATGTACAGACAAAATAATTTTACTGTTTTATTATATGTATTATTTTACTGTTTTATTATATGTATAGATGATTTTTAACCTCTGAACTTTATTTAAATCCTGGAATCAGAATCCTTAACGGAATACAGAATTACAAGAAAAAAGGTGAAAATACGAGAAAAAAAATTACCGTTCGAATTCGTTCAGCTAATGAGAGACATATTATGGGAATCCAAATTTAAAAAAAAAAAATTAGGCATCCCATGTTTTAAATCAAAGGGTATATGACATTAGGCTGGTTAAAGTATTGATTTTAGCGTTATTCGAATAAAATACAAAAATTACCACGAAAATGACGTCTATTCCTGAAAATTTACAATTTTAATGACTTTCAAAAGTTAGCCTATAACCTGAAGTCCTTAATGACGCAGTGGTATTGCGTTTGCCTTTTATACACGAGGAATCGGGTTCGATTCGGGCGGGGCCGAGTCAAAATGCAAAAGAAAGCTCATTCGCCTCGCGTATTAAAGTAAAAATTGCTATAATTTTCTAAAAAATTGTTGCATATTTTACAAAATGTTGCTGATGTCATCACTGCATATAACTCCCACCCCCATGGCATCAAAAATAATTCAAGCCCCCTGCTCCCCCTCCTCCCCTCCCCCTAACACCTAATCAACGATTCCATCTAGTTCAATAAACATAAGTAAATCTAGAAAAAAAAACAAAGATTATTTTCGAGAAAATGCAAATATATAAAATTCAACCGAAAAATCTGGAAAAAAAGGAAAATTCACACGATCATAAACGTCAAATCTGAAACGAAATAAGGCAACATACACATTACGCGGCATACGGCAGCCATCGCGGCGTATCCTCAAGTCTGCTCGTAATTGGATACGCGAGAAATGAGCGCGCCGCGGCGCCGCGTGATTGTTCGGGGCCTTTTTAATAACACCCGCACTGTGTGTACCGGGCCTTATAAAGTCTAGATAAGGCATTTTTCTATTAAAATATTTTGTAGTGTTAAGAGCTAGCAATCTTGCAGGCGGCCGTAGTAAATGAAGTCTTCGCAGCGCCGCATTAATGATTCAGGCCTATTGTAAACTATTATTTACTTTTTGTATAAACAGTATAAGGGATTACTCAACCCGGCAAAATTAACAACTTTCTCTGGAATCAATGCTGGGAACTACTGAGAGATATGAAATCCCATGCCGACCGGATCATTCTTACTAGTTCCATCGCCAAACAGTTCCATGGTACTATTTAGTTTATTTTTCTCAGTAGTTCCATTGACATTATAAACTCAATGGAACTACTGAGAAAAAAGGCTCACTAGTTCCATGGAACTGTTTGCCGTCCAACTGATGACTTACCGCATAATGTCAATGGAACTACTAAGAAAAAAAATCTAACTACTTCCATGGAACTGTTTGCCGTCCAACTGATGACTTACCGCATAATGTCAATGGAACTTTTTTTTTTTAATTGACTATGTAGCTAGCTCCAAGTGAGCTTTCGCTTCACCGGGCGTTTGAGGCGAGGGCAGAGTGCCCTCAACCTTTATAGACAACATCACCAAAGGGCCCCCAGGAGGAACGGACCTCGGCTTTGGGCGTTGCCTGTGTGCGCAAGGCTTGGAGAGACAGCAAACTCTCATATTGCCTGATGGGCCGCGTATACGTGCATGCAAGCCTGAAGGGCCAATCTGAGAAGCAATGGCTAAAGCCTTTGGAGAGCAGCAACTCTCATCTTTTGCCTTATGGGCCGAAAGCTACGTTGCCAGAAGGGCCTATCCTGGGTGCAAGTCACCCGGCACCGCCGGGCGGTCACCAGTAATCGGAGCTAATCCTACTCTACGCACTCTATTCCGGTGGCGAGTGCGACGGGGTCGGATAGTGGGATTGTCTCAACTGACGCGTGCAATGGCTTATATAGACACCCTAGCATCACTCTCGTTACCCCCGCACTAATGAATGACCCACGGGCTTCTCTGCTAACAATACTTTATTCAATCAATAGACCAAATAAAATTTTGAATACATTTTGCACCTGCAATTTAACGTAGACAAAATGACAACATACTACTGGCAACTTAAACTAGTTGCTATTCACACGAGTTTCCTATTCAGTTTACACCAGTTACTACTGTGTACTTCTTGCGATTGCGACCATTTAACGAGCATTCGATACTAACACTTAAATTAATAGAAACCGATTTTATTTTTAAAAATGTGTATAAAATTATAATTTTATGATAGATAAAACAAGACATTAATTGAAATAATTATATTAAAATCCAAAACTAGAAGTGCGATAGTTTCTGAGTAAAAAAAAATAAATTATTTCTTGACAATTGTACTATGTAACATTTGAAAGTTATATTTATATACTTTGCATTTTGTCCTTACAGGATCATGTCTGGACTTAATATACCTACTCCTTACACAATATCTACAAACTGGTTCAAACTGAGAAAATTCCATTCTCTGCTGATGCTGATTCGTGCCTCAACTCTTCGCACCTCAGTTCAATCGCGCTTCAGCTCTTCGCACCTCAGTTCATTCGCGCCTTAGCTCTTCGCGCCTGAGCTCGCTCGCATCTCACAATTCCCACCTTCCTCTTCCGCACCTAAATTACACACTACTTTGGGCGAAAAGAAAAAACGTAGAATGTACCAGCTGCTTCCCTTCCCGCGCAAACCGTAGAAACCGGCCGAGGGAATGGGCGCAAATTTAAGGAATCGTGTAAATAGGCGGAGCGGCTAGCAACCCACCACTATTTTGATTCCGTATTCCATCTTTAAGCCCATCAACATGCTAAACGCAGGCCTTTCGGTCTTATGGTCTTAAGCTCTGTCTACCCCGTGAGGGATGAAGATGTGAACACATGTACCATATAAACGTGTGGTGTTAGGGCTAACTTCTCCCGCCTTGTCTACACAAAACGCTCTATTAAAAGTATCTTGTGAAACCTAAGCATATTTGCATTCAAGATTTGAATTTGAATTGCAAACTTAAACACAACTTAATCTTTAGGGTACTTAACTAGGCCTAACGCATGTTATGTTTGTTTCAACGTTGTTTACGTGTAAGTTAAGACGAAAATACATTAAGCTGTCTGTCTGTATATAAATGTAATCAAGAGTATGAACTTTGACAGTTTGTTGAATATACTTCACTGCTTTGAACATTTTTTTTTTTAAAAACAATGTTACAAACTCTTTTTTTACTTATATTTACTTATTTATTACTTATTTTAAGGGCTCGTACTATCTGACACTGCTTTGCATGATTGTCTGTAATATCAATAATAATGAAATACTCAAGTTGAAATAAAAATGCAGCAAAGTTCAGGACTAACTCTGGTAACTATCTTTCTCAAAAACACTTTTGCGTTAAATATTCTCGATAGAAAAAAATTGCAAAGTTGCCTCCAAATCACGTCTGATTTACTCGGTATACAGCAGTAATCACCAAATACATTAAAATTAACCTTGAAACTTTTGATTATAAATGCATTACAGATAAGGCAGCCATCATGTATTTTTGTTATTCGAATAACCCTTGAAAATTCTTTAAAAACGAAAATATCCAAAGGAGCCAACGCGTTTAGACCATTCGCGTTTGTACAAAAAAAAAAAAAAGTCAAAGATTTTTATTCAAAATTGGATACATGTATCTCTTTTTGAACGTCATATTTTTATTTCTTATATATTTTTTTATATATGCAAAATTGAAATACTACTAGCGTTTCGGAACGACCACTGGTGAGAAGAATACGCCGAAAGAAACTCAATCCAGCCTTGGTCCCTACGTGCCGTCAGGCCGCCTGGCCTACGGCGGGCCCTTAAGATGATAAAATATTTAAAACAGTTTTTGAAATATGTTCATCATCATCACCATCATTTCGAATAGGTGACACGGTCAATCGACCATGAACACCCTGGTGTCAGAGTTCTTCCGCCTCTCGGCCCCTTACGTGGTTCCTTTAACGACTACCAGATGGCAGCCGGGACCACCGGCTTAACGTGCCTTCCGAAGCACGGAATCATCTTTATTATCAGACAATCTAGTGATTCAAGCCTGCAATGTCCTAACAAAACTGGAAACAACTAAACAAAGTATGCTTCCGGTGGGAATTGAACCCACGACCCCCGGGTCCATAGGCAAACGCCTTAACCACTGGACCACGGTGGCTGTTAATGCGAAATATGTTAATTATACATGACATATACCCAAAAACAAAATCCTCGGAATGGAGGGAAAGCTACTAGCTTGCCCTCCATTCATTAGCAAAAATTAATTTAGTAAGTATTTTATTTAGCCGGTAGCGTGGCTCTACCACGCCTAAAATCATTGACATTTCTAGCAAAACTTAGGTCAATGTTGTGGCCTATCCGTGAGTTTTTATTGGCCCAAGCATAGTTGGATTCGGCCATTGCTGTTTCGCTAGACCGGGTTAAACTTGTCTATAACCGGGGGATAAAAATTGGCGAACATGTTATAACTTAAATCGATTTGGTGCTATCGAGATATTTTTCTTAGTGTTTTTACGACTTGCTGTTTGGTATAATATAACGTAGCGATAACATTTTAATGGAATAATTTTATGATACGCTCTCGTCTTCATTTCTCTTTAGCCCTTAAGTTAAGCATGTTAATTATTCATGCTTATGATTTGCCATAATTTAGCATAGATTTTATAGCTTTCCCAATCTTGGTTTACTCAAAACTGCAAAGAAATACATACATACTAATCACGTCTTTATCCCTTACGCCATAGACAGAGCCTAAGGCCATAAGACCGAAAGGCCACGTTTAGCGTGTTGGTGGGCGTAAGGGTGGAAAACGTAATCAAAATAGTGATGGGTTGCTAGCCGCATCGCCTATTGACATGATTCTTTAGATTTTCGCCGTATCTCTTGACCGGCTTCTACGATCTGCGAGGGATGAGAAGCAGCTGGCGCATTCTACGTTTTTTCCTTTCTTCCAGACCAGCATGGAAGAAAAAAATAATAAAAAAAACTTAATTTCTCGTGCTATGAGCAAAGCTTTTGATAAACCTTTTATATAATAAAACCTACTTTAACTTCAACAACTGAACAGATTTTGATTAAAATTAAAATGGGACCAATTATAAAGCACCTACTTTAAAATAAAAATAAAAAATTCAAATCAGTTTATAAATGATATATTTATTTAACGATTATAAATGAATGCAAGATAGATACAATATATATACAATTTAAATATAAAATATTTTAACTAATGCTACAAAATACAATACAAAAATAAAAAAATTCAAAATAAGTTATGTAGTAATAAGGTAACAAACATTTAAAAAATCAATCAAATTGATATCCTACCCTTTTTTTGAAGTCGGTTAAAAACTTATATCAAGGACAAAAAGTGACAAAATGGCGATAAATAAGACCTCAAAATCCATAATCCTTGATCTAAAACATTATTCTTTATTTACACTCCAGACATATCCATCTTAAAACCGACAAGTGCGAGTCAGCTCGCGTTCATTGTACAGAGGGTTCTGTACAATGAACATTATTTTCTTAAATTGAACCTCACATAATTAAACCAAACAGTTCTTATAAAAGTTCTTCTAACCTGTATAGTTATTTTAAGTGAAAACATATACATAAATTGAGATTTTTTCAAAAATGTATGTCAAGACTTTTTGGTGTTAAGATTATAGGTAATTTTTTGTCTATTTCATTAAAATAATTCAATAAATTAAATTTCACTAAATGAGAATAATAACTAAAAACAGGTTATTTAAGAATTATGATTTAAAAATATATTTGAGATACTCGCAACTAGGCTTTTCATTCATCATCATCATTATTTCGAGTAGCTGGCACAGTCACTCGACCATGCACACCCTGGTGTCAGAATTCTTCAGAACCTCATCTAGACCTCTGACGTGGTTCACAACTACCAGATGGCAGCCGGGAACAACGGCTTAACGGCACGGAATCATCTTAATTATCAAACAATCAGGTGAAGTAAAGCCTGCAATGTCCTAACAAAACTGGAAACAATTAAACAAAGTTTGCTTCCCGTGGAAATCAACCCAAGACCCCCGGGTCTGCAGGCAAACGCCTTAACCACTACACCACGGAGGCAATTTTTTGCCTTGTCATTTGAAATGAATATTATAAAAGGCATATTATATTCAGTACTCGACACGACGAAGAAGTTACACGCTCGAGTTTGAGTTACACAAATCTATAAGTGTGCCAAATTTCATCTTAATCAGTCTCAATATTGGGAGCAAAGGGGCTGGGCCAGACGGACAGACAAACACAGGATGGATCCTATAAGAGTTTCGTTTTGTCACTCAGCAATACGGAACCCTAAAAATAAGAAAACACATAAACAAATTTAACAACATTAAGACATAAACAGCCCAACAAATCTTAATGAAGCTAACACACAGACAGACATAAATAACCTAATTTACGTTTAACATAAAATATGGAATTCCAATTTATTCTCAGTGACATTTCAATGAGTCGAAATGAATCTCTATTACATTAAATTTACATATTCTTATAAAGTTTTTCGTTTGTAAATAACAAGATTGTGTCTGTCTTAGCACTTTATTTTTTTTTTCATACATAATATGTTTCCAACTATAAGCTATCTAGGTTGAGGGATTAAAGGTATAACTTACTGGGAAAGGCTTTTAATAAAATATTTAAATATTTAGGTCTTAATTTGTTTTCGTGTGTGTAAATGACCAAAACTAGTGTCAGATTTTTCAAGCTGCCTAAAGGCATCTGACATAACTTAACGACTGCCATCAATGATGACAGCCGGGACCGACAACTTAACGTGCCTTCCGAAGCACGGAGGAGCTCGAAAAATGCGACATGTGGTCACCCATCCCAGTAAGGACAGTGCCCGTAGTTGTTTCACATGTGAAAACGCTAATAATGTTTAGCCCACTAGGCTATGGAGGTTTATAATGCAGGTTTCGGTTGGAAGCAAAATTTATTTAAATAGAATTGTACAAATACAATAGGCAAAAACAGTGAGCAGTCAAAACGTCTTTTGTTACCAGCACAGGCCAAAAAAAGATGGCCGCCGCCGCTCTCTACGGGCGAGAGCCGGAGATCACGTGAGCACGGCCCCACAGAGCATAGCCAACCTTATAATTTTTTTAAATTGCGCGCTCCCTCTTTTAGCCGCTCTACAACCTCCCCCTCTAGTTCGAACGGCGCGAAGCAAAGAAACTGCGCGGAGAAAAGTTCGGACTAGCTCATATGCCTGCGCGGGCGGCCCCTTCTACGTTTTTCCCTAATAGGCGGTTGGATGTCGCCAAGAAACGGTGTAAGTTGCGAGACATGATACTTCCCTAGCTTAGTCCCGGTTTCCCCTTCAAGAAGATAAGTGGTATCACTTAAGATCTGTGATATTTTATACGGACCGTCACGCCTGGGATTAAACTTGGGAGTCTGCCCTCTACTGGTATCGTTCAGACCCTGCGTCTTCAACAACACAAGATCACCTACTTTGTAATCTGGAGGAGGCCGACGACCTTCGTCGGCGTACTTCTTCTGAATAGCTTGAGCTTTCTCCTGGGAATCTCTGGCATCGAGGAGCGCGGAGGATAGCTTCCTAAGGTAAGGAGTAACATTAGCCACAAACTTATCATTTTCTACGATTTCACGCATATCTATGATCGCGTCGGCTGGCGCACGCATCTCTCTTCCGAAGGTAAGGAACGCCGGAGAATATCCTGTGCTAGCAGACAGGGCGGAGTTCATCGCGAACCTCACGGATGCCAGGTAAGTATCCCACGTGGAGTGATCTCTCCCAACCAGGATCGCTAGTTGCGGTTTCAAATCCCTGTTTTTCCTCTCCACGGGGTTTGCTTCAGGATGGTAATACGGCGTGAGACACTGATCGATACCGAAAACGTTACAAACTTGCTGCATAATCTCACTAACGAACTGCACGCCGTTGTCACTCACCATCCTTCTGGGGACTCCAAATCTCAAGAATACCTCATCTATGAGGGTACGAGCACACTCAATGCTGGTAGCCTGCTTCAAGGAAAACAACTCGACCCATCGACTACAAACATCTTCCACAATCAATATCCATCGATTCCCTGCTGGCGTCTCCGGCAAGGGACCGAACAGGTCAACAGATACGACCTCAAAACGACGAGTTCCAGCGGGTGATTGGAGGAGACCGGCTGGCTTGCGGTTATCAGCTTTGTACCGCTGACAAGGCACACAGTTCTTTACATATTCAGCTACAGTCGCCCTCATACCAGGCCAGTAAAAGCGGGAACTAATCCGATGGAGTGTACGCTCCACCCCCATGTGACCCGCAGTCGGAGCATCATGAAAATCTGCAAGAACCTTGGCTCTTCCACTCATTGGTACGACCAAACACGCGTTGTCGTTATCGTCTGATTCTGGGCCACACCTATATAAAATTCCATCTGACATGACGTAACCGCGGTTGGCCCATTGTCTCCCCCTAAAGGGTTCGTCTTCCGTCTCCAATTCATTTATGATCCGTTTGATATCAGGGTCCTGAATCTGCTGCTTACGTATGTCAGAAGGACTCTGAGTCGGGAGATCGACTACAGTAAGACAAAGGCTACAACTCACCTCATCAGTGCACGCGGGCCGTGAGAGTGTGTCGGCTACGACATTGGATCTACCTGGCACATAATCGATGCGCAGATTATACTCTTGAAGTGTCAGGGCCCACCTCGCAAGTCTTCCGCTTGGTGACTTGACACTCATCAGCCATCGCAAGGGCTGGTGGTCAGAAATGACAACAACTTCAGAACCCTCGATGTAACCTCTGAACTTCATGACGGACCATACGACAGCCAGAGCTTCACGCTCGGTGGTCGTGTAGTTCCTCTCAGCGGCTGTTAGGAGGCGGCTAGCGTACTCGACTGGTCGCTCTTCCTTCCCCTCCCCCTGCATCAAAACAGCCCCGAGGCAATAACCACTGCTGTCAGTCCGGAGCTTGAACGGTTGGGTTTCATCGGCTTGCCTTAATATCGGTGCCGACACAAGTAACTGTTTGAGCTGCTCAAACGCGGCTTGCTGATTTGACGACCACTTCCAACTGGCGTCTTTCTTAAGTAGCGTCGTCAAAGGACGGGCTATCTCTGCATAATTAGGGATAAACCGCCGGAACCAACTCGTCGTCTGCAAGAAACATTTTAGATGTTTGACGTTCTTCGGCGGTGGCATAGCCGTTATAGCGACGGTCTTATCGGGGTCCACCTGGATACCTCCAGGAACGATTAGATGGCCAAGAAATCTGACAGAATCTCTGGCAAAGAAACTCTTCTCACGGTTGACGCGTAAACTAAAGAGTGCTAATCTGTTGAACACGGCCTCCAGGTCTTCCAGGTGCCTGGGAAAAGAGTCTGATAGTACGATCAAGTCGTCAAGATAACAGAGGATGGAGGGGCAACTGCTGTTATCGGCGCACCTGATGTTGGACTTGAATCTGTCCATGAGTCTCTGAAAAGTAGCTCCCGAGTTACGTAAGCCCATCGGCATCCTCTTAAATCTATATGTACCAATAGGGGTAGTAAACGCTGTTTTGTCGCGGTCCTCCTCTGCAACGCTCACCTGGAAATAACCTGATCGCAAATCGAGCGTGCTCATGAAATTGCTGGTCTTTGCGGCGTGAAGGATGTCATCCATTCTGGGCAGCGGATAGCGGTCCGGCTCCGTCACGGCATTGAGTTTGCGGTAGTCGATACACAAGCGTACACCGCCGTTCTTTTTCGCGACGAGTACGACGTTCGCCGCCCAGGGTGACTCGCACTCTTCTATTATATCAGCCTGCAGCAACTTATCAAGCTCCTCTACTAAGAGCTGTTTCTTACCTTGTGACAAGCGGTAAGGCGGAGAAGCGATCGGTTCTTGTTTCTCGTCGGTCCTGATGTGGTGCATCGCGAAGTCCGTAGGCTTGCCGTCAGGAGCGAAGCTATCAGCATTCCTCACTATCAGCTCATTTAGCCTGTCGCGCTGCTCATCACTCAGTTTCAGACCTTCGTCGTCTCTTAACTTAAGCTCGGTGGACTCAACACGCATCAGTTCGGCGCCAGTAGATGAAGTAAGCACATACTTCTGTACGAAACCGTACCGCCGGTCTGGTGTGTCGGCGAAACTCCACGAAGCTCGACCTATGTCTATCAATATCCCAGCATCTCTGATGAAGTCGCGTCCCAAAAGAGTCCTGGTGTCCGCTCCAGGGATCACCAGGAATGTGGTGAATATCTTGCGATCTTCCAGCTCAACTGCTACATCTCCAGCTAAAATATCACGTACCTTTCGTGTTCCATCTGCTAACCCGATCGATCGTTGTGTCTTAATGAAGCGGATACCGCCGTCCATGAGCATCCGATGCAGCATCGGACTGGCGATGCAGTGCGTGGCACCTGTATCCACTACGGCGACACCATTGCGACCTAAAATCTTGACGTCGATCACCGGTTTGAACTGATCGGGATCTACTCCAGCTGTGTACAAGGTAGGATCTGGTAAAATACGCGCGTCAGACTTATATTTCATCCGGGCAGGTCTACCCTCACCGTATAGTTGTTTATCATTAGCATTGGTCTCGAAATCTGCAATTTTACGAAAATTGTGAAATATTTCGGCTTCCAACGGGATTCTGACAAAGTCACTATTACTACCATGTATATCAGTGCACTTGTAAGCAGTTTCACGAATATCAGATAAAATCCAGCTGTCATCCTGTATATCGGAACTATTACAGTCTGAACCCTGTATATCGGACCTATTACAGTTCGAACCCTGTATATCGGAATTATTACGATCGGAACCCTGTATACGACAACCTCGACGTTTATCATTTGATATATCGGAATAAGGCGGTTTAGGTATTTTGCAAGGCATGCATGCACAATTTGCACAATGGAAATCGGCTTGTTTATCTTTAGGGTTACAAGTTTCACACTTAGACTTGATAACACCTTGTTGGCCACATCCATAACACCTTATAGAGCTAGTTCGTTCGTTACTTTTGTCGCTAGTAATCTTTACTTTCTTTTCGGACAAATTACGACAGTTATCTACGGTATGCCCGAACACTTTGCAATAACTACATCGAGCGCGATTACGATTAACTTTGCCGTCATGTGAACTAGAGGGAAATTGAGTAGGTATAGGTATTAAGTTCGCAGACAACGTAGCGCTTTTGTTTATATTATTTTGTGCATTACTTACGGTTGGCAGTCTCTGATTGGTACCTGTGGTGCCGCGCGGAACCTGACTGGCGTCCCCTTGCGTCACCTCGGCCATGGACTCCTCAACTTCACGGACCCTGTCAATCAGCTCGTCGAGTGATCTCACGCTCTCGCGCGTTACTCGTTTACGCACTTTCCGTTTTAATAAGCCGTACACTATATCTAATTTTATAGTTTCGCTCAATACGTATGGAAGTTTCGCTATAAGCGCTCTAACTTTGCACACGAATATGTCACTACGTTCTTCTTGTTCTTGCTCGCGCGCGAATATGTCGCGGAAGATCTTGTAGGCCAGTCGTGCAACGCCATACATGCCGCGTAGGCGCGCGACCGCGTCATCCCAGCTCTCTACGGAGTCCCGCACGCCGCGCCACCATATCGCTGCCTCGTCCACCAGGAGGATGGGAAGTCCGCGCAGTGCGTGCTCGTCGGTGACGTTGACACATTCTTTGTATGTAATAACTGCGTCGAGGAACGCCTCTACTTTGTCAGCGTCGTCCGCTCGTCCGTCAAAACGCGCCGTGCATTTTGCGAATGTTCCACCATGGTTGCGGGTGTCGGATGCGGATGCCGCTGGTGAAGGAGGGGTGGTTCTTGCCGACCCCATGTCGTACATTTGACTGCTGAGCGTGGTCATCATGTTCTCGAACAGTGTACGGTTGGCCTCTGCCTGAGACCGTGCGATGACTGAGATGAGAGAGGACACCTGTGCCTCCGTCATAAACGCCGACGGGCCTTCGCCAGTCGTGTTCGGAGTGGCAACTGGTGCTTGCCGGCCGGCGTCGTGCTGGGGGACCGTGCGGCCGCCCGCGACTGCCGGGGATGTTTCTTCCATCGCGTCGTCGTATTCCTGTAAATCCCGGTCTGTCCGGGCCTTGGAACGCGTCGAATATGCCATTTACACGCACGTACAATTCGTTCGTAGTTATAGACACGGTTTTCACACCACGTAGACGTTGTTTTTTTGTAGGTTCTTGCCACTAGGTGGGCGCCATTATAATGCAGGTTTCGGTTGGAAGCAAAATTTATTTAAATAGAATTGTACAAATACAATAGGCAAAAACAGTGAGCAGTCAAAACGTCTTTTGTTACCAGCACAGGCCAAAAAAAGATGGCCGCCGCCGCTCTCTACGGGCGAGAGCCGGAGATCACGTGAGCACGGCCCCACAGAGCATAGCCAACCTTATAATTTTTTTAAATTGCGCGCTCCCTCTTTTAGCCGCTCTACAGGTTCTTTTAGTAATTTGTCGTGATCTAATGACAGAAGAAAATGCTATGTAGGTGCTAAGTTTTGTTGTTTGTTTTTTGTATGTTTTAGCCAGCATTTTGATTTAATCAAAAATCTTCTTGGTTTTTCCTTTTTCTTCCTTTCTTCTTTCTCTTTACATCTTTTTTGGTGTTTAAAAGTTAAAACGGTAAAAAATTATCTGTGAAAACATTACACGCTTTTTTCGCAGCCGTGTAATTATCACTACATCATATAAGATACAGTTTTGTCCATAGCAACGGTAAAAGGCTACATCGTACAAGTTTATCGCGCAATAAAAAGATTTGATCTGTCGGTATGTCCGTAATTTTCTAAGTGTGTTGTATTGTATACGACCTACAATATGACTTATAACCAGGGCTGGGCAAAGTACATGCTCCGCTTTAATAAAATCATCATCATCATCATCATCAGGTCCTTTTTAGTCTCCACTACAGGAGCACGACCCTCCCTGCACTACAAGAGTCATACCAGGCTAGAGCAGCCAGAGGACCCGGCCTACTTGGCCAGACGGGTTGGAGAGGTCTCACAGATGTTTATTAAGCTTTTTTAAGCTTGTATTTCCTAATTCGCCTTCTACGACATCCACGGGAAGATTTGGAGTGGTCCTATTCTACTATGCCAGATACCACATGGCGAATGAATTAATTAAAATAAACATTACAAATACCTCAGGTAGGTAGTATAAATATTTTTACCGTCTTAAAATTTAAAATCCAGTACTTCAACTACTTAATACAAATTACAAAATAAAATTAGATTACAGCTAATGTTAGAATTTTCTTAAATGCAAAATTTTAAGTTTACTGTCAGATAAGGATCAAAAAGTTTTGGAAAATAAATAAACTTTTTGCTAAAGAATGCTATCGACCGCCATTTTCCTTAAAACGCATTGATTGATTGATTGATATATTCGCCTAAAGTATTTATGTTAAATGTACTTATGTGTATTAAATGACAATTTTGTTTGAATTTTGTTTTTTTTTTGACAGAAAAGGTGAAGGCTGAAAAAATGGCCGACCGAGGACGCTATGGTGTGACGATCGCAAATTGGAGCAAAGGCCAGAGGAGACGAAGAATAGAGACGTGTAGAAAGTGATGGAGGAGACATTTTCCCAGCAGTGGGTAAAATGTATTTGAAATACCAGATATAAAATATTTCAGGGTTAGATATATCAAATATTAATTAAAATAACATTGTTAGAAGTAATTAATTAATCAAAAACAAAATACGTATTTGCATTTCAATTATAAGTTACTGCGAGCGAACCCTGTGTATATATAACCCAGCAAAAGAGTTTCTATTTTTTTTTATGTTATAGGGCGGCAAACGAGCAAGCGGGTCACCTGATGGTAAGTGATCACCGCTGCCCATGAACAACTGCAACACCAGTGCGTTGTCGGCCTTTCAAGGAGTTGGGGCAAGGAAATGGGGAGGGGGAAAGGATGGGCCTCCGGCTTTCTCACCGAACGAAGCATAGAAAGCACGTAATTGCCATCCTTTTGGTCGCGGGATACCTCGATCAGTCTCTTTGACAAAAAGTAAAGAGACAGTGGGCTGATCACCCCACGGAACCATTGTTTCTACCCCAAAAGGCTCAAATATGTAGCTGTCTCCGATACCTACATACTTGCGCCTTAATTAAATAGTTAAGTTATAATAAGCTATATCCTTATCCTTACTAAAATTATAAATGCGAAAGTGAGTTTGTTTGTTTGTTTGTTACGCTTTCACGCCGTTACTACTGGACCGATCATGATGAAATTTTGCATAAAAGTTCTCTGGAGTACGGAGAAGGACATAGGCCGGGAAAAAGTACTGTTCCCGAGGGATCGAAATTGACGCGGGCGGAGCCGCGGGCGAAAGCTAGTAAGCTATATATAAAATCATTCCAGTCTTAATATTATTTTTAAACATTAACGAAAAACGCTTCAACCAGAGATAGCAAAAACATTTATTTTACAAAATATTTGTATGTAAATGAACGTAATCATTGAACTGAGAATTTCGTATTAACTCAAAAGATGGCTTGATACACAAAAGTATAATTTTATTCATTAAAGATTCATATCGTATAACAACAGAGTATCAAACTAAATGAAAATTTTATTGTTTGCCACAACATTATGTTATCTTAACATTAGAATTGTAGGGTTTTAAACTTAAATAGTAATTCTTAGAACAACGGTTTGAAGTAAGCCAGTGTTGCCAACTCTCAAAAATAATTATCCCTAGAGTCCAATCTAAACAACTTTTTTTTTAAATAGCCTGTTAAGTGTCCCACTGCTGGGCAAAGGCCTCCCCTTCTTTTTTCCACTGATCTCTATCTAACGCTGCCTGCTGCCAGTTCGCCAAGAACTTTTGGATATCGTCTCGCCATCTCGTTCGCGGTCTACCCCTCCGCCTACGTCCATCAGGTCAAAGTCAAAACATTTTATTCATCGTAAGATATTTTAAATATCATTTGGTGAACGTTAAATTACACATTATTATTTACAACATTAATATTGTTGACGTCAATAAGTTACTTAAAGCTAAGTTTACGCCGCTTCCAAGGCGGAGTGCAGAAGAAGCGGCAACAAACTGCACAGCGCATTTTCTTCAAATGACATCAACTTACAATCTACGACATACTTAGAACTAAATGTGTGGACTTGAGCTTACATTGTCATGTCGTAAAGGGAACTATAGAGTGACCTTCTGGGCCCATCGATCGGATGTCATTCGGCACACATAAACAACTTCTAAATCGTTAAAAATACCAATCGGCCTAGGGAGTCAACTGCCCGTCTGGTGGTTGCAGGTATGGCATCTGGCCCTGCCTCCCGAGCTGCTACTTGCTTTCCCCCATTCATCCGAGTGAGTATCCCAATACCTATTATTCCCTTCCCAAACCCAAAAATTCCTATCCTTCCCGAGCTTCAAAATGGTTGCAATGGGCAGCAACGTCGTAAGCTCTAGAAGCCAAAGAAACTGCGCTCGCCAACCCGCCTGCCAAGCGTAGTGAGTATGGCAATATTCTCCCATAGAGCGAAGAATGTTTTGCACAGGGCCATGTCCAGCAGTGGACTTTATGCGGCTATAGATGATATGATGATAACAACCATTCTATTTAAAAAAAAACTGGCTAAATGTGAGTCGGACTCGCGAACGAAGGGTTCAGTACCATTATTATTAAAAAGGTTAAAATTATTAAAAATATTTTCATAATATGATAAAAAAAATTATGCTTTCTGCAATTTTTCCATTAGACGTTGCCGTACCAAATTTCAAGATTCTGAGTTCAGGGAAAGTACCCTGTAGGTTTTGATTCCCTTGCGATAGTCGAAAATTTGCGGCATAAACGGCTGTATCTTTTGATTGCGTTGGCTTAGAAGTTCGATTTTTCACAGCTCCAAGGGACAGTAGACCTGAGTATTTGATATGAATTTCAGCTTGATACTTCCACTCGTTCCTGAGAAGAAGGGTCTTGACAGACGGACAACAAAATGATCCTATAAGGGTTCCGCTTATTCATTTTGAGGTACAGAACCCTAAAAACATGATATCCTCGGTTAACGAGATAAAACCCGAAAACAAGATAGCGTTAGTAAACATACATACATATGTCAACACAAGTACGCTATATTACGTCACATTACACAATATTAAGGACATCAGAGTCAAAAAAACGTGAAACGGAACGCGCCCGGGTGACATGTCAAAATCATCTGTTCCGTAATTTAAATAATTTTTGTGTATTATTTGTGAACAATTGTATGTAAAACTAAATTAATTACGTAAAATAAGGCAATAGTTATATGGAAGCAACAAGTTATCGTGAAATAGTAACGTGAATCAACGTTAAAAACTAGAAGATCGGCGCCGGCGGTTGGATTTGTTCAGCTGTCAAACCAAACAAAGGAAATTCGTGGATCATCATCAATTTAAACCGGGAGAGTATATTGTTTCATAATTTCATGATAGGCAGTGTATCTTCAAAAACAATAATCAGTATAAACTTAATTTTAAAGTAGCAATAGCAGTGAACTATATTTTGCCTACGAAGCTCAGTTTGAATCTCGCACCGTTTACCTAGTGCAATCGGTGATGACGACCTAAAACTACAGCTATAGGCTTATATATTCAGTAACAAATAATACTTTATACACTGCAACGCAAAATCTGCTGTATCCCTTTTGTTTCTTTTATGGCAGATTGTGAAATGTAAACTACCTACTTACTTCAAAAAAAAATATAAATTGGTGAAGTTTACTTTTAACTTTTGCATATTTTTTTATATATTTTGATATACAATAAAACTCTAATTTCTACTTACTGACCCCTTTAATATAACATAAAACTCACTCTGTTTTTGAGGTCTCGCTAAGCTTGTGAAAGCTGAGTTGATGACTATAAAACAATAGTTATAGCAAGAATACAGCTAATTTATTTCATTTATGCTTTAAATATCTATGTAGTTATTCTCAATAATATAATAAAATTGTCTTATTAAGTACAAAAAATTGCCCTCCGAGTTCTTAAAGTATAGTTTACCTTTACTTACATAATTAAATATATTTTCAGTTACTGACCACCTCATTCACTATGATGACACGGAAGGCCACTATCAAAGACCTAACCATGAAGCTGAGGCAAGCCCTGTTTGACCTTAAAGCGTGTCGTGAGGATAAGGCACAACTGTTACTGGAACGGGAGGAATCTGAAGAAGAATTTCAGAAAATAAATGATCGCCATAGTCAATTAAAAAATGAATGTATAAGTCTTCACAATAACAGTACAGAATTGTTGGAAGAAAACCTTAGGTTGAAAGAATGTTTAGAGCAAGCTAACGAGTGCCGTATGGTACATGAACGGGCCCTATGTCGCATAAATGAGTTAGAACAAAGCTTATACGATGCACAAAAATCTGCATTAGAGATACAAGATCAAAAAGATGCCGAAATATGTAACAAAACGCTTCATTTGTACAGCGAACTCATGGAGTGTGGCTCGGGACCAGTCATGGAAATACCTGCGAGTACTCCGCAGTCACAGTATTTTATTTTAAATAGTCATAATAAAATTAAAAAGTATGTAAAAATTAATAGAATAATAAACCGCACTAAGAAAGTATTATCTAAACAAATAAAATGTAAATCTTTAGCGCAGTTAAGTAGGGAAAAACTGTGTTTGTCTAAGGAACTTAGATCATGTGAAGATGACCTATATATGGCTAGCCGTATATATGACACCGAGATTCATGAGTTGCAGTCACAGGTCTCGGAATTGCAACAGTCCTTAAATAATTTATCAAAAATGTATGAATTGTCCCAAAAAGATATAAGTAAATATATTTTAGAGGCCAAAGAATTTGTGGCTGAAGCTCACTATAATAAAGAGCGGTATGATGCTCTCTTACAAAAACAGCAGTGCTATAGTACTCCTGAAACGGCAATTACAATGTCACCTGTAATAGCCATTGTTCCCGAGTCTAGAGAATGTGATACTGGTAAATGTAACTTAGAAACGAGGATAGGTACGATAGAAAATAGTTTTAATAAAAAAAGGTTTTGTAACAAATTATTTATATACTCTGATAAATTAGGTCAAGGTCTTAGTAGCATAATTTTGAGTCACCTCAACCATAACTGTTCTGTCTACAACACATGTACACCCGGCGCTTCTTATTTAGACCTGGTAAACAGTATTACTTGTGACAGTCTTGATGAAAACTGTACAATATTAATATTATGTGGTGACAGTTCCTCTGTATCAAAAAGGAATATTAAACAAAGTATGGACAAATTAATTAATATAAATGAAAGAACACAATGTAAATTTATGATATGTGCCTTTCCGTATTCGGAATCTTTAGATAGGAAAAGAAACGAGCACATACACAATTTAAATGTACATATGTACAACATGACGTATCGTCATGGCGATTTTATTTTTTATTTAGATATAAATAAGTTTATAAGTAGATTTAAGTTGACTAACGATACTATGTATCTTCCTTTTAATTTTAAAAGACAAATATCTACAGTAGTAGCTTTTAATTTACAAACTTCTGTTGTATGTAGTACAACTGCAAATAATTTTAAATTTGACACAGGTATTGCAACTAATGATATACCTAAAATACAAAATCCTCAGTCTGATTTAAACTAATTAATAAGACAACAGTCGAGGCTAAAGAATTAAATATTTTTCATCAGAATGTCCAAGGCCTGACTAGCAAATTGTTAGAATTAGAGTTGTTTATAAACAGTAAAGATTTGCATGTAGTTTGTGTGACTGAACATTTTATGCAGTCGCACCAGCAACAGTTCAATGTAGAAAATTATTTATTGACAAGCTCTTACACCCGAGAGACTAAAGAGAAAGGCGGTAGCTTAATTCTAACTCGAAGTGACGTAAAATGTAAAGAACGTAAGGATATTGTTAGTCTTTCGGTAGATTGTAATGTTGAGCTGTCATGTATCGAACTAGGGAATTATATTATAGTATGTGTATACAGACCCCCAAGATCAGATTATAATACTTTAGAATCAGTTATTACAAGATGTCTTGAGAAAATTATGTTGTTGTCGCAAAAATATTATAGTGTGCGGTGACTTTAATGTTGATTTGTTAGTTACAACAACTGAAAGTGTTCGATTTTTAAATGTCTTTAAATCATTTGATTTGGTTAATTTGTTTTTGGAACCAACTAGAGTTACTGAAGATTCTGCAACGTGCATAGATAATGTTTTCTGCAATTGCACTGCTGTTGACAAATATATAACTAAAAATCTAACCTCGGATCACTACGGTCAGTTTGTAAAACTTATAAATGATGTAGAAGTAGACTTACCAAAAGTAACCTTTAGATCTATAACCAAAGCTAAAATAAATGTATTTAAGAAAAAAATATCTGAAAAAATGCCCCTAATTGAAGAAACTAGAGATGATCCGGATGCTCTATATAATAAAATGTTTGGTATTATTGAATCGGAATTCAAAAATACATTCAAAATTAAAAAATGTACTAAACGTATCGGTAAAAAATTTAGTGAATGGGCTACAACTGGTATTTACGTTAGTAGAAACAGGTTATACGAATTATTAGCTATGAAAGCTTACAATAAAAATACTGAATTTATTAATTATGTTAGAACTTACTCTAAGGTTTTTAAAAAGGCGTGCCTGTGCGCAAAATCTTTATATACAAGAAAAGCTATTCTAGATTCTCATGATAAGATAAAGACCACTTGGAAAATTATTAACATGGAAACCGGGAAAACCAAAAATCGTGACAACAAAATAGAATTAAAAGTAGATAATAAGATCCTCAGTACTAATGAAGACGTCGCAAAATATTTCGAAGATTTCTTTACTAACATTCCCGTAAATACTACTGCCTCCTTACGATCATCATCTGAGGAATCTAAAAAACTATTAACAAGCTGTATACCAGAATGTAACAATCATTTAATATTTCAACATGTAACACCTCAAATAATCATTGATACATTTAAGAGTTTGAACAATAAGAAAACTGGAGATTTGTGGGATATCTCTGTAGCTGTCATTAGTAACATCATTGAAGTAATTGCACCATATTTAGCTTCTATATTTAATAAGTGTGTAGATACTGGGACATTTCCTGACTTGATGAAGTTAAGTAAAGTCATTCCTTTGTACAAATCTGGCGATAAAAATGATCCCACTAATTACCGTCCCATTTCTATTCTGCCAGCTCTTAGTAAAATATTTGAAAAAATGATTTTTAATCAGTTATTAGCTTTTTTTAACATAAATAGCCTTTTCCATCGTGAACAGTATGGATTTACAAAGGGTCGGTCAACTACAGACGCGGGTGTAGCTCTGTTGAAATACATATATGATGCTTGGGAGGGAAAACAAAATGCTATTGGTGTTTTTTGTGATCTTTCCAAAGCCTTTGATTGCGTAGACCACAATACCCTTCTCTCCAAGCTGGAGCACTATGGAATAAAAGGTAAATCTCGCGATTTACTTGAATCTTATTTAAGTGGCCGAACTCAAAAAGTTAGTTTAGATAGGGTACAATCCTCCGGATCATCGGTTAAGATGGGCGTACCCCAGGGCTCTATCCTAGGGCCTCTGTTATTCCTCATTTACATCAATGACCTACCTTACTGTGTCAATACATGTAAGGCTGTACTATTTGCCGATGACACTTCTCTTGTCTTCAAAATTGATAGACAAACTAATTCTTTTGACGTGGTTAATAGTACTTTAGCTCAAGTGTTGGATTGGTTCACAGCGAATAATGTATTGTTGAACGCTAAGAAAACGAAATGTATTAAATTTTGCTTACCAAATGTTACAAAAATTCCAACACAAATAGTAATGGATAATGAACCACTAGATTTAACTGATAAAACAACATTTCTTGGAATAACTCTTGATGCCGGGCTTCAATGGGGTGCCCATATTACTACGTTAGCGGGTAAACTTAGTTCTGCAGCTTATGCTGTCAGGAGAATTAGACAACTGACTGATGTTGATACTGCGCGTTTGGTATATTTCAGTTACTTTCATAGTGTTATGTCTTATGCGATTTTACTATGGGGTAACGCTGCAGAAGTAAACACCATATTTGTCCTGCAGAAACGCGCTATTAGATCTATATATAAACTTGGTGCTAGAGAATCTCTTAGAGAATTGTTTAAAGATATAAATATTTTAACTTTACCTTCTCAGTACATATTTGCGAATATTATGTTTGTGCGCTATAATCTTGATTTATATAAGAAAAATAGTGATATCCATGACCGAAACACGAGAAATAAAAATAAATTAGCTACACCAGTATTGCGATTGCAGAAAACTATGAATTCATTTTTGGGTTTAGGAGTACGCTTCTATAATAAAATTCCTGCAGAAATATTAGGTCTGCCTTTACTTAAGTTCAAAACGATTGTAAAAAACCAGTTAATAAAAAAGGCTTATTACTGCATTGATGATTATATTACTGATAAAAATGCGTGGAAATTTATATAAATTTATTTAATGTTAACAATTATTAAATGTTAAAATTAATCTATAGTATGAAAAATTGTATTTAATGTTAACAATGTATTCAGAGCCCTTCAGGCACGTAGGGACCAAGGCTGGATTGAGTTTCTTTCGGCGTATTCTTCTCACCAGTGGTCGTTCCGAAACGCTAGTAGTATTTCAATTTTGCATATATAAAAAAATATATAAGAAATAAAAATATGACGTTCAAAAAGAGATACATGTATCCAATTTTGAATAAAAATCTTTGACTTTTGACTTTTTTGACTTTCAGGTTCCAGGTGGAAGTATCCAATATACTATGACCCATCATGACGAAATCTTGCACTGGATTTTGGGGAAACTGAGTGTTTTAGGAGGTCTAGGCAGAATGGTCGGGGAGGGAGGGGAAATAGGCACATAAGGGATGGTTAGTACATGTCGCAGTTTTGGTTTATATTAAATTTGCATTTGTATGATATTTGAAATTGTGGAAAGGAGAAAATGTTTTTTTTTGTATACATGGATTTTGGTGGGATAACTGGTGCGGTGGCCACATTTGAAATAAATTATTTGAAAGAAAATGGAGAAATAAATAATTTTAAAAACGGCAATTTTTGGCTTAAATGTTATGCAAAGCTTAACGTCTTTATTTTACATTGTTTGTTTGTTTGTTTTTCGTGTGTGTAAGTGGCCAAAACTGGTGTCAGATTTTTCAAGCCAAAAGGCATCTGACATAGCTTAAGGAATGCCATCAATGGTGACAGCCCGGAACAAGCGGCTTAACGTGCCTTCCGAAGCACAGAGGAGCTTGAGATATTTCTATGCCACTTGCGGTCACCCATCACAGTAGGGACTGCGCCCAGGGTTGCTTAACATGAGTTAGCACTTTTAATGCTCACTACCACTGGGCCATCGGGCTCCTTCTTTAAACTATAAACAGAAGTTCATAAAATAGTTGTAAGTTAAAGCCTCGAAAAACAAAAAAAAAATATATCTCACTTTTCTTAAAATTATTTCTAATGCAGCAGCAGCAGCATGACCCGAAAAAATTATGTATGGTCTAAAAAGAAAGACAAAACTGCGTTGAACTTCTCAAAATCTTTAAAATTTGTTTAACTTACATATTCAAATACGTTTTCGATTATTTTAATGTGTTTGTTCAGTACTTTAATATACAAAAAGTAAATAATGACAAAGGTAATAAATCATCTGACTTGTAAAAAACTATTTGTATACTAAAACCTGCAATTCATTCGAAAAACTCCAATAGTTTTTCAAACCAACCCCAAATTTTCCAAGTACATATTAAAAACTGCAGTTTTTTATGCAAAGTAACAAACCACGAAAGACCCGTGACACACCCTATTCGAAACCTATTAAGATGAAAAGAGGGTTCTCATTATACTGGCAAGATTTCCTGCCACTCAAACGCTACGTCTGTCTAGTAGAAAGATACGGTAACTGCATTTAAGAATAAATTACACTTAGTTCTTTGTTCTTATTAGTTCGTGTCAAGATTACCTCCGAGATTCGCTTTATATCGTCCAAGTTTACGTAGTTTTACTTTACGTAAAAGCTGTAGTAAAACTCTGCGATATGCCTTCAGGCGTCCTGAAATACTACAAGATTTGCCGTGACACGAGACGTGTCGTACGTGATGTCGGCTTATGTTTATTACTCTTGCAAATAAAATGATAATATTTTACTGTTACGATCTGTCACATGGGCTTAAGGTTGCCCTGGAGGCGAAAACTTTCATACAAATGGCAAAACGGTTCTATAATGTAGGTTCAATTTTAAACATTAAATCAATTTATTATATATATCGGTATTGGAGAACGATTTAAATACAAATTTGGAGGTAAATAAATATCATTACGAGGATAAACGTTCTAATATTTTTTCACTTGTGTACGTAGTTTTTTTACTCACATCACAAGTTCTAGTAACATATTTTCCGTAAGTGTCCAATATGGGATAGTTTTCTTAAAATCGGTACCTTATTTCCTAAAGGACGGAAGGCGCATTGTAAATGCTTCGGATTTAGGTAAGTCGTCTTCTCATCTCGCTCGCTCGCGTAGCGCCCCTGTTTGAGGCAGGTGAAACAGCCTGGAAATATGTCCATCGCCATCGTCGTGCGGCTAACCAGTCAACTCTTAAGGCATTTCGTGTCATTGTCGACGTGTAGCGTTCACAACCGAGTTCTTGTTTGCCTTGTGACTTAAGAATAAATATTGACATCTTAAAAGTATTCTATGCCTACTAACTTTAACATTTCCTCAAACCAAGCGTAAAATCCATACTAATCATAGAATCTTATGTCTTATGTAGAATCTGTCAAATGTAGAATTTGTCCAATATAGAATCTGTCTTATGTAGAATCTATCGATCCTAGACTATGATGTCCAAAGTAGAATCTGTCAAATATCGACTAAACGATATTATAAACGCGAAAGTTTTAAGTATGTATGGATGTATGTTACTCGTACAAATTTTGCGCACATAGGTTATTAACACAAGGGCTATCCCGGAAAAGAGAACTATTCCCGCGGAATCGAGATTAACGTAAGCGGAGCCGCGAAGGACACTAGTTCTAAATATTTTATTTAGTGTCGTTAATCATGGCACATACCGGGTTATTCTTCAGCGCAGTCAGTCAGTTTGACCAGCTTCCGGTTCATTTGTCGCGAAATCCACAGTCATGGTGTAATGATCGTCTTTCAATGTTCAGAATTTCTGATACAGATAAGAGCTTCGGTATTTTTTGCTGGCTCTGATGGTCGTTAGTAAACTCTATAAGAAAGCTCACTGAATTAACAAATATTACGTTTTTCCGTTACGGGGTAGATAGAACCAAGGCTCTAAGAACCAAAGGCCATGTTTAGTTTATAGGTAAAACACAAAATCAAAATAATAATGACCTGATAGTAAGCGATGAACGCTGCCCATGGACAACTGCAACACTGTGTTACAGGAGCGTTGTTGGCCTTTCAAGGAGTTGGGGAGGACATGGGGGAGGTGGAGGATGGGCCTCCGGCTCTTTCACTCACCGAACGAAGCGGTAAAGCTTCTACATAAACGTCGATTTTCTGTGAAAGTGCCCACTGCTGAACATAGGCCTCTCTTCGAAACTTTTAAAGTACTTTCTCTTAATTCCTACAGACATTCCATAACTACAGAAAGTCAAAAAACTAGTGTTCCTAAAAAAAACAAGTCCAAGATAAATCAGTGCATCTAAAATGCTTACGAAAAGAAAACATAAAAAAACAGCTTTCCCCTTGACCTTTAACTTCACCAGGGTCGGACTATATAAAGATGTTTGACGGCCGGGCCCTAGCCTCCACAGGGCCTGGCCCTCAAACTAGATTATTTATAACTAGATTATTATAAAAGCAACAGTAACTCTATGTGACTGTAACCTCAATTAAGAAAGTATGAGGCACGGGGAAAGATATAGAGTACCTTTCATCGCAGAAACAGTTCTGATATTACTACTGTTGTGACGTACTGTTCCTGATGGACCTACATTCACGCCAGGGATGTCGTCATGTAGACGGATAATTGTGTGCCTGTAGACGATCTTCTCCATAAAAACGGAGAAAGGTAATTGTGGCAATATCTGATAATGTTAGTGCAAATTTATCAATCATTATCGCACATTTCCTAGCCTAGTAAAAAATCAATAGCTTGACAATTATTAAGCCACTAAACATCCGTACTTAAACACGATTTGGAATCCAGCTTTGAAGGTAAGTTTATATATTATGAACATAAAAACTCCACTATAAATAGTTTCAGTTATTCATTAGTCCAAATAACTTAATTTAACATAAGTAAATAATTAATAATAAAACTAAATAATTTATCATAAGTATAAGGATATATGGCACAGATATTTCAGAATTCCTTATATCCTAAAGGATTGTACACCGCTCCGGATTTATGTATATCAATCTCGGTCTTTCGTGTAGCGTCCGTATTTCACGCAGGTGAAACAACAATACTCCGAGCTGCTGTTCGGCACGGAGTTCGGTTCACCAACCAACAAACAAGCCAACCTAGCCAACTTATCAATGGTTAGATACATACATGAAAGGCCCCACAAACAGAGCCCCTTAAAAAATCATAAATAAATTGCCACCCGGGCCCTTCTCGCCCAATCCGGCCCTGTACTTCACAACATATTGTTCTTTCGACACTGATATATCTCTATGTCGACTATCTCCGCGTAAATCGTCCGACGATTATATCAATACGTGATTTAACTCCACAACAACTTATATCTTTAATTCTTACAACTTTTTTTGTACAAAAGTTCTCGAATTTCGACCTTAAAGCCCTTGATAAAAGGATGTTTAAAATGAACTTACAAAAAAATTGTCGTTGATGGTATTCTGTCGACGGTCGGGATTTTATGAGGTTGTGTAAATATAGAATTAAATGTCGTTTGTCGGTCTGTGTGTTGGTGATAAATATTTAATGTTGAGGCCTTTAGAACTAACGTTGAGGTTGAAATTGAGATAAGTATTTTAAATTTACAAGTTTTTTTTATTAACTGTATCTGACCTTGTGTACGATAATCCGAAGAAGTCACAAGTGGGGTTTCAAATAGGTATTTTAATGTAAATTACAAAAATATATTATTGATACAAGACAATTACCATGACACCAGGGTGTGCATGGTCGATTGACCGTGACACCTACTCGAAATAATGCTGATATGGGCTTGTTTATAGACGTTTTTAGTCGTTAAACCGTGACGCGTGAACTTAAAGCTGGCATTTACAACTACGGAACCCTACATTGCGCGTGGCCCGGATCGCACTTGGCCGGTTTTTATTATCTCTGCACTGATATTCATTGAGATATATTCGGCCCAAACGACTTTCAATAGAATATATAGACTTAGCTGTTCGAAGCCTAAAACCACACAGCTCAACGGACCAATGAATGAAAGCCATATTTGCGAAGCACACCGAACCAGCTGCTTCTCTTCCCACGCAGATCGTAAAAGGCGATCGAGGGAATGGGGGAAATCTGAGGAATCATATCATTAGGTGATGCGGTTAGCAACCCATCACTATTATGATTCCGTTTTCCAGCTAATGACCACCGATATGCTAAATGTGGCCATAAGGTCTTATAGACCTGGGCTCTGTCTACCCCGCAAGGGAAAAAGACGTGATACTATGCACACCGAACAAGTGAAAGAGTTCTTTGAAAAAACGGGCAGGCGTCAATACGGAAATTCGTTTCTCTGCCATGAATTGAGCGAACCAAATTTCTGTTCGTTGATATGCACAATTGTTTATTTTTATCTTTTCCTCCGAACCGTTTCACAGTTACGCAAATGGACGAACCTTGCAGATGTTTAATGAAATGAAATGAATGAAATGAAATTATTTATTTCAGACTGTACATTAATGACAATACGAGTCCATAGTGTGTTAGTAAGACACTTATCCTATGTTAGTAAAACTTAAAGTGAGGGTTAATTTTTTGGACATGTATGGATGACCAATACTTGAGAATTGGACTATCCACTCTGTCTGACACCACCTTCAGGAGTGTGTTGGAACTGCTCCTTACCCGTGCCCATAACGATGCAACTCTTTTTCGAAGCACTGCCTGAAAGCTGTCAGTGCTGTGATCAGCAAACATGCCAGAGGCACTGCAGCGCCAGTGCAGTCCCAACAAACTCCTGAAGCTGTTGTTGTACTGGACACGCAGAGCATTGTAGGCATTTTTGGTGTAATTGCTCCACAGGTTGCACGTGTATAATGTTTAATACACGAGGTCTTACTTCTTTGGCTTAAAATAAATTCAAATATGTATGTACGGACGTACGGACAATCACACAGATTAAGCTAGACCCAAGGTAAGTTCCAGACTTGTTTTATGGGATACTAACTTGATACTATTTTTAAAACAAATCCTTATCCTTACTAATATTATAAATGCGAAAGTGAGTTTTTTTTTGTTTGTTTGTTACGCTTTCACGCCGTAACTACTGAACCGATCATAGGCCTTTATCCTGGGAAAAAGTACTATTCCCGAGGGATCGACATTGACGCGGGCGAAACCTAGTTATATATAGTTAAACAACCAAGACACAGTCCGAAAAGATTATTTTCCTCTTGACCTGACCGGGGATCAAACCCAGGAACTACGCCTGCCATGATAACCACTAACTAGGCCATTGAGGTCGTCACCTACCTACGAAATTACCTATGAAGTTTTGGTATGTTCTAACGAAACTTTAAAATATACAAAAACATCTCTTCTATTAATTAGACCTAATTATCTACATATTATTACTATGGGGGACTCTCGTAAAGAATTTATAATTTAATCTAAGACATGCAAAAACATTTTTTAAACTCATGCGAGATCCTTACTAATATTATAAATGCGAAAGTGAGTTTGTTTGTTTGTTACCATTTCACGCCGTAACTACTAAACCGATCATCATGAAATTTTGCATACAAGTTCTCTGGAGTACGGAGAAGGACATAGGCTACCTTTTATCCCGGGAAAAAGTACTATTCCCGAGGGAGTGACATTAACGCGAGCGGAGCCGCGGGCGAAAGCTAGTACTAGCATAATTAGTAAACTAAATTATGGATTACTCACGTACAAAGTCAGCTGTAAGCCAACATGTTTCAACTCGCTCGATCCTAGACCATATCTTTGCCTTTGGCCTAGATTATGGTCAAGAGTAAACTCATTTAATATAAAAAAAAAAAAAAATCTCATCCGGAGGTCTACCACAGGGCGAATGTGAACAGCGACCCGCAGTAACCATGACCCGTAATTTCGCATATTTACACTTAAACACTAATATTGAATAGGCTCCAAAACTACTGAATCAATTTGAAAAAATATTCCACCACTAGAATCCAAAATATCCCTAGTGAACATAGGCTATAGATTAAATGCCTATACCTACCCGTGTAAAGCCGGCGCGAGCTGCTAGTTACACAAAAAGAATTTCAACATTCCGTTACGAAACTCTAAAAGCTTGAATTTTGAAGCAGAACCCACAGCTAGAATATAATAAAACCCGTTGAATCGAGATATTCCGGATACATAATGAATTCGAATCCCGGGCTCGAATATATTCTTTTGATATTTAAATCATCGACTAATGAAATGATCCCGGGAAATTCCTGTTTCAGGTTAGGTGTTATATTGATTTCGCTTCAGAGGGAATTTTAAAATTTCCCGTTAGGGTCGTAACACACTAAATAATTCGTCAGAAGAGTTCTTGGCGGGAATTTCGGCGGATTGCACGGTTTTTTTTTGGAATGTTTTGTGCAAATTGCTTCTAGTGGACTTTATAGTTAAATCGGTGTAATCCTAACTAATATTATAAATGCTAAAGTGATTTTGTTTGTTTGTTACGCTTACACGTTGTAATTACTGAACTGATCATCATAAAAAAATTGCATACACGTTATCTAGGGTACGGAGAAGGACATAGGGTACATTTTATCCCGGGAAAATGTACTGTTCCCGAGGGATCGACATTAACGCGGGTGGAGCCGCGGACGAAAGCTAGTAATGCCCATGTTTACGAACAATGTGTGGAATAACTCAAATAAACTGTAATTGTGCGGCTGTAGTGAGATTGGCGAACTCCGTGGCGCAGTGGTCAACACTCAAGCCTGCGACACGAGAGTGCCAGGGTTCGATCCCCGGCCAGGTCAAGATGGAAAATGATCTTTTTCGGATTGGCTTGGATGTTTATCTATATATGTATTTGTTATAAAATATAGTATCGTTGAGTTAGTATCCCATAACACAAGTCTCGAACTTACTTTGGGGCTAGCTCAATCTGTGTGATTTGTCCGTATATATTTATATATTTATTTATATTGCTTTGGGGGCTGTTTGGTAAGACATTGCAGGCTTGAATCACCTGATTATCTGACAGTTGACCAACAACCACCGGCTTCTATCTGGTAGTGCTTAAAGGAACCACGTCAGAGGCCGAGAGGCGGTCCCGAAGACTCTGACACCAGGGTGTGCGTGGTCGATTGACCGTGTCACCTACTCGAAATGATGGTGATGATGAAGATTTGTATAAACAAAAGTATAGCTACTACACGCGTGTCTGCTATAGCCTTTATACGCTGCAGTTGGAGATGTGGTTTTTGCTATTCATATTTAAGTTCGGGATCCGTATCCGGTGGAGGGGGAAATTGGTATGCGTATGATGTTAACTTTGATCCGGCGTTTTAGAAATGTGAGGGTAAGTACCTGCATACGTGATGAAACAAAGCTTTTGCCTGTTCAGGTACTTCTAAACTATGTGGCGGTTTTGATGCGGTTTTGACTGTCATCCGGAGAATTAGATAGGGAAAATACTTTGATAATTTACTTTAGTAAAATTTAATATAATAAAAAATATATTTATAAATTTTAACGCCACTTAGCACCAATTTATTTCTTTATTTATACGTTTCTTTGAGGTACATGCATCGGTCGCAGCGAGACTTGCAGAAAGTAATAAAGTGAACTTAAATCCCTTATAGAAGTGACTCAGCCCGTCTAAATGAACTACTTCTACTAAAGGATCAATTTAGAAAAACTAAAAAGCAATTCTTATTCATACATACTGTTTGGCTCAGCCGGGTTAGGCCAGGCCCAGCAACTATGAAAATGACGATTTTTTGAATTCCCAGCATTGTTGCAATAGAAAAGTTGTTTATTTGAGAGTGGCCGCGTATACGTGCATGCATAGCCTGAAGGGCCAATCTGAGAATCAATGGCAAAAGCCTTTGGAGAGCAGCAACTCTCATCTTTTGCCTAATGGGCCGAAATACGCGGACTTACTTTAGTACCTAGTTTAAACCATTATCCGACCAAAACAAATTGACGATGACAGTTGACCAAACGTCAAAGTGATAAGTGTCGACTTTATTTAGTCAGATAATAGTTTAAACCAGGTACAAAAGTTAGTCCACATTTTATAATAAGACGGAGTAAGTTTAAAAGGTAACTATTTGATATGTTGGCCAACAAGGTCAATGACTTATTGAATATTTAAATGATAAATTGACAACAATTAAAAATGGACTATTGTAATAACTAATAATGACTTGCATTAATGTCAATTTGATATTTTTTCCCCATGAATTTAACAATGTATTTATGATTAATTAATTTGGTAGTTATTTTGATTTAAATATTTACAGATTAAACTTGTCAGAATATTTTGAATTATAATTAGAAAAAATAACTTTTAAGGGCCCGTACTACCTCACACTGCTTTACATGATTGACTGTTATATCAATAATAATTAACAAGTTGAAATAAAAATGCAGCAAAGTTCAGGACTAACTCTGGTAACTATATGACTCAAAAACACGATTGCGTTAAATTTTCTCGATAGAAAAAAATAACAAAGTTGCCTCCAAATCACGTCTAATTTACTCGGTATATAGCATTATTCACCAAATACATTAAAATTTACCTTGAAACTTTTGATTATTATTGCAATCACAGATAAGGCAGCCATCATATGTTTTTCTTTTTCGAGTAACCCTTGAATATTCCTAAAAAACGAAAATATCCAAAGTAGCCAACGCGTTTAGACCATCCGCGTTTGTATCGCCACGCCGCCTGGCATATGGCGGGCTCTTAACATCCTGAATCTACAGACATAATCGTAAATAAATATTCTATTCTATTCTATTCCTACTGAAAATAAACTCCATTAATATTTTAATGTTAATACTAAATATTCACAAACAAATATATCAAGTCCCACTCGCACTGTTTTCTCAGAACACTCGAAATCAGCAAATAACGAGATTTGCTCGTACTTAAGTACATTCTCGAGATATATCGCATGAAATATACACACATGAATAAGTTAGGACGATGTATTAAAAGGACAAGAGCGAGTTACGTGAAAATTAGGTTCTATATTTTACATCACAAATACGAACCTAGGAGGCAAAAACCTTATATAACCTTATAAATCGATGAACGCCGGCTGCACGCATGAAAAAGTGTCACGTAGAGACTACCGGCAAAAAATCACTTTTGCTAGTAGCGTGAATGGGCCGGCTAGTCCGGGGAAGTACCACACTCTCACTGAATTGACGTTTGAGTAGAATCTTTACCGCTTCTATGCTTCGTTCGGTATGTGAGAGAGCCGGAAGACATCCTTCCCCATTTCCTGCCCCCCTGTCCTTCCCCCGGCAACGCTCCTGATACACTGCGGCCCATCAGGCAATATGAGAGTTTACTGTCTCTCCAAGCCTTGCGCACACAGGCAACGCCCAAAGCCGAGGTCCGTCCCTCCTGGGGCCCTTTGGTGATGTTGTCTACAAAGGTTGAGGGCACTCTGCCCTCGCCTCAAACGCCCGGTGAAGTAGCGAAAGCTTATTTGGAGCTAGCTACATAGACCTTCAAAAAAAAAACTGTTACACTCCGTTTTTGCAGATGTCCATGGGCACCGCTGATCACTTACCATCAGGTGACTCGCTAGCTCGTTTGCACTCCTATAACGTAGAAAACCGGCCAAGTGCGAGTCGGACTCGCGCATGAAGGGTTCCGTACCGTTATCTATGTAAACGGCAAAAAAATCATGTCTTTTGTATGGGAGCCCCCCCTTTAATATTCATTTTATTTTTATTTAATTATTAATTTTTAAAGCGAATATATAACTCAATATTCTGTGAATATTTCAAGTGTCCACCTGTTGCCGTTATTAATAACGAGCAAAAACAAGCAAAAAAATCACGTTTGTTGTATGGGAGCCCCTTTAAATATTTATTTTATTCTATTTTTTTGTATTTGTTGTTATAGCGGCAACAGAAATATATCATCTGTGAAAATTTGAACCGTCTAACTATCACCGTTTATTAGATACAGCCTGGTGACAGACGGACAGACAGACAGACGGATAGCGGAGCGAAATTAATAGGGTCCCGTTTTTACCCTTTGGGTACGGAACCTTCCACCGTTTTCACGTAAAATATCGTCCGTTAACCGTCTTTACATTCAACCATATTTTCCCCTTTTGATATTGAAATTCTATAAACATTATCCTTATCCTTACTAATATTATAAATGCGAAAGTGAGTTTGTTTGTTTGTTTATTTGTTTGTTTGTTTGTTTGTTTGTTTGTTTGTTTGTTTGTTTGTTTGTTTGTTTGTTTGTTTGTTTGTTTGTTTGTTTGTTTGATACGCTTTCACGCCGTAACTACTGAACCGATCATCATGAAATTTTGCATACAAGTTCTCTGGAGTACAGAGAAGGACATAGGCTATCCCTTTTATCCTGGGAAAAAGTACCAATCCCGAGGGATCGACATTGACGCGGGCGGAGCCGCGGGCGAAAGCTAGTACTCTTAATAAATTCTTACTAATATTATAAATATAAATAAATATATAGAGACAAATCACACAGATTGAGCTAACCCCAAAGTAAGTTCGAGAATTGTGTTATGGGATACTAACTCAACGATACTATATTTTATAACAAATACATATATAGATACACATCCAAGACCCAGGCCAATCTGAAAAAGATCATTTTCCATCATGACCTGGCCGGGGATCGAACCCGGTCACTCCGTGTCGCAGGCTGGCGTGTTGACCGCTGCGCCACGGAGCTAGTCAAATAAATGCGAAAGTGAGTTTGTTTATATGTTTGTTTGTTTGTTACGCTTTCACGCCGTAATTACTGGACCGATCATCATGAAATTTTGCATACAAGTTCTCTGGAGTGTGGAGAAGGACATAGGCTACATTTTATCTACTATTTACTATTCCCGAGAGATCGACATTGGCGAGGGCGGAGCTGCGGGCGAAAGCTAGTTAAGAAATAAAATATGGTGAAAAAATTTCATGCGGACGGGACTTAAACCGGCGACCTAGGTCTATGTACGACCTATGCTCTGCCATCTGAGCTACTGCACAATTCAATCTCAGCGCCGAAATTCTCCACCATATCCCATTTCCCCTACCCGACTTTTACAAGTGAGGTATTTGATTCAACTCATTTTACAATTAATAAGAAAATCTACTAAAATGTTTTTTTTTCACCACATTTTATTTCTTAATTTATTAAGAGTATATCAAAATAGCATTGTGAATGCAAAATAAAACACTTATAAAAAATACTCTATAAACATTATTATTGAACAAGAAAGAAAAATATTCGAATAATTTACACAATGCAAGTCTATTGGAAAATACCTTGCGTTAAAAAAGATCTTTGAAGAAACTTGTTTGTACCCTGAAAAATTGTTAGCAAAAAGCAAGATTTTTCCAATGAATTTTCTTGTTATTTGCTGGGAATTTCGACGGAATCACGTTTTCAATTAAAGAGGAATGAAAAGCATTACTTGTTGACTTTCTTATTAATTTAAGTAAGTAATAGTACACACAGAGTGGAGCCTGAGACAGCAACCAGAGTGTGATGTGTTTGCGGATGGATGCAGTGTGCGTGTTAGGCAATTCTTACTATTTTGTGAAAGTGATGAATGTGAGTCTACTTGTACGTAATAAGTTTTATTTTAAGTAATTATTTACCTTTTTTTATGAAATTTATACTGCCTAAATACTGTAAGTGGAAGTTTATACCGTGGTATTTAGTTATATCTATACTAATATTATAAAGCTGAAGAGTTTGTTTGTTTGAACGCGCTCATCTCAGGAACTACTGGTTCAAATTGGAAAATTATTTTTGTGTTGGGTAGTAGGTAGGTAGCCATTTATTGAGGAAGGATTTAGGCTATTTAACATCCCGCAGCGACCAATAGGAGCGAAGCATCAATTAAAAATGTTTTGAAATCGGGGAAAAAATATTTATCTATACTAATTAATCATAATAACAGAAATTGCCACGGGCGAAGTCGCGGGCAACAGCTAGTAATAAATAAATTATACGGGTATGGATTTTGCAAGACTTGACACTGGCATAATTGAACGACTTCTATTAATAAGTGAGGTTTTTGTAAACAACATGGAAGGCCATTGACCAACAGTGGGACACAGAAGCAGGCTAAAAAATAGGTTTTTTTTTAGATTCATTTCAGATAGCTTATTTAACATACACAGTAGGGCCAGAGATAACTGACTAGGCCCTTTAGCTATATCATGAATTTTCTCATAAACTGTAAATAATAATAACAAGAAAATGTATATACACAAAAGCTTTTGACCTCTCCACCAACAAGCGGCCCAATGAGGCCACATAACAATAGAAAATCCATTGTGTCTGCGTTTCTAGCGGTTGAAGTCTTTCTTAATATAAATTTTTATGTTGATATTATTTATAGTTTAAGAGAAAACTCAAGATATAGGTAGAGTACCTGGTCAGGTATATCTGTCCCTGACTGTACATGGTTATTGTTTGTCTTCACATTTCAAATCGATTGATATTTGAAGAAGGTAATATGTCTTTGGTGGATCGAAAAGACTAATTAACTATTCAATATATTGTCAAATTAGAGCGATACGGCACATAATTAACTCCGCTACTCACCAAACCAAGCTCCGTTCTGTGTGGCTCGAGCCTAATAGCCTAGTACGCACAATATGAATATTTTCATATCTCCATTGTCCCCGTTTCACTTACCTGAAACAAAAGAAGGAAATTATATTATCTGACAAATTAATTAAAAAATCCTGGAATGTTCAAATAACGTGACATGTCAATAATTTTGATTAAATTCAAGATTGTCGTCTTCTGCACAAATGCATAATAGGCTAGTTTCCTGGGTCGTAATAATAACATAACAATTAGTCCGTCAGTTAGTTATTCAAAATATATTAGACACGTATTTTTTCTTTTGTCAAATAAACAATAAATAATAAAGATAAAGCGCGTCAAAGTTCAGGAGTGGGGGCTCGTGACGTCAAAGTTTGCTAAAAACTGTAGCAAACTATGACGTCACACGGAATTTCAAAGGGCTATATCTTTATCATTTTTTTAATACACAAAAGAAAAAATACGTGTCCAATATTTTATGAATGTCTAACTGACGGAACAATTTTTTTTTTTTAGGAAACTAGCCTAAATACTAAGTAAACGCTGTAATGAAAATAACATACATAAACATACAATACGATATGAGGTATGTCTAGGATACTGAAAACCGTGCGAAATAAAGGAAATCCTAACTTATCCTAACTAATCTTTATCCTTCCTAATCCTTACTAATATTATAAATGCGAAAGTGAGTTTGTTTGTTTGTTTGTTTCGCTTTCACGCCGTAACTACTGAACTGATCATCATGAAATTTTGCATACAAGAACGTATAAGGACATAGGGTACATTTTATCCCGGAAAAAATACTGTTACCGAGGGATCGACATTGACGCGGGCGGAGCCGCGGGCGAAAGCTTGTAAAGTAATAAAGCTGAGCCCGGGCTCCAAATGGCAAATATTCAAATGTCAGCTAAAGACCCACTGGGACTAAACGCTCAGATAACTAATACTGGGTGATAAGAGGAGTACAACGATATACATTCAATACTGTTCAGGCATTTTGGAGTTAAGGTGAATAACCAACTTACATATTACGTGCAGTCCATATAGACTATTAGACAATGTCTACCCTGCAGTCGCTAAATAAATACAATTTATTTTCTTACAAAAAAATAATTATATTCGGTGCGCCTGCAAAATTCTGCTAGCAAATACTTTATAGTCGATTTTGATCAAGTACGGTGCTGCGGTCGCGGTCCGCGCGTGCCCGCGCCAAGCAGTATCTATACGCGTAAGCCGCGTAAGACAAAATTTCAAAGGTCTGACTTTTCACGCACACATAGAAAATTATTATACACCGATAGGAAATCGCTTTTGTAGTAGTACAAGTAAACATCTTTCATCGGCTCACACATGCAAAGCAAATTGGCGCTGTGTGTGTGAATTTGAGACACTGTCTCCGAGGTTTCTATTGGCTGCCGCGCGCGATATTAATGTCAACGTCACCTGTCAATGTCTTTATAGATATTATTCATACTTATGTAAATGTCATTGATTAACGTGTTTACTAACAATCCAAGATTAAAGTTTTATTTAAAAATTAAATGCTTTATCAGTTAAATTTCATTTGTGACAAAAATATTTTCACGTGAAAGTTGTGTCGCTTAGTGTTTGCATGCCGAAATCGAAATATAAAGTGTTTTGTGAACACGCAAAAGAACAAATCAAGTACCTAACCGGTTAGTTATGGTTAGTTATTCTAAAGTTTAATCCACGTTTAATCTTAAACCTTACGTGTACGTGGCTCGCAGGTTGTAATCATATCTCTTATCTTTAGCTTGTTTTGAATACTTTTGCGGTCGAAGATCGAAAGACTATCATAATATTAAACGAGTTGTAGATAACTAGCCGTATAGTAAGGTAAGGTATATAGGTGGTATGTTTGTAAGGTAAGTTTTATAATTATGTCTACCCTATGATAAATGTCTGTGCACGTCACTGCATATTACATACATCATCGTTTCCGGCCGTAATAAGTCCAGTGTTGGACAGTGGCCTCTCCCAAGGATTCCTCTATCCATGGAAGGCTATTCCTTCTACTCCGCTAGGGGGCGGCTTCATGTACTTCCGACGCTGATGCCCATTTACATACAAACATGTACGTTAAAATACTGTTGTTAGTAATATATTCATCATCATCATCAGGTCTTTTTAGTCTCTACTACAGGAGCACGACCCTCTCTATACTACTAAAGCAGCCAGAGGACTTGGCCTACACTCTCCACGCTGGGCAGACCAGACGGGTTGGAGAGGTCTCAGAATTGTTAATAAGCTTTGTTTAGCTTGTATTTCCTAAGTCGCCTTCTACGACATCCACGGGAAGACTTGGAGTGATCCTATTCTACTCTGCCGGAAACCACACGACGTTACCTATAGTTATATACAATAAATATATGTATAGGTACAAATCACACAGGTTGCTAGCCACACTAAGTTGTGGACTTGTGTTGTGGGAGATACTATATCAAATTTTAAAAATATATACACTAATTAAATTATTATGAAATATGGTGAAAAAGTTTCAAGCGGGCGGGATTTGAACCTGCGATCTAAAGTCTATGTACGACTTATGTACGAAGTCCCGCCCGCTATGAAAATATTAAAGTAGCATTGTCAATGCAAAATAAAACACAAAATATATTAACCAACAAGACCATAAATTTGATTAATCAAATAAAAGTAAATACGAGTAACAAGCCTATATTTTATTTCTCATCGTTCCCGGTGAATACCCTACAGCTTTTTCACTGAAAAAATACTTTTACAGAGTAAGTGCGAATAAAATGGAACCCACGGAAAATTAACGCCAAAATAGGGTAAAAATTTAAGTGAAATCCATAGCTTTTTAACTTGGATTAAAGCGAAACATATGAAAAGTTATGTAACTAGGATTGCGCGGGACGTGTCGTATGGAAATACGGACGTGAGGTCCGACATTAACGCCAACGGGCTGTAGCATAATCATGAGCGGAGCGGTTTCTGACTAGCTTTAAATAAGGCAGGTTTGCTAGACAAATTACCCTAGTAACGATGCGAGCGAAAGATAAACTTTTCATTATATGGATTTCGCAGGCCAGGGCTTTCATCCTCAACGGCTTGTCCGGTGGTTGCACGTATGGCATCAGGTACGCACGCCCGGCAACCCGAGTTGCTACTTGCTTTTCTCCATTCACCCGAGCGAGTAATACCTTCATTCCTTTCCTAAATCTAACGAATGCCTATCCTTCCCCAGCTTTAAAATGCTTTCGATGGGCAGCGTCAGAAGCACGAGAAGCCAAAGATACTGCGCTCGCTAATCCGCCTGCCAAGCGTGGTGAGTATGGCAATATCCTCACATCAAACAAAAATCCTGGGAGAGACTTTGCAGCAGTGGACTTCTTACGGCTGTAATGATGATTATGATTTCGCAGGACCTGGCACTGTCGTATGTGAACGTCTTCTAAACAGAGACAAATAAGCGGAAAGTTTTTCTACACAAGTAATTCTATTGCAAGCGGGATAAGATTCAGAATACCGGTAAGTATGTTTCGGGAATTACAAACTGTCATAGTAGGCAAATTTTAATGAGAAAAACATATCGTGACTGCATTAATATAATGAAGTTAGAATAATATAAAAAGGGCGATTTTAAAAAGGCAGGCTTAGCGTGCCCAAAACGGCTAAAGAATTTTCGACGTAAAAATCTCTTTATTAATAATTATGTGGTTGTTCCAAAACTGTATTGGACAGAGACAAGTGAAAGGAAATGGGGGAAACCTTTGCCCAGCAGTAAAACAGTATGGGTTAGTAAAAAAATCATAACATTTATCCTTTCAGCAAATCAAAGTCGCTTCCGCCTATGTAACATATCCACCCCCCACAATGGGGTTTCAATGCATGAGATCGGATTTAAATTTCAAAGGGTGTGGCCTGAAACCGGAGCACTGCTTATTTTGACATGTTACCTATTTATTTTTCAGCAGCCCTTTGATTTATTCCGGAAGGGTGTTCCGGGCGACATATTGAATATTTGGCATTTTGTATATTCGAGAATATTTATGATGTTAGTAAATATTATGTACGTGACACATTTTCGTGCATGCAGCTGGCGTTTATCGATTTATAAGACGTCATCCCGTCAAAAAATTGTATTGAATCGAATTGAACTCCTTTTATGAAGTCGTTATAGCGTATCCAAAGCACCTCCTTAATGCCAGAAAATTTGTGCGACTGCGGTCCATGTCTCACCTTCTGTCATGCCCTAACTGCCCCACTAGTTGCACGGTACAGGACCTCAATACAGCCTTAAACAAAACGTGCCGGTTAATAACTGGTTGCTTGAAACCAACCCCGGTTCCTATGCTGTATCCTTTGGCTGGCACAGCACCTCCAAAAGTCCGGAGAACCGTCACTAGCTCAAGGAATATGCTAAAATGCACAACGACACTCGACATCCACTTCACAACTACGTCGATGCTCCTAAAACGCTCAAAAGTCGTCATAGTTTTATGAAACGCGTCGATCCCATTGACCTAGTATTGACCTACCTCGAATATCTGTTTGGAAAAAGAATTGCCCATCACCACCTTCTGAGGAGCTTCCCCCCCGGCCACCAGCTACCATGGCTCACCTAACCAAACACAGGTAGGCCGGTCGAAAGAAAACCTGGTGAAATGGGGCTTTTCGGTCGATACTAATTGTCAGTTATGTCAATGTGGAGACGTTCAAACAATGAGCCACTTGTTATCTTGCTCTAAATGCCCCAGCACCTGCACAATGGGCGACCTGATGGCTGCTAAGTGCTAATGCAAGCGCCATTCAGGTGGCTAAGTATTGGCATATAATTTACGATTTTACGGTTTGTCAACGACTCGAAAAGGAGAAGAAGGACCTCGATGAGGCTGATGCTGAGGCGGAATGATAAAGCGATCAGCGTAGCCACATACTGGTGAAATGAAATGAAATAGAATTTTATTAAAATTTGGATATCATGTATCTCTTTCTGAACGTCATATTATTATTTTGAATATTTGCAAAATCGATATGCTACTAGCGTTTCGAAACGACCACTGCTGAGAAGAATACGCCGAAAGAAACTCAGTCCAGTAGTCTGGTCGAAGGAAGTATGATCAATTGGAGCCATTTCGACTCGAAAAGAAGAAATTCCTTCAACCCCGTATTGAGAAACAACCCTTAAGACGTTCCTGTCACGAGCTATCTCATCAAAGCTCCTAAAAGTTAAACTACTGATGTCGGAGGTCCGATTTCCGCGAAACTTTAAGTTTCAGCTCCTGACCATAGTTGTTAGTTTAAAATAATTTGACGGGCGTTTCCTTAAGTTTGAGTGATGTGGACTTTGGTAATATGAGTAAAAGGGGAAGTTAGTATACAGGGTGTCTGAGCAAGTCCGTTTTAATTATAGGGTATTAATATGTGCAAAGTAACGGGAAAAGCACAAGTGAAGCTCACTACCACGCGCAAATGTAAACTACACATCTATACTAATATTATAAAGCTGAAGAGTTTGTTTGTTTGTTTGTTTGAACGCGCTAATTTCAGGAACTACTGGTTCAAATTGGAAAATTCTTTTTGTGTCGGATAGTCCATTTATTGAGGAATTCTTTAGGCCATAAAACATCACGCTGCGACCAATAGGAGCGACGCATCAATAAAAAATGTTTTGAAAACGGGGAAAATTATTCATCTATACTTATAAAAAACTAATTACGAGTAATCATAATAAAAGAAATCGCCGCGGACGAAGTCGCAAGCAACAGCTAGTTAAAGATATATTGACTTTGAGTAGTTATTAAGTGGCATGCATACAAACAAAGTGGCAAAGTGGCATAAAACACAACACTAATTTTACCAAGTCGGTGCGCTATCTTCTACTACAAATTACGTCAATTTGTTACGGAGATTTGCAAAATTGTGCCTCGCCCCGGGATAGCTCCCCGCCTAATTACTGGGGGGCTATCTGTCTACTGTTTTGAATGAATGGATTATGTCTTCATTCCTTGCTGAATAGACGAATGCAGGTTTTATTTTATTGATAAATATTTATATATTATATAACTGCCTCTGTGGTCCAGTGGTTAAGGCGTTTGCCTGTAGACCCGGGGGTCGTGGGTTCGATTCCCACGGGAAGCATACTTTGTTCAGTTGTTTCCAGTTTGGTTAGAACATTGCAGGCTTGAATCACCTGATTGTCAGATAATAAAGATGATTCCGTGCTTCAAGACGGCACACGTTAAGCCGTTGGCCCCGACTGCCATCTGGTAGTCGTTAAAGGAATCACGTCAGAGGCCGAGAGGCGGTTCCGAAGAACTCTGACACCAGGGTGTGCATGGTCGATTGACCATGACACCTACTCGAAATGATGATGATGATGACAGAAACAATGTCAAGATTAGTAACGGAATAAATTACAATCCTTATCCTTATCCTTACTAATATTATAAATGCAAAAGTGAGTTTGTTTGTTTGTTTGTTACGCTTTCACGCCATAACTACTGAACCGATCATCATGAAATTTTGCATACAAGTTCTCTGGAATACGGAGAAGGACATAGGCTACATTTTATCCCGGGAAAAAGTACTATTTCCGAGGGGTCGGCATTGACGCGGGCGGAGCCGCGAGCGAAAGCTAGTAAAATAATAAAGACATTATATTACGATTATGAATCAATGATATAACATGAATGTCAGTAGTATTAAAGAATAGTAAGACCAACATGTCATACAGGTACAATATAACCATTTTAAAAAGGCGTATCGGTAAAGCGCCAATTAGACCATCCAGAATTCAGGATCCGGAATTCAGTCAACGGATAGTCAACGGACAGTTTAATCGCCGATCCGTTGTCAGGACAGAATGGCTTCCGACGTCCTTATCGGAAGCAGAACGGAAGCATAAAGTGAAACCATCCGGAATTCAGGATCGCCGCATGAGAGGGACGCCGCTATACGTTAGAAACGATACGATAATATCTCCAATCGCATCGCACGTATAGCGGCGTCCCTCTCACGCATTCAGGATGGCCAACGGATGGCTCTCTCAGGACGCGCAGTCTCCGTTCAGGACACGTTCCGGACGGTGTAATCAGGAGCTCAGACGACTGAATTTCTTGTCCTTATCGGATGCTGAATTCCGGGTCCTAAATTCAGGATGGTATAATAGGCGCTTAAGCGACATAGGCGTCGCTGTGTATAACCTGTAATAACCATTTTGACTCGAAAAGAAGAAGAAGAAGCTACAATATGTCATTTCGAATTATACGAAATGCATTATACAAATGTCCTTATTCATCAGCAATAATAACTATTTAATAGTTAAAATTAATTCGTTCATAAAACCCTACCTTTCACTTCGCCCTGCCGGCCTATTTGCTAACTCAGTGACCAACGTTTTGATAGTCACTTCAAAATACATTGCGGGTTTCCTATGATTAACTATTTTTATTGAAGATATATAAAACGCAATGTACTTTGAAGTGACTATCAAAACGTTGTACACTGAGTTAGTAAATAGGCCGGCTGGTCAGATTAACAAGTCCTCAATAAGCCATTTTCTAAATATAAACTCGTAAAGCTTCACCATATAAAACAACCAGGTGTTCCAAGGCAGGCCAATCGCCATCATTATCGTTGAAGCAATCATCATTACATTTACAACAACGATACACTCAATTTTACACCTTAAAATTATAAGTATAAAGCTCAAATAGGAGCTGGCAAGTCAATGTGCATTTGCGTTCGGATACACAGCTCTTTAATGCGTTCGGATTTAGAATATTATCTGCAATATTTTAACAGAAAATGGGTTAGCTAAATAAGGGTGTGAATTACATCAGATTATTTATTAATATCGTCGACAGAGCGTTATTGAGATGCGAAAGTCGATAGCGCGAACAAAGGTGGCGTAAAAAACGATAAGAGAACCAACCACCTTTCATAACACATATGACCTTAAGACATTAATTTAAACAAATAAATAAAAATCGTAAAGGGTTTCGTACCAGGATGTAAAAAGAGAGAGAGACACACAGTGGCAGAGAATAGAGAAGAAAAGAGATAGCTCCACCAATTTCGTTTTAAAATGAACTTGTCCAACTAACTTTATCCACACTAAACAAAACAATGTCAGTCCGTCTGTTTCTTAAAGAGAAAGAGGCCCTTGCCCAACGCTGGGACATTTATTGATGGCTCATAATAATATATTATCAAATTAAAAGTGAGCTTAAGCTTAAAAGTAAGCTGTATTTTATTTAGAGTGACGCGTTTGTTTTTGTTTTGGCGCGGACACAAGATAGTAGTCTCCTTTAATACATATAGTTACGCAGTTGAAACGCGCCGTTCGGGAAACGCGCGCCGCCTGCCGACGCTGCCGAAGCGCGCGATTAATTATCAATTAACAATGGTTAGAATATTATGAAAGTTGCTACGACGTCGCTGTTGCACTATTTTAAAAATAAGCTTATCCTATTATTATATGTGACAACTAATACACAACTGTACATTGCAACGTAACGCGCGATACTAATTCTCGTTTCACAGCTCACGCCAGTCAAGCGCGGCTGTTGAAACGCGATGGTTAGCGGCGCGTCTCGCCGGCGTCACCCTAAAATCAGCCTAAAAGTCCTTTTAGGTAGACGCTTACGTAATCTATATATCATCATCATCATCATCAAGTCTTTTTAGTCTCCACTGCAGGAGCATGAGCCTCTCTGTACTACCGGAGCCATACTTGGCCAGAGCAGACAGAGGATATACATATATTAAAATTAATCCCTTTGGTCACGGTACCACGTGTTAACGGCTGGACCGATTTGGCTGATTATTTTTTTGTCGTGTTCATTTTTGTTACGAGAAGGTTCTTATGTAAAAAAATATTAAGAAAGTTGCGCGGAAAATTAAGTTAAGACAGAACGTCTGTCGGGTCAACTAGTTAGAAATAAAATATCTTTCAAAATCTACACATGCAGGTTCCTATTCATTAGACGACGACGGACCTGTGACTAAAAGCTATGGACGTCCTTTTTATGTGAACCGGAAAGGCACTTGGCAGTAAAACCGACATCGTGACGTCGAAAGGCAGACGCTCACTTTTGTCGTCACGCCATATCTTTGATATTTCACTCACATCTATATGTGTATCCGAACTCGCATTGAAAATGGACTCCAGCACTCGTAACATGGCGAACGCGACGCCGTTTATATCGCCCGATAAACTATCCACATCTCGCTTTTTGACAAAACAGAAAACAAGATGGCGATAGACGATAAACGTTGTCGCGCGTGCCATGAAACTTAGTCCGTAATTCCGACAAAATGACACGTGAGTTTTTAAAATATAACGCATCTGTATAGTTAAATTATTTTGGCAAGCTTTTATTTAGTCTCATCTATCCCGGTGCATGCATGAAAACAGTGTCATCATCATCAGGTCTTTTTAGTCTCCATTGCAGGAGCATGACTCTCTCTGTACTACCGGAGCCATACTTGGCCAGAACAGACAGAGGATTTGGCCAACACTATATAACAAATACATATATGTATAGATAAATAAATATATAGGGACATATCACAATAGATAAACATCCAAGACCCAGGCAAATCTGAAAAAGATAATTTTCCATCATGACCTGACTTAAGGGTCCGCCATAGGCCAGGCGGCGTGGCGGTACAAACGCGGATGGTCTAAACGCGATGGCTACTTTGGATATTTTCGTTTTTTAAGAATAATAAAGAGTTATTCGAAAAAGAAAAATACATGATGGCTGCCTTATCTGTAATGCAATTATAATCAAAAGTTTCATGGTTCATTTTAATGTATTTGGTGAATAATGCTTTATACCGAGTAAATTAGACGTGATATGAAGGCAATTTTGCAAATTTTTTCTATAGAGAAAATTTTACGCAATCGTGTTTCTGAGTCAGATAGTTACCAGAGTTAGTCCTGAACTTTACTGCATTTTTATTTCAACTTACTCAAGTTTTTATTTATATTTATTTTATTATTATTGATATTACAGACAATCATGCAAAGCAGTGTGAGGTAGTACGGGCCCTTAACGCTACACTGTTCACTATAATAACAGCTTTATTTTGTTTCCCACGGTGTTGTTCTTAGTCTAATAGTTAGTCTAGCAATTATTTGTTCGAAGCCAGTAATTTTGTTTGTCCTAGACAAAGCGAGTTAGCAAGTAGGTGAGGTAGGTAAACTATTCAGTTACCTGCTAAGCCGTTCTAGGGCTTGACTTACCGTTAAACTAAACTTTAGGTTAGATTAATGGGGTGCTGGTATGGGAGAAGAAAAAATATTGGCCAAGTGCGAGTAGCACGGAGGGTTCCGTTCCATTATCTATACATGATTAGGCAATAAATTTGATTTGTTGCCTAATCATGATCATCTCATTGATTGAAAATAAAAAAAAACCAGCCAAGTGCGAGTCGGACTCGCGCATGAAGGGTTCCGTACCGTTATCTATAAAAACGGCAAAAAATCATGTCTGTTGTATGGGAGCCCCCTTTTAATATTAATTTTATTTTTATTTATTTTTAAAGGGAATATATAACTAAATATTTTGTGAATACTTCAAGCGTCTACCTGTTGCCGTGATTAATATCGAGCAAAGACAAGCAGAAAAAATCAGGTTTGTTGTATGGGAGCCCCCTTAAATATTTATTTTATTCTATTTTTCAGTATTTGCTGTTATAGCGGCAACAAAAATACATAATCTGTAAAAAAATTCAACTGTCTAACTATCACGGTTCATGAGATACAGCCTGGTGACAGACGGACAGACAGACAGACAGCGGAGGGATATTTATAGGGTCCCGTTTTTACCATTCGGGTACGGAACCCTAAAAATCACGTTTTTTGCATGCAAGCCCCTTATTTAATTTAATTATTTATTTTTAAAGTTCCTTCTTCCATGAGGGTCTGAGAGAAAAGAAAACAACTCTTATTTAATTATGAAATAACATATGGTGAAAAAATTTCAAGCGGATTTAAACCTGCGATCTTAAGGGGAGGCCTCAAATGTTTGGTACCTTCGCTCGGCAAAGGACTGATCAAGTGCGCGCAAGGGATTGCGCTTGGCGGTTTAGCCCGTGAATGATGAGATAGGAGATAGTCTCGAGTCGCTCAAAGAAAAAAACGTAAGCGCCAACTTCGTTATTTCTATTTTATATAAAATCAGACCGGTTAATTGTATTTTCATATTTACATTTTGATGAATTACTAATAACCTATCTTTTAGTCTAAAAATCATTATTTCATTCGTCGCATTTGAGCTACAATAACAAAAACTCTGCGAACGAAGACCATTTTTCAAAAAATATTTCTATCGAGAAAATTTTATCAAAACGTGTTTTCATCTTCAATTTTTGGAGATGAAATAGACAAAAATCATATCTATCTACATGTCTATCTACGACTTACGCTCTTCCAACTGAGCCACCGCCTGTTCCATATCCCATTCCCCATAAGGCTTACGTCACCTAAAACAACTACCCGACTTTTACAAGTGAGGTATTTGATTCAACTCATTTTACAATGAATTTGAAATCAACTAATATGCAGGAAGCCATGCAATATTTTTTTAAGTGTTTATTATTTGCATTCACAATGCTATTTTGATATACTCTTATTAAATTAAGAAATAAAATATGGTGAGAAATTTTCAAGCGAAGCGTTGTGGTAAGTGACGTCATCTCGTCAGTCGCAGACAAAATGGAGTTTTAATTGTTATGCGGCCGGATCTGCCGGCCTATTTGCTAACTCAGTGTACAACGTTTTGATAGTCATTTCGAAGTAGATTACGTTTTATATATCTTTAATAAAAATAGTCAATCATAGGACACCCGCAATGTATTTTGAAGTGACTATGAAAACGTTGGTCACTGAGTTAGCAAATAGGCCGGCTGGCTTCTGGTAACTGAGGGATTAAATAACTAACATCCATCCATCCATACATATACACAAACGTTCGCGTTTATAATAATGTAAGGATAAGGATTCTCTATAGTAACACATCATACACGAAGCATTTCCTTTGATCATAAGCATCCTTCAAAGTGTTCAATATTCATGATCCTTTGCTAAATTGCAATTTTCAATCTCAGTACGTATTATAATGCAAAAGCTGCGCATACATTAAGGATTGTTGGGCTATATATGTTATAGTAAATTATTTTTTAAGTTATTAGTATGATCAGTTGTTTTTTGTGACAGAGAAACAGCGGGAAGCGATTTTGTTTTATACTTTGTATACTACTTATATTATAAAGAGGAAAGCTTTGTGATTTGTTTGTAATGGAAACCTATTTTAAAAATGCTTTCACATATAGAAAGCTAAATTATAAGCGGATAACATAGGCTATAATTTACCCGGACGAAGTCGCAGCAAAACAGCTAATAAAATATACAATCAAATCGAAAAGCTTAACAAATAAAACATCATTATGATAGTAAACGTTTATTCTCTCTATAAAATTTGTATTTTTATGAGACTTGTTTAAAACAATAAAAGATTTACAATGAAGTTATATCATGAACCGTACCTAAAGCAAGAAACTAACAGATGCAGCGCGGCGGAGGCGCGCCACAAGCGGCGCAGAGTTAAAACAACAGAATATTAACCTTAATAGTATGTAGCATTAAGTCGATTTTTGTAGTGCGCCCGGCGCCATCATGCAGCGCGCGTCTCTTTGCGTCGCGCGTTAGTTTCTTGCTTTATATTGACTTGTAACTGATTCAAGCAAAGAAAAAAAAAGGACTAAAGGGATTTTATATGTGAATTACGGGTTATTCACGTACGAAGTCAGCTACAGAACGACATTTGATTTGATTGAGTGCGAATCGGATGAGGACGCCCTGAGAAAGACCTCCGGATGAGGTTGAAACATGACGGAATGTAGCTGACTTCGTACGTGAGTAACCCGTAATTCACATATAAATAATGTTATTATCTCGAGTTAGGTTTAATCAAACAGACTAAAGGGCTTCATCGTCGCTTACAACAGGAACATCTGAATCTTCATAGCGATCAGTGCTTTTGAAAGTATTTGTAACAATTTCATCCCAAATCTGGTCAACGATCACATCGCTGTTGTAAACCCTTTCAATCTCCTCGTGGATATTCTCAAAGTACTTCACAACTGTGTTCTTAGCAATATCAAATTGAGCGCTCAACACATCTTTTAATTTATCCGTCCACTGCTCTTCGGGGAATTCTGCTTTTGTAAGTTGTACTTTTATAAATTCAGCTAACGGTGTAGCTGGAGTTAATTTCTCGATTTGTTTTGGTAATCTTAACACCTTATGGCCTCTAATCTCTAACAAACTATCAGCTTTGTACCCGTTTTTCTTCACTTTAGCGAATCGTTGAGACAAACTGTACAATTCATACTTAGACATATCAATGTCATAAGGCACATTGTTGGTATCAAGAAAATCCATAATTTCACACTTAAGACTGTTTAAAGTTGGCTGTGAGTTTATTTCTTTGCAGTGATGTGGCGCATTGTTGAATATTACCACGCTAGGCTCTTGAAGGATTGGTAAAAGTGTGTCTATGATCCAATTCTCGAATGAATCTTCGCTAAACGTATCAAGACACTCAACAGCCGTTACACCGCTCTCAGATAAAGCATAAAATAGATAAATGCTTTCTTTTTTAATATTATCCTCCTGAATCTCCCACTCAAACGCATCGTATGCATTCACATAAGCAAGAGACTTCGATTCTGTACGATATATCACATTCTCATCGACATAGTAAATGGGAAGACTCTTTTTGTACTCAACGAGTTTGCTCAAATAATTGTATCTTTCATAATACATAAGTGGTTTTTCAATAATCACTAAAGACCAATTACCTGGGTTCTTCCATATAAATCCCATTTCAATAAGCATTTTCCTGAAGCTTGTTAAGTCCATGTACGGAGGAATTTTTTCTTTAAGATTTGCATAAAATTTTTTAGTGGTAGGTAAACATCTCATTTGTAAACAATACAACGAATATGCTACTAGTACTACCGATCGATCGACAGTATCAAGCTTCATATTTTGATCATCAAAATTCTCTAATATATTTAAAGCTCGAGGGCTAAAACCGGTTAACCTTGAAGCAATCTGTAGGTGATCCATTGAACGATTTTGTGCATATATATTTTGTAAAAAAATAAGATTCTGCTGTATTTTTCGGTTCAAACGACACAAGAATCTCGAAGTTTCGGAGTTATAGGTATCTGAGTCCGGTTGTGCACTCGATGTTCCTGGAGCGTCAGCCATTTTGTTTTAACACTTCTCAATTTAAATTATAGATAACACTAGCCGCGCTACGTCACACTGCTGCGTAAAAACAATTCCGTCTGACGAAGTTAACCGAATAGAACATGAGCATCGCGCAGGCGAATACCGCTGTGCTGTTCTTTCGCATTAAGAGTGAGTGAAACAGATACACTGATGTCATCGCACCCACCGCGCGGCGTTTGGTTACCGTGCGTGTAAACACCACGCACTTAAAAACGGTGCGCGCTTTACGAAGTTTAGAATGATACGTGTAAAAAATAAATTATTTATTCTACAAATGTAATAAGAAACAGTTAAAATACATTTTTACGTACACTGGGTTTTTTGAGATAAGTAAGGAGGGTGTATATAACTTATATATATAGAGTAACACATCGAGTTAGATTATTGCTTTTGTTCACTTTCGTTATCTGTTCGCTTAGATCATTTAAACTACTCAACGGATTTTAAATCAGTTTTCAGCAATAGATAAAGTGATCGAAAGTATTTTTTTTAATAATAATAAATATATTTATTTTCATTTTAAAACGTACATTTTTGACTTAAACCTATTTATTTACCAGTACAGACTGTAAAATAACAATACTTACATAATATTAGGTAAAATGTATATAAATACTTAAGTATAATTTACTGCCCCATGTTAGTATCTACATTGCACTCGTGCGAAGCCGAAGCGGGTCCCCTATAAATACAATCTGATTGTACTAAGTAAATATAAAGAGAAAGTTTTCGACTGTTGTAATGTTTTAGCTTGGATAAATATTCTTTTGTAAGTCTGTCCGGCTGTTAACCTCTAAGGTCGCATATCTCATCCGATTCTCAATTTGATAAATACTTACCATAACACTCCCTATGATAAATAAATAAATAATGAATAAATAAATAAATATATAGGGACAAATCACACAGCTTGAGCTAGCCCCAAAGTAAGTTTGAGACTTTGTTATGGGATACTAACTCAACGATACTATATTTTATAACAAATACATATATAGATACACATCCAAGACCCAGGCCAATTTGAAAAAGATCATTTTCCATCTTGACCTGGCCGGGGTCGAACCCGGGTACTCTCGTGTCGCAGGCTGGCGTGTTGACCGCTGCGCCACGGAGCTAGCCAATCTATGATACGAGTGGATTACTAGTATTGGAGTGATAAAAGAACGCACTATGCTTTAGCGCATGATAACAAACATGGCGGCCTGGCGCGGGGCTAGCGCGACGACTGGCGGCGACCTTGCCCCGCGCTCCCCTCACCCGCGCCCGCGTGATACACTCGCAAACGACGCAGTTTCGCTATGGTGCGGCAAGGAAAAGGACTAATATTATTGTTTTTGCTTTTACGTCAGTATTTCTATATTATTAAGAGTCACATCATTATACAGGATATTTGAGGTCAGTGATTGTTTTATATAATTACATTTGTATTTATAAGTGTTTTCGTTTAAGCGCCTACTTGAATTCAGCCACTGACGAGTAGTGTTGCCGAACTATCGATTGTTCCACAATCGATAGTTGACCTCGAAAATCAGTTAGGATATAGATAGGACTATCGATACTATCGATAGTCCTATCGATATTCCCACTGTTGCCGCAGTATCGATAGTTTATCGATAGTCTATCGATAGTGGCCTATCGATCGGCAACACTACTGACGAGAGAGATGCCGCAGTATGTTAGACACGAATGGAGATATCTCCATTCGTGTCTAACGGCAACGTAAGGATAGTTTAATAGACGCTTTAGAAACGAAAAAGGTACCTACCTAGGTTACAGGTAATAATGTAAAATTAACATCCCTAAAGTAGGTATGTTTTCTGATTGGTGCCGTTTAAATTTCATCAAAATCGGTTCAGTAGGTAGTTTGATTGAAGTCGGTTCTTTTTATTATGAAAGATTATATATTCAAGTCGAAAGCAATGAATATACTGAATTAGATTTTACAAGTATGTACCTTTAAAATATTGATTACTAGCTTTTGCCCGCGGCTCCGCCCGCGTTAGTGTCGATCCCTCAGGAACAGTAGAATTTCCCAGAAAGAAAGGTACCCTTTGTCCTTCACCGGGCCTCAAACTACCTACATACCCCAAACCAAAGTTCATTCAAATTGGTTCAATGGTTAAAGCGTGAAAAGGTGACAGACAGACAGACAGTGTTTCTTTCTTTATTTACGAATTATTATAGATTACAAGCTTTCATTTAAATTGCATTGTATACGTGTCATGAACCAAGTGATGGCATTTTCAGGGTTCCGTACCCAAATGGTAAAAACGGGAGCCTTTTAATATGGCTCCGCTGTCAGTTTGTCTGTCCGTCTGTCACCAGGCTGTATCTCATGAATAGTGATAGTTACACTGTTGAATTTTTCACAGCTTATGTATTTATATAGCCGTTATAACAAGAAATACTAAAACCATAATATAATTAATATATAAGGGGGCTCCCATACAACAAACGTGATTTATATGCTCGCTGCTTCTCTTCCCGCGCAGATCGTAAAAGCCGATCGAGGGCTGAAATCTGCGGAATCATGTCAATCAATAGGCGATGCGGCTAGCAATCAACCCACCATTATTTTGATTCCTTTTTCCATCTACACGCCCTCCAACATGCTAAATGTGACCTTATGGCCACATTTAGTTATAGTCGCCTAGGTCTATAAGACCTTATGGTCTAATAGACCTAGGCGACTATAACTATACATACTCCAAATCTAAGGGACCTAGTTCGAATCCTACCTGTAGCCAATTTCTTTTTCAATACATATTTTTAATTTTATAATAATAATAATAATATGTATACTAGGCATTGTAATGCTACTTATATAAAAAAAACTAAAAATATAAAATAAATGAATAAATTTAATTCAGAAGATAAACTAACAATTATGTACTTAATGTTTTCGCGATTGTTACACATACACACATACATAATATCACATCTTTTTCCCTTGCGGGGTAGACAGAGCCTAGGTCTATAAGACCTAAGACCGCGTTTAGCATGTTGGTGTGCATTAGGTGCCAAACGGAATCAATATAGTGATGGGTTGCTAGCCGCATCGCCTATTAACATAATCCCTCAGATTTTCGCCCATTCCCTTTTACGATCTGCACGACATACAGGACACAGGATAGGCTTCTTATTTTTTTTTCTCCAGTTATGATAAGACGTGGCCGATACATACAAACATAACATAGTTTATTAGTAATGTACGCGAACGAAGTCGCAAGCACTGCTAGTAATCCTTATCCCTACTTAATATTATAAATGCGAAAGTGAGTTTGATTGTTTGTTTGTTACGCTTTTACGCCGTAACTACTAAACTGATCATCATGAAATTTTGCATACAAGTTCTCTGGAGTACGGAGAAGGACATAGGCTACCTTTTATCCCGGGAAAAAGTACTATTCCCGAGGGATCGACGCGGGCGGAGCCGCGGGCGAAAGCTAGTGTTAATAATAATTAACATTACTAGCAATGCTTGTACACACTGCTGCTGCTAGTAATGTTAATTATTATTTATTACATTATTATTAACTTTTCAGGATCGCATCATGTTCGTTGTGCGCGAAGAAGACAAACTCGCCGACATAAGAAAAAAAATATCAATGATCAAAACTATTATACAAAAATGCGAACATCTCACGAACAACCCGGTAGAACTGGCTAACCCGCTAGCCGCAACCGCGTTCTTCACAAATGAACCCGCGGAAACCATTTTAGAAGTTGTAAGGAACCCTAAAACTAGACAACTGAGAAGCGTATTATCAAGTCATCACAATCTGAAGAGTAAAGCTGAAAAGTCGAAAATTCTTAGCTGTCATATCCATGAAATTATATACGAAAATTATGTTAATAAAAGGCAATTACTTAAATTACAAGATGTATACTCTGAACTAAATAAAGTTAACGTGGTTGAGAATCAGTTGGATATTTTAAAGAGGAGGGGATATATTTGGAAAAAGCTGAGTGGAGATAAATGTGTTCTCATTGAAGATCCTGAAGTCCAAGCTAAGAGGATGAAGTTTCTGCTTGATATGAAACGTTTTAGGGAAAATAATAGAACTTTCGTATTTGTTGAAGAAAAGGTAAGATGGATTCTTCGTGGATGGGCGAGATCCGTGGCGCAGGGGTTAACACGGCAGCCTGCGACACGAGGGTTCGCTGGTTCGATCCCCGCCAGGTCATGATGGAAAACAATCTTTTTCAGATTGACCTGGGTCCTTTCGTATTTGTAGAAGAAATGCTAAGATAGATTCTTCGCGGATGGGCGAGCTCCGTGGGGCAGGGGTTAATAAGGCAGCCTGCGACACGAGGGTTCCCTGGTTCGATCCTTGCCAGGTCATGATGGAAAACGATCTTCAGATTGACCTGGAACTCAGATGTTTATTTATATAAGTATCTATTATAGATAGCTAGTAGGCTAGCTAGATTTTTGTGATATGTCTCTATATATTTATTATTTATTTATTCTCATTAGACTTCTTTTGAATTCTTATCTATTAAAAATATAATTGACTTAGTATCCTACGACATAAGTTAACTGCCTCCGTGGTCCAGTAGTTGAGGCGTTTGCCTGTAGACCCGGGAGTCGTGGGTTCGATTCCCACGAGAAGCATACTTTGTTTAGTTGCTTCCAGTTTGGTTAGGACATTGCAGGCTTGAGTCACCTGATTATCTGATAATAAGATGATTCCGTGCTTCAGAAGGCACGTTAAGTCGTTGGTCCCGGCTGCCATCTGGTAGTCATGTCAAGGAACCATTTTAGAGGCTGAGAGGCGGTTCCGGCGAACTCTGACACCAGGGTGTGCAATGTCGATTTACCGTGTCACCTACTCGAAATGATAATGATGATGTTAGGATACATATAAAATGCTTTGTCCTGAATGACTGACGGATCAATGCACAAACTAATCGTGGCCACCTGAAACTTGGAGAATGTGTTCTTTGTATGACGTAGTCATTCGATAAGAAAGGATTTTCTGAAATTCTACCCCTATGGGGGTGAAAAAGCGGGACAACGTGATTCTTTAGTCCAATCTTCTCCGATTAAAACTATTTTCGACTTCTACGCGTACGAAGTCGCGGAAAAAAGTATATAATATTATAGTATATACTAGTATATTTATTTAAACATCCTTTAACTAGTGACAGGAGTACGTACATCTAGGAGTCTTATAAAGTCTTCACTTTCCTTTCTCCAAGTAAAACGTTTTGTCCAGTGTATTATGTTAAGCTTTAAAATACTCATCATCATCATTTCGAGTAGGTGTCACGGTCAATCGACCATGCACACCCTGGTATCAGAGTTCTTCGGAACCGCCTCTCGGCCTCTGACGTGGTTCCTTAAAATACTGATTTAATACATTTACTTAATCTTCCAGGCCATTCCTGCTGACACGGCAACCTTAAATGAATTCGCAAATTATAACCAGTTCCCAGATTCTGGTACATATCAATGCGTAAAGATCGCCGTATCCCCACAACTTGGTGTTCTAGCCCTATCCATCAATAAACCTTCAGAAACCATTATTGACTGGCTAAAAAACGATGTTACTCCATATCTCAAAGAATCATTCGTGCTCGTTATCGATGAGAAATCGATAAAAGAATCTCCTATTAATCTACCTCCGAATCCAGAAGCCAAGAAAGAAGACATGGTAGATTGGCTCGAACGTAACGATATCCCATGTTCTTCTACCATGCACAGAGCAGAACTATACGAACTCATTGATATATTTAAAGATAAATTAAGCGGCGTAAAAACTTTCACTGATGAAATTTTTAAAGGAAAAGGCGTGGAGTTATTGAAAAGACCTGATGGGTGGCCAACGTTAAATTACTTTGAGCCTCTTTGGAATATGACAATCTTATGGAACCCTGTTGAAGATAGAGATGTTGCCGAAACTTTAGGTGAAAGGATAAAGATGGTCTTAGATATGTGGACTCTAAAGAAAATACAACAATACAATAATGATTTAGAAGCTATCGAAACAGAATTGTATGAAAAAGATATGGAATTAGAGGAGGTGATTGATAAGTTGTTCACTATGGCTAGAGATGTGGATATTCCCGATGTTGATTTGCAAGATTATTGGGAAGTAAAAGGTAATGATATAGAAAAGTATGTAGCAATTATATCTGGTGCTTTGGACCCTGTAGTAATAGATAAGTTTTATAAGGAAGATACAAGTGCCACATGTTCTGAAACAAATAAATGCACTGAATGATTGTGAATATGATCTTTTAATAAATAAACAATGTTGTCAACAACTTTTGAGTTCTTTTTTAAAGAAATTTTAGGCGTGGTAGAGCTACTCAACCGGAAAAATTCATTTTTGCTAGTAAATAGCATTTATGAGCTCGTCCGGAGAAGTACCACACCTCATAGAAAATCGACGTTTGAGTTGAGCTTTCCCACTATATATGCTTCGTTCGGTGAGTGAGAGAGAGAGAGGCCCATCCTTTCATCACCCTCCCCCATTTCCTTCCCCCAACTCCTTAAAATGGCCGGCAACGCTCCTGTCACACTGGTGTTGCAGTTGTCCATGGGCTGCGGTGATCACTTTTCATCAGGCGACTTGCTTGCGCGTTTGCGGTCCAATAGTAGTACCATAAAAAAAACTGGCCAAGCGAGTCGGATTCGCGTACGAAGGGTTAGTAAGGTACCATTATCTAAACATTACGTGACCTACGTATGGTATCTGGGCTCTGTCTACCCAGCAAAGGAAAAAGGCGTGATACCAAACCTAGATTTAAGGTATTAAAAGACTTGGGCAACCATGGGCGTACCGAGGGGGGAGGCAGAAGAGAGCAGCTGCCCATCCTCTCCGGGAAATGATATGTACTACAATATGTAACGCCCCGTTTACAATTTCATACATGCATTGCGTGTCACGTTACGTGTAGTTTCTTTGTCTTTAGGCCAGAAGCTGGGTACGCCAGAGTAGAGGACCCCGGACTCAAAAGCATCTAAGCTGAGGACGCAACCTGAGAAACGCTCGAAAGAGAAAGCTTTTAAATCTAAAATAAACATCACAGACGAATTAACTATTCTGAATTTCAGTGCATTTTGGGACTGGATCATTGTTATCAATTAATAATAGTTACAAATGAAATGCAATCCCAAGCAATTTCTCCCGGTGTAATATTAGAAAATGCAATTAAAATCTAACCACAAAGCTCTTGAAACTAAATTAATTGAATCCTGACCTCTCGCCGTGCAAAACACGCGAAACTAATTCCAAAATGAACTCTATTACTATAACCATAGAAGTCAATTAAAACACAGCTGAATTCAATATTCGCGGTTCGATTAGGAGTTTTTAATCGAGTAATCTACTCCCATTCAGAACGCATCTCTATTCTCATAGGAATAGAGATTAATTTAAGTTAGCTAACTCTTTAACGCTTTCGTTCTTTTTGTAGCACATTGAAATTACCGATGTCTGAATAGTATAATTGAATTTAAACCCTTTGTAGCGCGTGTTGAAGTCTCTTTTCGCTTGTTTTTGGTATAGATGTTATCCTACATGGCGTTTATACGAGTCGATTTTTCGTTTACAATAAATCCATCGCGGTTTGAAGCTCCATACTTTCGAAAAATGGCAAACCACTCCATTATCTCCTTTCAAAAATATTAATTGTTTGTGTTTCTTTCCACACAACGACAGGACAAGAGCCTAGCTCTTACTTCATCATCATTATCATTAGGTCTTTTTAGTCTTCACTGCAGGAGCATGACCCTCTCTGTACTACCGGAGCCATACTTGGCCAGAGCAGACAGAGCTTTGTTTAGCTTGTATCGGAGACTACTATATTTTAGCTTGTATGTCCTAAGTCGCGCCCCTTACGCCCCTTACGACATCCATGGGAAGACTTGGAGTGGTCCTATTCTACTCTGCCGGAAACCACACGGCTAGCTCTTACTTATCAGAGACAAAATCCATACTAAGTAATAATAAATCTGTAAGGGTTGGTCATGGAGTAAGTTACTTTGTTTTCAGAGATATCATGTTTATAAGCTCTTTAAATGTTACTGAAAATGAATTGAGGAATTTTAGATGTTGCTCCATAAATCTTAAACGAATTAATTGAATTTTATGAAACTTGGTAGATAAACACTTAGACGTTCAGGACACAGGGTAGGCTACTTAATTTTCTTTTCCTGTTATGATAAGACGTGGCTCCCATACAAACATAACATAATTATTAGTAATGTACGCTAACGAATTAGCTCTGCTAGTTAAAAATAAAGTATCGTGCAGTGTAAAAGTCAATGAAAATCGTCCCCGCAGGTACCAAGGTTTTTAATTAACCGAGTAACAACGTATCGGTGGCGTTCGAATCCTTACATCCGATTAACGGAACAGGAGTTCCTTTAATTAGCCACAATTTAACACAGTGCTTGGCTTGTTCTTGAATCTGTGGAGTAGAATTTCTACGAATTAAGCTAAATTTCTTGGGAGATATGTTATTAAACTCTAAAACAACGGTTTACTCTCGTTATTTTAGTCGGTATCAGCGACATGTTTTAGTCAGTGATACCGACAATTTAACACAGTGCTTAGCTTGTTCTTGAATCTGTGGTGTAGAATTTCTAAGAATGAAGCTGAATTTCTTGGAAGAGATGTTGTTAAACTCTAAAACAACGGTTTACCCTCATATTATTAGTCGGTATCATCAACAATTTTAGTCGGTAATACCGACTAGGCAATAATACGTGAGTAAAGCGTTGTTTTAGAGTTTAATTATGTCTCGCGTAAGTTTTAATAATATGAGAGATGTTATGTCTAAGAGTATTTTTAACCTACTTAAAAAAAGGAGGAGGTTATCAATGTGGTTGTATTTTTTGAATGTTTATAACCGCATATTTTTTATATTAAATGGGTTTACTTTTGACCATAATCTAAGCCACAGGCAAAAATATGGTTTAAGATCGAGCTTAACTCGGTCATTTAAGAATCAGTAAAAAATTGCTTGCTTTCTAATTGCCCTTTTTAATTTCATCTAAATCGGTTCACTAGTTCGATTGAAGTCAGTTTTTTTTAAATGAAAGATTATAATCCTCCTTCTATTTTTGAAGTCGGAAAAAATGGGGTACAGGTAATAAATAAAAATAAAATAAAATATATTTCCGTGGATGTCGTAGAAGGCGACTTAGAAAATACAAGCTAAACAAAGCTACTGATAAACATCTGAGAGACCTCTCTAACCCGTCTGGCCGGAGTGAGAGAGTGTAGGCCAAATCCGTTGGCTGCTCTGGCCAAGTATGCTTTTGTAGTAAAGAGAGGGTCGTGCTCCTGTAGTGGAGACTAAAGAGGCCTGATGATGATAAAAATAAATATATACGGACAAATCACACAGATTGAGTTAGCCCCAAAGTAAGTTCGGGCCTTGTGTTATGGGATACTAACTCAACGATACTATATTTTAAAACAAATACATATATAGAAACATCCAAGACCCAGGTTAATCTGAAAAAGATCATTTTCCATCTTGACCTGACCGGCGATCAAACCCAGGCATCCTCGTGTCGCAGGCTGGCGTGTAACCACTGCGCCACGGAGCTCGCCACAAGTATTTGTCTACGATAGGGAATCGAAACTTTTCCTTCTCGGTTATTTATAACTACTATCTCATGAGGGCTGTCGCTATTATAATATTAAAATATAATAATTGTTTCCCTGACGGGCTGTCCCTTGAAACGTTCTACGTTGTTAAGATAACTCGCACAAGTTACTAACTATGTTACAGGGACTGATAAGTTGATTGAGGCGTGTCAGTGCAGTTAAGTGTTAGCGACAAGTTGTTAGTAAGTTGACTAAACACTGACCCCAGGAGTTTGAAAGTTAAAGTCGCTTTACTTGACGACTGGAAAATAAAAATGTAACTAAAATTTACTGACGATCAGCTCGTTAAAAAGCACTTATAACACTTCCAGCAATTTTTTAAGGTTCCGTATTGAAAGGGTAAAAACAGAACCCTAAATTGAGCCTCAGAAGAGATGGATGGATAAAGAAGTATGAAAAGTAATGAGTTGGCCTCTCCATCATTATTTCGTGTAGGTGTCACGTCACGGTCACGGTCAATCGACCATGCACACCCTGGTGTCAAAGTTCTTCAGAACCGCCTCTCGGCCTCTGACGCGGTTCCTTTAACGACTACCAGATGGCAGCCGGGACCCCCGGCTTAACGTGTCTTCTGAAGCACGGAACCATCTTAATTTTCAGACGGTCAGGTGATTTAAGCCTGCAATGTCCTAACCAAACTGGAAACAACTAAACAAAGTATGCTTCCCGTGGGAATCGAACCCACGACCATTGGCTCTAAAGGCAAACGCCTTAAACACTGGACTACGGAGGCAGTTTAGTTGGCCTCTGACAGGAGGAAATAGAAGAACTATCATGCTGATGACATCTCATATAAATTAGTGGGATGAGATAGGTATAAAAGAAGATGATGTTTAACTGTATTTCTTATCATATCTAAAAGCTTCGCTCCAGTAGTAGTATTTTGAGCCTGTCTAAGTATACAAGATCCACTTAAATTTAGCGCAAATATTTTAAGGCCTGGGTCTGAAAGTTCAAAGAAATGCTTTAGTAGCAAATTGTAAGATATCGACACGCTTTTTTTTATTAAAATCAATAAATCAGCTGTTTTTATTGTTGACATCTGTGACTTGTAATATTATAAAGCTGAAGAATTTGTTTGTTTGTTTGAACGCGCTAATCTCTGGAACTACTGGTTCAAATTAAAAAATTCTTTTTGTGTTGGATGGTCCATTGATTGAGGAAGGCTTTAGGCTATAAAACATCACGCTGCGACCAATAGGAGCGAAGCAACAATAAAAAATGTTTTGAAAACGGGGGAAAATTATTAATCTATACTAATAACAAAACTAATTAATCTTAATAACAGAAATAGCCGCGGACGAAGTCGCGGGCAACAGCTAGTAATAGATAATAGTAAAAAGTTGTTCTACAAGAAAGTGTATTTTTTGTACACAGGGTGTTTATTTCGTCTGTTTTTCTAAATGTTCAGGTCCAGATATCTCGAAAACTAGCGTGACGATTTTTTTTAATTTTATTTTGCTTCTTAAGCATTTTTTGCTTGAGGACCATCAGAGGAGGATGGTCATCTAGGGTCGGTAGCGGAGGAGTCTAATATTCAAGACCAACGGTAGCGCCCAAAGTCCTAGCAATTAGGATTACTTCTCACCCCCAGACGCCTTAGGCAAGCGGGGGGTTAAACTGCCTAAACCCTTCAGAAATGGAAGCACAAAGAAGAGAAAGGCCCCGAGTTCCCAGCGGGTTCGCTATTCCCATCAATGGCAGCAGTATGGAGAGCGAAACCAGGGGTGCTAAGAATCTCTGGGAGTATAACAAAGACTGCCAAAATACTAATAACATAAAATTGTCAATAGCGTCGTATAATGCTAAAACCCTGAGTTCAGAAGACAAAATGGAAGAACTGCACTATGAGCTAAGCAAAATTAAATAGGATGTGGTTGGATTATCGGAAGTGAGACAACCAGGCGAACAGTGCCTCAGATTACGGGATGGACATACCTTATACTACAGAGGAACAGATACAGGTAAATGCGAGCATGGAATAGCAATACTGGTTAACAAACGCCTTAAAAACTATATATTAAAACCATCGATTCTGTCTCAGATCGAGTGATGTACCTAACACTACAACTATCTAGGAAAATAACACTGAAGATAATCCACGTATATGCTCCTACTGGCAAAACACCTGCCGTACTAGCAAAGGTGGATCGAGTGCATGAAGATATAAGCGCATGCCTGCAAAACAATAGAACTACGTACTCCATAATAATTGGTGACTTTAATGCTAAGCTTGGCAAAAGGTTAGACGACTCTGAAACAATAATGGGTAAATATGTTCACGGAAAAAGAAACGACAGAGGTCACATTCTGGCTAATTTCTTAGAGCAAGTAAAACTGTACCATATGAGCTCATTCTTCAAAAAACGATCTGGTAGGAAATGGACGTGGCTATCACCAGGAGCAAGGTACAAAAACGAGATAGACTATATTTTCTCAAGCCATAAATGCATTGTACAAGATGTGACAGTCCTTAACCGTTTTTATACAGGGAGTGACCATCGTTTAGTTCGGGCATTAATCAAAATCAACACTAAACTGGAACGGTATGCTAAAATTAAAAAGAAAAGACCTAAAATAGATCCTCAGTATTTAAAAGCTAACTCTGAGCTTTTTCAACAAGGCGTAGAGAACAAACTAAAGAACATCAGCTCATCTATATCCAATACAGAAGACTCTCTTAAACATCTTACCAAGTCACTGATAGACGTAGCTACACACATAGCATCAAACAGCAAGTCCCGGGCTCAGAAAATTCAAGGAAAAACAAAAGAGGAAGATAGGAGAGCCTTAATAAACCAAGGACAAGCCCACACTTCCCAATTCAAAGAAATCTGCAAAAAAGCACGTCAACATCTCGAGGAGGATATCAAAGCATCATCATCATCGTCAGCTTTCCACGACCCACTGCTGGGTATAAGCCTCCTTTTGTCTGCGCCATTCTTCCCTATCAAAGCATACCGGGAAAGAATAGTTAGGGACACCATTGAAAAATATAAGGGTCCTAAAATATTTCAAAAGACTCTATCATCGGGTACACAAGAAATAACAAAGCTGTGGGATAAAGACAAGATCTTGGTAACTGAACAAAACCAACTGTTAAAAACTATCGAGGAGTATTATCAAGAACTTTACAAGTCCAGGAATCCCAAGCCAAACAATACGAAGGACCGAAAGATAACAAATGTTGGTTCAGAAGATGTGCCCGAAATAACAAACACCGAGATTAAAACAGCCCTTGCCAAAATGTCTAACGGGAAAGCACCAGGAGAAGACAGCATCACGGTGAAAATGTTGAAGGAAGGTGGAGAGGTGGTCATCTCTTTTCTCAGAGATATTTTTAATAAATGTTTGGAAGACAGTCGGGTACCAATGAAATGGGAATGTGCTACAGTCATCCTTTTATTTAAAAAGGGTCACAAAAGTGATTTAAACAATTACCGACCCATCAGTTTGTTATCACAGCTGTACAAACTCTTCATCAGAATCATTACCTTAAGACTGACTTAAGATTGGAGCAAGCGGGATTCAGGAGCGGCCTTAGTACAATAGACCACATTCTCGCCATGCGAATTGTCATCGAAAAGACCACAGAATACCAGATGCCCCTGTGGGTGGCCTTCATAGACTACAAAAAGGCTTTTGATAGCGTAGAGGCCTGGGCAGTGGTTGAGTCACTCCAAAACGCTCGGGTCGACCATCGTTACACCAACTTGATTCGTAACATCTATGAGAATGCGAGTATGATGGTTAACTTACCTCCTGAAACAGAACCAATTAAGATAGAGAGAGGTGTCAGGCAAGGAGAACCCATCTCTCCTAAGCTGTTCACCCTTGTTCTTGAAGATGTCTTTAAAAAACTTAACATAACACCTAACTTGACCCTAACACCAGAACAAAAAGCTCGCGTACATGACCAGTGCATCCTGCCAGTTCTCACCTTTGGGGCTGAGACTTGGGTTTTCACAAAGGAGATTATCCATAAACTAAGGGTAACTCAACGAGCAATAGAGAGAAAAATGGTAGGTGTTTCACTCAAAGACCGGAAAAGGAATGAGTGGCTCAGAGAAAAGAGCAAGGTCACAGATGTCATCAAGCGTATAGCGAAGCTGAAATGGCAATGGGCTGGCCATGTCGCTAGGAAGCAAGACTCATGGTGCAAAACGCTTGTGGAGTGGAGACCGTGGGGCGAAAAGCGCCCGCAAGGCAGACCGCAAATGCGTTGGTACGACGACATTAAAAGAACAGCGGGTGTGAAGTGGATAGAGAAAGCCCAAGATCGAGAAAAGTGGCATAATCTAAAGGAGGCCTACACCTTAAAGGTAGAAAAAGGCTGAAAAGAAGAAGCATTTTTCTAGCTTACGGGTACCAGCCTTTAAAATATTTGCGCTTAGTTTAAATTGACCATAAATAAGACAGGTTTAGGACCTAGGAATAATATGGACTGACCGCGGAGGACGTCACACACTAGTGACGCCAACTTTTTACGTTAAATTTGTGCAGCGAAGTAGATTAGATACTAATTTATCATTTGTTTAAATTTGAATTTCGAACGGAGGAATATTGAATGCTTATTCACTGTCGATGTGTGCGTGAGATTGTGTCGCGACACGTTTGTATGAATTATTATTTGCGTCAATGTTACGTTCGTTACGGTCCTCTCCTCATTATTCTTAGGTCCATGGTTGTGAACGTAGTAGGCTCCAATCTGCATAACTTATCCACCGTCGTTAATATCTAGAGTTACAAGCTCAGACGCGTAAATTAACGAGTGATTAGATCATTGCATCTAATTTGACGAGACTCCGACCGCAATACCGTTCAGTCATTGATAACTACCGATATAGACATGTTACTTGACTGAAGATAGTATATATGTTAAATCTTTTCTCCGGCAAGGTCAAATATAATAAATATATATACGGACAAATCACACAGATTGGGCTAGCCCCAAAGTAAGATCGAGACTTGTGTTATGGGATACTAACCCAACGATACTATATTTTATAACAAATACATATATAGATATACATCCAAGACCCAGGCCAATCTGAAAAAGATCATTTTCTATCTTGACCTGGCTGGGGATCGAACCCGGGCACTCTCGTGTCGCAGGCTGGCGTGTTGACGTTGCGCCACGGAGCTAGCCAAGTTGCCTGTGAGAAATTGCTTTAAAATACAATGTTTCGTTAAAACACGTTATTCCTGGTGCAATAAAGAGTTTTAATCTTATCTTAGGTATACCTACTAATACGTTGTTGTGTTACAGTATACTGTTATACGTCTCTGTTCTGTACTTTACGGAATTATCTTTTAATCTTAAGTTATATAAATAAATCAAAATCAAAAGTCTTTATTTTTTAACATTAATCAAACTTAATTGGTGAGCCCCTGCAACCTATGTAGGTTGCAGGGGCTCACCAATTAAGTTTTTAAAATAAAATAAATAGCCCTTGCCTTTAAGGGTCTGCCAAAAACAATGTTTAGCTTAGCTTTGTTTAAAGAACTTTTAGAAGAATTCCCAAGATATTTTTCTACTTCACTCTCTCAACAAACACTTATATGAACCTTTATTATTAAGCTCTATTTAACTTAATGCAAGTGGTGGAACGTGTTTTGTCTATATCTGTGCGATCTTGAGACTTCTAATCTATATCTATAATATAACTAATATTATACAGCTGAAGAGTTTGATTGTTTGTTTGAACGCGCTAATCTCAGGAACTACTGGTTCAAATTGGAAAATTTTTGTTGTGTTGGATAGTCCATTTATTGTAAAATTACTGCTAATGACGATTTTTGGGAGTTTGTGTGGGAAACTCCGGTGTACTCGTTTTACTTTAAAGGAATTTTCAAGAGACATTTATATTTATATCAATACTAATATTATAAAGATGAAGAGTTTGTTTGTTTGAACGCGCTAATCTCTGGAACTACTGGTTCAAATTGGAAAATTCTTTTTGTGTTGGAAAGTCCATTTATTGAAAACGGCTTTAGGCTATAAAACATCACGCTGCGACCAATAGGAGTTAAGCATCAATATAAAATGTTTTGAAAACGGGGAATAATTATTCATCTGTAGTAATTAATCATAATAACAGAAAATGCCGCGGACGAAGTCGCGGGCAACAGCTAGTTCAGTTGTAAAGTTGGATTATTAGCCCACACGCACTCAAAGCAACCTTGAGCATAAAAGAACACATCGCTCTCGGTTATGCTGTTTAGTCCTAGGTCAATATTAGATGGAACTCGTTAAGCTAAGTGGGAAAATTGACAATTTAGATAAAAAAAAGCAAATAGGAAGCTATATTCTACGCTTGTAAGAAAATGTAAGTTTTATTATTATTAATCATCATCATCAGGTCCTTTTTCTCCACTACAGGAGCTCGATCCCCTCTGTACTACCGGAGCCATACTTGGCCAGAGCAGCCAGAGGACTTGGACTACACTCTCCATGCTGGCCAGACGGGTTGAAGAGGGTAAATATATAATATCTATTATTTATCAATAAAATAAACTATATTTTTTTTCCGTATCAAGAGATCGGGGTTTGCGCGATCCATTGGCTAGATTATCTGTAACTCTAGCTTAGTAATTAGTTCAGACTGCTACTATAAATGTACTGATTAGGTTCGAGTAATGAAAGATACATATTTGAAAGCCTATTTAGACTTAGCCTAAATAATACCCTAAGATCAAATCAAATATAAGTACCTGTAATAACATGCGAATTCTAGATTGGATTTACCGAAATGCCATTAATTTAAAATCTTTCTGGCCTGAAAAAACATTGGCCTGAGTCTTGGATGTTTATTTATATATGTACTAGCTTTCGCCCGCGGCTCCGCCCCCGTCAATGTCGATCCCTTGGGAACAGTACTTTTTCCCGGGAAAAAAGGTAGCCTATGTCACGGTAATTATATCTATGTCATTCTCCGTACTACAGAGAACTAGTATACATAATGCCATGATGATCGAGTCAGTAGTTACGGCGTGAAAGCGTAACAAACAAACTCACTTTCGCATTTATAATATTAGTAAGGATTTGTTAAATAGCGTATAGGTGACAAACAAAATCAAAATATTAGATGGGTTGCTTGACACCAGCTGCTAAACGTAGAATGTACCAGATGCTTCTTTACCCCTTATCTGTACAGGAAGAGAAGCACGTGGTACATTTTACGTTTTATTTTCTTCCAGACTACCACAGTAGATCAGACTAGACAAGAAAAATAAGTTGTCTACCCCAGTGACGACCTCTGTGGCCTTGTTCATCATGACAGGCTGCCACAGCGTAGGTTTCGATCCCCGGTCAGGTCAAGATAAAAATGGTCTTTTTTAGATTGACTTGGGTCTTGGATGTTTATCTATATCAGTTATAAAGTATACTTCAGTTAGTATCCCATAACACAAATCTCAAACTTACTTTGGGGTTTTTTTTTGAAGGACTATGTAGCTCCAAGTGAGCTTTCGCTACTTCACCGGGCGTTTGAGGCGAGGGCAGAGTGAACCTTTTAGACAACATCACCAAAGGTACTTTGGGGTTAGCTCAATCCGTGTGTTAGGCTCTGTCTACCCCACAAGGAAAATGGACGTGATTTTTCTTAACTCTATTTTTTAAGGCTTTATTAAATAAAAAAGAAATCGTAGTGAAACACATTATTTATTATTATAGCGACCCGGACCCGGCTTCCGCACGGGTGCCATGTACATATAAACCTTTCTCTTGAATCACTCTATCTATTAAAAAAACCGCATCAAAATCCATTGCGTAGTTTTAAAGATCTAAGTATACTTTGTTTTATACTATGTAATGAAGACAATATGGTAGCTTCTGTGCATATGTATGCTGAATTCACTTGATACTATATCCTGACTATATCTACCTTAGACGGACAGTAATCGTCGCTAACCTTGTTCGGCCCGGAGCAATTCGCTGGTCAAAGCCTGCTATATGTTATATGTGTATGTTGTATGTGAAGTACATTGTTAGCATGTTAACATTACCTCGAACTAAAGATATGGCTTAGCGCAATTAAGTGAGGTTGTCAGGACTACACTACCATGGACTTAATAAAGTAATGGACGTCTCAAACAAATTTAGAAAATGGCCAAGTGCGATTCGGACTCGCACTTAGGGTTCCACATCGTGAAAATCATGATTGTTGCAGGGGGGGTTGATTTTTTTTTAAAGTGTCAACAACTAAATATTCTATGAATATTACAAGCCTCTATTGTACCTGTTGCCGTTATCACTATCAAACAAAAAACGGCATAAAAATTACGTTTGATGTATGGGAGCCCCCTGTACATATTGATTTTATTATGTTTTTAGTATTTTTTGTTATAGCGGCAACAGAAATACATCATCTGTGAAAATTTTAACCGTCTTGCGTCCTGGTAAATGAGATACAGCCTGGCGACAGGCGGACAGACAGACAGACAAACGGACGGACGCGGAGCCATATTAAGCGTCCCGTTTTTAACCTTTGGGTACAGAACCCTAAAATGGGTTGAAAAATAAAACTTATCTTAGTTCTAAACACTGAGTAGTGTTTAGAAATAAGATAAAAGAAAAGATAAGTTTTATTTGTTTATATGTTTTGAGGAAAAAGAGTTATTACAAGCATTTATTTAACTCGCAATGTATGTATGTAAGTATTTTTGTTCGGAGAAATCCTGCAACTCAATTTTGCAGCAGATATCTTCCACTGATTGAGTTGGAATTTAGTATACTCGTTTAGTTTGGATGACAATGCATGGTTAGCTGTGACGTCATTCTAAATCCAACATGGCGGAACTAAGTGATGTACATAAAAGCTTGTTTTTGAAAAGATACTACTTTAATTTATTGGCAGATACGACCGGAAGTTTCAGTTAATACAGTTCAAAATAATCAAGTTAAAGTAAAGCAGTTACTCGCGTAACTAGTTTAAACCCAGTTAAGATCAGCTCCCAGTTGTTCACTGATTACGTTAACAAATTAGACTACACGCTGGGCTGTCCCAGGCGATTACTCTGCCTTACCAGGTATGTAGTACTCGATCGATGTAGAATTCGATTCGATCGAGTATCTCATGTAGGCATGAGTTCGAGATTTGTATCGAATCGAATTCACTGGAGTGAATTTGATTCGATCGAGTACTCATGTAGACACGAGTTAATATGTTTTGACTTGTTAGTTTTTTGTCGTGGGCCATTACTATGACAGCATTCGTGCTGTTATATGCTTCATCATCATCATCACTACAACCGCAAAAAGTCCACGGCTGGACAAAGGCCTTTTCCTTAAGGAATTTTCTTTCCATCATCATCATTTCGAGGTGTCACGGTCAATCGACCATGCACAACCTGGTGTCAGAGTTCTTCGGAACAGCCTCTCGGCCTCTGACGTGGTTCTTTTAACGACTACCAGATGGCAGCCGGGACCACCGGCTTAACGTGTCTTGCGAAGCACGGAATCATCTTTATTATCAGACAATCAGGTGATTCAAGCCTGAAATGTCCTAACCAGACTGGAAACAACTAAAGAAAGTATGCTTCCGGTGGGAACCCACGACCCCCGGGTCAACGGGCAAACGCTTTAACCACTGGACCACGGAGGCTGTCTTTTCTTTCCATGGGAGAATATTGCCATACTCACTACGTTTAGCAGGCGGTTTGACGAGCGCAGTTCGGAAGACATTTTAAGCTGCGAAAGAATATGAATTAGTTGAATTTGGAAAGGTAATTAAGGTATTAGGATACTATTCACTTGGCCCGTTGAAGCCGTGTGGTGTCCGGCAGAGTAGAATAGGACCACTCCAAGTCTTCCCGTGGATGTCGTACAAGGCGACTTAGGAAATACAAGCTAAACAAAGCTTATAAATATCTGTGAGACCACCAATTCGTCTGGCCAGCGTGGAGAGTGTAGGCCAAGTCCTCTGACTGCTCTAGCCAAGTATGGCTCTGTGGCTATAGTAGTACAGAGAGGGACGTGCTCCTGTAGTGGAGACTAAAAAAAGACCTGATGATGACTCACTTGGATGAAAGGGGGAAAAGCAAGTAGCAGCTCGAAATTTAGGTTATATTCCATTTCTTTCGAATGTTTAGGTTATATTCTACGAATAAGGTATAAATGATACAAAAAATATAGCACGAATAGGCGCGACACTCCATAGCGTATGATAATAAACGAAACACATGGGCATTACACATACGCCCCCTTTCATTAAAAACGCGAGCTGCGTGTTTGTTTCAAGCGTGTGGGATAAACACGAAAGTCGATCTGAAACCAAAATCTCTGAAAGGGGTTTGCTTATGAAGTAGGGTTGTCAAACATTAATATGGTGAAATTTTGATCGTTTTGGACCCTTAAAGGGGTGACTCAGACCGTCAATATGAACAACTTTTTCTAAGGTACCAATGCGGGAAACTCGAAAAAAATTTCGTCATTTCCATACAAAGGAGTTCCGCCGCCCGGCCAGTTTGTATGGGAATGTCGAATTTTTTTTGAGTTCACAGCGTTGTTTCCATAGGAGAAGTTATTCATTTTGATGGTCTGAGTCACCCCTTTAAGGGTCCAAAACGATAAAAAATTCACCATGTATTTTGTGTTGTACCACAATATTAGCAAGTCTTCTATTAGTGTGAGCTTTTTCAAGTGAAATCTTTATCGTCCCCTTTATCGAATAGGTAAAAAATTTTTAACTCGCGTTAGTACACGTGACCTGATCGAAAATTCGTAAGACGGACACGTGACCTGTGACCGTCGGCGCGGCGTAGGATTGAATGAAAGTAATATGAATAGTAATATTTCTCTCTGTAACCATTTTTTTTTTATTTAAAAATCTTTATTGACTACAAATCTACAGTCAGGAGTACCCGAAAACGGCGGCCATTTATCCCAGTGCCGACCGTGCCTGGAGTTTCATAAACGTTGCTCACGAGCATACCATCAGGCTTCTCTACGAAAAAAAAACAAACAGAATATTCAGAATATTAATGTTGTTAGTTTGTTTGTTGTCGTGTGTAAGTGGCTAACACTGGTGTCAGATTTATTTAAGCTGCCTAACGACATCTGACATAGCTCCTCGACTGCCATCAATGATGACAGCCAGGGCCAACGGCTTAACGTGCCTTCCGAAGCACGGAGGAGCTCGAGATATTTTTATGCTACTTGCGGTCCATCTCAGCTGGGGGCTGCGCCCAGGGTTGCTTAACATCATCGTTAATATTGCTCACGACCACTGGGTTATCGGGCTCCTATTTTATATTGCCAACCCTACTCTCAACCCTTAAATGCAGCCAGAAAAAAATAACATTATACAATATTTCCTCCCTTTCTTAATAACCGCGCGGTAACCGAGATTTATTCTACGTAATATCGCGATTGTAGGGTTGAAAGTAATATAGGGTTGTGGTCTAAAAGACCCTGAGTCTATTTATTAGTTACGACGTCCCGCCCAGACTTTGCACAGGTTTACATTTGTACTGTCTTTAGGTTTTAGAACGTAATACGGTAAGTGTTCATAAAGGATATGGATTTATGGATCTTTTTATAAAGCAGGCGCGTGAGTCCCTGAGTTACTAAAAGAATGAAAATATTTAAAAAAATTCAAAAATGTATGTTAAAAAAAAAACAAGAAGCACTTGGATTTTTAAGACCTACGGTGCCTTAACTTTCAACATCCAGCAAGTCGTTTGGAAAATATGAAGTAATAAAGAAATTTACAAACATACATGATATTTTAAAAACACACAGCCCTTCTTGGCATTCGAGTTATAAACACAACTGACTTTAACCAAACTAATAAACCGATTTTGATGTTATTAAAATAGAACCAATTCGAAATTACATGAAAAACCATACAACCGCATTAAATAAATATATATGGAGAAATCGCTAAGGTTAGTTGGAGACTTGTGTTATGGGATACTTACTAAACGAAACTATATCCTATAACGATTTCATATAGATAAACATTCAAGATCCAAGCCAATGAGAAAAAAGATAATTTTCCATCCGACCTGACCTGGGATCGAACCCGGGACCTCATTAGCTACCACTAGGCCACAGGCTTCGTCATAGAACCTGCTCCTTTAGGTCGGTTGATAATCTTAAAAGAACTTTCGCATTTATAAAACCTAAGTACAATAAAAGTTAATATATACAGTTATGCTTAAAACTTTTGATTCTAATTATTAATAATTGAAGGCTATTCATTAGAAAGCTACATCAAAAAGCTAACAAACCAAACGTCACGCAATCACAACGGCCCAATCATTAACTGTCAACACGAACTGTCAAAAGTGACAGCTGTCAACGAGCCATTCTGCCCTAATCGGAGAGCGTCATCGCTTATGGTAACGCAGACTAATAAGGCTGTACGAGCGAAGATTTCTTTGGTATTCAGTTTCTATTAATAGATACTTGATTTTCGTATGTGTCAGTGGCCAACACGGGAGTAATTTTTCAAGCTGCCTAATAGGCATCTGCCATAGTTTAACGGCCGCCATCTAGTGATGACAGCTGGGACCAACGGCTTAGGGTGCTATTCCACCATAGATGTGCCACGCAGCTATGCTTCGAAGATGTGAAATCTACGCTACGAAAATATGTGACCGTTTCTACTAATACTAAGCTATGTAGCTGTGCGAGGAAGATGCGCTACGAAGATGCGCCGCCGCAAAATAGCTGTACGAGAAAGATGCACAGCTCGAGTTATGCTATCTCTGAGAGAGACTCTGGTCTGCACATGGCTACATAGAGCATGACCTTCTCTGTGCTGCCGGAGCCATACTTGGCCAAAGCAGACAGAGGATTTGGCCTACACTCTGCTCGCTGGCCAGACGAGTTGGACAGGTCTCATTGATGTTTATGAGCTTAGTTTAGCTTGTATTTCCTAAGTCGCCTCTTACGCATTCATGAGAAGACTTGGAGTGGTCCTATTCTACTCTGCCGGAAAAAACACGGCTAGATACTAATATATTATTTATATGTGAATTACGGGTTACTCACGTACGAAGTCAGCTACAGGCCGACATGTTTCAACCTCATCCGGAGGTCTTCCTCAGGGCGAATGTGAACCGAGACGCGCGTACGGAGTCGTCCCGATTCGCACTGACACTAGCGACGAGCGACGCGGCATGCGTGGGCGGCGCGGGCAGCGCGGTCCGCGGCTCGCTGTGCTCTCTGTGACAGTGCTGGGGTTGATGGGGGTTGCTGATCTTCTGCATTGATGATTCCCGTAGCTTTGCTGGGAACCCACGGACAGAAATGTCCGTGATTAACCCGCAATTCACATATAAATAATGTTATTATCTCGCGTTAGTTTTAATCAAAAAATACTTATATAAATTGTATAAATAAAAGCTAGTAAACTGCAGAATTTCGGTAAAACTATAGTGCACACTCAGCCTAACAGTAGGCACAGTAATTAACCAAGTTACGTCTGACTGTCCGTCGAGGCGTGGCTGTGATTACCACTAATTCGCACGTATAATTGACCGATTGTTATTGTACCGATAGATGCCATTTTGTACGAATTAACCATGTGGACTGAGTCGGATAATTTATGTAAAGGAATATACACATATATATAAAGGTACTGCACGAAATTGTAGAATTTGACGTATATTCAAATCGCTAGTACATCATCAACAGGTCTTTTTAGTCTCCACTGCCGGAGCATGACCCTCTCTGTACTACCGGAGCCATACGTGGCCAGAGCAGACAGAGGATTTGGCCTACACTCTCCTCGCTGGCCAGACGGGTTGGAGAGGTCTTATTGATGTTTATGAGACTTGTTTAACTTGTATTTCCTAAGTCGTCCTTACGAAATCCATTGGATGAAGAATGGTCCTATTCTACTCTGCCGGAAACCACACGGCTAGCTAGTACAATGCGCTGGATTAAATAAATACGTACATCAAAATTATTTGTATAGTTTAGGTCGATCCTTGCAAACAAAAGATCAATGGCCTTGTTGGAATTTGAAACAGATACATATGAAATTTAAAAACGATACATATATGTTACGATATCAAAAAACATTTTCCTTCGAAAAGTTTGTAAATTTTACGTCTAAAGCGATAATTCTCACACGAAAATATTCATATTTACATCTCGCAGGTCCCCCTGTTTTTTTTATTATTTATATATGAAAATATTGAGACTTTTAATTTTTTTACATTATCTGATTTCTGAAACTCCAAATGGACTCCCGAAGATTGTTACAGGAATCGAGGTAGGCCTAGGAAGTGTTGGTGCGATGATATCAGGATCTGTGATGTAAAATGGGCGGAAATGGCACAAAATAGGGATATTTGGAAAGAAACCGGAAGACCTTTGCCCAGCAGTAAGACAGTGTAGGTTAATAAAAAAAAATATCTGAAACATGGTGTGAACAATGAACAAATACTTAATCTAAAAAATATTATTTATCATGTCTTTCAAATTAAACGTTACAATTATGTAACATTATTTATACAAATGAATAATTCCTGAACCAAAATATCTGTAACAAACGCAGGTGTTATATAAATTATCATATACAAGTAAAGAACAATAACAAAGCTTAAATTCTAATACGAAACACGTTTATTTCAAACTTTCTCCTTAACAAATATTCGTTGGACCCAAATAATGTATATTATTATAACGTAATGATATAAATGACAAGAGCTAACAATTTAATATTTTCTATACTTGATCGAAATTTGCCATACGTAGCCAGATAACTGTTAAGTTTTGGGATAAAAAACCGATATTACCAAATTTTGATTAAATTGAAATGAGACCGATTCTTTTTTTCTTTTCTTTTTATATAGTTTATTGTTTTTTTTTTCAAAAAAAAAAAAGTATATTCCCGTCATACTTTCTTCCTTCGTTAGAAATTTTTAAATCGGTTCATTAACAATGGAGTTATGAGGTAAGAAACATACAAGAAAAAAATGCAGGCGAATTGAAATCTTCCTCTTTATTTGAATCGGTTGAAAATATTTTTTTTTATCTAATGTTTTAAACATCAAACATCGGTTATTCATAACGGTTTTTTTTTAAACTGTTAATGTTTTAGAAAACTTATTTAAACCCCTTACGCAAAAAGGGTGTTATAAGTTTGACTTGTCTGTATGTCTGAAATAAAATTAAAAAGTTCGTCCTAAGTCCCGGTTATATACATAATTATATGTCGAAAGGGCCAAAGTAAATAAAATAACAATATTACATTAAGCCATTAAGCCAAATAGGTAAAAAAAGAAAATTTATTAGTTATATCATTGAAACTAATAGAGATCCAGACATTATGTACTAAAAACGGGTCACTCACGTGCTATAGTCGGCAATCCCGATGGATCACGTGAGTGACCTGTTTTTAGTACATAAAATCTATTAGATTAATTTGCTGTGTTTGTCGCTTGCATGTTAATATTATCTCAGTATACACAAACGTTGAACAGGTGACGCGACGCGTCTTCCCAACAAATGGGATTCTAGCACGCAATAATTAATTCTCCTACACTACTATATTAAGACTACATATATAGTATCACGTCCTTTTCCCTTACGGGGTAGACAGAGCCTAAGGTCATAAGACCAAAAGGCCACGTTTAGCATGTTGGTGGGCCTAAAGGTGGAAAAACGGAATCAAAATAGTGACGGGTTGCTAGCCGTATCGCCTATAGTCATGATTCTTTAGATTTTCGCCCATCCCCTTGAGCGGCGTCTACGGTTTGCGCGGGAAGAGAAGCAGCTGGCGCATTCTACGTTTTTTCTTTTCTCGCAGACCAGCACGGAATATTTAAACTAAACAGCTATTTTTATCTTTAAGTAAGTACCTTGACTTGAAGAGCTTGTGTGAACTCTTGACGATGTCATTGTATGGAATGAAACGCAAATAATTAGATTTTGGCAGGAATAATAGAGTGGTGTGCCACTGCCTTACCCATTTCACACACTACTGAAAATCCTTGATGATGCTTTCCTTCATCAGTGTTCTGTAAAGTCGGTTTACGGACGATAATCTACATATATATAACACAAAGGTGACTGACTGACTGACATAGTGATCTATTAACGCACAGCCCAAACCACTGGACGGATCGGGCTGAAATTTGGCATGCAGGTAGATGTTATGACGTAGGCATCCGCTAAAAAAAGGATTTTGATTAATTCTACACCCAAGGGGATAAAATAGGGGATGAAAGTTTGTATGAAACTTAACGCGAGCGAAGCCGCGGGCAAAAGCTAGTTTTACTATATAACCGTGGAAGATAAATAGATGCGTCACAAGAACGCTTAGGCCGATCGTGCCTCTCTATTGCTTGTTCCGAGCTCTCGCTTGCACACATCGTGACAATTTTTCGTGCGTGCAGCCGGCGTTTATAGATTTAAAAGACTTTATCAAGTTTAACATTTTTTTTTAAATTAATGTTATATTATCCCACTGCTGGGCAAAGGTCTTCCCCATTTTCTTGTAAGACTGCCTTTCTTGAGCAGGATATCATAATTATCTATACTAATATTATAAAGATAAAGAGGTTTTTGTTTGAACGCGCTAATCTCAGGAACTACTGGTTCAAATTGGAAAATGCTTTTTTTGTTGGATAGTCCATTTATTGGGGAAGGCTTTGGGCTATCAAACATTACGCTGTGACCAATAGGAGCGAAGCATCAGTAAAAAATATTTTGAAAACGGGGGAAAATTATTCATCTATAACAATTGATCATAATAACAGAAATTGCCGCGGTCGAAGTCGCGGGCAACAGCTAGTTTAATATAAAAGTAAAATTTCTCACTACCATCAACCCCCATTACAACGTCCTCCAGGAAAAGGTTTTTTCCCACGTAATGTCCTTACCATCAGCATTGCGATCTCATCCAGCGTCACCTACCTATATGTACTGTCATTTGCTTCAACACCTCCAATTTTTATTATTACGCCGTGTTGCCGTATCAATGAGCATTTTCTAGTGGATGTGGCATAGAGGTGGGTCGTCGTCGGTTTTTTCGACAACGAGTCGCAACCGTTTTTTCAAGAACGGAAACCAGTCCTCGAAACGGTTCTCGTTCGGAACGGTTTTGGGCGGCGGACGACGACGCCAACGGCGCGGCGACGGTCTAACGAACGCAACGAATCTATAACAGTCTCCTAAATCGAACGAAATCTCGTTGCGCCAAAGTTCGTTCGTTTCGGCAATGATTGCGTTGCGGACTTAAGTTTACTAGTATTAGGTACCGTGTGACGTTAGGGGGTTTATAAAAGAAACGCCCTAGTCAGCAACAATAAATATTTATTAAAATTTAAAATCAGGGTTGGTTCTATGCCCTATGCCGTGTCCTATAAGAGGTACCGCCCTTAGTCTCGAAGACAGACGCCGCGAAGGTGGAGGGTGGGGTCGTCCGATGTTGACGGGTCAGCACTCCGTAGCCGTCGTAGAAGAACTTCTCTTCTCTTCGACGCAGGTGGTTAATTTTCTTTAGAAGAAAACCAAGCCCAAGCTTTGGACCCTGGAAAGTTATAAGTCCAGTGTGAGCTTAAACTCATCATGCCTTTGACCGGTCAGCCACGCCCAGGAAAATGAAGAAGGGACAAGTACCTTATTTACGAAGTAGGCATGAATGTGGCTGATGGTCAAAGAGAACAGAGTAGAAATAAAAGAATTTAGAATAATGAAATATGTGATAAAAAGAAAATAAGACACTTTAAGGCTATTAATAAATAACTCGACGGTAGTTGTTTATAAATCGGCTGATGCAATATCTATCGATCACAATTTACGTCTTCAACTTACAGCCAATATTTAATTACTTACATAATAACACTAAGGAACATGAAAAGGATAAAAGTTAACACTATATCACAAAAATCATTCACAAATAACTATCCCTATTAAAATATAAATTGAGTTCGTCACTTACCGATCTACGGGTATAGATAACACTTTTACTTTTAACAGTTTGTTTTACTAATTGTAAAAAATAAAGGCAATGATTGCAGTTATTAGACTTTATGTATCTCAGATTAATAAAATGCGAAATTAGACACTGCGCTTAGAGGAGCGTACGTGTCTGCTGCGCGAGAGAAGTCGACGCTGTGCGCCCGCTCGGAATGCGGCCGCGCTAAGTAGCTACTTAGAACAAAGGGATCGGTGCATGAATGTCGCGGTAAGAATGAACAGCCAGTAATTTTGTATTGACCGGTTCTTGTTTGTCCGTTTGGTAACTTTAAGTGTATTAAGTAAGTTTATTATTTTAATAGGTTAATTTAGTGTTATTGAGTGATTGTTTGTAATGTTTTATTAAATAATTATTTAGGTTAAGGTTAATTTAATTAAGTTATTATTAATTTTAATAAAATATGTTTGGCAAATTTATAAGTTTTTCAAGTAAATATAACATACGTTACAATACCCCCTCGGGTCCGTAAGGATTTTATTATTTTTATAGAATAAAATCCGCATGAGCTAGTCTTAACGCAGCGTATATATATTTTATAACATTTTTTTTTTTTTTATATTCATACTTTACCTCATTTTCATTCACATTCATTCTTTTCACATTCAAACGGCCGTAATAAACATTAAAATTGAGTACTATGGCGGTTACATTAATAAGTTAAGACAGTGATTTATCTGACTAACTTTAAAAAAAAAATATTTAAAGTATATCGCCGTTGTCTCATGCAACGATGTATGTTAAAATAAGATGGGTATTGTAATGTTTATATTTTCTTTCTTTTTTTTGTATCACTATTTATTATCACAAGGTAATTAATTTTAAATCCTTGATATGCCAGGTACCGATGTCATTTCCAGACATATCCGCTAAGTTATAAACAAGAGGTGATTTTTTACCTACTATGCGACATTTTATATATTTTGGTGCTAATTTCTTACTAAAAAATTTGTCTTTGTCACTTTGAAAATACGCTCTTTTCATGACAATGTCACCAACATTAAATTCGGCAGGTTTGCGTCTTAAATTATAGTGACTTGTGTTTTTTGTGTGTGCTTGCCAAAGTTTAAATTGAACATTGTCGAATATTTTAGACATACAACCGAGGTTTTCAGCGTAAATGTCGCGTGGTAAAAATATTAATTCATTACCTACATCATTGTCAACATAATGTGATCCACAAGTGACTAACTCCCTACCGAAAACGAGGAACGAGGGTGTGTAACCGGTAGATTCGTTCACCGAGTTGTTGATGGCGAATTGTACAGAGGGTATTTTAGTATCCCAGGATCTATGATCATCATCAACAAAAGTTGACAAGCAAGTGATGATTGTCCTGTTATATCGCTCGACGGTATTAATTTGGGGAGTATATTTAGGCGTAAAAAAGATATTAGGGATTTTATACTTTTTGAAAAGACTATCAGTAAGATTACTGGTAAATTGTGTACCGTTATCAAGAAATACGGTTTGGGGTATACCGTGGACAAGGAAAACAGATTCTTCTAAAATTTTATTTATTATTTGCGAAGTGGCGTTTCTAATGGGGTAAATCAAACAAAATTTGGAAAAACAGCAGGTTATTACGAATATATATGAATTTTGCCTACGAGTTACTGGCAAGGGGCCCATCAGGTCGATAGAGATAACTTGGAATGGGCGTGAACATTGTTTTGGGCGTCCCATTTCACCCAACGTTGCATGATTTTGCATTTTGTAAGCTAGGCATTTATCACAAGAAGAGATAAATTTGACAACGTGTTCATGCATGCCTGGCCAAAAGTAACGCAATGCAAGACGTCTGTATGTTTTGAAGATACCTAGATGTCCAGCCGTAGGCTCGGAATGGTTCTCAAAAATAACCTGTTCACGCAATTCACTAGGAATAACCTCCTTCCAGGAAAATTCAGAATTTAGACAACATTTTTCTTTAGATAGGCGATATAAGGTATTGTTTTTAACGAAAAAATTTTGAAAATTTTGAGGATTGTTAATGCAACCGTTATAAATATTTCTATACCATGAGTCAGAAGTAGTAACATAAGAGTTACTAGAGCTAATGGCACTTACTGGAATTGCTCTTGACAACGCGTCTGGAATAACATTATCGGAGCCACGACGATGTTTTATTTCAAAATCAAAAGAGGACAGGCGCACTCCCCAACGTGCCAGTCTACCTGTCGGATTAGTTATAGACAAAAACCATTTGAGCGCACTGTGGTCGGTGTATACTATGAAGCGCTTACCATTTTCCAAATAGCATCTCCAATGCTCAAGAGCAGTAATCACAGCCAAAGTCTCACGCTCAGTGATGCTGTAATTACGTTCTGAGTCGGACAATGATCTGCTCATGTAAGCTATTGGATGCTCTTTAGAATTAATAGTTTGCGTGAGCATAGCACCAACACCATAATTGCTAGCGTCCGTATGGACTTCGAAAGGAAGGTTGTAGTCCGGACAGGAGAGAACTGGTGCTGAAACAAGGCACTCTTTAAGTTTAAGAAAAGCAGCATCCGCCTCATCCGTCCATTTAAAAGGTGGAGCGTTCTTTTTATTTGACGTAAGCTTGTTAAGTGGCGCGGCTATGGTGCTGAAATTTGGCACAAAACGACGGTACCAAGTGGCTGTTCCGAGAAACCGTTTGACGTCCTTTTTAGTTGAAGGCGTAGGATATTGGAGGATAGCCTGTACCTTTTCAGGATCAGTTCTCAAACCGTCTTTGTCCACCACATAGCCTAAATACTTAAGACGCGCTCTGAAAAAATTGCATTTCTCATGATTCACAGTGAGGTTAGCCTGTCTCAGTTTCTCCAAAACGCGAAGTAGTGTCGAAACGTGGCTTTCAAAATCACTACTTACGACAATGATGTCATCTAAGTATGCGAAGACTTTTTGATCAAATTCTGCGAAGAGAATATCGACCAGGCGCTGCTGTGTAGCTGGAGCATTTGTCAAGCCAAAGGCGGTACGTTTGAATCTAAAAGTTCCTCGCCCTGAGACATAGAAAGCCGTCTTGTCGCGATCGTCTGGATGGATATTAATCTGCCAAAATGCTTTGGATAAATCGATACTGGATAGATAACGAGCATCGTGAAGATTATCCAATATTTCCGACACATAAGGCAAATTATATGCATCTTTTTTCGTGACCGAGTTCAGCTTTCGACTATCTAGGCAGAAACGAGGTTCGCCATTTTTCTTCATCACGATTAATACAGGAGAGGACCAAGCGCTCTCACACGGTTCAACAACGTCCAAAGCCAACATTTCGTCAACTTGTTCGACGAGGATTCGTTGCTTCTCCGGTGACAAGCGGTAATAACGCTGTCGTACGGGTTGCGTATCCCCAGTATCAATACGGTGCGTAATCAGATGAGTATTCCCTAAGCCTTTGACCTTCGAAGAGATTTGCTCGAATTGACTAATTACGTTATCAGCTACAAATTTTTGAGAGGCATCTAAGGTTTCATAATTTTGTAAATGCGTTGTAGGGTCGTGAACAGAAGCTATATTATTATTAAAATTACACAAGCTAATAGAATTTAAATATTTAGGACAAATGTGAAATTTACGCCAAAAATCAATACCTAAAATTAGATTATTATTTATTTCAGGAACAACAAGAGCTTCGATAATGTGAAATTCATCCTCAAAGTGAATTGGAAGATTCATGGAACCAATACTCTTCAATTGTTGTCCTCCTGCTGCAATAATAAATGAAGGGCTAGAGTTCTTACAATTAAACTGAAGACCTTTATCCATAAGAATTTTATGGGCATTGTTACCTATGATTGTGATAGCTGCGCCAGAATCTAGTAAACCGGCAATAACTAAATCATTCAATTTAATAGAAGCGTAAGGCCTAGAATCATCAATTGGTTTATTACACAGAACTGTAGCGACTTTATAAATTTTAAAAAAGTTTGAAATTGTTTGTAACCAATTTTGCCAATCAGTTTTATCAAAATTGTTACTGCTGCAGTTCTGCATATTCAGTTTTTTGAATATGATTTGTTGCTATATTTATTTTTATTGCAATCGGGACATTCTGGAGTTTTAACGTCCTTCTTGCCGCAAACAAAGCAAAGTATATTAGTTTTATCAGCCGTACATTGACGTAAACCATGAGAATCTGTACGACATCTTGGGCAATAACGACGCTTAGAAGTCTGTAAAGCATGTACATATTTTTGATTGTTTCTATTTTGGTTCTGTAAATCAATATGTTCATTACGTTGATTATTATATGTGTTAGATTTATTATTATTATAGTTGTAATTTTGATTAAATTTAGGTTTAGATTTAGTGTAAGCAAACTCGGGTGCTAATGTATCTGAAGAAGGAGTCGGAGGTTCCCGGAATTGTGAAAGGCGTGCTTGTACTCTTTCAAAGTTAGTACAAAGACCTCGCAATTCGTCAATAGAGCGGATTTCAGGTGAAGAAGCTAGTATATTTGAGTAGCATGGGCGAATATTGTGCAAAATTATTTCTAATTTGCTATCTTCTGGGAGTGTTTTCGATAAGCGCGAAAACAGACCAGACATGATGGATAAATAAATGACAATGTTTTCTGTTTCACCCTGCGTTCTAGAACGAATCTCAGACAAAAGTCTGTAATCATAGTCAGACCTATCGAAATCGTTTTTTAATTGAACTAAGAGGCTGTCCCAATCCGAAATAAGTTCTCTATTACTGCGAAACCAGTGAAGGGCATCACCTGTGAAAATTTCGGTAGCATATGAAAGAAGTTTTTCACCAGAAATATTCCGTGCCTTTTTAAATTCGTTAGCTCTTTGGACAAAAGAACGGACGCAAGTTTTGCCATCATATTTTAATTTATTGATGTCCTGAGAAGAGCGATCACAAGTGACAGATATGTTCATAGGAGATGCAGAGACAGATGTATCGCTGGTACTCTGGCATAACAAAGGATCAATCAAATCTTTATCTTTAAGTAGGCTAATTTTGTGCGAATACAATTTGAATTGGTCAACACAAGAATCGTATATGGCTGAGTCAGTCTCACTACGAGATATCCTGTTCAGGCGATGATAAAGGTGATTTAATATGTTTTTAATCCTTAAAATGTTGTTACGACCAAGATCACCACTCTCAAGCGCTATTTTAATTTTAGTCAAAACATTTGACGCTCCTGTAAGGTCTTCGGTCGAGCTAAGAGGTGAATCTAAAATATCCTCCGATGGAAAAATTGGAGCTAGTTTTGCAATTTGTCTACGGAGCTCTTGGACGGTAGTTTCGGGTTTTGAACCTCTAATAGTGACTTCGTACTCTAATTCGCTCTTTTGAAGAGACAAAAATTTTATCGGAAAAGCCATGATTAGAAAAAAAATAAGTGTAATCGTAAACCAATAAATAAGTAAATGGTGAACTCAATTTGTGTAAATAAAACTTATCTCTGTTCTTTACAAAGAAAATTACTAAAAGAATAAACGTTTAGGGTTGCTATCATTGATGAAAGTTAAAAAAATAATAATCAACCGAAAATAAAAAAATAAAATAAAAAAACAACACAAACCAAAAATAAAATAAAAGGAAAATAAAGCACATAAAAATGCAACTAGTGTGTAACACAAACGAATAAAAAAAAACGGAACTAGTCACTTAACAAAATGTCTGCTGACATGAGTGACTGCAACTTAGTTTTAACAATTTTAAGTTATGATGGTGGTAACAACTTTGACTGTGGATAAATTAATAATAACAAATAATGAAGCAAAATAGTATCAAATTTTAAAAGAAAAAGGTACAACTAAAGATAATGTGCTTTGTGGTACACCTTAGTTGCTTGCAACCAAAAAGAAAAAATAAACGTTTCACAAAAACAGAAAAAGAAAAGAAAAGCTCACAAACATGCAACTACTGAAAGAAAATAGAACAAACGGCATAAGAGTAGAAGAAAGAAAGAAAGAAATAATCACGTTGAGCGCCAGTGTGACGTTAGGGGGTTTATAAAAGAAACGCCCTAGTCAGCAACAATAAATATTTATTAAAATTTAAAATCAGGGTTGGTTCTATGCCCTATGCCGTGTCCTATAAGAGGTACCGCCCTTAGTCTCGAAGACAGACGCCGCGAAGGTGGAGGGTGGGGTCGTCCGATGTTGACGGGTCAGCACTCCGTAGCCGTCGTAGAAGAACTTCTCTTCTCTTCGACGCAGGTGGTTAATTTTCTTTAGAAGAAAACCAAGCCCAAGCTTTGGACCCTGGAAAGTTATAAGTCCAGTGTGAGCTTAAACTCATCATGCCTTTGACCGGTCAGCCACGCCCAGGAAAATGAAGAAGGGACAAGTACCTTATTTACGAAGTAGGCATGAATGTGGCTGATGGTCAAAGAGAACAGAGTAGAAATAAAAGAATTTAGAATAATGAAATATGTGATAAAAAGAAAATAAGACACTTTAAGGCTATTAATAAATAACTCGACGGTAGTTGTTTATAAATCGGCTGATGCAATATCTATCGATCACAATTTACGTCTTCAACTTACAGCCAATATTTAATTACTTACATAATAACACTAAGGAACATGAAAAGGATAAAAGTTAACACTATATCACAAAAATCATTCACAAATAACTATCCCTATTAAAATATAAATTGAGTTCGTCACTTACCGATCTACGGGTATAGATAACACTTTTACTTTTAACAGTTTGTTTTACTAATTGTAAAAAATAAAGGCAATGATTGCAGTTATTAGACTTTATGTATCTCAGATTAATAAAATGCGAAATTAGACACTGCGCTTAGAGGAGCGTACGTGTCTGCTGCGCGAGAGAAGTCGACGCTGTGCGCCCGCTCGGAATGCGGCCGCGCTAAGTAGCTACTTAGAACAAAGGGATCGGTGCATGAATGTCGCGGTAAGAATGAACAGCCAGTAATTTTGTATTGACCGGTTCTTGTTTGTCCGTTTGGTAACTTTAAGTGTATTAAGTAAGTTTATTATTTTAATAGGTTAATTTAGTGTTATTGAGTGATTGTTTGTAATGTTTTATTAAATAATTATTTAGGTTAAGGTTAATTTAATTAAGTTATTATTAATTTTAATAAAATATGTTTGGCAAATTTATAAGTTTTTCAAGTAAATATAACATACGTTACAACCGATAGTTTTATTGCTTAGCGACTTTGTACTCTATTTCAATCTTTATAGGATACGCAGCAATGACCACCGCGTTGCGAACGAGACGAGACGAAACATGAAATCGCAATAGTCTCATTGTATTCTAGCTTGTATTTACATTGCAGGTAAGTTCAAATTCGCGTGAAACATTACGAGGACTGGTTTTGCGACGAGGACTGCTTTGAAACGAAACGTAAAACGGTTCTATCGTCGCGGACCACAAAACTGTTCTTAAAAACGGTTCGTCTTTGGAACGACCACCTCTAATGTGGCATATTCGAATTTCGAAAATGCCTTCAAGTTTAAAAGTTGTTTTAAAAATTGCGGCTTGTAGCTTACTTCATAACCGGGCAAGTGCGAGTCGGACTCGCGCACGAAGGGTTCCGTACCATTATCTACCGTCTAAAAACGAGACCCACATATGACGGTGATAACTGAAGAAAGATTTATTAAGTAGGCTTCACAAGGGAAATTAGAAAAAAAAATTATCCATTTGAGTGGTGGTACTCAAATGGATAATTTTTTTTTGATCATGGAAGGAAAAATTAAACGGAATACCACATCCAAGTTACCTGCATCCGCGATGTTGTTAAGGGTGGGTGTGTGCGCAATTTAAACGATAAGATCTCGGGTCGACACAAGCCTTAAATAATTCAAACAAAATCCCACAACGCTATCTGTGATTGCAAATACTTGCTCATGCTGGAAAAATGGTCTTGTCACCTGGTTTGCACAAAAATTTAATTACACTATACACGGTTTTTCATACATTTTGGCTCCTTTAAGGAATGAATTAGCCCGTAGATATGAACAACTTTTCCTATTATTTATATGTCAACTAGCTGTTGCCACATGTGGTGCTGGAGACGTATGGAGTGTATTAGTTGGACACAGAAAAAGACGAATGAAGAAGTGTTGGGACAAGTTAATGAGAAACGAGAACTACTGAAGACGATTGGAATGAGAAGAGGAAGGATGTTTGGTCACCTTATACGGCACGATCAATTTATGAAAAATATTATAGAGGGAAAAATTGAGACAAGGGGAGGGAAAGGAAGACCAAGAAGAGCATATTTGGATGAGATAAAGGAAAAGGCTGGAGTTGTGTCATATGGAGAGGTGAAAAGAATTGCTGAGAACCGAGAGACATGGAGAGTACTCCGCCGACAAGAACACAGTTCTTAAATTATAGATAGATAGATAGCTGTTGCCCGCGATTTCGTCCGCGGCAATTCCTGTTATTATGGTTATTAAGTATAGATGACTATTTTTCCCCAGTTTTCAAAACATTTTTTATTGATGCTTCGCTCCTATTGGTCGCACCGTGATGTTTTATAGCCTAAAGCCTTCCTCAATAAGTGGACTATCCAACACAAAAAGAATTTTCCAATTTGAACTAGTAGTTCCTGAGATTAGCGCGTTCAAACAAACAAACTCTTCAGCTTTATAATATTAGTATAGATTACGGGTTACTCACGTACGAAGGCTATCATCATCATCATCATTTCGAGTAGGTGTCATGTTCAATTGACCATGCACACCCTGATGTCAAAGTTCTTTGGAACCACCTCTCGGCCTCTGACGTGGTTCCTTTAACGACTACCAGATGGCAGCCGGGACCAACGGCTTAACGTGCCTTCTGAGGCACGGAATCATCTTTATCAGACAATCAGGTGATTCACGTCTGCAATGTCCTAACCAAACTGGAAACAACTAAACAAAGTATGCTTCCCGTGGGAATCGAACCACGACCCCTGGGTCTACAGGCAAACGCGTAACCATTGGACCACGGAGGTAGTTGAAGCCAGCTATATGCCGACATAACCATAGTTGCCCGTAATTCACATATAAATAATAAATCAAAAGTATATAGTATATAGAAGTATCTTGCGTTAGTTTTAATCAAAAACTTTTCCTATGTAACGCAAATACAAACATGTAGCGAAAGTATAAATATTGAGTTTATGTGTTCATTTAGTCGTAAAAAAAGTAAATTATGTGTTACCTGTTATGCTTAAATATCAAGAGGATAAACATAAATATGCCATGTCTTAATTTCTTTCTTATGCGAATGCATAGTGAACCGAAAGTACACAACAACATATGTAATGTACCTATGTAAAATACGCGCTTGGTTGCAGGCTGCTGAATGACAGTCCATTAAATATGCCAGATGCCTTTAGGCGGCTGAAATATCTAGACACTTATAAGGGCTTATTAACAGCATTTTATGAGAAGATAATCCAGTGGCGTTGTGTTGATGATGAGTATGAAATTACCTGAAACAAAGAGAAAGGAAACATGAGATATGTTTGTATTAAGTTTTTTAGCACTTGCGTCTAACAAGAACAGAAGAGAACTTAAAAGAAGGACGCCTGGTAGCTTTTTCGTCCGTAAAATTATTTTATTGACATATATGACATTGCTTTTCTATATATTATTGATTTCGCGTCAACATATGTGATGGCCAGGAATTAGAATGGCTCCCTACCAGCCGGCCTATTTACTAACTCAGTGACCAACGTTTTGATAGTCACTTCAAAATACATTGCGGGTTTCCTATGATTGACTATTTTTATTGAATATTATAAAACGCAATGTAAATGACTATCAAAACGTTGTACACTGAGTTAGTAAATAGGCTGGCAGCTCCGGCCCACGTACGTAGTACCTAGCTACGGGCCTCCCAAATGTACTTGTATACAATGTATTAGAAAACCCTGACCGACCCTTGAAGGGGTGATTCAGCTCGTTGATTTAAACATCTTTTTCTATGGGACCAATGCTGGGAAATAAAAAAAATATTCGACATTCCCATACAGAAATTTGTAATGGAACTTAAAAAAAATGAGATCTCAAAATTGGATCCATAGGAAAAGTAGTTCATATCAACGGGCTGAATCAGCCCTTCAAGGGTCGGATTTGGTTTTCTTAACATATTGCATACGACCGTAGCCTATGAAATAGCTTATATGTGGCTATACTTTTACTGTTACACGAAGCCAGTGGCCGTGCCAGGCCTATCGATTGGCTTCGTGTGAATGGAGACATTGAGCCAGGCCGGTAACTGTCCGACCATTTTCAATAGCCAGCTCATGGATTGGCTTACTAGCTGATTCTGGAACTGGCATCAGGCTCGCGGCCGGCCGTAAAAAAAATACAACTATATTATAGCATGAAATATAGTATTTATAACTTAAAAGAATGTATGAATTTTTATTCACTTTAAATTTTTTATACTTCACTTGACTGATTTGTTATTAAAAAAATATTTATTTTTTTATGTTAAATATTGTAAATTGATGTCCTTGCAATATTTGCGCAGTTCTTTGTAAGGCTGAAGGCGTTGTTACGCGGACTGATATAACATCTTTATTTATTTATCAAGATGACAGTAATGTAACTAATCTTGCAAATAAACATTGATTGATTTATTTCCCGTCACCGATGCATCACATCACACTAAGAATGCAACCGAGTAAACACTCAGACAAAGAATATATACCATACGCGAAACTTAGGCAAGATAAAGAGGGCGATTAGCTTACTGTCCTGGCTTGGCCACTGGCCTAGTGTAACAAGCCCATTACTTAATTAAGGTTGTTTTACGCAATTTGTTATCCTTAAATCTGACAGTTTGTTACTGTCAAGTCGAGACGGCACTCGTTACGTCTATTACAGGGTGTTTAAAAATAAAGGGTGCTCAAGAAGTCGTTTGTTATTTACACGTGTTTTATATTAAAAGAGGAGAAATATATCTTTTAATTTTACATCAAATAAAGGTGATGCTAGTAATGAAGTAAGGCTGTCACCGAGTGGGATCCCAGAAATGGGAAACGAAGTGTTGGGCGTACGGTAGCTTGGTTGGTTGACGACATAAAGCGGATTTCTGTACGATGGCCAGGGATAAGGAGGAACAGCGCAGACAAAAGAAGGCTTAATAGCCAGCAGTGGGTCGTGGAAAGCTGATGATAATGATGATGAGGGTGATTCTAAAACAACTTTTATACCTATTGCAGAAAAACGGTAATAGAACATTTAATATGTGAACATTGGCTACGGTCGTATGCAATATGTTAAGAAAACCAAATCCGACCCTTGAAGGGCTGATTCAGCCCGTTGATTTGAACATCTTTTCCTATGGATCCAATTTTGAGATCTCATTTTTTTTAAATAAATATTGCAAGGACATCAATTTACAATATTTAACATAAAAAAATAAATATTTTTTTAATAACAAATCAGTCAAGTGAAGTATAAAAAATTTAAAGTGAATAAAAATTCATACATTCTTTTAAGTTATAAATACTATATTTCATGCTATAATATAGTTGTATTTTTTTTACGGCCGGCCGCGAGCCTGATGCCAGTTCCAGAATCAGCTAGTAAGCCAATCCATGAGCTGGCTATTGAAAATGGTCGGACAGTTACCGGCCTGGCTCAATGTCTCCATTCACACGAAGCCAATCGATAGGCCTGGCACGGCCACTGGCTTCGTGTAACAGTAAAAGTATAGCCACATCTATGCTATTTCATATAAGGTTAGCTATGTTTTACAGAAACTTACCTTTCAAGATACATGGCGTTCCAGAATGCCTATGGGTTTCCTTGGAAACATTTATCGAAGCGGGTCCCGCGACTTTGTTCATTTTAAAATACCTCTTGGGACAGTGTAAAAATTGGAAGTACTCGTATATGGAATTGTCTTACTTCTTCTTCTTAAGGTGCCTCTCCAACTAGTGAAGGTTGTCGATCAGCTTGGTACAGTCATCTCTGTTCTTGGTTCGACGGAACAGCTCAGTAGCTTGTACACAATACAATATTTTAGTCCACAACGCTCAAAAATCACGTTTCTTGTTCATAATCCCTCCCTTAACAAACTCTACATTTCTTAACTTAAAACTTCCCTAAAATTTAAACTCTACCTAGCAGCCCCGGCAGAAGGGGGAAACCCAAGAAGTGCTAGCGGGATGGCGTTGGGGAGGATATGCCAATGGTCTCACAATCAAGGATGCCGAAGACCGTGCGAAGTGGAGAAGAAAGAGCCGGAAAGCAGACCCCGACTCCAAAGCACTCCAACTGAGGATACAAACGGGAACACGCTCGCATGAGAGAGAGAGATACAACCCTGTGACAAATGGACGGACACCGGAGGCTTAGTAACCGGATTCCATTTTTACCCTTTGGGTACGGAACCCTAAAAAGCTATCATCATACAAGCAACAGAACAGAGCAAATCTATTATAACACCACACACTGGCCTACTTCCTCAAGGTAATAAGGTGACACTTACACAGGGTCCAAAATTGCAACCCACAGGCAATAACCGAGGACACCCTGTAGGTCGTCACTGGCAAATTGTTCCGAGCTAATTATAAGGACGCTCGCTGAGATGGGCGGAAGCGAGAGCGGAGCTCTTTTAGCTTCTATATATCGAGAACATGTACACTAATTCCTTAAGTTTCGCGCTTTGAACACAAAATTACGTATAAAAATCCATTGAACCATCCATTAATGTTTTGAAACGTCATCGAAATGAAGTTAAGTCTCGTTTATATATATATAATAATGAACATATGTACTCGTACTGAGAAAGGCGCGCACAGCATTTTTTATGTTTAATTAAATGAAAATGACTCGTAAAAAAGGTGTCTACTGATAAAATACTCCCGAGCTACTTATTAAGACATCTACTCAGACAAGCGGAGCGGACAGCGTTTTAATGAATAAAAATCAAATAAAATATTGTTAAACAAGGTAAAACTGATTACTTTTAGGTAAGGATGTTTTCAGTGGTTATATGTTCAGAGGTAAATATTAGGTTATCCGCCTGTCTCAGAAGACAGGCGGATTGGATGCCTCCGGCTCTCTCACTCACCGAACGAAGCATAGAAGCGGTAAAGCTTCTACTCAGACGTCGATTTTCTGTGCGAGTGTGGTACTTCCCCGGACGAGCCGGCCCATTCATGCTACTAGCAATTCATTTTGCCGGTAGCGTGGCTACCACGACGACATTATTTTACTATGAGTATAGTCATAGTTGGCACTGAAATAAATAAATAAAATAAATATCCACGGACAAATCACACAGATTGAGCTAGCCCCAAGGTAAGTTCGAGACTTGTGTTATGGGATACTAACTCAACGATACTATATTTTATAACAAATGCATATATAGATAAACATCCAAGACCCAGGCCAATCTAAAAAAAATCATTTTCCATCTTGACCTGGCCGGGGATCGAACCCGGGCACACCGTGTCGCAGGCTGGCGTGTTAACCACTGCGCCACGGAGCTGTCAAATTGTAAATTATGAAGACATCCGCCATCGCCACTAAAGCCGCAGCCTACATTTAAGCACCACCCTAATTGGGGTGCATTAAACGCTTACGCCCATATAAAATGATTTAAACGCAGGCCGTGCCCGAAGGGGGATCACAGGCTTACGTGCGTTTATAAAACTTCTGCCTACAGGAATTAGCTATTTTTGTATAAATTATACTTTTCTAGATGAGATTATGTGGTCTTTCCAACGTCTTTTTTTTTAAAGCATCGACAGCCGATTCTGCCAGTTTTATTTTTCATAAATTTAGAACGAGGTCACTATTCTTTTAAAGCAGACGACTCTTGACGTCCGTATTTGAGGTTAATAATCAACTTAATTTATTTAACTGCATAAGGTAATTGGTATTGGAGGCGAGTGGAGACTCGAATCTGCATTTTTCGATGCTGAACGATCAACTTACCACTTGCTATCGTTAAAAATTAATAGCGCCTGTAAACTGACTGTCAAAATGATCAACTTTTCCTTGGGCCAATGCTGCCGGCCAGCAGGGCAATTTGTTTTAAAATGTCGAAAACTCGTTGGCCTCATAGTAAAAGTTTATCATTTTGACGGGCTAAGTTACCCCTAGAAGGAAATGTCGTTGGTTACTTTACAAGCGGTATTGTCTTGTGGGACAGCATTTACCATCTTACTATACCTGACCGATACTGATATACTAGGTCATGACTCAAATCATGAATACCAATGAACTTAATTCAAAATCAAATCTCTCAAAAATTTTACAGTTTCATGGTAGACTAACTTGACATTTGTCTTGTAATGTAATATACGAGACATAGATTTAAAAAAAAAATTCGGATACGAGATAATATTCAAAAAGATTTTATTTAACTGTGTTACATCTAAGAGACCTCTCCAATATGTCTGGCCAGCGTGGAGAGTGTAGGCCAAGTCCTCTGGCTGCTCTGGCCAAGTATGGCCCTAGTAGTACAGAGAGGGTCGTGCTCCTGAAGTGGAGACTAAAAAGGACCTGATGATGATGATGATGATGTGTTACAATCGCGAAAAAATTAACAAAAAAACTGAGTTGTTCAGAGATTTGATAATGGTATCAAATCTCTCAGAAGCTCCGTTTTTTTCCCGTTTCTATTATAAATCTGTCTGTACACCATCCCATCTTTGACTGACCACCCGCTGCTTTACGTGCGTGATTGAGGAAATTAGCAGTCACTGGGAGGCTGTACAGTAAAACATGCTTCCCCCATACGTCACCGGCGTACTCACACTGATGACTCCCATTTGGCTCGTAATACTATAAAATAAATACAGTGCGGAAGAGAAACTTCTCTTATTGAGTGCTACGAGTACTACTATTTATACCAGGGACTTTACCGTTATCCAAATAGAGTTTAAAGTTTGACTAGCTCCGTGGCGCAGCGGTCAACACGCCAGCCTGCGACATGGAGTGACCGGGTTCGATCCCCGGCCAGGACAAGATGGAAAATGATCTTTTCCAGATTGGCCTGGGCCTTGGATGTGTATCTATATATGTATATTTGTTATAAAATATAGTATCGTTGAGTTAGTATCCCATAACACAAGTCTCGAACTTACTTTGGGGCTAGCTCAATCTGTGTGATTTGTCCGTATATATTTATATATTTATTTATTTATTAGAGTATTTCGAACACTGTTTTTAGGGTTCCATACCCAAAGGGAAAAAACGGGGCCGTATTTTTATGGCTCCGCTGTCCGTTTGCGTTTGTCACCAGGCTGTATCTCATGAACGTAATAGCTGGACAGTTGACAACCGCAATTGGCACAAAAATATCTCGAGCTCTTCCGTGCTTCGGAAGCCACGTTAACGTTAGTCACGGCCGTCATTATTCATGGCACTCGTTACCCGTTATAAATCTGTGCTGTCACCGTTCTTCCATGCTGGTCTGAGAGGAAAGAAAAAAACGTAGAATGTGCCAGCTGCTTCTCTTTCCATGCAGACTGTAGAAGCCGGTCTAGGGAATGGGCGAAAATCTAAAGAATGATGACAAGAGGCGATGCGGCTAGCAACCCATCACTATTTTGATTCCATTTTCCACCTATACGCCCACCAACACGCCTAATGTGCCCTTTCGGTCTTATAACCTTAGGCTCTGTCTACGTAAGAGATAATATGAATGTATGCGTATGTATGTGTCACCTTTGCATTCTCAGCTTTAACTTAAAGTCTTATCATTCTGGTCTCTCTCTATGTTGTTGTAATTCGGCCAGCGCGTTTTTCTTTTCAATTTACGGCCCACGTCGAGGCTCTCCACGACGGCAATTAATGCCTCCTATTATTTACCGCGCACCTTTGTTGCGGAGAAAAGAGTGCAGATCCATCTCATTGAGTAAAATTACGGCGAGGAACCCGATGGTCGTGAGCAATAAAATCGTTTACGCATGTTAAGCAACCCTGGGCGCAGTCCCTACTGTGTTGGGTGACCGCAAGTGGCATAAAAATATCTCAAGCTCCTCCGTGCTTCGGACGGCACGATAAACCTTTGGTCCCGACTGTCTTATTTGATGGTAGTTTATCGTTTTAAAAAACACTTCTTGAGGAGATTAATCAGAAGGAGAAAATCCTATTATCCTCTTAACCCTAAATCACGCAGACAATCCAGGCTTTCATCAACCGCTGCTTGAGGCAAATACTTAGCATTTTCTGGCCTGAGAAGATCTCTAACGTATGCCTGTGGGAGTGTGCCATGCCGGGAAATGCCAGTTAGCAAGCACATCATGCGCCGCAAATAGACATGGATAGGCCATGCGCTCAGAAGAAAGCCCACACGCATCCTGAGGCAAGCCCTGGAGTGGACCCCAGGTGAAGCGGAAGGTAAGCCGTCCCAAGCAGACCTGGCGGCGCACTGTGGCGGCGGAGATGAAGTCAATCGGGCTAACCTGGCCTGAAGTAAAGCGCGTAGCCAAGGATAAATCGCAATGGCAAAATAGTGTGGAAGCCTTCTGCCCCACCTGGGGTCCATAGGACCTTAAGTCAAGAAAGTCAAAAGTCTAAATCATCTTCACTATTTTAGTCGTAATAAGTCAACAACTGCAAAGAATACTGCCAAGGATTCTTCGTTCTAGTCCTCCTCCGTTCTAGTTCTCCTGATATTGCCATACTCACCAAAATTGGCAGGCTTGGCAAGCGCAGTTGTGCTTCCGACGCTGCTGCCCATCTGAAGCATTTTGGGGATGAATAGATTTTTTTGGAATTTGGGAGGGGTATTGGTACTTTGGTCTACGAACTCGGATGAATGAGGGAAAAGCAAGTTGCAACTGACGAAGCCAGGCGCGCATATCCCATGCTATACTTGTAACCACCGACCAAGTAGTTGAAGATGACACCCGCTAATTTTTTCATTCATTTCGAGTAGGTGTCACGGTCAATCGACCATGAACACCCTGGTGTCAGAGTTCTTCGGAACCGCCTCTCGGCCTCTGACGTGGTTCCTTTAACGACTACCAGATAGCAGCCGGGACCAACGGCTCAATGTTAGGCACATTGAGCCGTTGGTCCCTGGCTGGCTACTGGCTCAGTGTGCACGGAATCATCTTTATTATCGGACAATCAGGTAATTCAAGCCTGCAATGTCCTAACCAAACTGGAAACAACTAAACAAAGTATGCTTCCTGTGGGAACCGAACTCACGACCCCGAGGTCTACAGGCAAACGCCTTAACCACTGGACTATGGAAGCAGTTGCCCCCTAACTGAATCCTAAATATTTCTCGTATCTTAAACAAAGCCAAACAATTTACCTCAGTCAAGCTTTAAGACTTTGTAAAGACTTGGCAAGACTTGGCTATAAACTAAAGGTACATCAAAATATGTCGCCAGCGAAATGCCGACCTCTGAAAGGGCACCTCTTTCCTTGTCACGGGGATATTAAAAAGGGTGCTAGGTCTCAGGGATTAGCAAGATAGGCGGCGGGGTGGATGCGGCAGTTCACTATATTTTTACCACTACTTGACAAAAAAAAGGCTATAATGCACCTTGGTAGTAAGGTCAGCTAAAGGGGCTCTATTCTGAATAGCGAATGTTCACTATATGTTTTTTTTATTTTTTAGAATTATAATGGGTAAGAAAGGCTGTGTAATAGAGGATATGACCAGCGATAGATTTAAGTAGAAGAAACTGACGCGCTGTTCGGAATCCACATATAAATTTTACATGACAAAGGCCAAAGGATCTTTCAGTCCATAGGAGGATACTGCCATACTTACCACGTAGTTTCTTTGGCTTCTTGTGCTTTCGACGCTACTGCTCTACTGAGACATTTTTAAGCAGGGCAACGAAAGGAATTTGTTGGATTTGTGAAGTAAATTAAGTTATTGGGATACTAACTCGGATGAATGGGGGGAAAAACAAGTAGCAGACCGGGGAGGGCGGGCGCGTGTACCCGATACCTGCAAACACCGGACGGGCAGTATGAGATGTCACTCCTGACCATTCTCAGCTGATTGGATTGATTTACAGCTCTTTGCAGAAAGCAGAAAGCTTCCACTTTGGCAGAGGGTATTTTTATCCAGCCTGGCATCACACATCGGCTGTGGCCGTCATACCACCCTACCAATATGCGGGCCAGTTTTCTATTATTTTCGAGGGGTTAGAGTTCAAATTGCCATGACCATTTGTAGAATAGAATATAATAGAAAACCCTTTATTGCACACAAAAAAGGAATATACAAAGGAAATATTATTAAACTAGAGAAAAGCAATTTCTTCCAGGCAACCTTATGATTGATGAAATTTCTAATAAAACAGGTAGTGCGGGGTAGTCAAACAATAATTTGGAATAAATATATAAATACTTAGGTACCTACTGCAAATAAACTTACATAAATACACATTAAGAATTATAAACTTACATATTTATATGAAATATATAAACCTACTAGTAAGTATATACATATACATACATAAATATACTAAACTTCACAGGTGGAAATAATATGATAGTAATCATTAAGGAAAGGATCATAGAGATAAGAAATGTGATTTAACTTGAGTTTTAAAGCTGGCTAGCGTTTGAGCGCACCGGATAGAGAGTGGTAGGGAGTTCCATAGACGAACGGCTCGAACAGTAAAAGATCGCGAATAGAAATCAGTGGAATGCTGTGGTTTTATTAAACGAAGGTTCTCTGCACTGCGTAGGGTACGTTTTTTTTGTAGTACCATTTTTTGAGTTACTGTATCTGGCTCTACTTCACCGCCGGGAGAATGCCCTCAACCTGTATAGACAATATGACCAAAGGCCATCAGGAGGGACGGACCTCGGCTTTGGGTCTTCCTGTGTACGCAAGGCTAAGAAAGACAGCAAACTCTCATATTGCCTGATGGGCCGCGATTTCAAACATGCAATTCTGAAAACAATGGTAGTCTTTGAAGAGCAGCAACTCTCATTTTTGGCTTTATGGACTGAAAGCTACATTACCCGAAGGGCCTATCCTGGGTGCAAGTCAATCGGAACCCTTGGGCGGTCACCAATAATCGCAAGGTCGGATAGTGGGATTACTATTCGGAGCTGAAGAAGGATAGGGGCGGAATCGGTACCTGTTCCTTTTTTGTTCAATTTTGCAGTAATATATTCGTCATCCACATCTTACAACCTCCGTGGCAGCCACAGAGCGTCGTTCTGCCGGCAGTAATAAACCTGGTTTGGGACTGCGAAGACACCAGACTACTTATTCAAACATTTTTATACCGACTATGAAGATTTTTTGCGAGACGGGATTAATGAATGTTCTCGCGTTTCAAGTGTTTATTTAAATAGAAATGGGATTGCTTATTTTTACGCGACTGGGACAAAAGGAGTATTTTTTATGACATAGGGCGGAAAACGAGTTAGCGGGTCACCTGATGGTAAGTGATCACCGCTGCTCATAGACAACTGCAACATCTGGGGTGTGCCAAGAGCTTTGCCGGAAATTTTCTGTTACTGAACGTATGCTATATAAAAAAAAATATCTATGTCATAGCAAGAAAGGCATAGTACAATGGTAATACATGAACAGAACCAATTAAAAAAAAAATAGTTTTCTGTAAAGTCGGTTTACAGACGATAATTACGTGATAACGGTGCAAGAGTGATAGATGCGTCACTAGCCGAACGCTTATCGATCGTGCCTCTCTATCGGTTGTTCCGCGCTCTCGGTTGCACGCGGAACGTGACAATTTTACGTTAGTGCAGCCCGCGTTCATCGATTTATAAAACGTTATCACGACAAAAGTTGACGTAACTAAGTGACATGCAATTAAGGTTAGGTACCATTTAAGAATTTGAAAATCCTGGCAAAAAGCCGGTCATTTTGATAAAAGTCCGGACTTTTTTGGAAACAATAACCACTTAGTTTAGTTCAGTGTTATGGTAAGCATGATAGGCAGGCAGAAGGTTGCATTGCGAGGCGATAAAAAGAAGTTTTATTACTCATATTCTATAAATCCGGACAAATTAAAGTGCCGGACAAAGTCCGGACAAGAATCTAAAAGTCCGGACATGTCCGAACTAATCCGGACGGATGGTCCCTATATGCAGTACGTGATTACTATTAAAACTCGCACACTAGGCTATCGACCTTACAACTCAAATTCGAACCTTCAGAAGAGGCGTTGAATCGGAGAATCGATTACACATGGACTCGAATCGACTCGAGAATACTCGAGAGTGCTCGAGCTGGCGATTAATGAAGACAGTACACTTGTACCGATGAACAGCATCTTGTGTATGGTCCTTGTCTTCGGATGAGGGCTTGTGGTGCTTCAATTTACCGTTTACGGTGAAAAGGAGGGTTGTTTTAGTTCATATATTTTTAATCGACTTCGAAAAAAGGAAAAGAAATAAAAAAATACAACTGAAACATGTTTTTTTTTATTAATGTTTGTTACTTTCGAACTCTGTCAATTATGAACCTTGTTTTGATTGAACATCACATCATCATCATCACATTCAGTTCAGTAGTTTGATTTAAGTCGTTTTTTTTTATATGAACGATTATTTGCACATCTATAATCAACTTTAATGTATTTTTGTATGGAAGTAGATGTAACTTAAAGCAGGATATGCCATACACTTTGCAAGCAATAGTATTAACACGGTTTTATGGTACTTCATTAATAAATATTGTTAGAAGTATGATTGTTGGATAGAAGGTTTAACGACGTCACACTATATTCAATATGGCGCGTGCTAAAGCGCGTTAAGTATTTAATTTCAAATTTAATTTATATAATTATATGTTTGTATAGAATGCGATAATAAATACACATTGTATAATCCTTACTAATATTATAAATGCGAAAGTGAGTTTGTTTGTTACGCTTTCACGCCGTAACTACTGAACCGATCATCATGAAATCACACATCATTTGCATACAAGTTCTCTGAAGTACGGAGAAGGACATAGGCTACCTTTTATCCCGGGAAAAAGTACTATTCCCGAGGGATCGACATTGACGCGGGCGGAGCCGCGGGGAAAGCTATTCATGATATTATATTTTACACTCTCAAAAAACATCAAAATGCACTAGCAAAAGTAAATAGTAGTTGGGCTTTAAGATTAAAATCTTGTTATATTTTAGCGTTGTAAAAAGGCCTTCATTTTATCGTAAGGCTCATCCTTTTCGTTAAGGTCTGAAATATTCCTGGCATTCCCATCCACAAATCTTAACCGTAACACTGAATACCTTTGACCTTATGCAGTATTAAAATAAAAAAAAAAAGAACTATCACTGTCATAGTGTGACCATACCTCTCTCTTTTATCTTCTAAGCCATCGTCGGCAACGTGTTCAGTTTTCTCATAAAATCTAGACATTGTGTAAGTGACCTAAAGCCTTCGACCCTTATATTTCCTATTGTGTTTTTAAATCGCGTGATTTTGTACCTATGAACTCTATTAAAATCCTGGAATCAGAATCCCTAATTGAATACGGGAATGTAAGAAAAAAAGCTAAAAATTTAAAAAAATATTTGACTTCCCATAAAAATTCGCATAGCAATTTTATTTTTCGAGTTTTACGTTTTTTTTCTTACAATTCTGTATTCGTCTAAGGCTTCGATCAAATATAATGGTAGATACACGATTCGCGCTCGCAAAGTGTTACCGGCTAAACAGCGCACTAATCGAGTTTCGGAGCTGTTTTATCCACAGTTTCAATATACCGCGCTAGCACTCACACGTCTCGCGATGACGAAGGTCAGTGAAAAAGAAAGATGGAGTGTCATACTTCAGTATGTACCGTTTTTGTTGTTGTTTGTTAGTATGCATGATGTTTTGGCTCGGGGAGATTATTAAGGCTTCATTTTGTATGGGTCTACCATTATATTTGATCGAAGATCTAAGGATACTGATTCCTGAATTTTAATATAATTCATAGGTACAAAATCACGCTGTATAGTGCCTCCAGCTTGAAATCAAAACTTTTGGCATGCAAGTTGTTCAACAGGCACGCTTCCATTTTCACTGACTGACAAATAACTTAGAAACTTGTTTCTAATCGTAAATACTGTATATGAACTACAGTATAACTAAATACAGAGGAAAAAAAAGTTCATCACGAAGCCGACTATAAGAGTTTCGATTCGGAGTTACTCTTTGTTATCATTTCTCGTCATAGCTCTGAGCCTGCTATGAATAATTCAAGCAGTGAACGTTTTTCTCCCTGGCCTCCCGGACTATGTGCGTTAGGTTGGCACGCCCATAATACTAGTCATACAAGCTACGCAAATAAACTTGATATGAAAGCGTAAAACGTATCGGAAACAAAGAAGAAAGGCCGTTGCTCAACAATAGGACGCAATGTTGAGGTGAATCTATAACGGCAAATGGAAACACACCTAGATATTTAAGGATTTTATTAATCACAGCGACAAAGCGTACAGCAACGACACAAGTACAAGCAACGAGCAGACATAAGAGAGAGACCAGGAAAAAACGGCTAACTCGAATGGAAATAGTGACAGATAGGTACGTTTAGAGACAAGTAAATCTTGTTACCTTGTTGTGTGTGTGTCTAAGTGTTATAATAAATGTTATTCTATTCTATTCTATTCTATTCCAATATCCTTGGTGACATTAAAACAATTATAACAAGCATCACATTTTTTTTTAAGTAAGTTACTCGCTGGTAATGTAGCTTTTTATTAGGAAAATAATTTTTAAAAATGATTCAGCAGTTTTTGAATTTAATTATAAACAAACACTAAAAACTTTCCTCTTTATAATATTAGTCTAGATAGTGTAAAAAATAAGATGTAAGCAAAAATAGACAGGATTTTTTTTAATGGTCCCGCCAATCCAACGCACACAGGCAGTTGGGGGTCAAATTTTGTTTTTCCCTGCGAATAGTTAACCTCGCGCCGTAGCCAAAAAGCCTTACCTCTTATTTTTCAAACTTTTTTCACTAAATTACAGCATTATCATTCAATGAATGGATTCAAAGCTATGAACTATTTATCAATGTCGGTCTTGTAATAGAAAAATCAGGCATTTGTGTCCAACTTGGAAAAACAACTTATGTTTTTGATTTTTAGTTGTTACTCAAATGTTTTTGTTGTGAGTTAAGAACTGAGGCCTGAGTGGTAAATAGAGGACATACCTTCATCCCGAGGGTCTGTGTTCGATTCCTATTCGGTACATCGATTTAATTTTGTTCTGACTATTTCCAACACACTATTTTTTTATTTCAGTTTAATCCTACTAACAAAAATTATAATATTAAAAATGTAAAAGTTTTAGAGGATGCGGCGTACCAAACAACCACTGGATAGATTCTGATAAAATTTCCAATGTTATAGTTTATTCAATAGAATCGCACATCCCAGCTTATACAGGGTGGCCAAATAACAGGTATACACTTTAGATTTGTAATTTTATTTTATGAAATATAAAAAATATTGAGTATTCCTTGTTAAATATAGTCTTATAGGCCGGCAGTTAAACACGGAAAATAATATTAGACAAATGCACCTCTAGCAGCATCACAGTTCGCGTTTTTCATCACATTTTCACACATTTCTTGCGTTATCTCAGTGACTGTGTCTCGAAAATTTTGTTTTGATTGCTGAGGGTATTTGGCCTGTTATCATAGACACGTCCCATTAAATAGCTCCACAGAAAAAAGGTCAGGAGCTGTTAAATCAGGCGATCTTGGGGGGCCAATCAATATCACCGTTTCTCGATATTAAACGACCGGGAAAAGTTATTTTTAACGATTCTAAAAACGTTTTAATAATTAAAACACGCTGTGTCGTCGTAAGACGCTCCACAACAAATTTGCCGTATCTACACAAAGTAATTTTCATGCAATAACTGACATATTTACCGCCAAATCAAAAATCACCCACCCGATCGGTTTCTTAGTATGAGCTCTATTTTTTCTGCACACTTTTTATTTTATATTTCTTACGTCTTCTATATACCGAATCTCTGAATCTCAGAATCGAGATTTCAATATAGCTTAGAGGTCAAAAATCTCGCTATATTATTCAAAGTACTTTTCTGTTCTCCAGGTTGGCCACCTTGTATAATAACGGTGAACAAACTCATTCTTTATTTATTTGTTTCTAACGCTTTCAAACCTAAACTACTGAACCAATCATCATGATATTTTACATACACATTGTCTGGGATATGGAAAAGGACATAGAACACCTTTTGTCTCTGTGTTACCAAAGCTAGCCCCGCGTGCGAAAGCTAGTCTACATCAGCATCTACACTAATATTATAAAGAGGAGAGATTTGATTGTTTGTTACACTTTCACGCCGTAACTACTGAACCGATCATCATGAAATTTTGCATACAAGTTCTCTAAAGTACGGAGAGAGACATAGGCTACCTTTTATCCCGGGAAAAAGTACTATTCCCGAGGGATGGACATTGACGCGGGCGGTCGAAAGCTAGTTGTTGTATATAAATTCAATCCAATAATATTTCAATAATCTAGTATCTGATAAAGAAACCGCATTTCAATCTGTCAATTCATATGGCGGATACGATGCTACAAACAGACAGCCATACGAGACTTAACCATAAAACTTATACAGGATGTTTTTGGGGGTTAAAATATTATTTAAAACAAGTTACACAACAAGTAACAAGGTTTTGAAAAAGCTATTTAGAATGTCTTCTTTTGTGTGTACATCGTTCACAAAAGCTACTTTGATAGATTCACGATTCGCTGGGTTGAAAATCGGCAAAGGAAGTTAAATATAGACAAGATATTCAAGCCATTTCTCGGAACAATTCATTTAGTTCCAATATACGAGGCATGATTGGCTCCTGACCTTATATTTCATGTAATTACGACCTTTGTCAGAGTGGTACCGCGTTTAGATCGCAGGTACCCGCGTTCGATCTCCGGTCAGGTAAAGATGGAATTTTTTAGATTGGCAAGAAAGGTGACATTTTAAAAAGAATATAAAATGGTAAAATTATGTTTCTATTGAAAATTAATATTTTTTTATTCAAAATAGAATACATGTATCGCTTTTTGAACGTCATATGTTTCTGTTGTTTATTTTTCTTTCTTTTATGTTAAAATCGAAAAACTACTAGCGTTTCAGAATTACCACTGCTGAATACGCCGAAAGAAACTCAGTCCAGTCTTGGTCTTTATGTGCCTGAAGGGCTCGGATATAACAATATATTTTACAATAATTAAATTAAATTACTTACATTAAAATATACATTTAAATTATTTCCAAGCAAGTCTGCCAATAAATAATAATAAATATTAGATAAAATTAATCAGATTAACGAACAAAACCGGCCAAGTGCGAGTCGCAAGTTCCAGTCGTGGTAGAGCCACGCTACCGGCAAAATGAATTGCTGGTAGCATGAATGGGCCGGCTCGTCCGGGGAAGTACCACACTCTCACAGAAAATCGACGTCTGAGTAAAAGCTTTACCGCTTCTATGCTTCGTTCGGTGAGTGAGAGAGCCGGAGGCCCATCCTTACCCTTCCCCCTCCCCATTTCCTTCCCCCAACTCTTTGAAAGGCTGACAACGCACCTGTCACACCCTGGTGTTGCAGTTGTCCATGGGTAGCGGTGATCACTTACCATCAGGTGACCTTGCTTGCTCGATTGCTGTCCTGTATCATTAAAAAAGTCAGACTCGCGCACGAAGAGTTTCGTACCATTATCCTTACTAATTTGTTACGCTTTCACTACTGAACCGATCATCATGAAATTTTGCATACAAGTTCTCTAGAGTACGGAGAAGGACACAGGCTAACTTTTATCCCGGGAAAAAGTACTATTCTCGAGGGATCGACAATGACGCGGGCGGAGCCGCGGGCAAAAGCTAGTCTATAATAAGTTTAAAATGGGACTCTGGACCGGGACCCTGCGATTTAAAGACACTAGCGGTACCACTGGGTTACAGTAATTAATTTTTAGAACGACGAAGATAGCGGTACTTTTCACATTATAATAAAAATTGGGATATAAACTCAAAACCGCAATTAATTCCTGTTATTAATGAGGCCATAAAACTTTTAATGGATGTTTTTTCCCGTCCGTAAACCAGAAAAAATAATGATTAATGGGGAAGGCGAGGTGATAATCTGAAAATAATTGATATTAATAGTTTGGCTACAAGCTACAACAAGATAATATACGTTATATCTATTCTATTTTTATATCTTCCATGCTGGTCTGTGAGAAAAGAAAAAAACGGAGAATGTATCAGCTGCTTCTCTTCCCGCGCAGATCGTAAAAGCCGATTAAGGGCGAAAATATGAGGAATCATATTAGCAGGCGATGCGACTAGCAATCCATCGCTATTTTGATTCCGATTTCCACCCAATGCCCACCAACATGCTAAACGTGTCTTTAATACCTAAGCTCTGTCTACCCCGAAAGGGAAAAAGACGTGATAGTATGTATGTACTATTTTAACTTCAATCAATCAATCAATTATCATATATCATATCAAATAACATATAACTATCAAATTTGACGAGGCATGTTGCTGATATTTTTTGTAAGTTTTGACGAAGCTTGTTGCTCATGAACCGTTGTAGCTCTTTGACAAAGCATGTTGTGGATAGTCTTGTGTAAATTTATGAAATTAATTTAATAAACTATGAAATCAACTTTATTTTAACTTAGTGTGTATTTGGTTGAGGAAAACATTACATTGGGGGAAAAGTCTTTTCATATCTTGTATGGAGACTTTTTCCTTTCACACAAAAGCGATGTAACTTTGATAGCTAAATTCAAAGACAAAAATGCTTTTTACTTAGTGTTGCTTTTATTGGGATTGGAGTAGGTTTATAAACATAAAAATTTTTCTATGCGATCTCTTTTGCATGACTTTAATTTTTTTTAGGGTTCTGTACCTCAAAAGGTAAAAACGGAAACCTTATAGGATTACTTTGTTGTCCGTCTGTCTGTCTATCAAGACCTTTTTCTCAGGAACGCGTGGAAGTTTCAAGCTGAAATTCATGTCAAATACTCAGGTCTACTGTCCCTTGGAGCTGTGAAAAAATTAAACTTCTTAGCCGACACTATCAAAAGATACAGCCGTTTATGCCGCAAATTTTTGGCTTTCGCAAGGGAATCAAAACGTACAGGGTACTAACTTAGTCTCATTCAAGAAATTGAGCTATGTTTTATATAACTTAGGGTTATAACTTTGCTATGCATATTAAATAAATATTTCTCTCTTTCTCAGCAGATTGTACATTTAACAACCTCAACTTTTTATTTATACTTAGCAACGTATCATAAGATACGGTGAAAGTATGAATAAGCAATGTTTGACATGCAATCTCTTTGACGTCTATGTGCATAGGGTTGGCATAAAAAAGAAAATGTAAAAAGAAAACATTAATTGCCTAGCTACATCATCAGATATATTTTATACCAAATGATTTGCTTACCAAAAAATCTTGAAAATCCTTTTTTACGGTAAGGGGAACAAATATAAAGGATATATGTTCCCCGTACCGTAAAAAATAAAGGATATTTGTTACCCGTACCGTAAAAAAATAAAGGATATTTGTTACCCGTACCGTAAAAAAATAAAGGAAATTTGCTACCCATACCGTAAAAAAATTAAAAAAGGATATTTGTTCCCCGTACTGTAAAAAAAGGACTATCAAGATTTCTTGGAAAGCAAATCATTTGGAATAAAATAGGTATATCTGATTATGTAGCTGGGGAATCAATGTTATCTTTTTACACTTAAAACGTTACGTTAGTAATTTATGTTTAAGCATTCGCTTGCTCACTCGCTTAGTTTTAAACCTATTAACCGGTTATAATACGAAGGTAAGGAAGGAACCCGAAACAGAAGACGACCTAAGAAAAGATGGATGGATTGTGTCAAGGAGAGTATGAACAAGAAAGGAGCGACAAGGGATATGGTAGGTGACAGATCAAAATGGAGGGAACTGACATACAGTGCCGACCCCACATAAAAAGTGGGATAAGGTAAAGGAAGAAGAAGAACCGGTTATACTACAAGCATATGCGATATCGATAGATATAAGTACATTCGTTAGTAGATAATTGACCAATTTTATTGTGTACATTTTTATTTAGTTTATCTTTTGTAATGTAAGAATAAGTAGTATAGCCCTGCAATGAATGTCCAGTGCAGAGAAAAACTTAAGCTAAGTTTATTTTGTATTGTAATATACTGTATTTTTTTGTGAAATATCAAGTATAAATGAATAAAATCAATGTACTTTTGTAATTTAAGATATGTAATATATCAAAGCTAACTAGTTATTCTTTTATGATATACTAGCTGTTGCCCGCGACTTCGTCCGCGGCAATTTCTGTTATTATGATTAATTCGTTTTTTTTTTTAATTTAGTATAGATGAACAAGCATCCCCCGTTTTCTAAACATTTTTTATTGATGCTTCGCTCCTTTTGATGTTTATAGCCTAAAGCCTTCCTCAATAAATGGACTATCCAACACAAAAAGAATTATCCAATTTAAACTAGTAGTTCCTGAGATTAGCGCGCTCAAACAAACAAACAAACTCTTCAGCTTTATAATATTAGTATAGTATAGATGATAGCAAACGTTTTTTTATCGTCTGTAAATCGACTTTACAGTCAACCCATTTTTTTTACAAGTCAAATACAGATAAATATATTAAAGTTAATAAAATACAACTGGGGTATATTTATCAAACACACACAATAAAAAAAACTTTAAAACGCTGAAACAATTAATTAATATTCGCTGTTCTTTTGATATATTTCAGCCACACTCATAAATTAAAGTTGCCGCTTATGCAGATAGAAAAATGTACTAAGCATTTTATTTGGCTTCTACTTTTGTATTCATAGCATATAGGTATAATATGTGCTTGTGATTCAGTTTGTTTTTTTAATACATGAAATTGAATTCATTAGCTTACGTTCGCCTCAAATGTGTATAATAACAATAGCTATACGTATAAAATATGATGAATAAAAATGCTTTTTTTTTTGGCCGTCATATAAAATAAGTTTAAGAAACCTTTCCTTTTTTGGTTTTTCTTGAACATACGACGATAAGCAAAAATACGAGTCTGGTATTTTGTTATTGACGGACTAAATTAATTTTTCCTTTTTCATACCTTGTCATTATTCATATAAAATATTTTGAACACAAAAATCATGTAAAAAATGCAAATTTTCTTTTAAAAAATCAACTGATATTTTCTTCTTTTGTAATTGACGGACTTAATAGATTTTTCCTTTTTCATACCTTGTCATTATCCATATTAAATATTTTTAACCCCAAAATCGAGTAAAAAATGCAAATTTTCTTTTAAAAAATCACATCATTACATCTGTGGCAGCCCTTGTTTAGTTACATCGAAGTATTTGTTGACAAACTGTCGTTGAATTTATAAAAGAACCCGCGGGAAATTACTTGTTCGGCATCATGTTTAGATATTAAGATTTCCTCAGATCAAAGAAACGAGGCGCGCTTTCAAGTAACACAACGTATAGAGGGACCACACGTGAGGATTTTCATTTTAGAACTAAAATTATCGATATATAAATATATATATATATTATCGATATATAATTATATATCGATAATTTTAGTTCTAAAATGAACGATAGATGTGTGTTGATTGTCTCCGCGGCGCAGACAGACGCATGCGTCTGGGTTCAATCACAGAATAAGTAGTAGCTTCATTCAGCAAACCAATATCAACTCAATATAGTTAGCGATACGGTGTGATTTAGCTCGCGACAGAACGCAGCACCTTTTGGTTTAGATACCTATAGCAATTTTATACTCGTAGCCAAACGATTCATAATTCTTTGAAGTCGGTGAACTCATGTGTCCGCGTCGTTTCTACCGGATTTGTTCGGTCTTACCCTTCGAAGGGGTAGCCGCGGGTAGGTATGTTTTCGATGCCGGCACAGGTGACTGCGAGAAAGACCTGGTTCAATTCCCTTGGGACTTGTACTTCATTTTCACTGATATTTAGTACAGTTTGGGTGTTTTAAGGACGGTTTGCGTCAAGCGGGCAGCTAGCTGTCATCATCATCATTTCGAGTAGGTGTCACGGTCAATAGACCATGCACACCCGGGTGTCAGAGTTCTTCGCACCGCCTCTCGGCCTCTGACGTGGTTCCTTTAACGACTACCAGATGGCAGCCGGGACCACCGGCTTAACGTGCCTTCCAAAGCACGGAATCATCTTTATTATCGGACAATCAGGTGATTCAAGCCTGCAATGTCCTAACCAAACTGGAAACAACTAATCAAAGTATGCTTCCGGTGGCAATCGAACCCAAGACCCCCGGGTCAACAGGCAATCGCCTTAATCACTGGACCACGGAGGCTGTTAGCGGTTTGATGTAGTCGCCTGTTCGCGAATGGTGCCCTGGTAATGGTCCAAGTGCTTGTTTTGTTGTTTTCTGTGCATATTTCCGTGACGTCAACAAAGGGTCCAACGGAAGACCAGCGCTGGCAGTTGCGTACAGCCAGCATATGCTGAGTTGGATCCTTTTTGACAGCACAGCACAGCACACAATCAATTAATTAATTTGTTATTTAATTTATTTACGTTTAGATTGTATTGTATGTATGTAATATTGTTGTCTATTTTGTAAATTGCGTAAATTTGTTTCTGTTCTGATTTGTGTATGTGCTTTTTGTCGAATAAACATATTCTATTCTATTATATTCTGTATCATCTCGAAACACATTGTTTTTGAGTAAGGGAAATGCAGCCGTTGTATTATTGACTAGTCATCTTACAGATGTACGATACTGTTTTGTGATAGTTTCTGGTAAAACATTCTAGCTGCAAGCCGCCTAAGGTAAACCGTTCCTAAAAATCCTCATCATCACTGCAGTCGTAAAAAGTCATAAAGAGATAAATTCTTTATTCAAATAATAGGAACACATTTTACAATACATTATAAATACATTTAGGGTAAATAGTCATCTAATGGACAAGGCCATTCCCAAAGATACAAGTTCCATTGGAGGAAATTGACATACTTGTGGTGAGTATGTCAATATCCTCCCATGGAACTTGGCAGGCGGGATGGCGAGTGCAGTTTCTTAGGCTTCTTGTGCTTTCCACGCTGCTGCCTATCGGAAGCATTTTTAACCTAGAGAAAAAAAGAATTTGGTGGATTTGGAAAGGGAATAAAGGTACCGGGATACTACTCACTCGAATGAGGGGGGGAAGCAAGTACCGTCTGGCCAGCAAGGAGAGTGTAGGCTAAATCCTCTGTCTGCTCTGGCCAAGTATGGCTCCGGTAGTACAGAGAGGGTCATGCTCCTGCAGTGGAAACTAAATAGATCTGATGATGATGAAGTAGTAGCTCGGGAGGCCGAGCGCGTGTTTAATGCCATACCTTCATCAAGCACCAGACAGGCAGTTGAGGATGACACCCCTGGCTATCTGGCTATCAAAAATATTGTTCTATTATTAGCCAGCAGTTAGCAACTTTTCAGAAGTCTTATGATTATGAATAAAGCAGTTTTATTTATATCTTCTCATATCTATACTCTTTAAGATATCCCACAAATACATGCAACACATTGTCTCTACGTGAGGGAAATTCAGTCGTTGAATTATTGACTAGTCTCCTCCCCGGCTTCGCTCGCACGTACGAGAAAAATGTGCATACAGAAATACTACGTGATCTTTTAAATCCCTCAAAGTTTTAGATATTTCGTTGCTAGGATTTATTTTAAACTTTAGGGTGCTTTTCCACTAAAGATGTGCTATGCTACGATGCTATGGATGCGTTTGATATCCACCAATAATATTCATTGGTGCACATACCTTAAATAAATAAATATATACTGACAAATCACCTAAAGTAAGTTAATTTTTCTGTCGTTCGTCAAATTTTCGCGCATCTCCTCGATCGGCTTTTGCGCGGGAAGAGAAGCAGCTGGTACAATCTACGTTTTTTCTTTGCAGCATGGAAGGCCGAGAATGTTACTAACAATTCCACAAAAATTCTAATGCTACAATATTAACTAAAACCCAAATTAATTTGATAATTTTCGCAGCGTCGGTACCCAGAACAATGCCAGTAATAACAATATAATTTTACAATATTATCATCAAGAGTACATTATATCCAAGTAACGAAGTACCAATTAATTTCTACGAAACAAAACTTTGAATTTGAAGTGCCTTTAGGCTGATTTTAGAGGCACGCCGGAGACCGGCTTCGTTGACCAGCGCGTTTCAACAGCGCGCGTTTTAGTCCATTGAAACGGTAATTTGTTTTTGGGCATAGCGTGCTTTTTTTTAGATGTAAAGAGTGGGTTAGTGTAAAGTTAAATCCAAGTTTGTGGGGTTGCAGACCTTGTCCCACCGCCGGCCGCCATCTTGGAAAAAGGGGTGCAAATGGTTTTTACGGTTAAACCGCCAAACTATAGGTCTCACAAATAAAAAATCTCTTCATATCTAAAAAAAAATTGCGTCCTATGACAAACAACCCCAAAGGTACCTATCTTTTCAGTGGTCCAGTGGTTAAGGCGTTTGCCAGTAGACCCGGGGGTTCGATTCCCACGGGAAGCATACTTTGTTTAGTTGTTTCCAGTTTGGTTAGGACATTGCAGGCTTGAATCAACTGATTGTCTGATAATAATGATGATTCCGTGCTTCGGAAGGCACGTTAAGCCGTTGGTCCCGGCTGCCATCTGATAGTTGTTAAAGGAACCACGTCAGAGGCAGTTTCGAAGAACTCTGACACCGGGTGTGCATGGTCGATTGACCGTGTCACATACACGAAATGATGATAACTTACATAGACCATTAAGGTTGATTTCAAAGTCACGCGTTTGACCAGCGCCGGCCAGACGCGCGTCTGCAATTACACATAGTAGTTGCGTTTCATAGTCACGCAGTTCAAACGCGCCGTTCGTAAGACGCGCGCCGTCGGCCAGCGCTGCCGAAGCGCGCGCTCAATCCATAGATCATAAACAGCTAATCTATACTAATATTATAAAGCTGAAGAGTTTGTTTGTTTGTTTGAATGCGCTAATCTTAGAAAGTACTGGTTCTAATTGAAAAATTCTTTTTGTGTTGGATAGTTCATTTATTGAGGAAGGCTTTAGGCTATAAAACATCACGCTGCGACCAATAGGAGCGAAGCATCAATAAAAAATGTTTTGAAAACGGGGAAAAATTATTCATCTATACTAATTAATCATAATAACAGAAATTGCCGCGGACGAAGTCGCGGGCAACAGCTAGTCCTGTTAATAAATTTGTCTTGAAAATATGGCTTGAAATTTTTACACCATATTTTATTTCTTAATTTAATAAGCAAAATAGCATTGTGCATGCAAAATAAAACAAATATATAATACTTATTTGAGGGATTGACCAACAGCATGATGGTGGTTAATTATTAGCCACAAATCCCTTATTATCAACACATCGCAGGTCATACATTACCAATGTATCAATCAGGATTACTGGTAAGCCGCCATAGTGAGAGTAATTACCGAACTAAATGATTTTAGATATAACTAGCTTTCGCCCGCGGCTCCGCCCGCGTCAATGTCGATCCCTCGGGAATAGTACTTTTTCCCGGGATAGAAGGTAGCCTATGTCCTTCTCCGCACTCCAGAGAACTTGTATGCAAAATTTCATGATGATCGGTTCAGTAGTTACGGCGTGAAAGCGTAACAAACAAACAAACAAACAAATAAACAAACAAACAAACAAACTCACTTTCGCATTTATAATATTAGTAAGGAAATATGTTTGCAGGCAAACTTATGCCTTGAGTTCATTCAAATGACGATAACTTTTTTTTTAATGAACTGATTTTGATGAAACAAACTTTAAATGTTAAACTGAGTTAAAACAAAGCAATTGGTGAAAGTTTGAAGTAAATCGGTTCAGTATTTTCGGAGATAATCGTGATCATACATACAGACAGACAGACAGACAGACAGACAAAAATTCCAAAAAATTTTTTTTGCTTTCTATTATTCTTTTTAAGTGTCCCTCTATCCATTTCAGTCAAAAATTCGAAATGTACAGACAAAATAATTTTACTGTTTTATTATATGTATAGATATATAGATTAGTTGCGAAAAATCTCATATTTTCTGAGAAATTTTTATATATTACAACTGTGGATCATTACAGTCACATAAAGTCCACTGCTGGACAAAGGCCTCTCCCAAGGATTCTTCCATGGAAGGATATTGCCATACTCACCACGCTTGGCAGGCTGGTTGGCGAGCGCAGTTTTGCAAGCGAGCAGTTAGCGATACGGACAAATTACACAGATTGAGCTAGCCCCAAAGTAAGTTCGAGACTTGTGTTATGGGATACTAACTCAACGATACTATATTTTATAACAAATACATATATAAATAAACATCCAAGACCCAGGCCAATCTGAAAAAGATCATTTTCCATCTTGACCTGCCGGCCTATTTGTACGTTTTGATAGTCACTTTAAAATACATTGCGGCTTTCGTATGAGTGACATTTATTATTTAAGATATATAAAAACGTAATGTATTTTGAAGTGACTATGTAAATGTTGTACACTGAGTTAGCAAATAGGCCGGCTGGCCGGGGATCGAACCCGGGCACCCTCGTGTCGCAGGCTGGCGTGTAGACCACTGCGCCACGCAGAATGAATACAGTTAATATTTACCATGCGGATGTTTGACGAGTGGCGGACCAATTCTACTAGTTCAAAAATAGACCTCTCCGAAGCCAGGGAAAATGAACCGGCTTCGTATTGAATAGGCGACTAGGGTGCACTAACAACACGACCTGTAATAACCGTATTACAGTTCACACGCAAATTTCTGGTGCACTCTTTTAATCCAAAAGTCTTGAGATAAGTGTAATCCTTACTATAGTACCACTGTCATGCACCCTTCGTTAATTTAACATGATTTCAAAACATCTTTCAATATTTGTTTTGCAACAGTCTATTCGGGTTAATTGTGTAATGAGGATTTGTCGCCTTGGACGCGTTGATGTTCTCTTAAAAATCCCTACTAATATTATAAATGCGAAAGTGAGTTTGTTTTTTTATTTGTTTGTTTGTTTGTTAGTTACGCTTTCACGCCGTAACTACTGAACTGATCATCATGAAATTTTGCATACAAGTTCTCTGGAGTACGGAGAAGGACATAGGCTACCTAACCCTACCTAACATAACATGATTTCAAAACATCTTTCAATATTTGTTTTGCAACAGTCTATTCGGGTTAATTGTGTAATGAGGATTTGTCGCCTTGGACGCGTTGATGTTCTCTTAAAAATCCCTACTAATATTATAAATGCGAAAGTGAGTTTGTTTTTTTATTTGTTTGTTTGTTTGTTACGCTTTCACGCCGTAACTACTGAACTGATCATCATGAAATTTTGCACACAAGTTCTCCGGAGTACGGAGAAGGACATAGGCTACCTTTTATCCCGGGAAAAAGTACAGTTCCTAAGGGATCGACATTGACGCGGGCGGAGCCGCGAGCGAAAGCTAGTTAAGAAATAAAATATGGCGAAAATATTTCAAGCGGGCGAGATATGAATGAATGAATAAACACTTTATTGCACCATTATATAAAAATAATATACGACTAATAGGCGACTTTATGGACTTTATGAACCACCGACTTTAAGTCTTTGTTCGATTTATAATCGCAATTGACTTATAATAGCATTGTGAATGCAAAATAAAACACAAAAATATAACGCGATGATGTTATTTAATTAAACTGCGTTACTATACATATGTATGTGTACCGGATATATTTTTGACAAAGTGTATGCAAAAGTATTTTGTATTGTGTATTTTTACACCTAAGGTTTCTAAAGTTCTAACTACATATTGTCAACTTAGTCGACCTGCGAACATGAAAACTGTAAAGTCGAAACATAAGGTGTAAAAATAATGTTGTTAACGCTATAACACCGTATTAACTGATTTAATATAAATGTGTAACAACCACGAAAACATAAAAAAACATTATTTATGATGTTATTTTCTAAGCTTTGATAAATTCAAAGCAATGCGACGCACAAGAATTCCTCGAATGGATTGCACTCAGTTAAGGCGAGGACATAACAGAGCAATTTTCAAGACCACGAAGCGTGCAAGCAGATGGGTACCTACTCGATTTACTTTAAGGACATGTACAGGAACAATCGCGTCTTTCTCTCTTACGAGGTAGGCAGAGCCCCCGGCTGGAAGGTTATTGAAAGTTCACTTAAATATACAAGTTGTGTAACCCGCGAATCGTAGACAAAAAGAAATTAACCTACCGGTTAAAAAAATACAATTCAATATTATTTTTTTTAAAGAAAAGTAAAAGCAAGACTGCTCTGCTTAAAAATATGTATCTTATGTCACTTGGGACGATATAAGTTAACATTACCGTATTTAGAAGTTTCGGTGAAATAAATAAACATAAGTACATACACGAGCTATGACAACATTACACCCCTTTTATGTTTAGTCGTTTAAATAGAAAATCATCATCATCATTTTCAGCCCACATCAGCCCACTGCTGGGCATAGGCCTCCCTTTTTTTACGCCATTCTCTACGGACCTGTGCTAGTCTCATCCACTGTTTTCTACTCAGCCGAACAATGTCATCTGACCAGCGGGCTGGTGGTTTACCGACTGGTCTTCTCCCCGCTCTCGGCCACCCGTCACTGTTTTGGTCCAACGACTGTCGCTTCTTCTGGCCAAGTGTCCCGCCCATTCCCACTTCAACTGTGTGATTCGTCTACCTACGTCTTCAACCTTCGTTCTACGGATTTCTACGTTCGGTATACGATCCAACAGTGTAATGCCGAGCATGGCGCGCTCCATAGCCCTTTGTGCTACTTTAATTATGTGCATGTGCTGTGTAAATAGCTGATATATATTCTAAACTAGCTTTCGCCCGCGGCTCCGCCCGCGTCAATGTCGATCCCTCGGGAATAGTACTTTTTCCCGGGATAAAAGGTAGCCTATGTCCTTCTCCGTACTCCAGAGAACTTGTGTGCAAAATTTCATGATGATCAGTTCAGTAGCTACGGCGTGAAAGCGAAACAAACAAACAAACAAACTCACTTTCGCATTTATAATATTAGTAAGGATTAGTAAGGATTCTGATTTTTTCTAAAAAACACGTAAATCAATTCATGACGTCATTACTCGTAAGATGACTTTACTTTTATGTTGTATCCAACCAACGTGAGAAGGTTGTTATTAATTAATACACGGAAATAAATTATTCGGACTCGTTTATTGCAAAAATGACACACATAGACAACAACCCGAGGTTGACTAAACATGACAGCCCATAGAGAGCGGAAACATAGTTGCCCCTACTCTTTACAATCTATTAAACCATTTTATACAATCAAAATTACGATTTAAGCTTAAGTATCTGAGTGCTTAAAACTAAATAAAAGTTCATTAATACAATTAATTAGTTAAATTAATGTTTGCGCGCATGTCTCAGAATTATTCTAAACTATTCTTGCTGTTTTACATAAACTACGAGGTAGATCCATTAAATTAATTATCTACATTTGCTAATACACGCTAAAACATTCCACACTATAGATAACTAAGTGAATAGACAACACAACTACTTCACCACACGTGCAGCCTGGTAAAAATTTAAATTTTATTTATAGACAGGATTTTTTTAACCTATATTGTCCCACTGCTGGGCAAACGTCTCCCCCGTTTCCTTAATTTTTATAAGGAACATGTGTAAATAATTTAATTTATTTAATTATTTTTTTATGGATTTTCATAATTCACATAATTATTAAAATCTTTGATCTTATAATATTAAAATGTATCTGATTTATTGTTAAACTAGCTTTCGCCAGCGGCTCCGCCCGCGTCAATGTCGATCCCTCGGGAACAGTACTTTTCCCGGGATAAAATGTACCCTATGTCCTTCTCCGTACACCAGATATCGTGTATGCAAAATTTCATGATAATCGGTTCTGTAGTTACAACGTGAAAGCGTTACAAACAAATCAACAATCTCACTTTCGCATTTATAATATTAGTTAGGACGTATATACATATACAAAAATTATTCTAAAAAAAATAGAAATTATCTGCTTCAAACATGTTATTAAAGTCAACTTTCTCAACAAAAAAAAAGTAATATATAATCAACCGGCCTATTTGCTAACTGAGTGTACAACGTTTTAACAGTCATTTCAAAGTACATTGCGTTTTATATATCTTTAATAAAAATAGTCAATCATAGGAAACTCGCAATATATTTTGAAGTGACTATCAAAACGTTGGTCACTGAGTTAGCAAATCGGCCGGCAGTTCATGCTATCTATTATTTTCTAACTTGTTGTTACTGTTATTACTAGTTACAACTATTATTTTCTTTTCGATCTTGTTACCAACCTGCAAAGCCTTAAAAGATGTCGAACAAAGAGCTTACTTCAAGAAGAGAACAAGTAACTATTATACTTCAGGGTTAGAGAGAAAGATACAACCGCGTTATTTGGCTGTTCTTTACATTAAAACGAAACAATCTAACAACTTTATATCAATGTGCGAGTTCTTGGGGCATCCAAGTTTGACATAGTACATGATAAGAAGGATTCTAATAGACTCTGAAATTCGCAATATATTGGTTATCTATTTTTAGTAGCTCTGTGTTCGACACCCATTAAGGCTTAGCAAACTGGTATCAAGATCATCTAATATGTAAATTAATCTCTGTGTGTATCTGTTTCTGATTTATAATTAATATAGAAGGATTTGTAGGCAAAATTATATGTCATACTTAGGTACTACATAAGTTGCTAACAGATATGTATGTATGATAATCTTTAATCTTCTTCTTCCTTTACCTTCTCCCACTTTTTATGTGGGGTCGGCACAGTTCCCTCCATTTTGATCTGTCACCTACCATATCCTTTATCGCTCCTTTCTTGTTCATACTCTCCTTGACACAATCCATCCATCTTTTCTTAGGTCGTCCTCTGTTCCCGGTTCAATTCCCCTTCAGTTCCAAAGGCTGCCTTGCGATATAACCTTCTTCTCTCCTCATCACATGCCCATGCCAACTCAGACTATGTTTTTAATGAAGATCGTAAAAAGTTATAGGTATAATTGAACATGTATTTGAATACCAAAAAAACTGCGGTATATGACATGTATTAAATGTCAGCCACAGACATAGACGTGGACATGGATGAGGAAGAAAAACAAAGGAAACGATCGAAACACCCAGAAAACTATACCATACCTAAAACACCAAAATCACTAGAAAATGCCAAGGATTCCCATAATATCATTGGCACTAGCATATTTATCTGTAATAGTGGTTTGAAAATGACATTCAATGTTACATATGGGATATAATATTTAAAAAATATATCTTTTTATTTATTTATTATGTATGATATAGGACGGCAAACGAGCAAGCATCACCTGATGGTAAGAGATCGCCGCAGCCTATGGACAACTGAAACACCTAAGTGTGTCAGGAGCGTTGCCGGCCTTTCAAGGAGTTGGGGGGAGGACATGAGGGAGAGGAAATGGGGGAAGGAGGGGCCTCCGGCTCTGTCACTCATTGAACGAAGCATAGAAGCGTTAAAGCTTCTACTCAAACGTCGATTTTCTGTGATAGTGTGGTACTTCCCCGGACGGGCCCATTCATGCTACTAGCAAAAATGAATTTGCCGGAACTACTTATAGAAAGCACATTTCACAGTCCTTAAAATTATAACGAAACCGACTCACGCGCACTCGATAGCGGCGGGGTCATTAAGACACGCAATTCGGTTCATGCCTCGGATAAGTATTGCCTTAATTGTCTATAGTCGGGACAGAAGCGTCGAGTCGAGACTAAGCGGAGGCGTTAGCGATTTTTACCCGACTAGGTGTAAAGCATAGTATTAGTATTCCATAGTATTTATAATATTTATAAAATACTATGGAACGAAGTATGTTAGGACTAAGATTATCGAACAGAGTAAAACTTTTAAAAATAAAGAACCTGACTAGAACTAGAGTCGTATCAGTGACTGTCAGCAAAATTAAGTGGAAATGGACTGGCCACACTATTAGAGGAGGGACAAATAGTCAAAGATTGTGATGTACTGGTTCACGAGACATAAGAAGAGAAAGCGAGGTAGAACATGACGCAGATGGGTTGACGATATAAAAGCTTATGCAGGGAAAACTTGGTCAAGAACAGCTTGCGAACGCGAAACCTGGAAGCGGTTGAAGGAGGCCTTTGCCAATAGAGGGCAACAGCAAAACTAAAACCAGCTATTGTTATGAAACTTTGAATAATGCTATGTATATATATATTGTTATGTCTGTAATAGGCTTGTTTCCTAAAAAAACATTATTCAAAATAATTATTCCGTCTTATAGATTATCGAAAAATATTATATATGTATTTTTCCTTTTTTCAATTAAACAAAAATTGATAAAGATATAACCCTTCAAAGTTCCGCGTGACGTCACTATCCGGTACACTTTTTACGGCCTGTTGCGTCATCAGCCCCAACTCCTGAACTTTGATGCGCTTTATCTCTATCATCTTTAGAAAAAAATACGTATATAATAACTTTTCGATAATCTATAAGACGAACTAATTATTTTAAATGCAATTTTTTTTAAACAAGCCTATTAACGGCTTATATTATTATTATTTTATTATTGGGTGAAAAGCAACTGTCGTCGGCGCCAACGCAAATGGGCGTCTGTACCCGCCCCATGCCATATCTGTAGATCCTGTAACCACTGCCCAAACAATTGAGGATGCACCCCTGAACTACCGACCTACCACCTTCGCACCACCATCATTCATATTTTACATGCCTAATTGTAAGGTCTATTTTGTTATATTATTTGTATAATTTTGGGATATGAGCTTCAATATTTATTATTCGGTTCGGAATTTCTTCATACGCTGCCTTAGCGTTGGTATCTCTAAAAATCAAATAGCCGAATTTACCCGCCAAAAAAGCCTGACTTTTGGCCAAAGCCTGGAGCAAGGATTTCAGACAAAATGTCGAATAAAACACATAGGTATTTAAAAACCGGACTTGAAATACAACGTGATTTTGAACTCCCTAGCTATATTGAAATCTGGGTATCAGAATCCCTAATGGAACACAGAATTGCAAGAAAAAAAGGTAAAAAAACGAAAAAGAAAATTAGGTTTCCCATACAAAGTCGCCGATCAGCTGGACGAATTTCTATGAAAGGTTAAATTATTTTTTTCGTCTTTTACCTTTTTTTCTTATACTTAATTCTGTATTCCATTAGGGATTCTGATTCCCAGATTTCAATATAGCTAGGGGGTGGAAAATCACGCTGTATTTTGCATCTTTTCACTGACCTTCGTCATCGCAAGACGTGTGCGCTGTTTTGCCGGTACCACTTTTCGAGCGCGAATCGTGTATCTACCATTATATTTGATCTAAGCTTTATGTGAACTTGCGTTTAGTTGCGCGAGTCACAAAATCTTGTCTCGCTCTTCGCTACTAACTGAAGTGATTGAATTGAACGATAGTATAAAAAGGCTATAAAAGCCGGACAAGCCGGATGCAGTCAAATTTGTCCGGACAAGAGATCAAAAAGCCTAACACTGTCCGGCTTCATCCGGACAAATGGCAACGCTACGCTATCCGCTTCCGCCTCGACTTTGCTGTGTGTAAGAGCCTTAAAGTCATTATGATTGCCTCACTTTTGTAGCACTAATTTTGTGGTATGTGATTTTGTTCACCGTAACTCATAGCAGGCAAATTACTGATATGCGGTCAGCCTTTCTTTCGATTTATTTGACCAAATTAATTTCTTTGAACAAATAAATGACACGTTGTCATTGTATTGTTTGTGTATTTTGATGATTCTGTGGCATTCATGGCCGGTTTGTAGTTTTGGAGATATAAGTAACTAGCTGTTGCCCGCGACTTCGTCCGCGGCAACTTCAGTTATTATGATTTATTAGTATAGATGAATGATTTTTCCCCGTTTTCAAAACATTTTTTATTGATGCTTAACTCCTATTGGTCGCAGCGTGATGTTTTATAGCCTAAAGCCTTTTTCAATAAATGGACTTTCAAACACAAAAAGAATTTTCCAATTTGAACCAGTAGTTCCAGAGATAAGCGCGTTCAAACAAACAAACTCTTCATCTTTATAATATTAGTATTGATATAAATATAAATGTCTCTTGTAAATTCCTTTTAAGTAAAACGAGTACACCGGAGTTTCCCACACAAACTCCCAAAAATCGTCATTAGCAGTAATTTTACAGATAATTTGGACATACCCAGCTATTTACGTCCCATTGTTTGTATAATTACGTCACGGGTGCTAAACTTCCAGGAAACAATTCAAAATGAACCGTAAATCCTTGCACTAAATCACAAATTCATTTGTCTTATCCTTCCGCGATACAACTTATGATGAAAATGCAGAATTATACCTTAGGGCTTAGAATATAAGGTTCACTTTTGGGGAAAATGTTGATGGTTAAAAACGGTAGCTGAGACGGTTATTTTTGTAAGAATGCGTTTAGTACCATTGGGTGGTGTTTAAATGAAGTCATTATAATGACTAGGTATTGCCTGCGACTTCCTCTGAAGACCACCATCATAGATTGTCCATATTTACTTTTATGTAAGTCTAGATGGATAATTACTTAGCCGTGTGGTTTCCGGCAGAGTAGAATAGGACCACTCCTAGTCTTCCCATGGATGTTGTAAGAGGCGACTTAGGAAATACAAGCTAAACAAAGCTCATAAACATCAAAGAGACCTCTCCAATCCGTCTGGCCAGCGAGGAAAGTGTAGGCCAAATCCTCTGTCTGCTCTGGCCAAGTATGGCTCCGGTAGTACAGAGAGGGTCATGCTCCTGCAGTGGAGACTAAAAAGACCTGATGATGATGATGATAATTTACTTTTATGGGATTTGAGTATTTCTCAGCTGACTGTCCTACTAAACTCCGACTTTTGAAATATCGGCGTATCTGTATTCATAATGTATAGGAGATAGATTTACATGGCTTAGAAAGAATGCTGTGGCGAATTACCTAAATGAGAATGTTTGTCATCGCGATGTACGAAACTCCGAAAGTTTACTATGACGAATCACTAATCGAGAAAATTCATTATCGCGAAGTACTTACATATTATGAATAGACTTTATTGTCGCTTACACATGTCAAGCAAACCCAGGTGCTGTCCCCACTGGGATTGGTGACCGCGAGTGGCATTAAAATATCTCGTTATCTTCCGTGATCATATTAAAGTAATCATCATTTCAGCTGTAAAATAATTCTCTTTATAATAAAATAATATCTAAAACAATGATAAATTACCATATTTTCTTATAACAATATTGACTAGACTCCATTTCAAATGAAGATTAAAATAAACAACTCTTAAATTAAAAACACTGAATCAACAACTCAAGTTATTTAAAAAGATATTAACGTTCGCTAATAATAATTAATACGGCGTGATTTTAAACCTAATACGTTTTTTTTCGATTTTCTTGCAATTCTTAATTTTATTAGGACTTCTGTTCCAGGATTCTGACTAGCTCCGTTTTGACTAGCTCCGTGGCGCAGCGGTCAACACGCCAGCCTGCGACACGGAGTGACCGGGTTCGATCCCCGGCCAGGTCAAGATGGAAAATGATCTTTTTCAGATTGGCCTGGGTCTTGGATGTTTATCTATATATGTATTTGTTATAAAATATAGTATCGTTGAGTTAGTATCCCATAACACAAGTCTCGAACTTACTTTGGGGCTAGCTCAATCTGTGTGATTTGTCCGTATATATTTATTTATTTTATTCTAATGTAGTTCATGGGTTCAAAATCACGGGGTATAAAAAAAATTTGGTTATATTACCAAATTTTTTTACGGAGTCGGTTTACGGGCGATAATTTTACGTGATAACGGTGGAAAAGCGATAGATGTGTCACAAGCCGTACGCTTAGGCCGATCGTGCCTCTATCGCTTGTTCCACGCTCTCTTGCAAACGGAACGTGACACATTTTTGTGCGTGCAGCCGGCGTTCATCGATTTATAAGACGATATAACGTCAAAAAAGTTATTGATTCGAAAGGTCAAAAAAAGTTAATAGGTAGAATATATTACCTTCTGCGAAACTTACATATACCTTGTATGTTTTCTGATACTCCATACTAAAATTCTTCTTAGTATATTGTTATACATTAAATATAATTTACCTGAAACAAAAAAAACATACTTTAGTCAGCTTAAAAATAAAATATGTATGTAAGTATTTATTTATATATTGTTCTTCAGCCAACTGTATCGATTTTGATGATTTTAGAATCAAGAAAAATATTGAAAATGTATCCTGTTTATACCTATTATATTTACGCTATAAAAATAAGAAAATACTAATTATAATTAAACTTACTTAAAAGTATAAATATTAACAAATATAGTCCCCTGCAATTCATCATTCCGCGGCAACGTTCCCAAAAGGCTGGCAGCATTGCCACGTGATAACATGATGATGCACCCTAGCTCTCATCTTCAGGTCACTAAGTCAAAGGCCGGTACAGCAAAGTAATTTGACCTTGAACTATATATTTATTTGTTAAATTTGAAAAATCGGATTTTGATATACCAAGATAACTGAATGGATAACTAGTCCCATTTTTAAAGTCGATGTAAAAATATTTACGCGCTCAATAGCGTCACGAGCATTGTACAGTGAGCAAAAAAATAGGCCAACACGCGCTAACTGGGTTACGCCTGGCCTGACTGTACTATAGCTCACTTCAACACTTTTAGGAAGAAAAAAATATAAAGCATATCAAATCACCAAAATTCTTTAAAGGGGTGACTCAGCCCGTCAAAATTAACAACTTTTTGTATGGGACCAAAGATAGAAAATCAAATTATATTTCGTCATTTTCATAAAAATTGTCGAGCCAGCCAAAACTTTATAATCGATATGCAGAAAAAAATAAACTATTGTATGTTTTTACACTTCGTTCGTACGGACATTCGGTTACTTATATATAGAGGTATCGGTTACGGTAACGGTAACAATATCGTGAGTTCAATAGTTTTTCCCATTTCAAAAAATTCCCAATGCGCCGAAGTTGTCACTTTAAAATTATTTCAATTGTCAACTGTCCGAAAAGCAGTACTTTAGGTCTTGCTACGAATATGGTATCAATTGTCATAATTAAGTTTATATTTTATCAATAAGATACGAGATATCCCGTGACCAAAGGGCTGGAAGCTACCTAGCTTAGCGTATCAGCATTGCCATTCAACTCGGCAATGCTGCCAGCCTTTTGGGTACGATGCCCAGGGGCGAGCTGGTGGAAATGGAGAATCTGGAGAGATTGTACGAGTTGTAATTTTTTGTTTATGTGTTTTTAGGTTTTTTGTTATAAATTAGGTTATTTATTTTAAGACTAACGGATAAATCCGACATACATTTTCTATTAAAATGTTTGTCGAATTTATCCGACGGAAGATATCACGACAGCGACGGAAGATAAAGACGTTCGCGGTCAAAGGGTTAAGTTGTAAAATCACCATGTTAGTTGATAAATGTAGACTGAGAAATATACCAGAGAGTTTTATCAAACGAACTATCTCGATTTCATATCGAACACAAAAAGATAAAATATAAAACTAAAACAATTGTCAACTCCAGACGCGGTGTAACCCTCTTTTTTTCAACTCTCAGCTGCGTTTGACGGCCTCGCATCGAGCTACTAGGGTTGTCGATGAAAATTATACATGGTGAAACTTTTATCGTTTTGGACCCTTAAAGGGGTGACTCAGACCATCAAAATGAAGAACTTTTCCTATGGGAACAAAGCTAGGATCTCGAAAAAAATTAGACATTCCCGTACAAATTGGCCGGGCGGCGGGACTCTTTTTTTGAAACTAGTTTAAACTATTTTAAACGGGTTTTATAAAAGTCATACTATAGAGCAATAAACAAGTAAACACAGGACGCTATCGTCCTGCCCCATACAATGTCGTAATTCTTTTGTTGTTTGTTTTTTTATTAGCAGTCAAGGCGAATCTTATTATATCTGACTACAGAAATCTATACAGCACTTTCAATGACACGAGGCATAACGTTTTTTAGCATGGTACATCTAGGGACACCGTATCTCTAGACGGCGCGGCGTAGGAGCGGAGAATCATGAAGAGTTTTCACGTAAATACAGATGTGTATTCGTGCCCTTTTTTTTTTACATGTAATAGGATAGCAAGTGAGTCACCTGATGGAAAACGATCAGCGCTGCCCATGGACAACTGCAACACCGGGTGTAACAGGAGCGCAGCCGGCCTTTTAACGGGTTGGGGGAAGGACATGGGGAGAAAGGATGGCTCCGGCTCTCTCACTCACCTCATGAAGCATAGAAGCGGTAAAGCAACTTAAACGTTCATTTTTAATTTGTGACTCTGTGAGAGTGTGGTTCTTCCCCGGACGAAACGACCTCATGCTTCTAGCAAAAATGAATTTTGCCTGCAGCGTTGCTCTATCACCAATCAATTTATATAGTGCTTGTATCACCTTGTAGTATCTCCCGGAGATATATGATTTTAACCCGAAGCCCGTACATAGAACTTTGGACCCCTAGGCTCCAGGTCAAGCCCGGGAAGCGACAGCCCTAGGCCTCACTGACCCACATTTGTCATTGTAGGGTTGAAACCGGCCGCGATACAGGCTTTTATTAATTTTCGGTTATTTTCGCGTTCCGTTACCGTTTTACTTTTAATTTTGGCATTAAATGTGGTTTGTATAAATTTTAGTATATTGGTCGGAATTTTTGAGATGAGTAGGTAAAAATTAAAAATGAAAAATTATTGATTTGCTAATCAATAAGGTACATTGGTTGTTGATCTACTTATTCAGCTACATTTATACATAACAACGTGATACAATTTTAAATTACCCGACTACATTTTTGGGCATATTTTGAAGGTTCACAGGTAAATACTATTATATTATACCTGTAATATATATAAATTATACTTTTGTAATCTGCAACTCTTTCATATAAAAAAGCCAATTCTATCAAACTACTGAACCCATTTAGATGACATTTAAATGGGACAAATTTCGAAGCATACATTTTCAAACACAAAGAATTTTTGAAATCGGTTATTAAATGAGTTCTAAAGTAACAAACATAAAAAATACAACAGAACAGATAACTAACTTTTTTAAGTCGGTAAAAAAGGGACTACGCATTTAGAAATATCTACCGGTTTTTAAAACCGATTTACATTTCTAAATTCTTTAATCTACGAGTATAAAAAGCTTGATTTACAATGAGTAACCTATGGTGTATGAGTAGGCTATAATTTAGATTGACGAAGTTACAGGAAAAACTTGGTCAGCAAATAAAAAGCGTGAGTATTTTAATAAATGAGTTAATAATTCACACTCAAATAGAAATAAAATGATGGAAATTATGGATCATCCAAACTCAATATCTTAAGGAAATGGCCCTTTTACACTCTTTTAGAACTTCCGGCGTCTTTTATATCGGGGACATCAATGGAATTCTAATGCCTTGTCGGCTGAAGCTTGACATTTTATGACCATCTGATTATTATGAAGATGTAACGAAATGTTTTAGATTTTTCAAAATTTAACCGAATTTAAGGGTTAATAAGTGACAAAATGTACCTCAGATTTTTAAGCCTGTCGTTTCCCACGGCTGGGCAAAGGCCTCCCCTTTCTGTTTCCATACTCGCCGATCTGGAGTTACAAAAAGCCTTCTATATCGTCTCGCCATCTTCTTCTCTAACTAACAAACTCCTATATCATCATCATCATTTCGTGTAGGTGTCACACACAGCACTCCCTGGTGTCAGAGTTCTTCGGGACTACCTCTCGGCCTCTGGCGTTGTTCCTTGAACGACTACCAGATGGCAGCCGGGACCAACGGCTTATCGTGCCTTGCGAAGCACGGAATCATCTTTATTATCAGACAATCAGGTGATTCAAGCCTTCAATGTCCTAAGCAAACTGGAAACAACTAAACAAAGTATGATTACCGTGGGAATCGAACCCACGACCCCCGGGTCTACAGGCGAACGCCCTATATCCTTACTATCCTTACTTATCCTTATCCTCACTAATCCTTACTAATATTATAAATGCGAAAGTGAGTTTGTTTATTTGTTTGTTTGTTTGTTTGTTACGCTTTCACGCCGTAACTACTGAACCGATCATCATGAAATTTTGCATACAAGTTCTTTGAAGTACGGAGAAGGACATAGGCTACCTTTTATCCCGGAAAAAAGTACTATTCCCGAGGGATCGACGTTGACGCGGGCGGAGCCGCGGGCAAAAGCTAGTATATAATATAATCGATATACATACATGGACAAATCACACAGACTGAGCTAGCTAAAAAGTTCGAGACGAGTAGTTGATACCTCAGTAACAAACTGCTATGGAGACACAATAATAAACTATTTATATAGAAAATGCATGCACAATACAACAATACAAAACCAGCAATTGTCATACTAACTAGAATTATTGTGGCACGGGCATCGAACCTAACACAGTTGTGAACGGCTGGCGCGGAGCCAAAGTTTTGAGATATGGGCTTGTGGCGTCGTCGCGTTCTCTCTTTTTTACTCCATCCGGATGTGGAGTAAATACAGCGGATGAAGTGCGTCTTTATAGGCGGCCTGTATGAATACATATATAGGGATATATCACACAAATTGAGCTAGCCCCACAGTAAGTTGTGAACTTATGTCGTAGGATACTAACTCAACGATACTAGATTTTATAATTATAATCTATACCTACTAATATTATAAAGCTGAAGAGTTTGTTTGTTTGTTTGTTTGAACGCGCTAATCTCAGGAAATACTGGTTCAAATTGAAAAATTCTTTTTGTGTTGGATAGTCCATTTATTGAGGAAGGCTTTAGGCTATAAAACATTACGCTGCAACCAATAGGAGCGAAGCATAAACAAAAAATGTTAAGAAAACGGGGGAAAATTATTCATCTATTACAAATAAAAAAACGAATAATCATAATAACAGAAATTGCCGCGGACGAAGTCGCGGGCAACAGCTAGTAGATATATAAATAGATAAACATCCAAGACCCAGGTCAATCTGAAAAAGATCATAATATATGGTATGCTCATGCTAACAACGCGTATGACCGAAATATATCTTTCATGGATGGACGTGAGCTGCTTCTTGTTTTTCCCCCATTCAGTGTAGTATATACCTTAATTTCCTTTCCAAATCAAACCAATTTATATCCTACCCAGCTTAAAAATGCTTCCGATGGGCAGCAGCGTCGGAACCACAAAAAGGCAAAGAAACGGCGCTCGCCAACCCCAGGCGGGTTAGCGAGCGCAGTTTCGCTACTTTTCTAGAGCCAAGCGTGATGAGTCTGGCAATATCCTCTGAACGAACGAACAATCCTTCGGAGAGGCTTTTGTCCAGCAGGACGGTGGATGTCTAACATCAGCTTCAATGGCTTAAGAACTTAAAATTAAACATTTAAAAGTTTTCATAGGATTCTTGCTGACCATGCCATACGATATGATGATGATCAGCTTGAATCGATTTGGATGTCTTATACATTTTTATGTGCTTATCATGATATTCGTTCGTACATACATAAATACTAATGACGTATTTACCTCTTAGAAAGGGGGAGGGGGGAGGGGGTAGATAGAGCAAAAGGCGATGTTTAACCAGATGGACAAAGGTTGCTAACCACATCGCCGGTTGAAGTGTTTCGATACACTTTGGAAAGGTTGGTGTATTGTACGGTTTTTCTTATTCTTCACTATCCTAAACTATCTAGCTATAATCAGCATATTTTGCAGTTCTATAAAGCCTATATCGTAATAAAAATACGGAGAAGCTTGATTATGGCAACCAGAAACTAAAGATAACGGGTACAACAAAGAGTCGACGTTTGTGCTCTTAGTACTAGGGTACTATTATTCAAAGTATGACCACTCGTTTTCGAGCAATTTTTGTAATGAAAAGGCGCTCGTTTACGAACGGCGAATTTTAGAATCATCTCGCCTGAACGTAGTCCCGATTGCATCCTCAACTATAACGCTTCAGAGCCCAAAGTTCTCTATTATGATAGCACTCGTATTATTTTACGATTTGAAAAAGTTTTAACTCCTCGGAAAGTTCTAGAACCGTGAACAAGTACCTGTGATAAGAGCCCAAGTATTTGCCCGCGCCGGGAATCGAACCCGGCCCCTCCTGTAGCAGACTAGCGTGTTAACCACCACGCCACGACGGCCGTAATCTCGCGCCGCAGTCTTTACTCGCTCGTCCAGAAATGCAAGATATATATCAAGCTCTCCAGTTTCAGAATTGGATATATTGTCTGCGAATCCCTTTTTATCGCGGACAAAACGAAGGTTTCTTGGACTTTTTATAATTTTTTTTTTCATTAAGGGTTGGCTAATACGACTACCCCGGGCTAATTAGTAGCATGTCATCTTGGGGCCCAGGGGTCGATTGCGCGGGAAAGTACCGTACTTCTTTTTCACAGGTACAAATTTTAAATCAAATTTATTGTTCAACCTCGTTGCAGCCAAACAATAAGTTAGTCTTTTTATAATTTTTATGTCATAATTTCAACGCGGTCGATACTTTCAATTCTAAAAAATAAAACACCACCTATTTGATTAAATAATTGTTAAAGAGGATAATAATTATCGCAGTGGTTACCTTCGTGCGGTGATTTTTTAGTGGGTCTAGGGAGCGGTTAATCTTTCTCACTACTCATCTATATCGTAGTAGGTCAAACTGTTTTTTTTAACTACCACTATTTATGCCTAACTCGCGATTTGATTAGTCATAACGCGAAGTTGTTATTTTGTGTATTCGGTATGCCCCGCGTAAATGATTTGGATTAACCCGCAAACTAAAATGTCAACTAATCAAGCCATCATCCAGGTTATGTCAAAGTGTGTCAAAGTATGAGACAAGCGAGTCAGTTGTATGACATGACACGTCCGCTCTATTGCACTTTTGTGTCATTAATGCACAAGTTGGCCGACAGACCCAGCAGTTTGGAAATTTGTCAAGATTTTTTACATAGTATTCGCGGATCCTTACATATAAAGAAGGACCATAAAAGATATTAGAAATCCGTGGACCGTTTTATGTAATTTAGGCTGGTAAAATAGAGATAACACTTGTATTCATTCTTGTTCGTTGTGTGCCGCATAAAAGTCTTTTTTTTTAACCTATATTGTCCCACTGCTGCGCAAAGATCACCCCCATTCCTTCCAAACATCCCCATTTTGTGCCACTTCAGACCATTTCTTTTCATGACTCGTGATATCATCACACCAGCGCTTTCGAGCCTACCTCTTTTTCTGTATCCATCTTCCGGAGTCCATTTTGTAACTATAATAGCCCATCGGTCTGGATGTATTCCGCAAACGTCAAATCAAAACAAAGTTTTATTTTTCTTAAATTCTAATGTTGTGTTTTCAACAAGCAAAGGTCAATTAAATGTGTAATTTTTAAACAACAGAATTGTGTTGGCAAATAAACGATTTATCTATTATTTAATTATGTAATCCGGCGGTATCACCTACCTTGTATGTGAGAGTAAATGTTTTGGAGGGGTTCTGTTTTAGTCATACTATCACGTCTTTTTCCCTTGCGGGGTAGACAAGGCCAAGGCCTTAGAGTCCTAGCCACGTATAGTATGTTGGTGGGCGTGTAGGTGGAAAACGGAATCAAAACAGTGATGGATTGCTAACCGCAGATAAAACTTTACACTATTTCTTTCAGTTATTGCACAATACAGCTTTTACGATTCATAGTTTAACTAGCTGTGTGGTTTCCGGCAGAGTAGAATAGGACCACTCCAAGTCTTTCCGTGGATGTCGTAGAAGGCGACTTAGGAAATACAAGCTAAACATAGCTTATAAACATCTATAAGACCTCTCCAACCCGTCTGGCCAGCGTGGAGAGTGTAGGCCAAGCCCTCTGACAGCTCTGGCCAAGTATGGCTCCAGTAGTACAGAGAGGGTCATGCTCCTGCAGTGGAGACTAAAAAAGACCTAATGAAGAAGAAGAAGTTTAACCAGCGTCTCGCCCCGGCTTCGCACGGGTGCGATAATACATATAAACCTTCCTCTTGAATCACTTTATCTATAAAAATAAACCGCATCAGAATCCGTCTCGTAGTTTTAAAGATCTAAGCATACATAGGGACAGACAGACAGCGTGAAGCGACATTGTTTAATAGTATGTAGTGAAAAGACACAAACTTATTTTCCTTGCGATTTCCTTCAATAAAAATGATTCAATAACAGATAAAAGGACTCGCTATCGACACCTTTGTCACATTGACGTCGAAATTATATCGAAGATCAAAGTGATCGAGAAATCACTTCCGACGCGGGTGGTCTGTACGCGCCCTTACAGCGTGACATCCTGAATTAATAAATTGACAGCAACATTTAAGTTTATTCGTTTCGGCATCAATACTAATAATAAATCTGTAAGGGTTGGTCGTGGAGTAAGTTACTTTGTTTTCAGAGATATCGTGTTTATAAAATCTATACATGATACTGAAATTAAATTGATGATTTTTTTTAACACCAAAGGTTCCGTACTATCATTTTATTTAGCTTAATTAATTATTTAAAATATTTTTATAATATGACATAACTAAAAATTTATGCTTTTAGCATTTTTAGGGTTCCGCACCTCAAAATGAAAAAACGGAACCACAAAAAAATTGCGATAGGTATACATTTTTAGTTACATCATATAATAAAAATATTTTTTATTGTTTTTCGACACTCGCAAGGGATTCAAAACCTACAGGGTACTACTCGTGAACTCAGAATCTTGAAATTTAGTACGAATCAACGTCTTATAACACAGATAAAGGAAAAATTGCGAAAAGCTTAAATTTTTTGTTACATCATATATTAAAAATATTTTTAATAATTTCAAACTTATTATATTAATGTACGGAGCCCTTAGTGCGCGAGTCCGACTCGCACTTGGCCAGTTTTTTTCTTTATCTGAGACGTTGCTTCGTACCAAATTTCAAGATACTGAGTTCACGAGAAGTACCCTGTAAGTTTTGATTCTCTTGCGAATGTCGAAAATTTGCGGCATAAATGGCTGTATCTTTTGATTGCGTTGGCTTAGAAATTTGATTTTTTATAGCTGTAAGGGACAGTAGACCTGAGTATTTGATATGAATTTCAGCTTGATACCTCTACGTGTTCCTGAGAAAAAGGGTTGACAGACAGACGGACAGATAGACAAAGTGATACTATAAGGGTTCCGTTTTCTCCTTTTAAGGTACCGAACCCTAAAAACCATAAATCAATTTGTAAGTGAAATAAGTCGGCCATAAAAACGTCAATGATAATTGCCAAGCAAAGACGACAAAAGCCTTTGTCACATCGTCGGCGCCGTCACAATAACACGATAACATCGATTGACGCCGGGAAATGACGAGTTCCGGCCGCGGTCTGCTTTTTTTTGAAACGACTATGTCTCTGGCCTCCCGTCTCCAAAATGTTTTCTTGCCGCGTCTCTTCAGGTCCTCCTCTAGACAATCCTTCCACCGCATTCTAGGTGTTTTTTTTTTTGTTGTGGGTTCCATTTATAATGTTCTTGGAAGCTCTGGTGTCATCCATTCTTTCCAGATGGCCTGCCCATCGCAGCCTTTGTGACTTGACCTGACGATGGTTTCTTTGCTTATATAAGAAATACGTAGTAAAATATTTAACAGCCCCTTAGGTGGCACTAAACTGAAAATATAACCCCCATTTTAACTTTGTACTGGAATTCCAACCGCGATTGGAAAAGCCAAACATTTTTGATTAACGGGAAAAGTGGGAGCCGCGTTTTAGCCGATTGTTATTGCTTTTTGCGTAATTAGCACAACGGGTGACCACAACGCTTTCTAAAAAGAGTTGGTTTGTTTTTGTTCATCATCATTTCGAGTCACGGTCAATCGACCATGCACACCCTGGTGTCAGAGTTCTTCGGAACCGCCTCTTGGCCTCTGACGTGGTTCCTTTAACGACTAACAGATGGCAGCCGAGGCCACCGGCTTAACGTGCCTTCCGAAGCACGGAATCAACTTTATTATCAGACAATCAGGTGATTCAAGCCTGCAATGTCCTAACCAAACTAGAAACAACTAAACAAAGTATGCTTCCGGCGGGAATTGAACCCACGACCCCCGGGTCAACAGGCAGACGCCTTAACCACTGTACCACGGAGGCTGTTTGTTTTGTTTTGTATAGTATTGTGCCTTGCTCGAAATTTTCGACAACAGTGAGAACGGGTCGGAATTTTTCCCCGATTATTTCTTCTTCTTTCTCTTAAGTGCGGGGATTATTGAGAAATTCTCGAGAATTATTTGAAATTTCCCGCAAATTTCCATGAGAAGGAATTCATGAGAACAGAGAAATTATCTCCGGCACATCACTAGTTTTGAAGTGTGTTAGTAGCCAACAGTGGTATCAGATTATTAAAGACTAGCTGTTTTCACCGACTTTGTCCAAAGTCCTTCTATCTAATTGAACGAAAACGATCTTTTTCAGATTGACCTGGGTCTTGGACGTTTATCTATGTATCTATTACAAAATATAGTTTCGTTGAGTTTGTTGAGTTAATATCCTACGACACAAGTTCACAACTTACAGTGGCGCTAGCTCAATTTGTGTGATATGTCCTTATATATTTATTTATTTATACAAAAAGCTAAGACTTAGGTATCGCTAGCATCAAATCAATATTCGCCTTTTATATACAACTAAGTAAGCAAACAGGTATACGGCCTACCTGATAGAAACCAGTTACCATAGCCTATAGACGCTTGCAACACCAAAGGTGCCATTCACGCCTTACAGACCCTGAAGAAATCTTTACACGCCCTTTTTGAAGAACCCCATGATGTAGTCTCTCAGGAAAACAATGGCATGTTTGTTTCACAACTATAGCGTACGTGAAAGTAAGTTCATTTAAAACATACTGCGCCTCAAAGTTTCCTACGCCTAATATGTCTATGGTTCCTATGTACTAGTGGCGCCATATACGTGTGCTCTATGTACCGTGTAGAAAAAAATAAAGTTAGTCTATTGCGGAAAACCAATGTGTTTCTTTAAAACATACTGTGCCTCAAAGTTTCGACATACAAATTACATTTCTATTCAGTTCACAAACATTTGACGATCTATTTCAATCGGTTTATGCGTACGACACATCAAAACAAATCCACGAGTTCAATATTTATCATTTTCCTCCTAGACGAAAACGATACTCCCACTCCGTGTGACGTCACCGATATTGTTCAAAGATAGGAGATAGAATAAAAGAGACCCGATTTCCCCCGAGTCCTCACACGTTGTAAACGAATTTCGCGGAACCTAGTACAGGCCTTTTATTTTCGTAATCCCGTGAACGCGAAATCACAGTGACGGGAACAGGTATCCGATGCCTGTGATGGAATAGGGGTAGAAAAGTGGATCAAGTCAATTCCATCCAATAGATTCAGAGAAAAGTATATTTCAGATAGACAATTTTGTAGTTAAATTGATGTTGATTTTTGACCCATCTATACAATATATTAATACTATAAAACTGAAAAGTTTGTTTGTTTGTTTCTTTGAACGCGCTAATCTCAGGAACTACTGGTTCAAATTGGAAAATTCTTTTTGTGTTGGATAGTCCATTTATTGAGGAAGGCTTTAGGCTATAAAACATCACGCTGCGACCAATAGGAGCGAAGCATCAATAAAAAATGTTTTGAAATCGGGGAAAAATTATTCATCTATACTTATTTAATATAATAACAGAAATTGCCGCGGACGAAGTCGCGGGCAACAGTTAGTATATGTTAAGGCGAGGCCTCAAATGTTTGGTACCTTCGCTCGGCATAGGACTGATCAAGTGCGCGCAAGGGATAGCGCTTGGCGGTTTAGCCCGTGAATGATGAGATAGGAGATAGTCTCGAGTCGCTCAAAGAAAAAAACGTAAGCGCCAAATTCGTTATTTCTATTTTATATAAAATCAGACCGGTTAATTGTATTTTCATATTTACATTTTGATGAATTACTAATAACCTATCTTTTAGTCTAAAAATCATTATTTCATTCGTCGCATTTGAGCTACAATAACAAAAACTCTGCGAACGAAGACCATTTTTCAAAAAATATTTTTATCGAGAAAATTTTATCAAAACGTGTTTTCATCTTCAATTTTTGGAGATGAAATAGTCAAAAATCATATTACTTAGATTTGAAACTCCTAATTTAAGTATTTTGCGAGATAAATAAGGTTCAGAACGACCTTATTTACAGTGGTATCACCTTAAGACGGTACTGCACGAAATTGTGAAAATTGACGAATCACTAGCAGGGCTTGTTACCGGTACCAAATTCCCATTATAAGTACCGGTAAGTACCGGTATTACGATTCTGTTAAAATTTTAACGGTAATATGAGGTACCGGTAATCTAGTATTTAACGGTAATAATATTGTTAACAGTTAACGGTAATTTTACCGCTACTTGTTACCGGTACCAAATTCACATTATAAGTACCGGTAAGTACCGGTACCTCTATTCTGTCAAATTTTAACGGTATTAAAATTGCGTTAATTTTACCGGTACCTACGCATTGTTGCCGTCTACCGCATGGGACTCGCTCGACTGTAAAAGTGCCGCCCTATTGTGGGCCCCCGCCTCACGTCGCACATGCACAACACGGCAACGACACACATTAACGAAATGATAATTCCCAATACGAGTACCGGTACTAAGTACCGGTACTGTTTACCGGTATTTGGTACAGGTACTTCTTTCAATTACCGGTACCGTCGTTTTATTGAGGTACCGGTACCAATCCAATTACCGGTACCGTTGTATTATAGAGGTACCGGTACTTGATTTTTACCGTTACCAAATGTACCGGTACCAAACCAATTACCGGTACTGTCGTTTCATAGAGGTACCGGTAATGGATTTTTACCGGTATTCCAACCCCTGATCACTAGTACCATGCGGAAGATACGAGATCGCCCCCTTGGTAAAAGAATTCTGATTCTAGGATATTATACTTAGCTTAGTGGTTCATAATCACGCTGCATGGGCATGGGCGTACTTAATCATAGTCCATGTAAGTAGGCCGAAATAAATATATTCGCGTATGAAAAAGCTTTCATAAACACGTTTTCCGTCTGTTTCAATGTTTATTTATTAATTAAATAAATAATAAATAAATACAATATAAATAAATATACCTATACGGACAAATCACACAGATTGAGCTAGGCCCAAAGTAAGTTCGAGACTTGGATACTAACTCAACGATACTATATTTAATAACAAATACATATATTAGATAAACATCCAAGGCCCAGGCCAATCTGAAAAAGATCATTTTTCATCTAGACCTGACTGGGGATCGAACCTGGGCACCCCGTGTCGCAGGCTGGCGTGTTAACTACTGCGCCACGGAGTGTAACATATAAAACTATTTTATAATTCTTTAGTCATTGTAGATTACTTGTTGCCTTAGCATTGTTGTAATAAGGAACGAAATGACCTTCCGCTACAATATACTCGCGCGCAGGTGACGACTGTTCCGAGCCTAGCCGAGTTTTAACGATGTGTCCCGAACCTCCGGTCGCATCACTGTGCGAGGTCTCCCATTGCGACACTTCGCGGCGAGCCCGGCTGCGGGTCGCCCGCGCCTAGAATTCTTATAATTTCATTCGGAACGCTTTGAGTCCCGTGTGGACGCGTTACCTTGTACTCAATATACATAGTTCTCGTGTAGTGTTTATCCCGTTGATGGGTAAGTGTTGCACAATTATCATTAGTTAAGTGGCCTTATTGGTAAACGGTGAATACCGGGTGTTATTGTGTAGTATCTGTTAATTCGCCACGCTGGTGGTCGTTTTCTTTGTCCGGGTCGGGGACATTCTCGAACATTCCTTTGTTCTACACAGTAACACGTTGTATTGTAATTTATTTTGCGAATAGTTATGCCTCCTAATGTGTTCATTGGCCACTACTAGATAAGTAAATCATAATGTATGCAGTTCTAGAAACATGGTTCCTTGCTGGCTGATTTTGCCTGCCAACATATGAATCTTTTATGAATCTTTGCTTTAAACAAGCCAGTGTATTAAATTTAGTAGATATTTATTTACGCTGTCGTATTAAATTCTAATAAATAAATTAGTAAATTGCTTAAACCCTTTGTCAGTAACGTAAATTATTTAAACGTGGTTTCTTACCCTCCCGTTCGTAATGTTGAGTACGTTTTATAAGAAAAGATGTACAATTAGACGCAAAACATACGAATGCGCATAATCATTGTATCTTAATTCCATTGTAATGAAGCTAGAATCACTTACCGTTGCTTCCTGTTATATAACATGTCGATAAAGTCAATAAATTATCGCCTTCTACTGCTGCCTTTCCGAACTGTCTGTGCTTACGTGGAATTATAATTTTATATAGCCTTACTATTCTTATCTTTCGCTTGGTATGTGATTCTCGCCTCACCGCTTGGCTTCTCATGTACCTGGACTGCCCATCATACACGAATCACCGCTTCCTTGTAGATAACCACCCCTTGGTGCACGCGTGTGATATTCTACAGTCCAGGGCAGAATAAGGGCACCTTTCTAAATATATCAATTGGACGCGTTCCAGGAACACCGTACGGGTTCAACCCGTAGCGATTGACGACGGACTTGATTGCGTCTATTATCTGTTGGCGCTTGATCCTCTACGGGCCGCAGAGGAGGCCTGAGTCATCCACATCCCTGTTGGACATAAGCTGAGCTGCCGTCAACCGCCTGAGCTACCACGCGGTCGCATCCAAGGGGCGTGAGGTTTTTTTCCTGAAGAACCGACCCAACTCTCAGCTTAATACCCAGAATCTAGGCTTCGGACCCACGTTTAACTTCTTGTACTTTTATACATCCATATTAAAATAATTGCTTTAAACTTAACTTAACCTAACCTTAACTTAACTTAATCTAAATCTTAATCTTAATTGTAGTACATATTAATAAATTGTATCTTTGATAAATAATTTGTATTCTTTTATTGTCCGCATAGGTTACCCTATAGATAGGTTAATTTATACGTGACAGGAGCTAGCCGATTATTACTGAAAAAAATATTTCTTAATACTGAAAATCTGGCGGGTATATATTCTTATATGTTTTTAACAGTCAGTTCAATCATAAAATGACTCTGTCCAACCCACAATACCTATAGACGAGGCGCCTATCCTCGTAAAGTTGAATAAAAATCAACCAAGTAAACTAGACACAGTTCAATAATATATTCTTAAAGTAATAAATCCATGTTACGTACAGACAGCAAAATAAGCGCAAAAACTTAGCACCTCAGATTTATCACCGAGAGGCGTTTTTGTTGACCGTATCTAGTGTTCACGCTTCAAGATTATGTAACCATTACTTTTCTTGAAGTGTTTGAAAAATTTATGAAAATATTTTCATACTCGCAAGTGCGGTTCGATATTTTCTGGTATATACGCGATTATGGTAGAATTGTGTTAGTCTGCATTTATTTTCAGAACACTTCAATCCTTTTATGTGCAGTTATGTCATCATCATATCAGCCGCAAGAAGTCCACTGCTGGACATAGGCCTCCCCCAAGGATTTCCAATACGACCGGTTGGAAGCGACCTGCATCCAGCGCCTTCCCGCGACCTTAGTCAGGTCATCCGACCATCTGGTCGGTGGATGTCCGAAGCTGCGCTTGCCGATACGTGGTCGCCATTCGAGAACCCTTCTGCCCCATCGGCCATCGGTTCTACGCAACGCAGTCATGTAATAAGTGCTAAATAATTCGAAATGAAGTAGAATTTTATTCAAATTTGGATATCATGCATCTCTTTTTGAACGTCATATTATTATTTTTAATATTTGCAAAATCGATAAACTACTAGCGTTTCGGAACGACCACATTCTAGAGTAAAGATGTAATGATGTGATAAAGTGTAATGATTCAAACGTTAACTCATACGAGTACATCAAAAGTACATCCATCATACATACATGCAAGAAATAATTGTTTTAACATGATTTCTCTGTAAATAAAAATTAAGAAACTCGATACATATAAACATTTACCCTTGAAACATTTCAATCCTTATTTTTAAAGGATATTTCAGCATTTACAATGTTATTCTGACATTTATTTATTTATCGTATGGTAATATTACAATTGCTGTCAGAACTTAATATTACTTATTATGACATATTCTTATCCTTATCCTTATCCTTACTAATATTATCCTTATCCTTACTAATATTATCCTTACTCCTTACTAATATTATAAATGCGAAAGTGAGTTTGTTTGTTTGTTTATTTGTTTGTTTGTTTGTTTGTTTGTTACGCTTTCACGCCGTAACTTCTGAACCGATCATCATGAAATTTTGCATACAAGTTCTCTAGAGTACGGAGAAGGACATAGGCTACCTTTTATCCCGGGAAAAAGAAATGTTCCCGAGGGATCGACATTGACGCGGGCGGAGCCGCGGGCGAAAGCTAGTTAAATAAATAAATAAGACATGGTGTAATCTTTCCCGCATGGAATCCCTTTTTTGTGCACTCGTGTAATAAGTACTAAGTAGTTCTAGAGTAAGAGATACTCGTGAGTACTTAGTCATCATCATCATTTCGAGTAGGTGTCACGGTCAATCGACCATGCACACCCTGGTGTCAGAGTTCTTCGGAACCGCCTCTCGGCCTCTGACGTGGTTCCTTTAACGACTACCAGATGGTAGCCGGGACCACCAGCTTAACGTGCCTTCCGAAGCACGGAATCATCTTTCTTATCAGACAATCAGGTGATTCAAGCCTGCAATGTCCTAACCAAACTGGAAACAACTAAACAAAGTATGCTTCCGGTGGGAATCGAACCCACGACCCCCGGGTCAACAGGCAAACGCCTTAACCACTGGACCACGGAGGTTGTTACTTAGTAGTTCAGTAACAACAGCAAAGCCAGGTACACAGGCTATTTTTTCAATAACACTACTCAAAGAAATACTCTTAACGGTATTAAAATAAATTCCCCGTAATACCTCTTAGAGATCGCTTTGAAAATGTAAAAACAACAAAGTAATTTATAGTCGGGGAGTCAGTAGCAGTAAGATAATTAGCTTTGCCGTGTATTGTGAAGTAAAATAAACAAAGTAGACTAAGCTACGACTGTAATTCGATAAGGAGATTAGAATTTCGCTGCGTTGAATGCAGAAAATAATTACTAATGACATTCATTCATCATTATCAGGTCCTTTTTAGTCTCCACTACAGGAGCATGACCCTCTCTGTACTACTAGGGCATACTTGGCCAGAGCAGCCAGAGGACTTGGCCTACACTCTCCACGCTGGCCAGACGGGTTGGAGAGGTCTCTTAGATGTTCAAAAGCTTTGTTTAGCTTGTATTCCTAAGTCGCCTTCTACGACATCCATGAGAAGACTTGAAGTGGTCCTATTCTACTCTGCCGGATACCACACGGCTAATGACATAATTACTAAGTATTTATCTGTCTGAGTCAGGAGTTTAATCGCACAAAAACATAAACGAGGAGCCTGATAGTCCAATGGTCCTTAGCATTATCATCGTTTGCTTAAGTGAAGCGACGCCGGGCGCGGTCCCCACTAGGATGGGTCACCGCAAGTGGCATAATAATATCTCAAGCTGTCCGTGCTTCGTAAGGCATGTTAAACCGTTGGTCCTGGCTGTTATTGATGGCAGTCGTTAAGCTATGTCAGATGCCTTTAGGCAGCTTGAAGAATCTGACACCAGCGTTGGCCACTTGCACACACGAAACAAAGCTAACGGGTTGGTCTTATACACGGTCATTTTTTATTCATTTTGGACCTATAAAGGTATTATTCACGTTCCCGTCGATATGAACAACTTTTCCTATGGGACCAATGCTGGGAACTGGGGCCGGTAAGCCACAGAGATCGTCAAAGATGAAATAACTACCTCGCATCGTTATCCTGCTGAGATATTACTCCTGAAGGCTCGGGAAGATGCTGGGTACTGTTCCCGAGGGATCGACATTGACGCGGGCGGAGCTGCAGGCGAAAGCTAGTTAAAAAATAATTTATTCAAATATAATTTACTCAAATATAATTTATTCAAATATATTTTATTCAAATATAATTTATTCAAATATAATTTTATTCAAATATAATTTATTCAAATAGGTAAGGATATCAGCAGGGTAATTTTACTTATATTCATACCTTTGAAACGGGTGACACAAGTGGTAGCCACTAAGGCAAAAAGTACTAAAAAACTTTGTTTACCAATGGTTTCTACTAGCCATTCAAATTACAAAAGAAATATTCAGCAAGGCACTTTGTATCGGAAAACGTTGATTTTCTCCGTTTGCCTCGAGACAGACGAATACACATTGGCTTTCGAACAATGTAAATAAAACAGTTCTATTGTAAAATCAAAAATCACATACGTATTTTTGCTTCGGTTCTAAATCACGTCTGTATTTTTGAGATGTATGTACTTAGATTTTTACCACGACATCGCTTTAAATTAAGAAATAAAATATAGTGAAAAAAAACCATGCAGGCTATGTTCTATGTACGAGAACGACCTATGTCAATTGAACTACCGCCGCCGGAATATATATTGAATAGTATCGTATGTATTTATCATTAACTTATTATAAGATAAAGTAACTATACTATGTCGTCACAACATTATATTTCTAGCCCATTTACTTTTTTATACGTCTATGTTCTAGCCTATGCTGAGAAAGTCTGTTTTAGAGGCAAGATGCAAAGTTTCATATAAAAAAATCTGAACAATCTTAACCCTCAATTGAATTAAACATGAATAAATTTCCGAAAAGCAAAAGAGATATTTAATTGTAAGGACCCCTATTTGCCGGTCGGGTACCTCTGGAGCACAGATTTCAGTTCTGCGCTGTTACCTCCCAACGGGTTAATAAACTGGCCGCCTCTGCTGAATTTTAAAATCTGTAAAAAATGCCTTTTGAAGATTTTTAAAGATAACAGAAGCGGCAAAACTTCTGTTCTCACATGTCCGGGAAATATGTCTACGTATATTGTGATTATTAAGTGAGTGAATGAGGACATGGAGATCTTAGCTCCCAGGTTATTATAAAACTTCCCGGATACTGCATTTTAAAATCTGTTTACAACCTCTTTTAAGGATTTCGAAAGGAAAGAGCGGTAGCTATATTTTCAAGAAAAATACAAATTAAATTAGGTACTTAAGCTGTTAAATATGTTTATAGCCAATTTTATAAATTGTAAATGATGATATGTACCTGGCATATGTATGGCAATAAATAGTTTATTATTATTCTCTTTATTCAATATTAATCTTAAGCCTAGGTTTTATAATATTTGTATAAAAAGTAAAATATAAAAATATGATACAAAACATAAAAAACATTATAAAACCTAAACCTAGCTCGCCGCCAGCAGCGGGGCAAGGCTCAAGCTACCGGCGGATGAGGCTGCAGAGCAAGAAGTGCTGCCTTCTGTATCTGGCCCTTGATCCAGCCATCCAGCGAGAGTCTCCTTAGGTGTTGGTCGAGACTCTTCGCTATTAGGCCGTTTGCAGATACAACTATCGGGACAATGATCGTCGAATCCACATCCCACATAGCAGTCACCTCGTGGGCCAAGTCAAGGTACTTGCTGAGCTTGTCCTTCTTGGCTTTCACGAGGTTATTATTATTATTATTAAGAGCCACTCTGCATCTACGTGTACATAATATCCCTGTAGATACGCCTATCTGTTAAAGCAAAGTCTTCAACGTAGAGCACAGAAAGTTATACAATTTGTAAAGAAAATCCTGTTCCTTCCTTGAAGGGGTGATTCAGCCCGTCGATATGAACAACTTTTGCTATGGGATTAAACTAGAGTGGAGAAAAATAAGTGTGTGTATGTCTTATATTAAACATACACACACTCACTTGTTTTAATCGGAAATACGGACAAATTGTGTGTACATACATGGTTGATATATTTTCAATATACATACGTTCTAAGCTTCAAAATGCATGACTTTAATACTCCAACTGATATTCCGCTGTTTAGCAATGGCACATCAAAGAAACATGACCTTCATATTTTAAGTTGCGTAGCTTGCAAATACAAATTGCTAAAACCAAAACTCCTTTTACACTGAGAGTTTCACCTAGTGTTGTAAAAAACTCGAGTCCGGGAGTCTACATTAACAAACTTAACTAATTTTGCAGACTTGTAGACTAAGACATTTTTAAGACAGAATCGAGTCGAGCACGAGTCGTCAGAGCAAGGACTCAAGTCGACTAAGAACTTGAGTCGCAGAACTAACTCGAGTCGAATATCAAACTCAAAACACTTCTACTCAACAACTATGCAGTACAACAATTTATACAAAGCAATACAAAAAATCTAAAGTTTATTTGATATTAATGATAAGGCACACTACAAATAACTACATTTCACACCACCCCTTAATAGCTACTTACCACACTCGAGCGCGATTCAGTCCATAATCAAACTCGAGCACTCATACCAAACTCGAGTCTAATACGGATATTTGAGTAAAACTAACGCATCGAGTGGAGTCTCTATTTATAACTCGAGCCTTGTGATTTACAGTTCTCGCGAACTCGAGTTTTTATATATTACAACACTAGTTTCACCGGTTAATTACTAAGTTGACAAACGATAGCTAATATTTTTAATTCAAGTACTTTTTAAATATTTTACCTTGAAATGGATTTTGTCTGAGAGTCCGCTCTTAATGTTCTTAATTACGGCCATAAAAAGTTACATCTTTTTTACATTTGTATCTGTCTGGGGTAGTTAAAATTAATTCTTTTTCCTACTTAATTATGTATAAAATTTATTTTTGTGGATTACAAGCATTTTTATGGAACTGCGTCTGCTAGTAGACGTTTTTAAATATTTTTTTATGTTTATCCAAGTCTTCCCATGTAGGTCGTAAGAGGCGACTGTCGAATGAGACCTCTCCACCCCGTCTGGCCAGCGAGGAGAGTGTAGGCGAAATCCTCTGTCTGCTCTGGCCAAGTATAGTTCCGGTAGTACAGAGAGGGTCATGTTCCTGCAGTGGAGACTAAAAAGACCTGATGATGATATTTATATCTAAGTAGTAATTAAAGGAACAGTAATTTGTTTACATAAATAAGGTGTAAATTTAAAGTGTCTATTCTTCCATTCAACAAACATACAATATACAATCTTAAGTCTTGTTATAATCACTCACGAAGGGTTCCGTACAACTGTAACAGACGACCGGATGGACCGATGGCTTAGTAGTTAAATATTGATTTTTAGGGTACCGTATCTCAAAAGGAAAAAACGGAACCCTTATAGGATCACTTGGTTGTCCGTCTGTCTGTTTAATTCTTTACAGCCTCCGTGGTCCAGTGGTTAAGGCGTTTGCCTGTTGACCCGGGGGTCGTGGGTTCGATTCCCACCGGAAGCATACTTTGATTAGTTGTTTCCAGTTTGGTTAGGACATTGCAGGCTTGAATCACCTGATTGTCTGATAATAATGATGATTCCGTGCTTCGGAAGGCACGTAAGCCGGTGGTCCCGGCTGCCATCTGGTAGTCGTTAAAGGAACCACGTCAGAGGCCGAGAGGCGGTTCCGAAGAACTCTGACACCAGGGTGTGCATGGTCTATTGACCGTGACACCTACTCGAAATGATGATTCTTAGTTTTAGGTATTTTATTAATTGAACGAGCGACCATCTCCGTTTCAGCATGAGCATATTTAATTATAGAATTTATTTAGAAAATTAGAATATTTTGTTGTATGTCCTTATAATGAAGCATTTCTGTTTGCGAAATGTTAGCTGGTTCGATAATACATACAACTTTTCTGTCGATTCAGATTTTAGATTTTGTGTGTAACGCCCGAATACTCAAAACCATCTTAAGAGCCCGCCATATGCCAGGCGGCGTGGCGGTACAAACGCGGATGGTCTAAACGCGTTGGCTACTTTGGATATTTTCGTTTTTTAGGAATATTCAAGGGTTATTCGAAAAAGAAAAACATATGATGGCTGCCTTATCAGTAATGCAATAATAATCAAAAGTTTCAAGGTTAATTTTAATGTATTTGGTGAATAATGCTATATACCGAGTAAATTAGACGTGATTTGGAGGCAACTTTGCAATTTTTTTCTATCGAAAAAATTTAACGCAATCGTGTTTTTGAGTCATATAGTTACCAGAGTTAGTCCTGAACTTTGCTGCATTTTTATTTCAACTTGAATATTTAATTATTATTGATATAACAGTCAATCATGCAAAGCAGTGTGAGGTAGTACGGACCCTTAAGAGTATCTTAACTAAAGTCGATCTCAAATCTCGTTCTGTCACTGTCTTGACAATTACCTAGCAAGACAAAGACAGCATGATAATTTGAGTCGAGATTAGTTAAGATTTTTTGAGAATTCGGGGGTTGTATGACTTTGAAATTTCCCTCAGAATGTGTCTATCTTTGACCGCTATACTAATAATCCTTATCCTTATCCTTACTAATATTATAAATGCGAAAGTGAGTTTGTTTGTTTGTTTGTTACGCTTTCACGCCGTAACTACCGAACCGATCATCATGAAATGTTGCATACAAGTTTTCTGGAATATGGAGAAGGACATAAGCTACCTTTTATCCCGGGAAAAAGTATTATTCCCGAGGGATCGGCTTTGACGCGGGCGGAGCCGCGGGCGGAGCCGCGGGCGGAGCCGCGGGCGGAACTAGTCAAATAATAAACTAAGAGGGTGCCCTATACAAAAAAAATACCGTTTTTCGTAGTAAAATAAATTTTGGTGGTACGGAACCCTTAGTACGCGATTCCGACTCACGCTTGGCCGGTTTTATTTTGAAAACATGTCATTTATTAAAATTTTTTTGGATAAACTCAGACAAAATATTAAACTTTAGAAAAATATGACCATTTTGCGTTGAAAACACTTCATCGAGCGTGTGCATGAGACGGCATCAATATGCGTTTGTCAGAACAAAAACAGCCCGCATATAATAATACAGACAGACAAACAATACATTAACAGTAGGGGCATGCCTAAAATTCAAACCATAGACATCTCAAGCAGATAAACGTCAAAGGGGTCGTACCTGTCATGCACATACAAACAAACTTACTAATAATTAATTCTATTCACTTACTTGATTCGCGATTTTGAACGTTAACCGAATACTATTAAGACGGAATTTAGTTTGATTTTATAAGATGTACAGGATGTTTTGTTTAACAAACATTTAATTGAAGATGTCAATGTAATTGAGGTGTCATATCTTAATGTAGTTTGATGATTAATTTCTCTGACAGATCTTTTCAATGGACTTAAAAATTAAGGCGAATGATTTTGTTTTTTTATCAACTACGAGTTATTGTTACTTAATTACGCCAATAACAAGTACTAGGCTGTGCGGATTAGATTAGGTTTGGCATATATGCATAATTTTTTTTTTGCTCTTACACGTGGCGTATTTCAACATCATCATCATCATCACGTCTTTTTAGTCTCCACTGCTGGAGCATGACCCTCTCTGTACTACCGGAGCCATACTTGGCCAGAGCAGACTGAGGATTTGGCCTACACTCTCCTCGCTGGCCAGACGGGTTGGAGAGGTTTCATTGATGTTTATGAGCTTTGTTTAGCTTGTATTTCCTGAGTCGCCTCTTACGACCTCCATGGAAAGACTTGGAGTGGTCCTATTCTACGTGCCAGAATCCACACGGCGTATTTAGCCAGTATCAAATTGAAGTTTCCCGCGCTTTATATTATTGCTTGTTTATCAAGGAAATAAAGGTGGAATTAATTTAGAGACCCAGGCGACAATTTCTAAGAATTGGCTTAATCATAGATGATGCAGCAAGGCGGGCAACCACCAGCCCGCTAGGCAAACCTCGCTACATCTGCACCATGACAGTTTATTTTAGTTATTCAATACATTGTTAATAAACATGGGCATTTATAACACCAAATTTCACCTATTTTACGTTATAAAGCTAAACAATCCAAAACAAAAGCCCTGCTAGTCCGCCAAAATTCCCGCCAAGAACTCATATACAGCATGATTTTGAACCCCCTAGCTTTATTGAAATCTGGGAATCAGAATCCTCAATGGAATATAAAATTGTAAGAAAAAAAAGTAAAAAACGAAAAAGTAAATTAGGTTTCCCATACAAAGGCTTTCTATAAAAGGTTATGATTTTAGTTCCCAGATTTCAATATAGCTAGGGGGCTCAAAATCGAGTTGTATTGTTTCCACATTCCTGATGAAGCACAAGGATTCGCAGGCAAAAGCTCTCTTTATAGCTCTCCTATATAATACCTAAAACTTATGTTTGAACTTACCATTCCTTTTTACGGTTCCGTACTCAAAAAGTAAAAGTTTGAATTTACTTACGCTGTCCGTCCGTCGGTCACAGGGCTGTCTACTGAACCGTTATAGATAGAACCTTAAAATTTTCACAGAATGTGTATAAAGTGAAATCTATTGCCGCTATAACAACAAATAATAAAAATTAAGGCAAAGCATGCAAAAACGTGCTGTTCAGCGTTTTATTTTTTCTTTTATATTGTATGGTGGTACGGAACCCTTGTCCGATTGAAACTCCCACTTGACCGGCTTTCAAATTAATTTATTTTACCTGAAACAAAAAAAAAATACCGAATTAGTTACTGTTCTCAACAAATACATGAAATAATCTTTAAATAAGCGGGTAAAATTTCCTCTCAAAAGCTTTCAAATGTACAATAGAACAAAGCATTCAAAAGCAAGGCAATTGTTTGTCAAAAGCCCCTTTAGTTATAGTTAGCTGAAACTGAAACCCTTATTATAAAAAAAAGAAAAATATGTAGAAAAAAATGTAAGTATAGTTATACTTAATTTTTTTTTATCTACCTAGTTTGGAAGGGTTAAAAGGATTGAAGGGAGAAAATACAGGTTTTTTTTTATACTCGGTACCCTTGTTTATCCGGTACTTGGAATCTCACGGACGCACCCAATCTCGTACCTCTGAATTAGTATTAAAATCGCCATTTTATTTATTAAAAGAAACGGCTTGGGATGTTTGAGAATAGAAATGGGATGAGTGAGGAACAAAATATTATAAATACATAGGATGAGAATTTGTGGGATGAGTAGCTCTCTCCAAAGTTTATCAGAAGCAGATAAGCCATCTATCCATCTTGTGTTTGGTTAGCGTTTTGAGCGTTTCCCGACAGGTACAGGCGTTTCCCCCAGGTAGATAGGTAATATTAAAATCAGAAATGTAAAAATCATACCGTTTTTTTACGTGTATTAGTAGATAGGCATCCATAGCTCAGCCAATACAATATAAACTTATGTTTTCCTAAATACAGCATCCCAATCCCAACATAAATCACAGCTTATGATCGATATTCGATACAAAACAATATTTCCCACAGTCGGTTAAGCCGGCAATTTCTGGAAAAATCCAGTTCAAACCGCTCGGGTATTACGTGGTGACGTCATCCCGCAATCTTGCCCCGCCATGCGCCGATGCCTGTTTTTTTTAACTTTATTTATAGTTTGCTAGTTTCGGCCGATTCGTTATTTCCTGTTTTAGAGCTCAAAATTTATAGCTTCAATTCCCTCCTGAATTCTTATTGGTCCTACTTCCACTGCTTGCTTTTTAAGATTGTTGCGACCTGTTTCCGGTACTAAAATGTTCTTTACACTGTGTAACCTACCCTTTGTGTTCGATATTTTCTTGCTATTTCATTTGCACAAATAATTCTTTTCAATAGGTACTTAGGTTTATTTCTACATTTTGCAGCAATAGTGATTTTTATGCGAAGTGATTTAATTTTTTTTTTTTGATGCTGGAAACAACTCGCTACTATTTTGATAGAAGACACCAAATATTTATTTTTTGTTGGCTTATGAATGAAACGGTATGTTTGTTCGAGTAAAAATTTTGCAACAGAATTTTAAGACCACCGATTCTGTTGAAATTTTGCATAGGTAAGGTACCTACCTACCTACTCATATAATATCGATGTAATATTAAAGAGTCATCGAGTTAATCTGATAATCTAGATCTCACACAAACTGAAACTGGTCACAAAATTTTTTTCGATCATTATATATTTGTTTTTTATAAAAAACTTTATTTTTTATTTATTTTTCTTTTATCTTTTATTTTTATATTTAGGCCCCAATTTTGTAGCACTAAACCTTAACCTATTGTGCTGATATTTTGTGTACTTATATAGTCACATTACAATGCAATATTGTGGTAACATAGACCAAATCTGATGATGGAGTCGGAATGTGGCCATAGGTACTACAAAGCTAAAGAAGATAAACACATCGTGTTTCGGTTTATTTGATTAGTCTTGGAGAGCATTTTACAGTGCAAATTGCTTATAATAAAAAGTTTTGGTAAAAATACAAACTTAAAACAAATAATTGTTATAAAATGTTTTTTTGACCATGATAATTTTCTCTTATGTTCGGTTATGCTAGATTAATAATTTTGTTCAGGATAGAATTTAATGACGTTGTCTCTCTTTTGAGCTTTTTAAGCTTAAAATCAGATTACCAACATTAATACATTTAAACCATCATTTGACTGCCAATTTCGCTTCGAAACGATTATTAAGAACAATATTTGTTAAGCTCATCCCCATCAAGTACTTGTGCATACACAATTCGATTTTGGGATTGCTCGTTTCGGTAAACTTTTGTTTTATTTTATTGTAAAAATAAATATTGCGGTTACTTGTCTGTTTGATTATTTAATGCATTAATAATATGCTTGTAAAAATAATAAATAATATGCGACACGAAGTTCCTTAACGGATTACAGAAGGAATTATTCTCTAGAATGCGTCACATACGAATAACAGTCAACGCATGCACGAATGTGTGAGTAGTGATTCGAATTTCGAATAAATTACAAAATAAGGAATTTTAATGGCCAGTCTTGGCGTTAGTGCTAGCATTATGTAAGAGAGACGCAATTTTTTTTTAAATCTATGGTTGGCTTAGTGTTTCCAACGTTAATTTAAAAAAAAAACAGGTGATACTTATGTGCTTGAGGTCAACATTTCAAAATTCGTGTGAGCAATAGAAATTATAATCCGATTTTGGTTTTTCTAATATGCAATCCGTTTACTTCAATATTTATCATATTATATAACGTTTAATCTATTAATTTTAATTAAAAATTAAATAGAATACAGGTAACAACAACGAATTGCGAGCCTTCTCTTTCGCTAAAAACATTCCTTCCACATTGCATATCTATAATATTCAATTTCTATTTGATAAGACGCTTATAAACTATAAACCATCGCTAAATATACCTTCCACATCTTTCAAATAAATTATCTCAACGCAAAAAAAACACTTCTTAAGAAATCATTACGTACAGAAAAGCGCCGTTATTTTTCGTGTGTCTGCTGCGATATTTCTCGCGAACACATGTTCGGGGCGGAGATGTTGCCAGTATTACAAATTAAAGTGGATGTAGAATTGTCTCCATATAGGTACAATATGTAATGGTATCATTATTGCAGCCATAAAAATTCCACTACTAAACAAAAGCTAGAGATACTTAGTTCCATGAGAGGATATTGCCATACTCACCACGCTTGGCAGGCTTCTTGAGCTTCCGACGGTGCTGCCCATCGGAAGCTTTTTAAAGCTGGGGAGAGATAGGAATTTGTTGGATTTGGAAAGGGAATGAAGGTATCGGGATTCTACTCACTCGGATGCAAGCAAGTAGCAGCTCGGGAGACCTGATGCCATACCTGCAACCACCAGCTGAGGATGACACCCCTGACTATGTAATGGTATGATGTGTAAAAATATACAGAAACATCCTCAACCAGATAACACAGCGGTGTTTCACAAAATGACGATTGCCGTGTTTCCATGCTGGTCTGGGAGAATAGAAAAAGACGTACAATGTGCCAGCTGCTTCTCTTCCCGCGCAGACCGTAGAAGTCGGTCAAGGGAATGGGCGAAAATCGAAATAATCATGACAATAAGCGATGCAGCTAGCAACCCATCACTATTTTGATTTCCTTATCCACCTTTACGCCTACCAACACCCTAAACGTGGCCTTTCGGTCTTACGGCCTTAGGCTCTGTCTACCCCGTAAGAGATAAAGACGTGATAATATGTATGTATGTCAATTGCCGTATCAAAGTAATTCACACATAACACTGACAAAGCCATAGGTTTTATACAACTTTTTTTTTTTTTTTTTACTAAATATTGAATTAGGCATTTGTCTCCCATCTCACCTGATGGTAAGTGACGATGAAGACGAGGATGTTACATGCCTATCCAAGAGATACCCATTTATTCTACTTTTGAATGTCCCGGGACTGTACTTGTTTGGGAATATAGACGCAGGCAGTTCATTCCACACCTTAGCTACTCGAACCAAAAAGGAACTGTCAAAGCGTTTAGTTCGACTCTTTGGTATTCCAACGATAAAAGGGTGAAATTTCTGTCTGCGCCTTGTAGTCCGATGGAGGAATGGTGAGGGTTCAACTAGCTCAAAGAGCGCCTTCGCACACTCTCCAAAATGGATCCTATAAAATACCGATAGACAAGCGACTTTACGGCGATGCTCCAGGGATTGCAATTTCCTATTTGAGACCACGTCGTTGTTTATGAGCCTCGTTGCTATACGCCAACATCAGTACAATTGTCAGACTTATATTTTATTTTATATCTTTCACTTTATAAAGTGCTTCAAAGTTCATGAGTTCCTACTAATTTTGCTAAAATGTGTAGAAAACTGTGACGTCACGCGGAACTGGCATATAACTTTTATGTTTAATTGATTAAAGAAAAAAAATAAGTGTCCAATATATTTTGATATCTAACTGACGAAATGATTCTGTTGTTTTAGGAAACTAGCTGAACTAGCTAACCAATGCAAACAACTATAGAAAAATATTCAAATACTAGCTATTGTCCGCGGCTCCGCCCGCCTTAATGTCGATCCTCGAGAACAGTAGAACTTCCCGGAATGAAAGGTACTCTATGTTCTTCTTCAGGCCTCAAACTTCCTAACCAAACCAACCTTCATACCAAATTTCATCCAAATTGGTTCAATGTTTGTTTATAATATTATTATGGAGTATCGATTAGTACATAAATGACAATTGATAAATGTTCTAAGAAATCTTTATCCCTTTGTAAGAAATTGTTCTTAGAAATATTCTCAATTTTATAGATATAAAAACAAAGGGATATTAATTAAATATTGTCTTAATCTTTCCCCAAACGATAATAGAATAAGAAGTATAATTTTTCCATAGTTAACAACTTCAGAGGTTAGCTTTTATAACAATACATTTTAATTAACAGGTTATCATTCTATTCTCTAGTTATTTTGTACATGTTGCCTGTATATTATCTGTGCACGCCCCCTGTCAGCCATCTTGGCCGATGGACCTTCGGAGATAGTTTTGTAGATTATAATATGAATATTTTTTGTTTATTGTTGCGAGTACTTGCGAAGGTGGAAAAATAAAATAAGAATCCTCTCTAAATATTTAAGATATTTTAATTCTAAAGAAAATTTATATTAATGAAATAACTCCCTAAATTTAGGGTATAAAATGTAAGTCAACGAATATATTAGATCTATTCAAAAGTCTATGTGGCACAAAAGCTCTCCACCATAACATAATCTTAACACTTCGGCCATAACACATAGTTGTACAAAATTATACAAGCATGTATCATTTTTTTCCGTTCTAAATCTTTAAGAGTCTATGTCATATAAAAAAGCCTAAACATCATGTTATTTAAACACTTCGCCAATACCAGATAGCTAGCTACAAGGACTGTTAAAAAAGTCGTTGAAACTTTTCCAGTTTGTTTGTTTAGTTTTCGTGAGTGTAAGTGGCCAACACTAGTAACAGGCTGCGTCCAGTGTCAAATGTCACCTCAATAGGTGTGTGATATGCGAGTGTGCAGTAAGTTAAAAAAATGCTATTATTTAAAAATCATAGCCATTATGACTTACTGAGTAAATAGAGCCAAAGTTCATTCGTTTAACATAATATTTAAGGACACCCCATGTAATGTTATTATTGAAGTGAAACTTTTTAAAAGCGTTGGGAATTTTATAAGATGGGAAAAAACCATTCAACACCGTACACTGTTACCAGGGGCATTAACTACTACAGGGTGACAGTGCCACGGGCCCCCGTGATCCTAGGCGACCCCGGGTCGAAGTAAAAAAGCGCGGGGGGGAGGGGGGTTTCAAAGGTCAGCAAGAAGCCCCCGATGCTGAACTCAAGATATGGTGGGCCCATTGTACGAATTTGCCACGCGCCTCAAATGGTATAGTTATAATAAATATATACGGACAAATCACACAGATTGAGCTAGCCCCAAAGTAAGTTCAAGACTTGTGTTATGGGATACTAACTCAAAGATACTATATTTTTTAACAAATACATATATAGATACACATCCAAGACCCAGGCCAATCTGAAAAAGATCATTTTCCATCTTGACCTGGCCGGGAATCGAACCCGGTCACTCCGTGTCGCAGGCAGGCGTGTTGACTGCGCCACGGAGCTAGTCTTGGTTACGCCACTGCTGACTGTTACCGTTAATGTTACCACCTCTTAAGAGTAGAACCGATTCACTTCTGTTGGCACTCCAGGACTGCCACAGTTTTTGACATAATATAGAGCGATAGAGAGGCGCGATCGGCCTAAGCGTTCGGCTTGTGACGCATCTATCTCTCTTCCACCTAGCGTTGCCATCTCTACTCTACAAGTCAAATAGCCGGATATACCCTTAAAAAATCCGGAGTTTTGGGTCCCAAAGCGAAGCAAAGATTTTTGACAAAAATTTCGAATAAAACATATTTAAAAGCCAGACTTCATTGAACTTACGTTTAGTTACGCGCGTCAGTAAATCTCGTCTTGCTCGCTCGCCGCTACTGATTCACAGTCATCATCATCATTTCGAGTAGGTGTCATGTTCAATGGACCATGCACACCCTGGTGTCAGAGTTCTTCGAAACCGCCTCTCAGCCTCTGACGTGGTTTCTTTAACGACTACCAGATGGCAGCCGGGACCAACAGCTTAACGTGCCTTCCGAAGCACGAAATCATCTTTATTATCAGACAATCAGGTGATTCACGCCTGCAATGTCCTAACCAAACTGGAAACAACCAAACAAAGTATGCTTCCCGTGGGAATCGAACCCACGACCCGGTCTACAGGCAAACGCCTTAATCGCTGGACCACGGAGGTAGTTTGGAGAGGTGATTCACAGTGATTGAATTGAACGATAGTTTACAAAGCCTAATAAAAGTCGGACAGGCCGGACGCAGTCAAATTTGGCCGGACAAGAGGTCAAAAAGCCGAACACTGTCCGGCTTTATCCGGACGGATCGCAACGCTACTTCCACCATTATCACTTAAAATTATCGTCCGTAAATCGACTTTACATATAATTAATTTTTAAATTAAAGAAAAAAAAAAATATTTGTTTATTGTTTTTATTTTATATTGCCAGCTCTATAACTATTAAAAAGTCTGTGTCAGACGAAGATCACATGTCTCACAAAAACTCCCCCCCATCACGTAATCTTAACACTTCGGCAATACGAGATAGTTGTACGAACTTAGTTATAATGAAAAATGTTCGCAACTCACAAACGGTGTTCGTTCTTCGTAACTTTATATTGCAATTTTGTCGTACAATATGGAACTTGAAATTGATTTTCTGACCGCCATATTGTTGGTAGTGCTCACATCAATCTTGTTGCACATCATATTTTGTTTAGTTCTGTGAAAGGAAAAAGATTGTATAGCTAGCTACTTGGTTATATGTAATCTTCGTAAAGTTGCTTGCCTATCGGTAATTATAGGATCCATTTTGGAGAGTGTGCGAAAGCGCTCTTTGAGCTAGAACCTTCCCCATTCCTCCATCGGACTACGAGACGCAGACAGCAATTTCACCCTTTTATCGTTGGAATACCAAAGAGTCGAACTAAACGCTTTGACAGTTCTTTTTTGGTTCGAGTAGCTAAGGTGTGGAATGAATTGCCTGCGTTTATATTCCCAGACAAGTACAGTCCCGGGACATTCAAAAGTAGAATAAATGGGTATCTTTTGAATAGGCATGTAATATCCTCGTCTTCATCGTCACTTACCATCAGGTGAGATGGGAGACAAATGCCTACTTCAATAGCTGGAAAAAAAAAATCTTGTCTTCAATGGGGCCGATTCAGAATCGGAAGCACGTCTAACCTTCGCATTATTTTGTACTTACCCCATGCCTTTCTCACCCACACGGTGTATTTCAAAAAGGACTGTATGAGCTTTAGAATATCACCCAATGCGTAGTGCCTGTAGTCCTCTAGCTTAGGATATGCTGATCCTAAGAGGTCCAAACGCTTACCAGCCAACGAGTCACAAAGTCATTTTCTCTCATTGTCTCCTCCGATTCTTCACATGCCCTACATAGTGGGCTTTCGACAATTTTCAGTGTAAAGATGTAACTGTGGTTGTATGTAATACTTTAAGAGTAAATTCAGTTCATCAAAACGATCAACTTACACTATGACACCAATTAAGAAGTCTAGTTGCCCTATAGTAAGCTTTAGAACAATGGAATTGTCATTAACTGTTATATGGTATCTTTTGCGTATATATGTTAGAGTGCAACACTGGCATCAGATTATTCAAGTAGCCTGGAGGTATCTGACATAACGACGTACATGTAATACTTGGTAAGGCTTAGTGTACAAATTCGCTGAACTGTCGAATTCTTCTAATATTGTAGACGCAACGTTAGTATTATTGTATTTTATATATAACATAAATAAATACAAATTATTTATATACTAATGACACAGATTGAGCAACCCCAAAAGTAAATTCTAGACTGGTGTTATAGAATACTTACTAACACAACGGTACTATATTTTATAGCAAATATATTTAAAGAACATCTGAGATCCAGGCCAATCTAAAAAATAACATTCTCCATCTTTGATCTGACCGGGGATCGAGCCCGGGACTACCGATATGGCAGCCTGGCCTGATGGCCACAGAGCTCCTCAGAAAATAAACTTTTCTTCTTAAAAGAAATTACTATCAGGCTAGTAAAATTCAACCAAATTAGTTTATTTGCTTAACGTCGTTGTTTTTCTAATGAAAGATTATTTAGCAATTCCAGAGTTGGTTATCTACTGAACATGCATTAAAGTACAGATATATTATCTATACTATACTGATATCACATATAGGAAGGATTTGATTATGTTTTTGTGTTTGTTTTTGTAAAAATTTAAAAATTATCGATAAAAAATTTCCACCTGTGGAAAGAAACATCATAAGCGAGTAACATAGGCTACAATTTACGCAGACACAGTCGCGGAAAACAGCTAGTAACATAACAAGACGTTTGCATATGACTGCACAATAATCTATCACAAGCACCTCGTTAAACGCATACGCTCCAAATGGCTTACGTAAATTGCATCCATGCAGGAGAACTGCATCTCGCGATATTATATGAATATACTATATGTACTAGCCGTAAGGTTCCCGGCTGAGTAGAATAGGACCACTCCTAGTCTTCCCATGGATGTCGTAAGAGGCGACTTAGGAAATACAAGCTAAACAAAGCTCATAAACATCTATGAGACCTCAACCCGTCTGGCCAACGAGGAGAGTGTAGGCCAAATCTCTGTCTGCTCTGGCCAAGTATTGCTCCGGTAGTATAAAGAGGGTCATGCTCTTGCAGTGGAGACTAAAAAGTCCTGATGATGATGATGATGACTATATGTACGACATACAATATGTCAATTTCTAACAAGACAAATCGGCTTATTTGTTCATTCATTTATTTCATATGCTTAGGTCATTTAAATATTACGTAATCAGCGAATGGGGGGTGAGGGGTCTGGGCTAGGCTTATTTTTGCTGATAAAGGGATGGAAGGGTAACATTTTGTAAAATAAACAAATATATTTTGTAAAAATTATAGCAATGTTTCAGTAAGCTTGGGGGGAAGATTACTTTTGCTGACAAGAGGGAGGAGGGACTTGAATGGTCCCTTACACAATGGTATCTAATGTCCCTTAGACGCTATAACAACTCATGGATCATGAAATTTTACTCACCTTGTTAGGGGTTCAGAAAATGTGATAATCTCCTTGTCATACAGAAAAAGTAAAAGAAGATAAGATCCTTATCATCTGGAAACGGTACCGATGAAAAGGAGATCCTACACATCCAGAAAAAATACAAAATAAAAGGAGATAAGATTTTTGTCATCTATAAAAAGTACTAAATTATAAGGATGTAAGATCCTTCTCATTCAGAAAAATCAGAAAAAGTACAAAATAAAAGAAGATAACACTTTTTTTGTTGTCCAGAAAATGTACTCCATCCGAGGGATTTAGGTACATAAAGGCGAGCGAAGCCGTAAGAGCTAGTTCTCACTACATTTTACATTGACATTTATTAGGAAGCAACTCAATAGATAACAAAAGGATGATTATGCAACTGCAGTTCGACGACCAGTTAACGAATACTAATGTCCAAGCTCGGGGAATTAAAAGGTCATTTTTTATGATCAAACAAATTGTCACCTCGCTGAGATGTTCTATCTGACAGAACATTGGCCTGGATTTGTTAATATTGGAAATTGTTGTGGGATTTAAAAAAAAACCAGCCAAGGGCGAGTCGGACTCGCGCACGAAGGGTTCCGTACCGTTATCTATATAGACTGCAAAAAAAATCATGTCTGTTGTATGGGAGCCTCCCTTAAAAATTAATTTTCAGACGACGGACAGCGGAGCGAAATTAATAGGGTCCCGTTTTTACCCTTTGGGTACGGAACCCTAAAAACACAAAGAAAATCTGTACCGTTTTATATGTTGGGCATTGCATATAACATAATAGTGCCTTCACAACTAAATAAAAAAATAATATAAACATTACTTGCGTTGTGCAACGCTGACCTGCCGCCATTTTGTAAATGGCGCCATCTTGAGTGACGCGCGTTGACACCAGTGTCAAGGGTAATGTCAATCAGTTTGACGTTTTTATCCTAGAGACCTGACCACGGACTTATTTTTTTATTACACCACTGCCCGAAAGGAGTGTATGTTTCAGTGTTCAAAAAAGTATGCGTCAAAAATATTTGTCTATTGTAAGTTTTTTATACCACCATAACTTCTAAATGCCTTAACGGATTTGGATACCAAAAAATATAAAAAATACAAATTCACCGATTAGCCGGGTGAATTTCTTTGGGGTCTTTTATCTTTGTTTTTTACCTTTTTTCTTGCAATTCTATATTCCATCAGGGATTCTGATACCAAGATTTCAATATAGCTCTAAGGTTTACGTTATAAAACATGGTGTAACAACGATAACATTCTAAAACATTAAATATTATCAAAAATGTTATCGTGTTACACATTGTTTGTTTGTCTTTTTTGCACATAAAAAAAAAATAATAACGAAAGGCGGACTTATCCCAATAAGGGATTTCTTCCAGTCAACCGGTATTCGAAAATATAAGTAAGAAAGCTAAAGGGTAGCGTAACAAAAATGAGGGTAGCGTAAAAAAACACATTGTTTTATACGTTATATAACTGCTGTGTGGGAGCACCTTTACACTTCGTTAGATATTATAAACGGTGAAAAATGGTCGGCGAAGAAGCATTATGGTCAATACTTACAGGTTTCACTGCAATATTTCACAATCATATAAATCTTGCTATTTCACAGCATCCTGTACGACTGGTTCTAATTACTAAAGGTTACGGGTTCACATTAGTCGAGTAAATTGGCGAGCGAATCATAAAATTAGTGTTCATCATCATTACGGCTGCAAAATTACACTGCTGGCCAAGGGCCTCTCCCTAGGATTCGTCGTTCCATGGGAGGATAGTGTCATATTCAACACGCTCGGCAGGCGGGTTGGCGAGCGCAGTTTCTTTGGCTTCTTTAGCTTCCAACTGCTGCCCATCGGAAGCTGGGGAAAGAAAGGAATTTGTTGGATCTGGGAAGGGAATGAAGGTATCGGGATACTCTCACTCGGATGAGGATTGAATGCTGTAAGTCTGGGAGGGCCAAGTGTTGATGGATTCTTATCTTAAATGTAATTTCCTTTAACAAACCTTAAATACATGTATGCGTGTCATATTTGATAAAAACAAAATGGGTAGAAAGAATTTTTTATTTACGGACGATGGACAACGAATTCCTAATAACATAAATAATAAATATATACGGACAAATCACACAGATTGAGCTAGCCCCAAGGTAAGTTCGAGACTTGTGTTATGGGATACTAACTCAACGATACTATATTTTATAACAAATACATATAAAGATACACATCCAAGAGCCAGGCCAATCTGAAAAAGATCATTTTCCATCTTGACCTGGCCGGGGATCGAACCCGGGCACTCCGTGTCGCAAGCTGGCGTGTTAACCACTGCGCCACGGAGCTGTCAAAATTTATCATTAAAAGTGTTGTGTTTATTATTTTGCATGAAGAAAGAGATTAAAAAGAACAGATATAATGCAAGCACATATTAGGTGTTATACCACAGGTTACTGAATAATTATACTACACCACCACAGTTATACTAACAGTATAATTGGTATTTGCTCAGGGTCATTTTAAAATTTTATTGGTTACAAAACCGATTATGTACTCGCCTCACCTAGTTATTGTTGTTCGTGTGTCCAACACTGTTGTCAGATTTGTCAAGCTACCAAAAGGCATCTGACATAGCTTAGCGACTGCCATCAATGATTACATGTCTTCCAAAGCACGGAGGAGCTAGAGATATTTTTATGCCACTTGCGGGCACCCATCCTAACGGGGACTGCGCCCAGGGTTGCCTAACATCCGTAAGCGCTATGCTCGAGACCACTGGGCCATCATGCTCTTCACCCAGTAAACTCGTACAATATGAACTTAATCTTAGTGTTTGGATGCTGTTAGGTAATTTTAGGTGAGGCCGTCGCTATAGCAACCGGTAATCCTAGGGCCACACGAGACTTCTGACCATCTTTGAAGTAAATTACAAGATATGACAATATGAATACACAGGTTTTTGAAAAAGGATTTTACTCAGACGTAATCACAAATGATAGAAAAATTAAAATCGGTGACAGCTGCATATTATTTTTATTTTTTCAAAAATTTTCCTTCTGTTCCAATATTTATTTATTTTTAATAATTATATACTTCTAAATACTGAAAATCTAGCGGGAACTCTAATTTTTACAGGTTTTACTAGCTTTCGCCGGCGGCTCCGCCCGCGTTAATGGCGATCCCTCGGAAATAGTACTTTTTCCCGGGACATAAGGTAGCCTATGTCCTTCTCCGTACTCTAGAGAACTTGTATGCAAAATTTCATGACGATCGGTTCAAGAGTTACGGCGTCAAAGCGTAACAAACACACAAACAAACTCACTTTCGCATTTATAATTTTCATTTTCAGCTTTAGCATTTTCCCCAGTCAATAATCAATTTCCTACCTATATCTCGATATTTTCTTACTAAAACTCATATAACTATTTGAATTTCTCGTCTCGGGTTCATCATCATTTCGAGTAGGTGTCACGGTCAATCAACCATGCACACCCTGGTGGCAGAGTTCTTCGGAACCGCCTCTCGACCTCTTTGTGGTTACTTTAACGACTACCAGGTGGTAGCCGGGACCAACGGCTTAACGTGCCTTCCGAAGCACGGAATCATCTTTATTTTCAGACAATCATAACAATATTGAAAAAATATAATTTAAATCTATTTTAGTATCCAAAGTCGTCTCCATATATGTATTTGTAACTCAGTGACCCTGGACTATGGACCTATGATTTAGTGACTACCTTAGTGCTTTATTGTATAGCCTAGAGTCCCCAGAGTGCCTATGGCCGTTAGTCAAGATTAAAATGTGTGGGATGAAAAGATTGTGAAGCTTAGTGAGGAGGTATGAAATAAGATTTTTACTAAAGCTCTTTTAACACTTTTATATAAGTGTTAGCTTTTTTAACAAAATAACATTCCGAAGAATATAAAAAGTACTTGAATGTACTAATGTAAAAAAAATAATTAAGTATAATGATACTTAATTAATTTTTTCGTCACATATTTTCAATTTAAATAAAAAACTATATTTTTTTAAGCTGGTTTCGAATAAAAGAAAAACGTAGAATGTACCACCTGCTTTTCTTCCCGCGCAGATTGTAAAGCCGATCGAGGGAATGAGCGAAAATCTTTTCCCTATTCATCCGAGTGAGTACCCCAATCTTCAATCCCTTCCTAAATCCAACAAATTCCTATCCTTCCCCAGTTTAAAAATGCTTCTGATAGGCAGCAGCGTCGGAAGCACAATAAGCCAATGAAACTGCAGTATGGCAATATGTTCCCGTGGAACATTCGAACAGCAGGATTGTGTAATGGGCTTCCATCCCGAGGTGTTCTCTGTGTTATGACCTGGGGTCCTTCAAAGACGTATTTACAGGTATCTTAAGAGTCAAATTTGACTAGCTCCGTGGCGCAGCGGTCAACACGCCAGCCTGCGACACGGAGTGACCGGGTTCGATCCCCGGCCAGGACAAGATGGAAAATGATCTTTTTCAGATTGGCCTGGGTCTTGGATGTGTATCTATCTATATATGTATTTGTTATAAAATATAGTATCGTTGAGTTAGTATCCCAAAACACAAGTCTCGAACTTACTTTGGGGCTAGCTCAATCTGTGTGATTTGTCCGTATATATTGATTTAATTAAATATAAATTAAATCAAAATGGAACGAAGAATCCATAAGAGAGGCCTACGTCCAGCACTGGTCTTCTTAGGGCTGAAATGGTGACAAAATAACAGACAAATAAACATATGGGTTTATTTGTCTGTTTGTCCTACATTATCCCCGGAACACATTCTACACCTTCGAAAATAAACTTATTATGTCTGTTATTAAATCAACAGCCTCCGTGGTCCAGTGGTTAAGGCGTTTGCCTGTTGACCCGGGGGTCGTGGGTTCGATTCCCAACGGAAGCATACTTTGTTTAGTTGTTTCTAGTTTGGTTAGGACATTGCTGGCGTGAATCACCTGATTGTCTGATAATAAAGATGATTCCGTGCTTCGTAAGGCACGTTAAGCCGATGGTCCCGGCTGCCATCTGGTAGTCGTTAAAGGAATCACGTCACCAGGGTGTGCATGGTCTATTAACCGTGACACCTACTCGAAATGATGATGATGTTATTAAATTAAATTTCTTTATTGCAGATAACTCAGATCCATTAATGAGTATACAAATTCTCTTACAAGATAATTCCGAAATCTGTGTGTACAGAGCACACCTCATATCCTTACAAATGATTCGGAATTGTGGAAGATTGATGACAAGGTGCGGCTTACGTGGCCCACACGAGTACCGACAGCAAAAAAGTACTTTTTTAAATTTAAAATTTGATTAGGAAAAAAGTTTGTTTGATTGTAAGGCAATCTTTTTTCTACTATTTAATCTTAGATTATATTACATATGAATGACTAGCTTTCACCCGCGGCTCTACCTGCGTCAATTAATATACATATCCATACCGAATTACAGCTTTTGAGCACTTTAAGTCTCTGAGTATAACCACAGACGGACAGACGGACTAACAGACGACCGGACAGACAAGGCTATAAGGATTCCTTGTTTACTACGGAACCCTAAAAAGATACATATATAGATAAATCTCCAAGATCGAGGCCAATCTAAAAAAAATGTTTTCTATCTTGACCTGACCTGGGATGTAACCCGAGACCCTGCGATATAAAGGTACTGCGGTACCACTGTGCCACTAAGGTCGTTGTAAATAAAATAATTAACAACACAAAGTTTTACAAGATAAAGTTTAAAAACAAAGGCCATTGAAATTCAAAATTGAAATTCAAAAACGTTTTTTTTTTTTTTTATTTAATATAGGCACGCTTACAGCAGTTACATATGGGTATTATTTTTAAAACACTTTATACACAGTTTGGTTAATATGTACATGCCAGTTAATAGCGTACACAACATTCCCTTGAGTCATCAATTCGCTACCGTTATTTACAATAATAATGAAAATTAATTATACATAACAAAGAATAAAAAGGAAAAAATATACATATTAAATCAGTAAAATGCAAGTTATAAATAGTTTAGTTTTCAATTATTTGTTTATCTAAGTGTTCCAGCATTTTAGATTTGAAAATGTTATAACGTTTATTTAACATAGGTCATTTGGATATTTTCAACTGAGAACATTGGTCTCACGTCATGGCATATAACAAGCGAACGCTCAAGACAAGACGCATTAACGATCAAAACATATGTCAAGTGACATTGGTTGGTTTAGGAGATACAGACAAACGAACATACATAGCATCACGTCTTTTTCCCTTGCGGGGTAGACAGAGTCTAGGTCTATAAGACCTTATGGCCACGTTCAGCATGTTGGTGGGCATCTTCTGTTTTCCACCTCTACGCCAACCAACACGCTAAACGTGGCCTTTCGGTCTTATGAGTTTAGGCTCTGTCTACCCTGTAAAGGATAAAGACGTGATAATATATATGGATGTATGTGACAAGTCTGATATGCCGACCATACATGACACTGCAGCGAAAGCGGAAATCCGACGGAAAGAGAGTTCAACTCGCAATCTTCTTTGATACAGAAAAAAATGATTTTATAAGTTACCGGCGAGGCATCCTCGAATGGATTTTAAATCTATTTATCATCTCGCGACTTTCTCGTACTTTTTCTTAAGTTACTTAAGTTGGAGACTGATAAATGATGTGTTTTCTTTACGTCTAACCGTTTCTTTTGGTGTCTGAAGGGCGTTTATTTAAGTTATACAGTCGAGTCGAGATAGCAATAATATTTAATGTAAAAAACCGATTTCAATCAAACTGAACCTATTTTAATCCTAACTAATATTAAAAATGCGAAAGTAAGTTTGTTTGTTTGTTACGCTTTCACGCCGTAACTACTGGACCATCATGAAATGTTCTCTGGAGTACGGAGAAGGACATAGGCTACCTTTTATCCCGAGAAAAAGTACTATTCCCGAGGAATTGACATTAACGCTGGCGGAGCCGCGGACGAAAGCTAGTAAAATATAAATGGGACCGATATGAAAGAATGTCCTTTATAACGAAAAAGGCATGGAAGAGTCATGCAGAAACAAACATAAAAAATCTTCCATGCTGGTCTGGGAGAAAATAAAAAACGTGGAATGTGCCAGCTGCTTCTCTTCCCACGCAGACCGTAGAAGTCGGGCAAGGGACTGCGGCTAGCAATCCATCACTATTTTGATTCCGTTTTCCACCTTTACGCCACCAACACGCTAAACGTAGCCTTTCGGTTTTATGTCTAAGCTCTGTCTACCCCGTAAGGGATAAAGACGGGATAATATGTATGTATGTAAACAAAAAATACAACCGAATTTAAATATATAAACGGAAATAAATAAATATATACGGACAAATCACACAGAGTGAGCTAGCCCCAAAGTAAGTTCGAGACTTGTGTTATGGGATACTAACTCAACGATACTATATTTTATAACAAATACATACATAGATAAACATCCAAGACCCAGGCCAATCTGAAAAAGATCATTTTCCATCTTGACCTAACCGGGGATCGAACCCGGAGCCCAGGCTGCAGGCTGGCGTGTTAACCACTGCGCCACGGAGATCGCCGAATGAGATTTCTTCTTACCACAACCCTTCCTCAAGAAATCCCTTAGGCTAAGAACGACAACTTCCTAAAATGACAACTTTGAATGAACTGCCTGCGGCGGTATTCCCGAATCGATACGACATTAGAACCTTCAAAAAACGAGTCTATATTTTCATAAAAGGTCGGCGCTCTTGCCACACCCCAGCCAGTTGTTGCAGTAGTCTATGGGCAGCGATGATCGCTTACCATCAGGTGAACCGCTTGCTCTTGTCATAAAAAAAAATCTTTTTAAATTGACATCTTTCTTAAATTACACATTCCCAAAACGACGACTTCCTAAAATGACAAATTCTTACAACTTACAACGAATACTTTGTCATTCATACAGACACTGTATAACCATTGAAAAACTAAAAGAAATAAGCCAAACAGAATTCGGTGTCATCATAATAAGAATAACTCAGACCCTCGCTAAGAAACATCAAGACCCCTATTTTCCAACAAAAAGACAGATATTTTTATTAAAGCCCGAATTAATTAAGCAATAGATTCTATTAAGATAATTTTAATGAACAAAAGGAGTTTATCAAAGAGCCAGAAATATATTTAAGGGAGTTTTTAAGGGTTGAATTCGGAGACAAGGGGTAGTTAGTTAATTGAGAAATTAACTCCTTTTTGTTGTGAAAAAGTGCCTGCCTACTAATCAAGCGGAGTTTGCGAAGTAAGATTTGACTTGACATTTTTGTAAATTGAGGGTAGGTTAAAAAGAAGCCTCATCTTATAGACTCGTATTGTTTCCTTTCCTTACTAATATTATAAATGCGAAAGTGAGTTTGTTTCTTTGTTTGTTTGTTACGCTTTCAAGCCGTAACTACTGAACCGATCATCAACAGAAGAGAAATTGCTTGGGGTCCTTCAAAAGGCATGTTTACAGGTATCTTAAGAGTCGGAAACGCATCAGCACCTCCTCTGGTGTTGCAGATGTCCATGGGCGACAATGACCACTTTCCATCAGGTGGTTCGTCTGCTCGTTAGCCGTCAAATATGCATTAAAAAAAAGAAGGTGCCATTTTAGATTTTGTGTGACGTCACATACATAGGGTAAAGGTTTTGGTCGCTATGTATGACGCTATTTTATATTTTTGTTTCATATTGTTAATCAGTGGTAACAGAGTTTTTCTGTTGAAATAATACAGACATTTCAAACGATTTAAATTTAATTTACTTAAACCTGATAAGGGGGCGTCCATTAATCGCGTCATATTTTATAGGGGGGGGAGGGGGTCAACAAAAAATCACTAATGATCACCACAGGGGAGGGGGGGGGGTATGGACACGTATCACGTGTAATTTTTTTGTTCCTCTGTGCTATACTTTATTATAGTCAATAAAATAAAAATATTAGTTCGCTATTATTTTTTAAATCTCTCTGTACTTCAGCTCAAAAAAAAATTTGCAAAATCACCGTCAAATGCATCGGAAGACAACAGAAATGAGGGATACAAGTTTTGAAAATGCTCTTGCCTGTCCATCACGGGTGCTCGCAACGCGCCGTAGTGCTAAAACAAGCCAAAAACGTATGACGCGATTAATGGACGCCCCCTAATCTGGTGGGAAGGCCGTATAACCACAACTCATTTATACGAATGTTGCATGATCCGATGACCCAATAGTACATAAAATGTCCAAATCACTCATCATTTTGATATTATTTTAAAGCCCTACTTATTTTATTACACCTCATTAAAAATAACTTGTAACGAATCAAACATCACACGTTGGTTTCGTAATAGCTTTGCGCAATACTGCAAGATGAAGTAATGTTATGTGCACATAACCTCGTCATCCCAGCGAGTTCCCGATTGCATCCTAAGTTATAGATTTTGAAATTTTTTTTGGAACGAATATGTAGCTAGCTCCAAGTGAGCTTTCGCTACTTCACAGGGCGTTTGAGGAGAGGGCAGTGTGCCCTCAACCTATATAGACAACATCATCAAAGGGCCCCAGGAGGGACGGACCTCGGCTTTGGGCGTTGGGTGTGTGCGCTTGGATTCTTGGAGAGTCAGCAAACTTTCGTATTGCCTGATGGGCCGCGTATACATGCATGCAAAGCCTTTGGAGAGCAGCAACTCTCATCTTTTGCTTTACTTTTTGGGCCGAACGCTACGTTGCCAGAAGGGCCTATCCTCGCAAGGTGCAAGTCACCCGGGACCGCCGGGCGGCCACCAGTAATCGGAGCTAATCCTACTCTACGCACTCTGTTTCGGTGGCGACTGCGTGGTGTTCGGATAAAGAGATTCCTCTGGCTATTCGGAGCCGAAGAGGGGTCGGGGCGGGTGAGTTGTAAAGGTACGGAGGAGATTTTTATATGGCTTTTACTAGTCATGCTGAGATATTATAATATCATCATCATCTCAGCCCCAAGAAGTTCACTGTTGGGCATAGTGGTCACCATTATAGAACCCTTATGCCCAATCAGCTATCGGTTCTACGTGCTCTTTGCCTCGCTCACTGCCACTTTAAAGCACAGAAGCACTAAAATTGCGAGAAAAAGCATACACAAGTAGGCTTGGCGTCTGGCAGGCACTCATTACTAACCAAACATTTTACTATAACCATACTTCCTTAAAAATATTAAATATGAATCCAAAACCAACTTCCATAGAGGTTATCGGAGGTCACATAGTCTTTGAAACTCAGGGTCCCGGGTTAATTCCTTGGACAGGGCCTGATAGAAAACGATCTTTTTCATATTGGCCTTGGTCTTGGATGTTCTACTATTATTATTTATAACCATTACATATAGAGGTACGAATACGTTACGACACAAGTTCACAAACTTAGTATGGCGCTTAATCTGTATCATCATCATCATCAGGTTTTTTAAGTCTCCACTGCAGAAGCATGACCCTCTCTGTACTACCGGAGCCATACTTGGCCAAAGCAGACAGATGATTTGGCCTACACTCTCCTCGCTGGCCAGACGGGTTGGAAAGGTCTCATTGATGTTTATGAGCTTTGTTTAGCTTGTATTTCCTAACGCCTCTTACGACCTCCATGGGAAGACTAGGAGTGGTCCTATTCTACTCTGTCGGAAACCACACGGCTTATCTGTAAAATCTGTCCATATCCCTATAACTTGCTTCTGTTGCCTATTAACGCTTCAACCACTGAACGGATGAATTAAAAAAAAAACAGTTTATTTATCACTCGTCACTATCGCAATAATAATATTACCCAACACCGCAAGGTTGAGTAATGTGTACATATAATCGCATTATAATAATACGTGATTGACAAGCGGACTTGGTAAATTAGTCAAGATCGTGGTAAAAAGATTAGACATGGCTTCGTCTACGTTCACTATGTGTTAATGTGGGATCGGTTGTTGCGAAAATTCTATGTTTTAATATCCACACTAATATTTTAATGCGAAAGTAACTGTCTGTCTGTCAATTTAACTATTCCTATTAAATTTACATTTATTTTGAGACAGTTAGTTCATGCAAACTATTGCTGGCCAGCATCCACCCACTACTGTTGGTCCCTTCATGCTCTCCACCAATAGTTGATGCATGCAGCCCTGGTCGATACTGCTGCATCCGTTGAAGCTGCAGCAATATCGACCGTCGTGCTCGTGACACATGTTTCGCCTCTACACGAGGCACCTTCAGGCAGTGAAACCTAGATGTTGGTCGTTCGAATGACAAGCAACGAATTTGCTTTGACTTCCACAAAGTAACACCTGAATCTATTAACTACTGATGAAATTTGATATGGAGGAACTACCTCCGAGGTAGTATCATCATCATCATTGCAGCCGTAAGTCCACTGCTGGACTAAGGCCTCTCCCAAGGATTCTTCTTTCCATGGGAGGATATTGTCATACTCACCACGCTTGGCAGGCGGGTTGGAGAGCGCAGTTTCTTTGGCTTCTTGTGCATCCACGATCGGAATGTGTATCTAGTTTTCTAGGGTTCCGTACCCAAAGGTTAAAAACGGAACCCTATTAATATCGCTCCGCTGTCCGTCTGTCTCTCTGTCTGTCCGTCTGTCACCAGGCTGTATCTCATGAACCGTGATAGTAAGACAGTTGAAATTTTCACAGATGATGTATTTCTGTTGCCGCTATAACAACAAATACTTAAAAATAAATTTTTAAAGGGGCTTCCCTACAACATACGTGATTTTTTGCTTGTTTTTGCTCGATATTGATAACGGCAACAGATTATTTAGTTATATATTCACTTTTAAATAATTAACAAAATAGAAATAAAATTAATATTAAAGGGGGCCATACAACAGACATGATTTTTTTGTCGTTTTTATAGATAACGGTACGGAACTCTTAGTGCGCGAGACCGACTCGCACTTGGCCGGTTTTTAAACTAGATCTAACAGAACCTCCTAAGAATCATCTGAGTGAAATGTATCCGACAGCTAGTGCAGATCAAGAAAAATAAAACTATGGCAGTAGTTGCAATCACGGTTAATCCCCGCGGTATGAGAACAATAAACTAGTTGTGGTTCCATCCATTGGTTATTATTGGACGACGACTGGTGCATTGACTGAGTAGGAACTCCATAAGATGTGATTTTAAAGGATATTCCCTTCGATCAAATATAATGGTAGATACACAGTCTCATACAAAATGAAGCGTAAATAATGACCCCGAGCCAAAACATCATGCCATGCATACTTACAAATAACAACAAAAACGGTACATACTAAAAGTATGACAGTCATCTTTCTTTTTCACTTTTGACGCTTAGTTTTGTTCGCATCTTTTCACTGACCTTCGTCATCGCGAGACGTGTGACTGCTAGCGCGGTTTATTGAAATTGTGGACAAAGAGCTCCGAAACTCGATTCGAGCGCTGTTTTGCCGGTGCCACTTTTCGAGCGCGAATCGTGTATCTACCATTATAATTTATATTTCTTCTTCTTCTTCTTGGTCGTTAATTAATATTTGATCGAAGGATATTCCTCTTCTAATTTGTTCTTATATACATTTCTGATGCCGGTGTGGGAGAAAGGAAAACCTTTGAAAGCTGGTTTGTTTACCGTGCAGCGCAGATCGTAAAAGCTGGGCGAGGGAATGGGCGAATTCCACATCTGGTTCCTCAAATTTTCTCTTTACTATTTTGATTCCCTTGTCTACCTAGACGCTCACCATTCCACCCATCATGATATAAGTGGATTCAGATCCGCCATACGATGTTACGTATTTTTTATACTCGATTTCATCTAATATGATAAGTCCGCTAGTTTTTGACAACGATATTATTTCACCTTTTTAAAACACAACAACAATTTTCCTTACATAACTCATCAAACGCAGACGCAATGGATTTTCTATTGTTCAGTGCTTGGTGGTTGAGAGGTCAAGATTAGAGAAGTTGCAGTAAATAGATAGAGTACCTATTTAGGAACCGGTAATTATTACTAATTTTATCTACCTTTCCCCAAGCATCAAAATAAAAGTAATGATATTTGACAGTATCAGTTACTGATTACCTATAAAACTTAAGAGCCGCCTGGATCGAGAGACGAACTTCGCGGCCGACTCATGTCCGTGCGCCGTTATTGTATTGCATTTCACCTGCATGAAACGGGGCGCTAAACGAGCGAGACCGACTATCGGGTGGCGGACGGGGATCGGGATGGGGCACGAACGAATAAAGCCGAAACGCGCGAGTTCATTCATAAACAAGTGTTGCGTAAATGACGAGGTTTATAGTTCTGTAGTAATAAGTATGCATATGAATGTTATAATCAGATCTTGAACATTCTTACGAATATATGGTTGCTTCTTCGCGACTAGTTAAAAATACTAATAAATTAAAATACTACACAAGTCGTAAAGATGAATTGGTAGATAGGCACTATGTTATAATAACTACCTTCATTACGTTACGGTCATTTGTAGAAACCTTAGATTAGTAGTATTAGTAGGAAATTATTAGATTAGGGGTGTATGTTTTAACCGGCTACTTCCCATTTGGTAAACTTCCCATTTCGTAAACCTCAAACTGTACCTACTAAAAAGTTGCGTTTGGTAAACATTATACATTTCATACATTTAGTCCCATTTCGAAAACATTTCAATATTTTTTTGTGTTATATCCCATTTGGTAAACTTTCAGATGAAATGGGTACAGTCAAGTAAAAAAAGAAAAACGAAACTAATGATAACATTGTCATTTATTTTGTTAAATATTTTTAATCACAGGTACAATAGTCGGATTATGTGTACGTATGCCATTTACACATATTGATATTTAAAAACAGAAATAAAAAGTGGGGTGTACAAATAACTTTCAAAAAATTTAAGAAAAATCACAGTTCGATTTGACTATTTCGATGACAAGTTTTATTTTTTTAATAACATAAGTCAATCTAGATGCGAAATCAACTTATATAAAAAAACAATAATCACAGATTTGGTACTATCTTTTTATGTTAATGTACATTAACATAAAAAAATACTGCACCACTAGAAGATCCCTCACCCGACATTGCAACGACCTTGCACTATGCATAAAACGAGTGAACTGATAAGTTAAACCCGGTAATAGATATAATTTACGTATACTTACTTATGTCTATCTCATTCACACCTTTTGTTTAAAACGATGGTAAGGACAATAAATCCCTACCTGAGAACCCGCTCGGTGCTTCTTTTGCGGGAAAAGCACGTGGTATTTTTAGTAGCATCGTGGTATTTTTACAGACTTTAATACGTTTTTTTTACTTCTTCTTGATCAGCCATTCTTTTTGATGGTCGAGATACTATCTCAAGACTGAAGCATTTAAAAATATATACATCTCTAATTTAATACTAATTTGACACTGACTGTACCGTACAAAAATAACAATACTAACAAAGTTTACCAAATGGGATTAAATGTATGAAGTAACGAAATGTTTACCAAACGCAACTTTTTAGTAGGTACAGTTTGAGGTTTACGAAATGGGAAGTTTACCAAATGGGAAGTAGCCGTTTAACCGTTACTACCACATAATTAATATAAGTACCTCTAACGTACCATTACTACAGTGGATATCTTTATGTAACGTTTATTTCACCTAATTTCAGTTCATATAACCTTATTTAATAAAGACGATTTCTTGAACTACCATGATGGTTTGGGAGAAAAAAAAATATACGTGCTGATTCACTTCCCACGCAGATGGGGAAAGCCGATTGAGTTGAGGGAATGGACAAAAAACTGGAAAATCACTGTTTATAATCGGTCTTCCACCTATATGCCCACCAACATGCTAAACGTTGTTTTTAGGTCTTATGGTACTAGGCTCTGTGTCCGTTGTAATGGAAAAAACGCGAAAGCATGTATGTATTTATTGATTCGTATTATAAGACTCATACTCGTTATCTTACAATAAGTATTAAGTAATTTTTCGATTTTAAATATTACAAATTAACTTGGTGACAATAGACTTTCATAACATATGACATAATATGTTTTGAATTCATCAATTTGAAATTAAATGTTAACATGTACTACACTTCATAAGATGTATATATATATATATATAGGAGATCCCTTGGCAACAGTAGTTTTTAGGGTTCCGTACCCAAAGGGTACCCTATTAATTTCGCTCCGCTGTCTGTCTGTCTGTCACCAGGCTGTATCTCATGAACCGTGATAGTTAAACAGTTGAAATTTTCACAGATGATATATTTCTATTGCCGCTGTAACAACAAATACAAAAAAATAGAATCAAATAAATATTTAAGGGGGCTCCCATACAACAAACGTGATTCTTTTGCTTGTTTTCATTGATATTGATAACGGCAACAGGTAGACGCTTGTAATATTTACAGAATAATTAGTTTTATATTCACTTTAAAAATTAATATTTAAATAAAAATAAAATAAATATTAAAGGGGGGCTTCCATACAACAGACATGATTTTTTGCCGTATTTACAGATAACGGTACGGAACCCTTTGTGCGCGAGTCCGACTCGGACTTGGTCGGTTTTTTTAATAGATTAAATGTACCAATTTCCGTGTCTGTTTTTTTGGAATGTGGATTGATGTGGACCAAACGTGGATTTTCTGTGAGAGTGTGGTACGTCCCCGGACAAGCCGGCCTATTCATGCTACCAGCAATTCATTTTGCCGGTAACGTGGCTCTACCACGCTCAATGCATATTTTGTACATGGAAAATTTGAGAGTTGAGTAAAATGCGTACAATTTACAAACGTGGTTAATAAATAAATAAACCTACGTCCGCATTTTTCATATAAGTATTACTCGTACTAACTGAGTACTGGGACTATAAATAACGATAGAAATGTAGCCTAAAAATATGCCACGTACCTTATCGAAATTTAGCTACCCGTGCACGTGTAGTCAGGTCACTATGCCCTTCATAAATAATAAATAAATAAATATATACGGACAAATCACACAGATTGAGCTAGCCCCAAAGTAAGTTCGAGACTTGTGTTATGGGATACTAACTCAACGATACTATATTTTATAACAAATACATATATAGATACACATCCAAGACCCAGGCCAATCTGAAAAAGATTATTTTCCATCTTGACCTGGCCGGGGATCGAACCCGGGCACTCTCGTGTCGCAGGCTGGCGTGTTGACCGCTGCGCCACGGAGCTAGTAGATAATGCCCTTCATTATCTACTAGTTCCTGATCGGATAAGAGACATGCTTTATCGATATGCAAGGCTATTATTATTACAACCTTTATTTACTATACGGCCCTAAGGCTCGTAACCTCGAGAAAAATTAACATTGATCATCGATCCCAATTTCACATTGTGCCGGCTGTAGGA